>CM068366.1:18371030-18971030 GCA_034769755.1 Odontamblyopus lacepedii
CAGGCCACCAAAGGACAAAGTGGGTTAAAAGCAGGACATGTTTCTCAGAGTGTAAAGAGGATGTGGTGGAGCATGTGGTTCGTGGTCTGTTAGACTGTGAAACACCCTCTGACATTAAACAGGACATATAGCACTTGTGTCAGCTTTATAATTATAATCTATGAGACCTGTGGATCATTTTGTTATAATTTGCACATTTAAAATCACAATATTGACCTAAACACAACTTAGTGACAGAAACAGGCCCACTGACTTCCACAATAGAAAACTGCTGTGCCCAGTGTGAGCGGACATGGCTGTAAACACCATCAAAACAAAGAGCTGTGTAGCCGTCAGCACCTCAGGTGTGTCAAAATGAATTCATGTTTGGAGAATGAAGTTAGTACAGAGCAGTGGGTGTGTACCTGTGGAGGTGAAAAGGGAGTTGTTTGGCAATACGGCGTCTTGAAAATAAATTATTAAATATTGCTCAAACCTGCACGAATGACTCCAAATACAACTTCAGGGGAGTAAATGGTGAGGGGAAACAACCACTAGTATAACGTGGTTAAAAAGCTCTAAAAAGTCGATTTTGCAGAAAATGATCTACTCCCAGGAACAGAACTATAGAGTAACCTGCTCAGGAGCATCCAAACTTTTCACCAAGAGCCACACGCATATTAAAACCTGTATAGAGCGGAGTCAGAGTCACTCATACGATAAAAAGAGTGAATAAAATCCTCTCTAAAACAGACGGTTTACCTTCAGTAAGGACTGTGGACAGTCCGACTCCTCTGTGCTGTCATTATATCCATAAACTCACAGAGGAGCGTGTCACAGCAGGACTCATATCGGTCTCTCTATTTAATAGATATTCTGCCTCTGGACTTATTTTTTCTGCTAAAGATGTTAGCTCTGTGCGACGTCATCAGGCTGTGGCCAGAAGTAAATAGTAACTATAACTAGTTACTTTTTCAAAGTGACATGTCCAACACTGCTACTTTGGGTTATTTGGGCCAATTCAACAGGAAGCCTAAGAGTCAACAGAAATGGGTCTGGGGGCCACATTTGGCCCCCGGACCATAGTTTGAATATCCCTGACCTAGCTCTAGGTGCTGAGGTACCGTTGAGTTGATTCTCTTTCAGATTACACTACACACAGATTTAAAGCCCCAACTTTTTTCAGGTATTTGAGTAAATCGTGTCTTGCCCCAGAACAGATATATGTATAAACAGCTCCTGAGGTCAATAGTAGTATTAATTTGCATGTTAGGTTTTTGTTTTGACGGCACGGTGGCTGAGTGGCAACACTCAGGCCTCACAGCAAGAAGGTTGCGGGTTCGATCCCCGAGTCGCCTGGGCCTTTCTGTGTGGAGTTTGCATGTTCTCCCCGTGTCTGGATGGGTTTCCTCCGGGTACTCCGGTTTCCCCCATCAACCTAAAACATGCCCGCACCCCTATGAACTAACATCAAGGACCATGTTGTCCACCCTCCTGTGGGCTCACCACCTGCAGAGGGGTTCATAGGGGGGGTCAGGTGCTATGAGTATTGGGCAGCAAGCTGCTCCCGCGACCCAGTCGGATTAAGCGGGAGAAGATGGATGGATGGATGGTTTTTGTTTTAGATTTGATTTAGGCTTTTCAGCAAAACACACTGTTCCATCAATTATTCAATTATTTGGTCCGCACCAGGCAATACATTTGTTATTATGTAGCACAGGGACTCCAGAGTGATTTCACACCTGCAAACCAACCAATGTTGGTCCAGAGGGACCGCACCAGTGTCAAGCAGACCGAGACCACCTCTTTTTTGAGGTCTTGGTCCGCTTGATTTAGTGAGTTGACGTTTTCGAACTAAATAAATTGAAATAAATTGAACTTCTCCTTTGCCTTCAATTTTATATGATCAGCTTCAAGATTTGTGTTTTTTTTCTTTTGGCTATGAAGATTTTTTCCCCTATAAAGTTAATACATATAAATGTATTCTATACTAACTATACTACTAACTATACTACTATAAGATATTGTCCTGTCCCTGTGCTCAGGTCAGACGCAGTGAGGAGGAGGTGACCTACAGCTCAGTGATGTACACCGCTGTGGAGGACCCTGCTCAGCTCTACGCCACCGTCAAGAAATGAACAACAACTGAGCCAACAACCAACCAACCACAACCAACCCACAACCAACAACCAACCACAACGAACCCAGCAACCGACCAACAACCAACCAACAACTAAACAACAACCGACCAACAACCAACTAACAACCAACCCACCAACAACCAACCAACAACCAACCAACCACAACCAACAACCAACCCACAACCAACCCACCAACAACCAACCAACAACCAACCAACAACCAACCACAACCAACAACCAACAACCAACCAACAACCAACAACGTGGCCATACCGGCTTGTCAAAGCCTGATCCCGTCAGATCTCAGAAGCTAAGCAGGGCCAGGCCTGGTTAGTACTTGGATGGGAGACCACTGGGAATTCCAGGTGCCACAGTGGGGCGCCAGTTGCAAAAAACTGGTGTTGTGTCCTTAGGCAAGACACTTCACCCACATTGCCTAGTATGAAAGTGGTGTGTGCATGGCAGGACTCCCTTGAAAAAGAGATTAGTAATCTCAATGGGACTTTCCTGGGTAAATAAAGGTTAAAAAAACAAAAAAAACAACCAACCAACAACCAACCAACAACTAAACAACAACCGATCAACAACCGATCAACAACTAAACAACAACCGATCAACAACCGAACCACATGAAGTACTGGGACTTTTTAATGTCACTGTGTTGAAAATGTGATGGAAAAGAACTTAACCTTAACAGTTGTAAAAAGTAGTAGTAGTTGAAGCCTCGTACTAGTAGTAGCAGAAGTACACCAATAAGCCAAGTACTTGCCTGGAAGAAGCAGCATGTAGTAGCCTTGTAGTAGTAGCTTAGAAGTACTAGTAGTAGGCTAATCTGAGTATGAGTAGTCCTATATGAAGCAGTGGTAGCAGCTTTGTAATAGTATAACCTAGTATCCTAGTAACAGTGAGTTTTTATTTTTCTATTCAAAGTCACGTTTCTTTATATGGCACAAGGACAGAGGAGAGGAGGAGAAGGGCAGAAGAGAAGAGGAGAGAGGGGCAGAAGAGGAGAGAGGGGTAGAAGAGGAGAGAGGGGTAGAAGAGAAGAGGAGAGAGGGGCAGAAGAGGAGAGGAGAGAGGGGTAGAAGAGGAGAGAGTGGTAGAAGAGGAGAGAGG
This sequence comes from Odontamblyopus lacepedii, assembly GCA_034769755.1. NCBI lineage: Eukaryota > Metazoa > Chordata > Actinopteri > Gobiiformes > Gobiidae > Odontamblyopus > Odontamblyopus lacepedii. Next base: position 18,374,267 of record CM068366.1, read on the forward strand.
GGTAGAAGAGGTGAGGAGAGAGGGGCAGAAGAGTAGAGAGGGGCAGAAGAGGAGAGGGGCAGAAGAGGAGAGGAGAGAGGGGCAGAAGAGGAGAGGGGCAGAAGAGGAGAGGAGAGAGGGGCAGAAGAGGAGAGAGGGGTAGAAGAGGAGAGAGGGGTAGAAGAGAAGAGGAGAGAGGGGTAGAAGAGGAGAGGAGAGAGGGGCAGAAGAGGAGAGGAGAGAGGGGCAGAAGAGGAGAGGGGCAGAAGAGAAGAGGAGAGAGGGGCAGAAGAGGAGAGGGGAAGAAGAGAAGAGGAGAGAGGGGCAGAAGAGGAGAGAGGGGTAGAAGAGGAGAGAGGGGTAGAAGAGGAGAGAGGGGTAGAAGGGGAGAGTAGAGGGACAGAAGAGAAGAGTAGAGAGGAACAGAAGAGAACAGGAGAGAGGGACAGAAGAGGACAGAGGGGCAGAATTGGAGGAGAAGAGGAGAGAAAGAGAGGCAGAGGAGGAGGAGAAGGGCAGAAGAGAAGAGGAGGCAGAGAGGGGCAGAAGAGAAGAGAGAGAGGGGTAGAAGATAGGAGAAAGGGGGGCAGAAGAGAAGAGAGAAAGAGGGGCAGAAGAGGAGAGGATAGAGGGGTAGAAGAGGAGAGGATAGAGGGGCAAAAGAGGAGAGGGGCAGAAGAGGAGAGGGGGCAGAAGAGAAGAGAGAAAGAGGGGCAGAAGAGGAGAGCAGGGCAAAAGAGGAGAGGAGAGAGGGGCAGAAGAGGAGAGGAGGGGAGAGAGGGGCAGAAGATAGAGGAGAGGGGCAGAAGAGAAGAGGAGAGGAGAGAGGGGCAGAAGAGGAGAGGAGCAGAAGAGGAGAGAGGGGCAGAAGAGGAGAGGAGAGAGGGGCAGAAGAGAGAGGAGAGAGGGGCAGAAGAGGAGAGGATAGAGGGGCAGAAGAGAAGATGAGAGAGAGGCAGAAAAGTAGAGGAGGGGCAGAAGAGGAGAGGAGAGAGGGGCAGAAGAGGAGAGGGGCAGAAGAGAGAGGAGAGAGGGGCAGAAAAGTAGAGGAGGGGCAGAAGAGGAGAGGAGAGAGGGGCAGAAGAGAAGATGAGAGAGAGGCAGAAGAGGAGAGGAGAGAGGAGCAGAAGACGAGAGAGAGAGGGGCAGAAGAGAGAGGAGAGAGGGGCAGAAAAGTAGAGGAGGGGCAGAAGAGGAGAGGAGAGAGGGGCAGAAGAGGAGAGGGGTAGAAGAGAGAGGAGAGAGGGGCAGAAAAGTAGAGGAGGGGCAGAAGAGGAGAGGAGAGAGGGCCAGAAGAGGAGAGGAGAGAGGGGCAGAAGAGGAGAGGATAGAGGGGCAGAAGAGGAGAGGAGAGAGGGGCAGAAGAGGAGAGGATAGAGGGGCAGAAGAGAAGAGGAGAGAGGGGCAGAAAAGTAGAGGAGGGGCAGAAGAGGAGAGGAGAGAGGGCAGAAGAGGAGATGAGACAGGGTCAAGTGAGGGTCTTTGTTACAGTTTTATCATTGAGTGTGGCTCTGCTTTCATGAGGGAGGAACCAGGACAAAGGACAGACACAAAAATGAAACAAACGGAGGCTCAAAATGCCCTGTTCCACTTTGTGATGTCATACAGTGGTAGTTTTCAAATAATCAGCTCCCTTTAACCTTTAATTCAGTAGAGACTGAAATGATCCAAATGATTCTAGTGAAGATTTATGGAGTTCAAAAGCACAGCAGAGCACTTCCTGTATTACCACATGACATCACAAGGTGGAACGGAGTGTTTTCAGTTTGAGAGAAGAACGAAATATGCAGAGTTTGTCTGTTAAACATGTGTGAATGAAACAAAACAAACTTTTATCATTATAACATTATGACAGCGTAATATGGGTCCTTTAAAGTTTATAATTTGACTTCCTGGTTGAACATGGGATTCCGGCTCTGTTACCTAGCAACCAAAACGTGTTTAAATATTAATGATTAGACAAATAAAAATAAATAATCACACTTTTATTTTGTTAATTCAATGTTTAAATGCTCAGAAAAATGTCTTCCTCATCCAGAATCTGTCCCTTCGTTTTGGATGGATTTTGTTTTAGAACTAATACTTTTTACTTTTGCACGAAGTCCTAAGTTTTTTACGTAAATTATAACTCTGTTGGTAACTTTGGAGCTAACTGTCTAACTATTACTGTCCACATTGTTCATTTTTTTTCTTTATTTAGTTTTTTTCGACCCAGACATAAGCCTCACATAACGACCACTACATTCTGTGCCTTTGTCGCCCTCTTCTGGAAACACGGTGCACGCACAGTTGTAGATCCTTAGCAAAATTAATCAAATACAAGAAATAGTTCAAATAAATATTGAATCCTATCAGAGTGCAGTGTTTTTTTGGGATGTGGAGGACACAGATTGCAGATTTGTCGTTGTGTTTTATGGTTTGTATCTTTGTCCACACGAAGCAAAAACTCACAAATTCCAACGTCTTCTCAACCTAAATAAACTTTTTTTTTTTCTTTCACAACAGATTCAGAAAGTGGACCCAAAAAACGTGCCTTATGATCGCTCGATTCGCCTCATATGAAAGGAAACACTGCCCTCTGGTGGCCACGTTACACACACGAACCCTTGTAAACTTGTTTTTCTTTCTTTATTCATGAAAACAAAAAGCGTTAGAATAAATTTCAGACAAAATATGTACAGTGAGCGTTTTATTGACGAGTTAAATGTGTTATTCAAGCAAGAGTCAAAGTTAAACATGTAAAACCGATGAAGAAAATACAATTATAACGCAAAACCCGAATGCATTTATCGCCCATTCAAGTCCTGATGTTCCACACACTCAGAGCTGCAGGGGGCGCTGTGCTCTACGTTCTGATCCTCACCGAAGGTTCACCCGCGTTCTCATAGTAAACCGAGGCCACCTGTCAATCACACACATGTCAGATGCCCTCCCGTAATGTCATATCCCTGTGTCAGATGCCCTCCCGTAATGTCATATCCCTGTGTCAGATGCCCTCCCGTAATGTCATATCCCTGTGTCAGATGCCCTCCCGTAATGTCATATCCCTGTGTCAGATGCCCTCCCGTAATGTCATATCCCTGTGTCAGATGCCCTCCCGTAATGTCATATCCCTGTGTCAGATGCCCTCCCGTACTCACACTGGTCCTGTGCCTCTGAGCTTTGCGTCCTGAAACACACATCAGAAGAAACTTTACCGTTCTTCTGTTTTTATTGTGACGATTATCAGGAACAACGATTAAAGTCTCACTGTGTAACTTTTCTGACAAAAGGGAAAAAACAAAAGATGATTGAAACATGTTCAAATCAAATGAATATAAATGTAACACTGATTTACTCTGAATGACAAAACCACTGGACACGATGGACTAAACCAGGACTAAACCAGGACTAAACCAGGTCTAAACCAGAACTAAACCAGGACTAAACCAGGACTAAACCAGGACTAAACCAGGTCTAAACCAGGACTAAACCAGGACTAAACCAGGTCTAAACCAGGACTAAACCAGGTCTAAACCAGGACTGAACCAGGTCTAAACCAGGACTAAACCAGGACTAAACCAGGTCTAAACCAGGACTAAACCAGGTCTAAACCAGGACTAAACCAGGACTAAACCAGGTCTAAACCAGGTCTAAACCAGGACTAAACCAGGACTAAACCAGGTCTAAACCAGGACTAAACCAGGTCTAAACCAGGACTAAACCAGAACTAAACCAGGTCTAAAACAGGACTAAACCAGGACTAAATCAGGTCTAAACAAGGACTGAACCAGGACTAAACCAGGACTAAACCAGGTCTAAACCAGGACTAAACCAGGACTAAACCAGGACTAAACCAGGTCTAAACCAGGACTAAACCAGGACTAAATCAGGACTAAACCAGGACTTAACCAGGACTAAACCAGGACTAAACCAGGTCTAAACCAGGACTAAACCAGGACTTAACCAGGACTGAACCAGGACTAAATCAGGACTAAACCAGGACTTAACCAGGACTAAACCAGGACTTAACCAGGACTAAACCAGGTCTAAACCAGGTCTAAACCAGGACTGAACCAGGTCTAAACCAGGATTAAACCAGGACTAAACCAGGTCTAAACCAGGTCTAAACCAGGCCTAAACCAGGACTAAACCAGGTCTAAACCAGGACTAAACCAGGACTGAACCAGGACTAAACCAGGTCTAAAACAGGACTAAATCCGGAGTAAACCAGGACTAAACCAGGACTGAACCAGGTCTAAAAGAGGACTAAACCAGGACTAAACCAGGTCTAAACCAGGACTGAACCAGGACTAAACTTGGACTAAACAAGGTCTAAACCAGGACTCAACCAGGACTAAACCAGGTCTAAAGCAGGACTTAAGCAGGTCTAAACCAGGACTAAACTAGGACTAAACCAGGTCTAAAACAGGACTAAACCAGGACTGAACCAGGTCTAAACCAGGACTAAACCAGGACTAAACCAGGACTAAACCAGGCCTAAACCAGGACTGAACCAGGTCTAAAAGAGGACTAAACCAGGATTGAACCAGGTCTAAAACAGGTCTAAACCAGGTCTAAACCAGGACTGAACCAGGTTTAAACCAGGACTAAACTAGGACTAAACCAGGACTAAACTAGGACTAAACCAGGACTAAACCTGGTCTAAAACAGGACTAAAACAGGTCTAAGCCAGGACTAAACCAGGTCTAAACCACAACTAAAACATGACTGAAACAGGTCTAAACCAAGACTAAAGCCGGTCTAAACCAGGTCTGAACCAGAACTAAACCAGGACTAAACCAGGTCTAAACCAGGTCTGAAGCAGGACTAAACCATGACTAAACCAGGTCTAAACCAGGTCTAAACCAGGTCTGAAGCAGGTCTAAACCAGGACTAAACAGGTCTAAACCAGGTCTAAACCATGTCTAAACCAGGACTAAACCAGGACTAAACCAGGTCTAAACCAGGTCTAAAGCAGGACTAAACCAGGTCTAAACCGGGACTAAACGAGGACTAAACCAGGTCTAAACCAGGACTAAACCATGTCTAAACCGAGACTAAACCAGGATTGAACCAGGTCTAAACCAGACTTAAACCAGGACTGAACCAGGACTGAACCAGGATTGAACCAGGACTAAACCAGGCCTAAACCAGGACTAAACCAGGACTAAACCAGGTCTAACCCAGGACTTTACCTTGAGCACAGGTCCAGGTGTGAACAGTCACACAGAGGATGAAGGCAGCAGTGATCAGGCTGAAGAACACCCACCTCAGCAGCTCACCTGTGGACACAACCCTGACATCAGCTCACTGCAGAAGCTCTAGAGTCCACCAGAGCTGGACACGGGTCATGGAGCTGGACACGGGTCACGGAGCTGGACACGGGTCATGGTGCTGGACACGGGTCATGGTGCTGTGCTGGAGTTTGCTGTGGAACTGTCACGTTGCACATTTGTTCACCTGGTTTATGGTTCATATCTGTGTAATTCCTGGGCCTATCCACATGAAACTAAAACTAAAAACACAAAGTTTGACGTTTTCCTTATCGCTATAAATGAACACAACAGCTCCAGAGAGAAAGACGTGGGTGTTGTCAGTTCAAAAGACTTTAAGACATAAGGTTAATATGGAGAATAAGTCTGTGGAAACAATCTCAAACAAGTCATTAAAAGGTTCAACATTTGTATATCCCAAGTTTGCACTTGAAAAAAACAATATCGAGGCAAGTTAAAATGACTTAAATTAAGAACATTTTAGTTTATTTGAGTTGATTCATCTTGACAAGTGAAACGATCTACCAGTGGAATAAGTGTTTGATTTTGAACTTTATCTTAAGTGCGAAAATGTGTTTTTCTTATTTTAAGTGTAGCAAGATGTATTTTCATATTTTAAGTACAAAAAGTCTTGTTCCACTGGCAGATCATTTTACTTTTTTACTCAAATCATGGTGAAACTTTTTTAATTCAAGTCATTTTAGCTTGACTGTGGAGATTTCTTTCACAAACTCCAGTCGAGTTATAAAGCCTTCCCTCCATCTGAGATCATAACGTCATCTATTTCTTCATCTCTCCATCGTGATACAAACTCTTTACCTGTGCTCGTGTTCTGTGGACAGGCTGGAGTTTGAGCGTCCTCTGACAAGAGAAGAGATGGAGGGTTAGTCCTTATCACACACATCATGTAATGTCAGTGTGAACTCTTATTCCCAACACACAAAGTCACACACAGCTCTGTCATGTTCCACTGAGCCCCATTTCTTAGACTTACACAAACTTTAGGCTGTTGGTCTACAAAACAAATGACATTTCCTGTGTAAGAGAAACTACAGGAGCTTTAGTCCTGTTCAGACCTGCTTCAGTCTTTGGTTCTGGCTCACTCGTAGTTTCTCTGGTGTCTTCTTCTCCGTTCTTTGTCTTGGTTGTTGCAGTTTTAGTCTTCGTCTTCTCTGAAATGAACAAAACATATGAAAGAGTTCTACACTATCCTGCACTTTACTATTACACTTGTGTCTGGATGTACTCATGCAAACGTGAATACAGGTGAACACCAGTGAGCTCCAGCGACAGAGAATTCGCTGCAGCTCGGACTCAAGGACAGTGAGTTCCTGTGGTCCTGCTGTTGTGTGGAAGCTCACCAAGAGAACGCTCTGCTGAAGCTTACACCAGAAACAAACATCCTTCCAGAGCTCTTTTACAGATATGTCTCTTTTGAACAACTGTAACAACGTTTATGACATGATCTTCTACACACTTTGTTAATAACAGTAGAGTTGAGGAGAGGTTTTGCTCAAGCACCAATGGAAAAACAATCCCAGAAAAAGAATTTGGCTTTTTTTTTCAAATGACACCAGAATTCTTACTTTAGTGTTTTGGTTATTGCCGTTCAAACCTTTGTAAAACCTTATAGTAGTTTTTTTTTCTTCTTTCTTCTCTTCCTGGTCTCACCTGGTTTGTTGGATCTGAGAGAGAACCTCTTCTTGTTCCCTCCATCAGTCACTTCACATTTGAGCAGACCCACGTTTTTGTAAAATAAATGTGATTTTGGAACTGTAACAATGACGTCATCTCGAAGTTTTGTTGTGTTTAATTGTAGATCATTGACGTCTTGTCCATTAAACAGCCATTTTGTTTCAACATCAGAGAAAAAGGAGGACACATGACATCTGATCTGAACTTTCTCCTTATATTCCACTTGAGTCACTGTGAAAAACAAGACACTTCAGTCAGTATGTGTTACTGTGGCAGAGTGGTTATCCTGTCTCCTCCTCTCAGTGAGGAGGTTGTGGGTTAGACTCCTGATCTAAGAACAAAATACTCACATGAGACCACAGACAGATACACAGGAGCATCAGGAGGCAGGTGACGTCCTGACTGGTCGTATTGTTGACAGTTGAAGACTCCAGCATCTTGAGGCTGAACATTTAGAATCTTCAGACTGCAATTTTTTGTCACTCTGAGTCGATTTGACAGAGTCTCTGGGGCCCTGTGGATCTTTCCATGTGCAATGAGTTCTTCAGTTTCTGTTTTTTTTTCAGCCGAGTTAAAAATCCAAACTGTTCCATCACATTCTCTTTGTCCCTTTTTTACATTGTTACAGGACAAATTGATATTTCCTCCCTCTTTCACAAACTCAGATGATTCTGTGGAAGAGAAATAAAAAAAGGAAAGAAAATCTTGATTATACTGTATTACCTCTGTGTCCTTGGGCAAAACACATCACCATGTTCCTGCTGGTAGGTCAGTAGCAGGTACAAACTGAATGTCTCTGCAGAGTTATTTTTTAGCACGATAGCTTTACTCTCTGCTGTTAAATCACACAAAACACAACATTTTACCAAATAAAAATGTGTTAAATTGTGTTTCGTAAGAAGAAATATTGACCTGCAAATTGCTCCCAAGTATAGTATGAACAGATATCACCAGGGCAAGTTACAGGTCAGATCTGTGGAGGGCCGACCCTGCTCACAGTAACAATGCAGTTTTTAACTTTAGTAGTATTTTCCTTCCATGTATTTGAGCAGAAGCTACAAGCAGGAATACAGTTTGGACTAAAGGACTACAGTCTGGACTACAGGAGGACTACAGTTTGGACTACAGTTTGGACCACAGTCTGGACTACAGTTTGGACTACAGTTTGGACCACAGTCTGGACTACAGTTTGGACCACAGTCTGGACTACAGTTTGGACTACATTTTGGACTACAGTCTGGACTACAGTTTGGACTAAAGGACTACAGTTTGGTCTACAGTCTGGACTACAGTTTGGACTACATTTTGCACTACAGTCTGGACTACAGTTTGGACTAAAGGACTACAGTCTGGACTACAGTTTGGACCACAGTCTGGACTACAGTTTGGACTACAGTTTGGACCACAGTCTGGACTACAGTTTGGACTACATTTTGGACTACAGTCTGGACTACAGTTTGGACTAAAGGACTACAGTTTGGACTACAGTCTGGACTACAGTTTGGACTACATTTTGCACTACAGTCTGGACTACAGTCTGGACTACAGTTTGGACTAAAGGACTACAGTTTGGTCTACAGTCTGGACTACAGTTTGGACTACATTTTGGACTACAGTCTGGACTACAGTTTGGACTAAAGGACTACAGTTTGGTCTACAGTCTGGACTACAGTTTGGACTACATTTTGCACTACAGTCTGGACTACAGTTTGGACTAAAGGACTACAGTCTGGACTACAGTTTGGACCACAGTCTGGACTACAGTTTGGACTACAGTTTGGACCACAGTCTGGACTACAGTTTGGACTACATTTTGGACTACAGTCTGGACTACAGTTTGGACTAAAGGACTACAGTGTGGACTACAGTCTGGACTACAGTTTGGACTAAAGGACTACAGTCTGGACTACAGTTTGGACTACAGTCTGGACTACAGTTTGGACTACAGTCTGGACTACAGTCTGGACTACAGTTTGGACTACAGTTTGGACTAAAGGACTACAGTTTGGACTACAGTTTGGACTACAGTCTGGACTAAAGGACTACAGTTTGGACTACAGTTTGGACTAAAGGACTACAGTTTGGACTAAAGGACTACAGTTTGGACTACAGTTTGGACTACAGTCTGGACTACAGTTTGGACTAAAGGACTACAGTCTGGACTACAGTTTGGACTAAAGGACTACAGTTTGGACTACAGTCTGGACTACAGTTTGGACTAAAGGACTACAGTCTGGACTACAGTTTGGACCACAGTCTGGACTACAGTTTGGACTACAGTTTGGACTAAAGGACTACAGTTTGGACTACAGTCTGGACTACAGTTTGGACTACAGTTTGGACTACAGTCTGGACTACAGTTTGGACTAAAGGACTACAGTCTGGACTACAGTTTGGACTACAGTCTGGACTACAGTTTGGACTAAAGGACTACAGTCTGGACTACAGTTTGGACCACAGTCTGGACTACAGTTTGGACTACAGTTTGGACTAAAGGACTACAGTTTGGACTAAAGGACTACAGTTTGGACTACAGGAGGACTACAGTCTGGACTACAGTTTGGACTACAGTTTGGACTACAGTCTGGACTACAGTTTGGACTAAAGGACTACAGTCTGGACTACAGTTTGGACCACAGTCTGGACTACAGTTTGGACTACAGTTTGGACTAAAGGACTACAGTTTGGACTACAGGAGGACTACAGTCTGGACTACAGTTTGGACTACAGTTTGGACTACAGTCTGGACTACAGTTTGGACTAAAGGACTACAGTTTGGACTACAGGAGGACTACAGTCTGGACTACAGTTTGGACTACAGTTTGGACTACAGTTTGGACTACAGTCTGGACTACAGTTTGGACTAAAGGACTACAGTCTGGACTACAGTTTGGACCACAGTCTGGACTACAGTTTGGACTACAGTTTGGACTAAAGGACTACAGTTTGGACTAAAGGACTACAGTTTGGACTACAGGAGGACTACAGTCTGGACTACAGTTTGGACTACAGTTTGGACTACAGTCTGGACTACAGTTTGGACTAAAGGACTACAGTTTGGACTACAGTCTGGACTACAGTCTGGACTACAGTCTGGACTACAGTCTGGACTACAGTTTGGACTACAGTTTGGACTACAGTGTGGACTACAGTCTGGACTACAGTTTGGACTACAGTCTGGACTACAGTCTGGACTACAGTTTGGACTACAGTTTGGACTACAGTCTGGACTAAAGGACTACAGTTTGGACTAAAGGACTACAGTTTGGACTACAGTTTGGACTACAGTCTGGACTACAATTTGGACTAAAGGACTACAGTTTGGACTACAGTTTGGACTACAGTCTGGACTACAATTTGGACTAAAGGACTACAGTTTGGACTACAGTTTGGACTACAGTTTGGACTAAAGGACTACAGTCTGGACTACAGTTTGGACTACAGTTTGGACTACAGTTTGGACTACAGTTTGGACTAAAGGACTACAGTTTGGACTACAGTTTGGACTACAGTTTGGACTAAAGGACTACAGTTTGGACTACAGTCTGGACTACAGTCTGGACTACAGTCTGGACTACAGTCTGGACTACAGTCTGGTCTACAGTTTGGACAGCGTGCTTCCCAGGTTTCACTGTTTGAATGGACTTAACCTGTGACTGTGCGGTTGGGACAGACCACTGTGCATGTAGTGACCAAGCTGTGGTAGTGCACTAAACACAGAGTTGGCTCTGTTATCGTAGTAGCCGACTGTACTGAACTTTTATCATGTCATTTACATTTAAGACCTGGATAGTCCTGGTTTAGTCCTGCTTCAGTGATTGTTCAGGCCCGTTTAGGCTTTAAGATGTGGTCTTGTTTTAGACCTGATAGTCCTAGTTCTGCTTTAGTCGTATTTTAGACCTGCTTTAGTCCCGGTAGGATTTTTAGAGTAGATTTCTGCTGTTGAAATGTGAGATAAAACTTAACACTGAGCTGCAGTTTTGTTATCTGGGCCCAGGACTGAAGACCCCTGCTCTAGTTTGATGAGGCCACTTTTATGTGAGGTGTTTTCGAGCTGTGTAAAGTGAGAACCACAAGACTTTTTTTCTCTCTTCAACTGGACTCACTTCAAGGTTCAAAGCAGTATTTTTAGTATTCTGTTCATTCTAACTACGATTCATTAAGAACAATATTTTGAAAGAACTCATATTCTACATAATGGACTTTTTGAGCTTATTAGAATTATGTTAATATTATTATGTCACAGATAGAAACCTGCTCAGTTTTAAGTCCATAAATCATCACCAATTGTTTTAAGGATTTCATTACAGCTGCATGTGTCCACTAACATGTCAGCGCATGTTCACCATTACACAGTTTAATTGTTGAACATGTTTAAAGCCGAATAACATACAAATCATGCACAATATTTGTTCTTTAAAAGTCTGACTACAAATAAAAAGTAAAATATTCAGATGTGCGTCAGCTTCATAACACCTTTTGACTCATGAATGAACACATGAAACAAAGAGTTTCTTATCCAAATGGAGAAACTTGTGAAACTTCAGATGAATCATTTCCCATGTGAGACGACGAGCGCAGCAGCATTTAAACAGGTGATGGTCTCTTACCTGAGCAGAGCAGAAGACTCAGAGTGAGAAGCACAGGTCTGAACACAGCCAGGGCCATCGTGTCTGTGAGTGTTGTGCTATTTCACCCACTTTATAACTTCCTCTTCAGACCCCAATACATCCGGACTGTAAGAACTGCAAAAATGTGAATGTATTTTAATGATTTATTATGTTTCAAATATTATGAATGACCAAATGATGTATTTATTTATTGTACTAAGTTGTTAAAAGTGCATGTTTGAGTGATCTTGTGTTTTTGTGCATTCAAGGCTTAGAAAATGTGTTTTCTCCTCCCCCATTAAACAAATGCATTAGAAATGAGAGTTTTGTAGATTATTGTACACAGCAGACTTATCTGCTGGAGCCAACAGGTGAGTGAGATACTGTGCCGAAATGTGAGGATTCACGTGGTTCGGAGGGACGTAGTCAAGGCAGGGGGCAATAGTTGTCAAAATGCTGGGAAACACTGCTCACTATAACCTCCCTATAGTGGCTGGACTCCTTCAGAAAACACAGGGAAACGTCCTCCAGTATGAATCTTCTTAAGCTTCAACATCATTTTCTCTGCCTCCTCCTTCAGTAGTTCATAAAGTACAATTTGTGCCATTGCCACGATAATGTTACCAAAGCTGTGCTGCTGCTGTATTGTTGCATAGCAACAGCAGAGCGAGGGGGCGGGGCAGAGGGAGGGGGCGGGGCAGAGGGAGGGGGCGGGGCAGAGCGAGGGGGCGGGGCAGTTCGGCAGTAGAACATCTTATGAAGTATGAAGCGTCAGAACCCAAACAAACCTTGTTCTTGTTCTTATTCAATTCAATTCAATTCAATTTATTTTGTAGTGCCCAAAATCGCAACAACAGTTGCCTCTAAGGGCGTTCCAAGATATGGATGAGTAAAACATACACACAGACATATCAAAACAGGAAAAAAACAACATTCATGTAAAGCAGCAAATGAAACATTGTCCAGTCATCCCCTGTCCTTAGACCCTCCTTCTCAGCAAGGAAAAACTCCAAAAAACCCAGGGTCCTGGGAAAAAGAAGAAACCTCGGGGAGAACTACAGTGAAGGAGGGATCCACTCCCATGGACGGACAGGCTATAGATGTCCAGGCCCGTGGGCCAGTTCGGTATGGCCACAGCTACCCAGGTGGGGAAGGAGCCGGACGAGGAGGTGGAGGCCGGGCGAGAAGGAGGAGCCGGGTGAGGAGGAGGAGCCGGGCGAGGAGGAGGAGCCGGGCGAGGAGGAGGAGGCCGGGCAAGAGGAGGAGCCGGGCAAAGAGGAGGAGCCGGGCGAGGAGGAGGAGCCGGGAGAGGAGGAGGAGATGGGTCCAGCTGCCATCAGGCGTCTGAAAGAGTTCCACTCCACAGGGGGAGTGGGACAGGGGACAACATGTGAATAGCAATGAACGAGCTACAGATGAGAACATAGTAAGTGACGCTGATGAGAAAATAGGAGGAAACAGAGGACAGTGCTCAGGTTGCCACACTTCCCCCAGCTTGTTATCTCCTGCTGCAGCTTATCTTAGTGACATCAAATAAGTAACCTGGTCATAAGCTATTCAAGAGGAAGGTTTTAAGCCTGGTCTTAAATAAAGAGACTGTGGGTGCCTGTTTAACATCAACAGGGAGTTGATTCCATAACACAGGAGCTTGGTAACTGAAGGCTCTCCCCCCCACTGTACTTTTAGACACTCTAGGAACCACTAATAATCCTGCATTCTGAGAGCGAAGTGCTCTATTTGGCTGATAGGGGACAATGGCATCCTGAAGATATGATGGGGCCATATTGTTTAAGGCTTTGTATGTCAGGAGGAGAACTTTGAATTTAATTCTAAACTCGACATGAAGCCAGTGCAGTGATTTTAACACAGGACTGATGTGATCACGTCTTTTAGTTCCTGTTAGGACTCTGGCCGCTGCATTTTGGACCAACTGGAAGCTTCTTAAAGTACCTTTAGCGCAGACGGTGAGCAGAGAATTACAGTAATCTAGTCTGGATGTAACAAATGCATGGATAAGTTTTTCGGCATCATTTTTAGGCACAATTTTTCTGATTTTAGTTATGTTTCGCAGGTGAAAATATGCAGTTTTACAAGCTTGGTTTATATGAGCTGTGAATGAGAGATTTTGGTCAAATACGTTTTTTACAGTAGAGCTAGAGGCTATACTCACATTGTCAAGTGAGATTATCTGGTCTGACAGAGAATCTCTCTGACCTTTAGGACCGACAACAATGACCTCTGTTTTTTCAGGGTTTAAGAGCAGGTAATTCAGGGTCATCCAGGTTTTGATGTCCTTCACACAGGCACTGAGCTTATCGATTTGATCGGTCTGATTTGGTTTCATTGATAAGTACAGCTGAGTGTCATCAGCACAGCAGTGGAAATTAATGCCATGTTTTCTGATAATGTTACCTAATGGCAACATATACAGAGTAAACAGGATTGGACCAAGCACAGATCCTTGTGGAACACCACAAGCTACTTTAGAGCAGGGAGAGGTGCACTGGTTTACACTAACAAACTGGTACCTATCTGATAGATAGGATTTAAACCATTTGAGGGCGGTCCCTCTGACACCTATGTCACATTCTAACCTCTGCAGTAGAATGTTGTGATCAATGGTGTCAAACGCTGCACTGAGGTCCAGTAGGACCAGGACTGAAGCCAGCCCGTTATCAGCAGCTAGTAGCAAATCATTTGTCACTTTAAGCAGAGCAGTTTCTGTGCTGTGGTGAGCTCTGAAACCAGACTGAAAATTTTCATATAAATTATTGCCCTGCAGATGGTGACAAAGCTGTTTCACCACAACTCGTTCCAGAATCTTATCACCTCAAGAACAAGAACAAAGTTCTTATGTCTCATGGAGTATGAATAGGCCTTAACTGTGAGAGTGATTGGAAGGCCAAAACATTATAAAGAGACACAAACACTTTCATTTCAAACTAGGACAGTGAGAAAAATAAGAATAGAATCAGATCTGAAGGAGCGATACAAAAGCACTGATGTACCAATTTTCCACATAAAGCTTTTGTTACTTGTAGACTTCCTCTGTTACACTGTACTATATGTTACACAAGTAAGAGTAGTGTTATACTATACAATATATTACTCCAGTAGAAGTACTGTACACTGTACTATATGTTACACAAGTAAGAGTAGTGTTATACTATACAATATATTACTCCAGTAGAAGTACTGTACACTGTATTATATGTTACTCAAGTAGTCTAGGTATAATTATGGTGCTGGAAAACAACTGCACTGCAAAGAAACATATTGTGTGACTTTTACTTATTAAATAAATGGAACTGAGTATTACTCAGCTCTATTTTTGAAAAGAGTTCTGTGATGTGTGCATGCAAAACGGAGAAGTCTCGATCTAACAGATAAAGACATTTTAGGTGTTAAAGTCTTTGACACCTCTTTCTGATGAAGTTTCAGAGAGACGAGAGTAACTCAAGGACAGAATGTTCAGACCAGTCCTTTTCCCACTGTGACACAAGCCTTAAGTCGACAATATGAAATCATGTGAACATCAGTGATTTTTGCATCGCTCTTTTAGATCTGATTTTATTTTATTGTCATTTTTGTGCTCTGTCCTTGTTTGAAATAAGAGACTTTGTGCTTCTTTATAAAGTTTGTCATTCCCGTTGCTCTTAAATGACTCTTACTTGAGTATTTTCCCTAAATACTGTGACAGCAGAACTCAGCTCTGGCCTGTGAAAGTTGTGAAAAGTCCTCATACATTCATTGTGTTCAGGTAAGTGAGGAACACTTCTGGACCACTGCAAACTTAAAATGAACTGTGTGGATCTTCACTGACCGTCCCGTCACCTCAGCCTGTGGACAGTACAGCTGCATAAACGCTGTCCACATGTTCACAACTTGTTAATACTTGTGTTTAAAGAGTGTTATACTTTTTACAGGTTCTTAATATTGAACTCTAACGTAACTAGATCATCATTTTACTTCCTGTTCAGTATAAACACAGCACTGACCTAACACGGTTTAAGAATAGACAGAGGTCCAGTCACTTCCTGTTTGAAAGCACAGATCTGACAGGCCCCGCCTCTTCAGTCACATTTCACTGGAACAAGCAGCAGATTCACATTTGTGTTTTTATTGTTGAGAAAATGCTACAGGAAAATGGATTTAACTAAATATGGGGAGATAAGGTTTTGTATCAGTTGCTTTTCTTCCTCCAGTCCACAGAAAATGTAGTCGGACAGTTTAAGATTATTTTCTAATCTTGTTGATGCATTCCATAAATCCATACAGCAGTTTTATTCCACTTTATCCAGGGGTGGGTCACAGAAGCAGCAGTTTAAGCAGGGCCACCCGGACTTCCCCCTCCCTAGACACTTCCTCCAGCTCCATCGGGGGAACCCTGCAGAGGAAAATAAAATCAAAGAGAATCTGAGGAGTTTTAGTGACAGAAACACACCTGAACAAGCAGTTTTAACAACACTTTTAAAGAAATCAAGACATCATTTGGTCACTCATAAAGTTCCACATGATAAAAGCATTCACATCATTCACGGTTTTGCATCTTTGTTAGTTTTAATTATTAAGATCTGAAGTGTGGCATGTTTAGGGGAAGTTACAAAGACAAAAAGTGTGAAAGACTAAAGGGACACGCCTCACAGACACGATGGCCCTGGCTGTGTTCAGACCTGTGCTTCTCACTCTGAGTCTTCTGCTCTGCTCAGGTAAGAGACCATCACCTGTTTAAATGCTGCTGCGCTGCGTCTCACATGGGAAATGATTCATCTGAAAGTTTCACATGTCAAACCAAAAGCGTTTTTCTATTTGGATAACATTCCTTTTTGTTTCTTGCTGTTTTACATTTTGCTTCCTGTGTTCATTTCATTCATTCATGTGACTAAAGTGCATCTGAACATCATGAGATAAAAAGCAACCAAAAGTAATGATGAGACTTTCATTTGGAGCTTTTCCTTTGTATTCTGTGTTCAGACTTTTAAAGAACAAATATTGTTCATTATTTCTGTTGTTATTTTTCTTTAAATGTGTTCAGTCTGTGTCAGGGGTCGGCAACCTTAAAGAAATCAATGAAAATACAACAGAAATAATCCACTGAGTCGTGTCCTTTAGTCCGACAGAAGCTGAAACTGAAGCACCAAGTTGTTTTCAGTGCAGTTTATGCAAATGAGCCATGCGGTTCAAGTTTAGTTTCTCTAAAAACAAAACAAATGTGCACAAAACTGCATTAAACACATTATTACTAAATGTCTATTTGAGTCTAGCTTGTAGCAAATAAAAATCCAACATTAAATTATCCACCCGCAGTGAACCAACCTGTGTCCGTCATCATTTTATCTCCTGTACTGGAGCCTGAATGAATCTGCCCCTGTAGCACTAAACGTTCTGTTCTTCAGAAACGTTTTTTAGTAGCAGCCACTTCCTGCAAATTCTATTCTTGTTTGGTTTTAGACCTGGTTTAGACCTGGTTTAGTCCTGGTTTTAGTCCTGGTTTAGACCTGGTTTAGTCCTGGTTTTAGACCTGGTTTAATGCTCGTTTAGACCTGGTTTTAGACCTGATTTAGACCAGGTTTAGACCTGGTTTTAGACCTGGTTTAGTCCTGGTTTTAGACCTGATTTAGTCCTGGTTTAATGCTTGTTTAGACCTGGTTTTAGACCTGGCTTAGTCCTGGTTTTAGTCCTGGATTAATGCTCATTTAGGACTAAACCAGGTCTAAAACCAGGTCTAAACGATCATTAAACCAGGACTAAAACCAGCACTAAACCAGGTCTAAAACCAGGTCTAAACCAGATCTAAAACCAGGTCTAAACGATCATTAAACCAGGACTAAAACCAGCACTAAACCAGGACTAAAACCAGCACTAAACCACGTCTAAAACCAGGTCTAAACCAGATCTAAAACCAGGACTAAACGAGCATTAAACCAGGACTAAAACCAGGACTAAACCAGGACTAAACGAGCATTAAACCAGGACTAAAACCAGGACTAAACCAGGTCTAAAACCAGGTCTAAACCAGGACTAAACCAGGACTAAACCATGTCTGAACCAGGACTAAACCAGGTCTACACCAGGACTAAACCAGGACTGAACCAGGACTAAATCAGGTCTAAAACAGGTCTAAAACAGGACTAAATCAGGTCTAAAACCAGGTCTAAACGACCATTAAACCAGGACTAAACGAGGACTAAACCATGTCTGAACCAGGACTAAACCAGGTCTTAAACAGGACTAAACCAGAACTGAACCAGGTCTAAAACAGGACTAAACCAGGACTGAACCAGGTCTAAACCAGGACTAAACCAGGTCTAATCCAGGACTAAACCAGGTCTAAACCAGGACTAAACCAGGATTAAACCAGTTTTAAACCAGGACTGAACCAGGACTAAACCAGGACTAAACCAGGCCTAAACAAGGTCTAAACCATGAATAAACCAGGACTAAACCAGGCCTAAACCAGGACTGAACCAGGTCTAAAACAGGAGTAAACCAGGACTGAACCAGGTCTAAACCAGGACTAAACCAGGACTAAACCTGGACTAAACCAGGACTAAACCAGGACTAAACAACTTTTAAATCAGGACGAAACCAGGTCTAAACCAGGACTAAACCGGGTGTAAACCAGGACTAAACCAAGACTAAACCAGTTCTTAACCAGGACTAAACCAGGCCTAAACCAGGACTAAAACAGGTCTAAACCAGGACTAAACCAGGTCTAAACCAGGACTAAACCAGGACTATACCAGTTCTTAACCAGGATTAAACCAGGTCTAAACCAGGACTAAACCAGGTCTAAATGAGGACTAAACCAGGTCTAAACCAGGTCTAGCCCAGGACTTTACCTTGAGCCCAGGTACAGGTGTGAACAGTCACACAGAGGATGAAGGCAGCAGTGATCAGGCTGAAGAACACCCACCTCAGCAGCTCACCTGTGGACACAACCCTGACATCAGCTCACTGCAGAAGCTCTAGAGTCCACCAGAGCTGGACACGGGTCACGGAGCCGGACACGGGTTACGGTGCTGGACACGGGTCACGGAGCTGGACACGGGTCACGGAGCCGGACACGGGTCACGGTGGTGGACACGGGTCACGGAGCTGGACACGGGTCATGAAGCTGGACACGGGTCATGGTGCTGTGCTGGAGTTTGCTGTGGAACTGTCACGTTGCACATTTGTTCACCTGGTTTATGGTTCATATCTGTGTAATTCCTGGGCCTATCCACATGAAACTAAAACTAAAAACACAAAGTTCAACGTCTTCCTTATCGCTATAAATGAACACATCAGCTCCAGAGAGAAAGACGTGGGTGTTGTCAGTTCAAAAGACTTTAAGACATAAGGTTAATATGGAGAATAAGTCTGTGGAAACAATCTCAAACAAGTCATTAAAAGCTTCAACATTTGTGTATCCCAAGTTTGCACTGGAAAAAAAAAACAAAAAAACAAAACACAAAACAATATCTGGCTATATTAAAATGACTTAAATTAAGAACATTTTAGGTTTTGTATTTGTGTTGATTCACCTTGACAAGTGAAACGATCTACCAGTGGAATAAGTGTTTTCTTATTTTAAGTTTAGCAAGATGTATTTTCATATTTTAAGTACAAAAAATCTTGTTCCACTGACAGATCATTTTACTTTTTTACTCAAATCATGGTGAAACTTTGACCTCTTGAACTCTTATTCCCAACACACAAAGTCACACACAGCTCTGTCATGTTCCACTGAGCCCCATTTCTTAGATTTACACAAACTTTAGGCTGTTGGTCTACAAAACAAATGACATTTCCTGTGTAAGAGAAACTACAGGAGCTTTAGTCCTGTTCAGACCTGCTTCAGTCTTTGGTTCTGGCTCACTCGTAGTTTCTCTGGTGTCTTCTTCTCCGTTCTTTGTCTTGGTTGTTGCAGTTTTAGTTGTCGTCTTCTCTGAAATGAACAAAACATAAGTGATAAGTGATTTTTTTCTGTTTTAAAGAGGACATACTATACTTTTTACAGGTTCTTCTTATTGAACTCTAACATAACTAGATCATTATTTGACTTTCTGTTCAGTATAAACCACAACACAGACCTAACACCAATTAAAAATAGAGGTCCTGTGACTTCCTGTTTTCACACATTTTACTGGAACAAGTGACAGATTCACATTATTAAATTTTTATTGTGTTTTTATTAAGAAAATGCTACATGACATTTCAGAACCAACATGAAAATACATTTAAATTTTATTCAACTTTATTTCTATAGCACATTTAAAACACTTTCAGTTGACCAAAGTGCTTCACATAAAAGTTACATATACATATAAACAGATAACACAATGTAAAAAAATGAAATAAAATCAAGATAATCTGACTCGCTCGTATTAAATGTCAGGGAGAAGAGGTGAGTTTTCAGTCTGGTCTTAAACTGTGTTACAGACTGAGAGGATCTGACAGGAAGAGGAAGATTGTTCCACAGAAAAGCCTCTGTCTTTTGAAATAACTGTGACTAAATACAGGGATTGGGAGATAAGGCTTTGGCTGCTTTTCTTTCTTTGGATCCTCATCAGTGACAGTAAAGCTGTTGCTCTTCTTCCTGCGGTCCACAAAAATCCGAGCATTACCAAAGACGAGCACACAGTAGAAGCATACGACCCTGTACAGTATCTGCAGTGATACAGTCAGCTTGTCCTGGGTCTGCCATGAGGAGGAGCAGCAGCTCTACTCCAAGATCCTCCTGTGTGACTGAGCTCACCCTGCAGAGGAAACTCATTTCAATTTCATGAATTGGTTGGTTGAGGTTAATGTAAATGTATTTCCAGGGGCCTGTCTGGGTTCATAAGTTTGGATATCTGCACTAAACATGAATTCATCAGAGAGAATCTGAGGAGTTTTAGTGACAGAAACACAGTGAATGTAAAAGTCTGTTGTGTACAATAACCTACACAATTTCTAAGCACTGAAGCCTTGAATGCACAAAAATACAGAATCACTCAAACATGCAACACTTAAATCAATCAAGACATCATTTGGTCATTCAAAAGGTTTAAAATGACAAAGGCACTGCCATCAGTCAGGTCTGTGTCTGCGTTGGTGCAGATATCTTGAGGTGTGAAGTGTGCCATGTTTAGAGGAAGTGTGAAAGAGCAGAAAGGGAAGAAAACCTCACAGACACGATGGCCCTGGCTGTGTTCAGACCTGTGCTTCTCACTCTGAGTCTTCTGCTCTGCTCAGGTAAGAGACCATCACCTGTTTAAATGCTGCTGCGCTCGTCGTCTGAAATGTTCATGTCAGTTTACACCAGAGATCAGGAAAGTTTAGTTTGGCAAAGTGCACAACCCTGAGGACTGTACTTCAAGAGAGGGGTTTACATCCAACCATAGAATCAATATGTCACCTGCCCAAACTAAACTGTAAGACTTTTGACATCATGAAACAGTCGGATATTTTCCATCGGGTAAAGTGTTTGGAGGAGCAGCTTTAGGACGTTTGGATCTGATACTGTACCTCTGCTGTTCTTACAAATACATGGAGTAAAAGTCAAATATTGTTACTGTTCTCTGGGGCTTCTGTAGCTCCACAAACACTCACCCAGTCACATAAACCTAATGCCATGGAACCATATATATACATACATACAAAGGGCCCACAAAGGGAGTATCTTTCCTAGAATGAATTAAAATAGGCTAAGATTGAAAAACTGATGGGAAAATGTTAAAACACTCAAAGATACTCAGAAATCAGACCATTTGCATCAAAAATGCAGAAGTCCTATAAGAAACAGAAGTCAAAAAGTACAAAAACCTAGTGAGGTGTGACTGACCCATGGAAAACAGAAGTAGTTCATTTGAAACCGTTTCTTCTCTTACCTTATTCATTCAGAGCGTCCCAATTATTCACCACAGAGTTTATTATTGCGCTTCTCAGTCACTGTAAGGTTAACAACAACTAGCATGCTAACTGTGCACTTTGTGTTACGTAGACAATTAAGAGCTTTATAATGCAAAGTGTAATCTTGCATTTCTTTCATTACATTCACTACTGTGACCTTAAAAACTGCATTTGTGCTGTGAGCAGGGTCGCCTATCCACAGATCTAACCTGTAGCTTGGCCTGGTGGCATCTGTTAATGCTATACTGTTGAACATTCTGCAGGTAGATACTTTCTTCCACAATTTAACACACTTTTATTTTGTAATATGTGTGATTTAAATAGCACTGATCTACCAGCAGTAACATGGTGATGTGTTTTGCCCAAGGACACATAGTCAGCAGTTTGCAACAGGGGTTGAATCAGCAACTGTCTTCACTGCTCCCTCTTGAACAGTTGAATTTCTGGAATATGAATACATGATTTGAGATGTTGAAACAGCTCCATCTTCTCTTGCTCGAGTTTGCTGGTTCAATTCCTGTAAAATAACCAATCTTTTCTTTCTTTTATGATTTCTCTTCCACAGAATCAGCTTCAGCTCAACATCAGTTTGTGGAAGAGGGACAAAGTATCACTTTGTCCTGTGGGGATGTAAGAGAGGGACAAAGAACATGTGCTGAAACTACATGGAGTTTTTACTCGGCTGACAAAACAGTAAACAATAAACTACTTATTACAAATGGAATGATCAGCTCCAGTGTTCCAGAGACTCTGTCAAAGAGACTCAGAGTGACACAAAAGTGTGGTCTGGAGATTCTGAATGTCCATCCTCAGGATGCTGGATACTTCGAATGTCGTCAATCAAGATATTACCATTCTAGCTCATATCTGTCTGTGGTCTCATGTGAGTATTTTGTTATTAGATCAGGAGTCTAACACACATCCTCCTCACTGAAGCTGTTTTCAGGCCGGCCAGAACGGTGCTGGTGCTGGCCGTACAAAATAACAATCATGGATCGCATCACGACAGCAGCAAGCATTTGTACTCATACATAAGATGAACGGGACGTAATATTTTGTAGACTTTTCTTGTTATACATGAAGAGACATGTTAAATCTTGTTGCAACGGCAGGTCCAGATGTACCATCCATGTGTTTGTTTATTTTACCGCGTGTGACCCGGATGAACCTGCTGACGTCCACTGTATTGTCATGGTTCATTTAGAAGAAAACAACTTTTAATTGGTTCCTATCGGAAACCATCTTTTCAATTGTCGAACGCTCTGATTTTTAGTGTGAACACATCACGTCAGTCAGTTCAAGATGAGGTGCATGAACCAGCACCGGCACAGTTCTCTTTTGGTCTGAAAACGCTTTGAGAGGAGACAGGATAACCACTCTGCCACAGTAACACATTGACTGGAGTGTCTTGTTTTTCACAGTGACTAAATGGACAGAGGAGGAGAAGAAGAACGTTGAGCTAAGATGTAATGTGTACTCCTACAGCTATACCTATAACTCTGAAGTCAAAACAAAATGGCTGTTTAATGGACAAGACGTCAATGATCTCAAATTAACCACAACAAACCATGAAGGAGCTTTCACTGTTACAGTTCCAAACTCACATTCCCTTTACAAAGACGTGGATCTGTTCAGATGTGAAGTGGCTGATAGACAGAAGAAGAAGGAGTTTTCTCTCAGATGCAACAAACCAGGTGAGACCAGGAGGAGGGGTCAGTGTGGGGAAAATCACTTTAGTATTAGTATGATTTCTCTTCCACAGAATCAGCACCAGATCAATATCAATTTGTGGAAGAGGGAGGAAGTATCACTTTGTCCTGTGGGGATGTAAGAGAGGGACAAACAGCATGTGCTGGAACTACATGGACTTTTTATTCAGCTGACAAAACAATAAAACATAAACAACTTATTACCAATGGAAGGATCAGCTCCAGTGTCCCAGAGACTCTGTCAAAGAGACTCAGAGTGACACAAAAGTGTGGTCTGGAGATTCAAAATGTTCAGCCTCAGGATGCTGGAAAGTTCTACTGTCAACAAACAGTATATCACCCGTCTTCTAGCACTCCTGTGTATCTGTCTGTGGTCTCATGTGAGTATTTTGTTCTTAGATCAGGAATCTAACCCACAACCTCCTCACTGAGAGGAGGAGACAGGATAACCACTCTGCCACAGTAACACATACTGACTGAAGTGTCTTGTTTTTCACAGTCACTAAATGGACAGAGGAGGAGGAGAAGAACATTGAGTTAAGATGTCATGTGTCCTCCTACGTCTGTGGTGTCAAAACAAAATGGCTGTTTAATGGACAAGACGTCAATGATCTCAAATTAAACACAACAAACCATGAAGGAGCTCTCACTGTTACAGTTCCAAACTCACATTCCCTTTACAAAGACGTGGATCTGTTCAGATGTGAAATGGTTTATGGAGGGAACAGGAAGGAGTTCTCTCTCAGATGCAACAAACCAGGTAAGACCAGAGTTGAACCAGCAACTCCCTCTTGAGCAGTTGAACTTCTGGAATATGAAAACATGATTTGAGATGTTGAGACAGCTTCATCTTCTCTTGCTCAATGTTGCTGGTCCAATCCCTGTAATATAAACAATCTTTTCCTTCTTTTATGATTTCTCTTCCACAGAATCACCCTCAACTCCATCTGAGTTTGTGGAAGAGGGAGGAAGTATCACTTTGTCCTGTGGGGATGTAAGAGAGGGACAAAGAGAATGTGCTGGAACCAAATGGACTTTTTACTCGGCCGACAAACCAGGAGAAAGTAAAAGCCTCATCACACTTGGAGAGGTCACCTCCAGTGTCCCAGAGATTTCAGAACGAATGAAATTAAAAGAAAGTTGTGGTCTGGAGATTCAAAATGTCCACCCTCAGGATGCTGGAGTCTTCTACTGTCAACAATACGACCAGTCAGGACGTCTCCTGCCTCCTGATGCTCCTGTGTATCTGTCTGTGGTCTCATGTGAGTATAATAACAGGATAACCACTCTGCCACAGGAACACATACTGACTGAAGTGTCTTGTTTTTCACAGTCACTAAATGGACAGAGGAGGAGGAGAAGAACATTGAGTTAAGATGTCATGTGTCCTCCTACGTCTGTGGTGTCAAAACAAAATGGCTGTTTAATGGACAAGACGTCAATGATCTCAAATTAAACACAACAAAGCATGAAGGAGCTCTCACTGTTACAGTTCCAAACTCACATTCTTTTTACAAAGACGTGGATCTGTTCAGATGTGAAGTGACTGATAGACAGAAGAAGAAGGAGTTTTCTCTCAGATGCAACAAACCAGGTGAGATCAGGAGGAGGGGTCAGTGTGGGGCAAATCACTTTAGTATTAGTATGATTTCTCTTCCACAGAATCAGCACGAGATCAATATCAATTTGTGGAAGAGGGAGGAAGTATCACTTTGTCCTGTGGGGATGTAAGAGAGGGACAAAGAACATGTGCTGGAACCACATGGACTTTTTACTCGGCCGACAAAACAATAAAACATAAACAACTTATTACCAATGGAAGGATCAGCTCCAGTGTCCCAGAGACTCTGTCAAAGAGACTCAGAGTGACACAAATGTGTGGTCTGGAGATACTAAATGTCCATCCTCAGGATGCTGGAAAGTTCTACTGTCAACAAACAGGATATTACCTGTCTTCTAACACTCCTGTGTATCTGTCTGTGGTCTCATGTGAGTATTTTGTTCTTAGATCAGGAATCTAACCCACAACCTCCTCACTGAGAGGAGGAGACAGGATAACCACTCTGCCACAGTAACACATACTGACTGAAGTGTCTTGTTTTTCACAGTCACTAAATGGACAGAGGAGGAGGAGAAGAACGTTGAGTTAAGATGTCATGTGTCCTCCTACGTCTGTGGTGTCAAAACAAAATGGCTGTTTAATGGACAAGACGTCAATGATCTCAAATTAAACACAACAAACCATGAAGGAGCTCTCACTGTTACAGTTCCAAACTCACATTCCCTTTACAAAGACATGGATCTGCTCAGATGTGAAGTGGTTTATGGAGGGAACAGGAAGGAGTTCTCTCTCAGATGCAACAAACCAGGTAAGACCAGAGTTGAACCAGCAACTCCCTCTTGAGCAGTTGAACTTCTGGAATATGAATACATTCCCTGACAAAAGTCTTGTCACTCATCCATTTTGTAGAAACAAAAGCTTATAACCTGACTTTAAATTAATCGATTGGTTTTAGAAATGTCTCATATGAAAGCTAAAACCCTCCCAAAGTATGCTCAATATACTAAAATAAATTTGCTTCACTGAAGAAAGATTGATCATTTACTGAACACAGAAAGGTCAGATTTTGGCAAGACAAAAGTTTTGTCGCCTACAGAAAATTGAACAAATAATTTACCTCAAATACAAAAATATGTTGCATAACATCAGTGAATTAAGTAGTGGTGCTGTGAGATCCATATTTAATATCTTGTATGACTTATATGAGCTTGAAGGACTGCATCCATGCAGTTCGACAATGATTCATACAATTTGTTGATGAAGTCATCAGGAATAGCAAAGAAAGTATCTTACATGCCTCCAGAGTTCATCAAGATTCTTTGGTTTTGCCTTCCATGCTTCCTCTTTCATTCTACCCCAGACATGCTCAGTGATGTTCATGTCTGGTGACTGGGCCAGGCCTGGAGCACCTTGATCTTCTTCGCCTTGAGGAACTTTGATGTAGAGATAGAAGTATGCGATGGAGCACCATCCTGCTGCAAAATTTGACCCCTTTTATAGTTGGGAATTTAAGAGGTAGCTAATACTTGTGTGTGTGCGAGTGCGTGTGTGTGTGTGCGTGTGTGTGTCTGTGCGTGTGTGTGCGTATATGTATGTGCATGTGTGCGCGTGTGTGTGCATGTGTGTGTCTGTGTGTGTGTGTGTGCGTATATGTGTGCGTATGTGTGTGTGTGTCTGAGCGTGTGTGTGCGTATATGTGTGTGCATGTGTGTGTGTGTGCGTGTGTGTGTGCGCGTGCGTGCATGTGTGTGTGTCTGTGCGTGTGTGTGCGTATATGTGTGTGTGCGTGTGTGTGTGCGTATATGTGTGCGTGTGTGCGCGTGTGTGTCTGTGCGTGTGTGTGCGTATATGTGTGTGCATGTGTGTGTGTGTGCGTGATATTTTAGGCTATTGATATTGCCTTCCACCCTGGAAATGTCTCGCACACCCCCATACTGGATGTAACCCCAGACCATGATTTTTCCGCCACCAAACTTAACTGTTTTCTGGGTGATTCTTGGATCCATGCGGCCTCCAGTAGGTCTCCTGCAATATTTGCGGCGGCTGTGATGTAATTCAACCGAGGATTCATCTGAGAAATCCACTTTCTGCCACTTTTCCAGTGTCCATCCTTTTAGCAGGCTGTGGGCCTTGGCAAATGCCACATGGTTTTTTAATTGCCTTTTGTTTAGTGCTGGTTTCTGTGCACTGATTTGACCATGGACGCCATTTCGAGACAGAATTCTACAAACTGTTCTGGTTGACACAGGGACTTGAGGTGACCAGGCCTGGTGGAGCTCTGCTGCAGTGGAAAAGGGGCCTTGGATTTTCCAATCAACAAACGGTCCTCCCGAGCAGTTGTCTTGCGGGGTCTGCTGGCCCTGGGCTTGTCAAAAACATATCCAGTCTTTTCAGATCTTTTTCTTATTCTTCTTATTGAAGGTGTCAGCCACCTCAGCAGTGGATCTGGTCTTCAGCCTCTTGATAATTAACGCTTTGGTCTCAGTGTGGATCTTAGGCATGTTGTCAGAGATCAAGTTGCAGTTGATGTGAAGGTCTGGTGTGCTGGGGTTCTTTTTATACACACCCACTAATTGATTGATCAGTACCTGATCACAGGTGAGGCTGTAATCTAGGATTGGGTGCATCATATGACAAGGCGACAAGACTTTTGTCTTGCCAAAATCTGACCTTTCTGTGTTCATTAAATGATCAATCTTTCTTCAGTGAAGCAAATTTATTTTAGTATATTGAGCATACTTTGGGAGGGTTTTAGCTTTCATATGAGACATTTCTAAAACCAATCAATTAATTTAAAGTCAGGTTATAAGCTTTTGTTTCTACAAAATGGATAAGCGACAAGACTTTTGTCAGGGACTGTACATGATTTGAGATGTTGAGACAGCTTCATCTTCTCTTGCTCAAAGTTGCTGGTCCAATCCCTGTAATATAAACAATCTTTTCCTTCTTTTATGATTTCTCTTCCACAGAATCACCCTCAACTCCATCTAAGTTTGTGGAAGAGGGAGGAAGTATCACTTTGTCCTGTGGGGATGTAAGAGAGGGACAAAGAGAATGTGCTGGAACCACATGGACTTTTTACTCGGCCGACAAAGCAGGAGAAAGTAAAAGCCTCATCACACTTGGAGAGGTCACCTCTAGTGTCCCAGAGATTTCAGAACGACTGAAATTAAAAGAAAGTTGTGGTCTGGAGATTCAAAATGTCCACCCTCAGGATGCTGGAGTCTTCTACTGTCAACAATATGACCAGTCAGGACGTCTCCTGCCTCCTGATGCTCCTGTGTATCTGTCTGTGGTCTCGTGTGAGTATAATAACAGGATAACCACTCTGCCACAGTAACACATACTGACTGAAGTGTCTTGTTTTTCACAGTCACTAAATGGACAGAGGAGGAGAAGAACATTGAGTTAAGATGTCATGTGTCCTCCTACGTCTGTGGTGTCAAAACAAAATGGCTGTTTAATGGACAAGATGTCAATGATCTCAAATTAAACACAACAAAGCATGAAGGAGCTCTCACTGTTACAGTTCCAAACTCACATTCCCTTTACAAAGACGTGGATCTGTTCAGATGTGAAGTGACGAATGGAGAGATGAAGATGGGGTTCTCTCTCAGAGCCAACAAACCAGGTGAGACAGGAGGAGGAGTCAGTGTGGGGAACTTTAGTGTGACTAAATACGATTAGGTTTCACAAACAAAGATCTGAACAGTGACAACCAGGGGTTCATTTATAAAGCTTTGCTTACCCACTGCACATTGTGTAGGCGTTCTCTACACTAACTGCAGGATTTCTAAAACTCCTCCTAAGCGTTTCGCTTATCTGCAGCAGCTAGAACCCCACTGTAGCTCTGAGCAAAGAACCCTAACTTTAGTTACTGTGTTGAACTTGTGTGTGTATAAGTGCAGTACTTTTCCTCTTGTACTGTTACTGTGTTGAACTTGTGTGTGTATAAGTGCAGTACTTTTCCTCGTGTACTGTTTACTGTGTTGATCTTGTGTGTGTATAAGTGCAGTACTTTTCCTCGTGTACTGTGTTACTGTGTTGAACCTGTGTGTGCATAAGTGCAGTACTTTTCCTCTTGTACTGTGTTACTGTGTTGATCTTGTGTGTGTATAAGTGCAGTACTTTTCCTCGTGTACTGTTTACTGTGTTGATCTTGTGTGTGTATAAGTGCAGTACTTTTCCTCTTGTACTGTGTTACTGTGTTGAACTTGTGTGTGTATAAGTGCAGTACTTTTCCTCGTGTACTGTGTTACTGTGTTGATCTTGTGTGTGTATAAGTGCAGTACTTTTCCTCGTGTACTGTGTTACTGTGTTGATCTTGTGTGTGTATAAGTGCAGTACTTTTCCTCTTGTACTGTGTTACTGTGTTAAACTTGTGTGTGTATAAGTGCAGTACTTTTCCTCGTGTACTGTGTTACTGTGTTGATCTTGTGTGTGTATAAGTGCAGTACTTTTCCTCGTGTACTGTGTTACTGTGTTGATCTTGTGTGTGTATAAGTGCAGTACTTTTCCTCGTGTACTGTTACTGTGTTGATCTTGTGTGTGCAGGTTGGCTGTGGGCTGTGGTCGTGGCTGTAGTTGGAGGACTTGTCACTGTGGTGGTCGTGGTGACATGGAGGAAACTCAGAGGTGAAACAACATCACACAGAAAAGTGTTTTCATGTGGGACACAACAGAGGACTACGGTCAGAGGAGGAGACTGTCTGTTAAAATAAAGCTCATCATGACATTTAGTTTCACTATTGTCTTCTTAAATCAAGATATGAACAATAATAACAGAAATCCAAACATCCAAATTCAATTTATTTTGTAGCGCCCAAAATCGCAACAACAGTAGCCTCTAAGGGCGTTCCAAGATATGGATGAGTAAAACATACACACAGACATATCAAAACAGGAATAAACAACATTCATGTAAAGCAGCAAATGAAACATTGTCCAGTCATCCCCTGTCCTTAGACCCTCCTTCTCAGCAAGGAAAAACTCCAAAAAACCCAGGGTCCTGGGAAAAAGAAGAAACCTCGGGGAGAACTACAGTGAAGGAGGGATCCACTCCCATGGACGGACAGGCTATAGATGTCCAGGCCCGTGGGCCAGAGGAGGAGGAGAAGAGGGGCGAGGAGGAGGAGCCGGGCGAGGAGGAGGAGCCAGGCGAGGAGGAGGAGCCAGGCGAAGAGGAGGAGCCAGGCGAGGAGGAGGAGAGAGGTCCAGCTGCCATCAGGCGTCTGAAAGAGTTCCACTCCACAGGGGGAGTGGGACAGGGGACAACATGTGAATAGCAATGAACAAACTACAGATGAGAACATAGTGAGTGATGCTGGTGAGAAAAAAGGAGGAAACAGAGGACAGTGCTCAGGTTGCCACACTTCCCCCAGCTTGTTATCTCCTGCGGCAGCTTATCTTAGTGACATCAACTAAGTAACCTGGTCATAAGCTATTCCGAAGAGGAAGGTTTTAAGCCTGGTCTTAAATAAAGAGACTGTGGGTGCCTGTTTAACATCAACAGGGAGTTGATTCCATAACACAGGAGCTTGGTAACTGAAGGCTCTCCCCCCCACTGTACTTTTAGACACTCTAGGAACCACTAATAATCCTGCATTCTGAGAGCGAAGTGCTCTATTTGGCTGATAGGGGACAATGGCATCCTGAAGATATGATGGGGCCATATTGTTTAAGGCTTTGTATGTCAGGAGGAGAACTTTGAATTTAATTCTAAACTCGACAGGAAGCCAGTGAAGTGATTTTAACACAGGACTGATGTGATCACGCCTTTTAGTTCCTGTTAGGACTCTGGCCGCTGCATTTTGGACCAACTGGAAGCTTCTTAAAGTACCTTTAGTGCAGACGGTGAGCAGAGAATTACAGTAATCTAGTCTGGATGTAACAAATGCATGGATAAGTTTTTCAGCATCATTTTTAGGCAAAATTTTTCTGATTTTAGTTATGTTTCGCAGGTGAAAATATGCAGTTTTACAAGCTTGGTTTATATGAGCTGTGAATGAGAGATTTTGGTCAAATACGACTCCAAGGTTTTTTACAGTAGAGCTAGAGGCTATACTCACATTGTCAAGTGAGATTATCTGGTCTGACAGAGAATCTCTCTGACCTTTAGGACCGACAACAATGACCTCTGTTTTTTCAGGGTTTAAGAGGAGGTAATTCAGGGTCATCCAGGTTTTGATGTCCTTCACACAGGCACTGAGCTTATCGATTTGATCGGTCTGATTAGGTTTCATTGATAAGTACAGCTGAGTGTCATCAGCATAGCAGTGGAAATTAATGCCATGTTTTTCTGATAATGTTACCTAATGGCAACATATACAGAGTAAACAGGATTGGACCAAGCACAGATCCTTGTGGAACACCACAAGCTACTTTAGAGCAGGGAGAGGTGCACTGGTTTACACTAACAAACTGGTACCTATCTGATAGATAGGATTTAAACCATTTGAGGGCGGTCCCTCTGACACCTATGTCACATTCTAACCTCTGCAGTAGAATGTTGTGATCAATGGTGTCAAACGCTGCACTGAGGTCCAGTAGGACCAGGACTGAAGCCAGCCCGTTATCAGCAGCTAGTAGCAAATCATTTGTCACTTTAAGCAGAGCAGTTTCTGTGCTGTGGTGAGCTCTGAAACCAGACTGAAATTTTTCATATAAATTATTGCCCTGCAGATGGTGACAAAGCTGTTTCACCACAACTCGTTCCAGAATCTTTGAGAGAAATGGAAGATTCGAGATAGGTCTGTAGTTGGCTAGTTCATCAGGATTTAAGCTAGGTTTTTTCAAAAGCGGTTTAATTACAGCATATTTAAAGGACTGAGGAACAAAGCCATTTTCTAATGACATATTTATTATGTTATGGATGGAACCTATTATTAGGTGGAGAGCTTCTTTGAGGAGTTTGACTGGAATAGGGTCGAGCAAACAAGTTGATGGTTTGGACGACATGATGACTGAGGTAATCTCCACCTCATCGACAGGAGTAAATTTGTCTAATGCTGTTAGAGGATTTATGTGGGATATTGGTGTTACAGACTGGATTTGCAGAATTTGCTCGGGCTGATTTTTGGAGTGGCTTCGTTGATCTTGTCTCTAATGGTTATAATTTTGTAATCGAAGAATTCAAGAAAGTCATCACAACTGAACTTCAAAGGGAGAAGAGACTCAGGGCAGTATGCGAGTTTGTCAGCCTGGCTACAGTGCTGAACAGAAATCTGGGGTTGCTTTTGTTTACTTCTATTAGGTTTGAATAGTATCTGGTTTGTGCTTTTCGTAGAGCGGCCTTATAAGAGAGCAGGCAGAGCTTCCATGCCTTCAGAGACTGCTCGAGCGCTGAGCGGCGCCAGAGCTTCTCTGTGCGTCTTACGTGTTGTTTGAGTGATCGCAATTCTGGAGTATACCAAGGAGCCGGAGGTCTTGGTTTAATGCTTTTCTGTTTTAGCGGAGCTGCAACATCGAGAGCAGATTTTAGGGTGAGCATTGTCCTATCAACAAACTGATCCATGATAATTGGATTAAAGTTGTTCTCATTGTCACATGGCATATCATTTAATACTGGCTCGATTATTTCTTTGAACTCGGCTACCGATTTTTCTGATATTGTTCTTTTCATTATAGTTTTCTCCTGCAGAGCTGGATAGTCTTTTAGTACGAATTGAAAGGTTATTAAAAATGGTCAGAGAGTATAGGGTTTTGAGGAATTACAAGTAAATCACTAATCTCAATACCATAAGTTAGGACGAGATCGAGAGTGTGATTGTGACAGTGAGTCGGCTTGTTCACACTCTGGGTAAAACCGATCCCATCCAGGAGAGCACCAAAAGCACTGCTGAGGCACTCACTGCTGTTATCAACATGAATGTTGAAATCTCCAACTATAACAATCCTTTCCCATTCCAAAACTAAACTTGAAATAAAGTCAGAAAACTCTGTCAGAAACCTCGGCATAAGGACCAGGAGGTCGGTAGATTGTTATAAATATAACAGCTTTTTGGTTTTTCCAGTTGGTGCACGTAATAGATAGTGCGAGGCTTTCAAAGGAGCGGAATGTATAATTAGATTTGAGGCTGAGAATTAGGCTGGAGTGAGAAATGACGGCCACACCGCCACCTCGACCAGTGCTCCTGGCACTTTGAAAGTTCACGTGACTTGGAGGTGTAGATTCGGTTAGTCTAACATAATCATTTTCCTGAAGCCATGTTTCAGTTAAAGCTAGAAGATCAATATTAAAGTCGCCAATTAATTCATTTATTAAAAGAGATTTAGAAGAGAGGGACCTGATGTTTAGCAGTCCACATTTTACACACTTATCATTTTGTTTATTTGCGACACATGTATTTATTTTTATTAAGTTATGAGGTCTGACGCCTTTCCTATCAGAGTTCAGTTGACTTTTATTTGTGCTTTTTACATGCTTAATTTGTTTGTTTGCAACACAATTATTTATTTTTATTAAGTTATGAAACCTGACGCCTTTCCTATCAGACTTTAGTTGAGTTTTATTTGTGCTTTTTATGCATTTATTTTGTTTATTTGCGATGCATGTATTTATTTCTATTGAGTTAGGAGATCTGATACCTTTCCTATCAGAGTTTATCAGAGCCACTCTAACTGCAGTAGCTGGAAAGGTTTCACTTGGATAGATCTGAACGCTATAAACGAGGTGGCATTTTAGAAACAACAGCCTGTGACTCTCCCAGACAGTTGTTTCTCTGTCATGGTGCAACTTCAGAGAGAAGAGACTGTGGGCGGGGCTAAAAGTTCACTCATGGTTCAAAATGAGGGAGTCGAAAAGGTCCAAGCACCTTAACCTGGCTATAGTCACGAATATCTTCTATTTCCAATATTTTTTATATTGATTTGACAGTGTAATTCTACTGCAACACTGCACTTTTCCTGTGAGACAATGAATACTTTCTCTGGAACTAATATACATGTGTTTGTTTACAGTTAAGCCTGACACCAGAAGGGACCCTCCTGTGAGTTTAAGATTAAGAAATACTATGGTGAGTGGACTTAACAGAAATGTGTGATTAAAAAAAAAAAAAAACTCTAGATTGGCTGTTTCGTCTCTGCTCTGGCCAGAACTTTCTGTTGTTGTATTTTTGGGCAAGACACTTCATAATGCTGTTTCTAAGGGGAGGGCATTGATACAGACTGTAGTGGGTTAACAAACAGAATCTAAAATGGAAGGATTTGCTCCAAACAGAAGGTACAGATATTGCAGCAGTTCACAGTTGGTGGTTGAAATTGGTCTTTGTTCTCAATCGAATGTGTAGGTCTAAAGCTTCTGCCCAAAATGACGTCTGATAAAATATTGAACTCTACAACTCTGATTCATTTGATGTTTTTTTTTAAGGCTGAACATGAAGAAGGGGGAGTGTCCTATGCGACCGTCAGCTACAACAGGAACAACCAGAGAAATGAGGTAAGGACTCAACCAGGACTAGACCAAGACTATCTCAAGACAGGACCAGGACTAAACCAGGACTAGACCAGGACTAGACCAGGACTAACCCAGGACTAGACCAGGACTAGACCAGGACTAAACCAGGACTAGACCAGGCTAAAACATTTCACAGGAGGCTGAAAAACACTGCAGATTTCTTTTGTGCGTCGCTGAAATAAACAAATCTGATTGGACGACCGTGTTTGAGTCTGGCTTGTGATCAGACTGATGTCCCTCTGTGTAAATAATACAGACAGACATGATTCTGGACTCCTGTATTTCCTTTTGGATTTTCGACCAACAAACCTCATGCATATAAATGTATTCTATACTAATATAAGATATTGTCCTGTCCCTATGCTCAGGTCAGACGGAGTGAGGAGGAGGTGACCTACAGCTCAGTGAGGAACACCACTGTGGAGGACCCTGATCAGCTCTACGCCACCGTCAACAAATGAACAACAACCAACCAACAAATACCCAACCAACAACCAACCCACAACCAACCAACAACCAACCCACAACCAACCAACAACCAACCAACCAACAACCAACCCACAACCAACCAACAACCAACCCACAACCAACCCACAACCAACTAACAACCGACCAACAACCAACCCACAACCAACCTACAACCAACCAACAACCAACCCACAACCAACTAACAACCAAACAACTAACAACTGACGCAACAACCAACCAACCAACAAATACCAACCAACAACCAACCCAACAAACAACCAACCAACAAATACCCAACCAACCCACAACCAACCAACAACCAACCCACAACCAACCAACAACCAACCAACCAACCCAACAATCAACCCAACAATCAACCAACCAACAAATACCCAACCAACAACCAACCCACAACCAACCAACAACCAACCAACAAACAACCAACAACCAACCAACCCACAACCAACCAACAACCCACCCACCCACAACCAACCAACAAATACCAACCAACAACCAACCAACAAATACCAACCAACCCAACAATCAACCAACAACCAACAACTGACGCAACAACCAACCCAACAATCAACCAACCAACCACCAACCAACAGTCAATCAACAACCGAAGCAACAACCAAACAACCAACCCAACAACCGATGCAATAACCAACCAATCCAACAATCAACCAACAACCGACCCACCAACCACCCGACCCAACAACCAACCAACCAACCAACCAACAGACGCAACAACCATCCAACCCAACAATCAACCAACAACCAACCAACAACCCACCAATCCAACAATCAACCAGCAATCAACCAACAATCAACCCAACAACCAACCAACAACCAACCTGACAACCAACCAACAACCAACCAACCCAACAACCAACCAACAACCGACTAACAACCAACCAACAACCAACCTGACAACCAACCAAACAACAACCAACGCAACAACAAACCCAACAACCAACCAACAACCGACTAACAACCAACCAACAACCAAGCAATAGCCCACCCAACAACCAACCAACAACCGACAAACACTTAACCCAACAACAACCAACCAACAACCAACCCAACAACCAACCCATCAACCAACCAACAACTGACCAACAACCAACCAACAACCAACCAACAACCAACCAACCAAAAACCAACAACCAACCCAACAACCAACCAACAACCAACCCAACAACCAACCAACAACTGACCAACAACCAACCCAACAACCAACCAACAACCGACCAACAACCAACCAACAACCGACCAAAAACCAACCAACCAACAACCAACAACCAACCCAACAACCAACCAACAACCGACCAACAACCAACCCAACAACCGACCAACAACCAACCCAACAACCAACCAACACCCGACCAACAACCAAACCAACAACCGACCAACAACCAACCCAACAACCGACCAACAACCAGCCCAACAACCGACCAACAACCAACCCAACAACCAACCAGCAACCGACCAGCAACCAACCAACAACCGAACCACATGAAGTACTGGGACTTTTTAATGTCACTGTGTTGAAAATGTGATGGAAAAGAACTTAACCTTAACAGTTGTAAAAAGTAGTAGTAGTTGAAGCCTCGTACTAGTAGTAGCAGAAGTACACCAAGAAGCCAAGTACTTGCCTGGAAGAAGCAGCATGTAGTAGCCTTGTAGTAGTAGCTTAGAAGTACTAGTAGTAGGCTAATCTGAGTATGAGTAGTCCTATATGAAGCAGTGGTAGCAGCTTTGTAATAGTATAACCTAGTATCCTAGTAACAGTGAGTTTTTATTTTTCTATTCAAAGTCACGTTTCTTTATATTGCACAAGGACAGAGGAGAGGAGGAGAAGGGCAGAAGAGAAGAGGAGAGAGGGGCAGAAGAGGAGAGAGGGGCAGAAGAGGAGAGAGGGGTAGAAGAGGAGAGATGTGTAGAAGAGGAGAGAGGGGTAGAAGAGAAGAGGAGAGAGGGGCAGAAGAGAAGAGGAGAGAGGGGTAGAAGAGGAGAGAGGGGTAGAAGAGGAGAGAGGGGTAGAAGAGGTGAGGAGAGAGGGGCAGAAGAGAATAGTAGAGAGGGGCAGAAGAGGCAAGGATAGAGGGGCAGAAGAGAAGAGGAGAGAGGGGCAGAAGAGGTGAGGAGAGAGGGGCAGAAGAGGTGAGGAGAGAGGGGCAGAAGAGGAGAGAGGTGTAGAAGAGGAGAGAGGGGCAGAAGAGGTGAGGATAGAGGGGCAGAAGAGGAGAGAGGGGCAGAAGAGGAGAGAGGGGCAGAAGAGGAGAGAAAGAGGGGCAGAAGAGAGTTCTGTTACCTAGCAACCAAAACGTGTTTAAATTGCACAATATTCACGAAAAATCAATAATCACACTTTTATTTTGTTAATTTAATGTTTAAACGGTCAGAAAAATGTCTTCCTCATGCAGAATCTGTCCCTTTGTTTTGGATGGAAATTTCCGCAGGATTTTGTTTTAGAACTAATACTTTTTACTTTTGCACGAAGTCCTAAGTTTTTTACGTAAATTATAACTCTGTTGGTAACTTTGGAGCTAACTGTCTAACTATTACTGTCCACATTGTTCATTTTTTTTCTTTGTTTTGTTTTTTTCAACCCAGACATAAGCCTCACGTCACGACCACTACATTCTGTGCCTATGTCGCCCTCTTCTGGACACACGGTGCACGCACAGTTGTAGATCCTGAGCAAAATTAATCAAATACAAGAAATAGTTCAAATAAATATTGAATCCTATCAGAGTGCAGCGTTTTTTTGGGATGTGGAGGACACAGATTGCAGATTTGTCGTTGTGTTTTATGGTTTGTATCTTTGTCCACAAAAACTCACAAATTCCAACGTCTTCTCAACCTAAATAAACTTTTTTTTTCTTTCACAACAGCTTCAGAAAGTGGACCCAAAAAACGTGCCTTATGATCGCTCGATTCGCCTCATATGAAAGGAAACACTGCCCTCTGGTGGCCACGTTACACACACGAACCCTTGTAAACTTGTTTTTCTTGATTTATTCATGAAAACAAAAAGTGTTAGAATAAATTTAAGACAAAATATGTACAGTGAGCGTTTTATTGACGAGTTAAATGTGTTATTCAAGCAAGAGTCAAAGTTAAACATGTAAAACCGATGAAGAAAATACAATTATAACACAAAACCCGAATGCATTTATCGCCCATTCAAGTCCTGATGTTCCACACACTCAGAGCTGCAGGGGGCGCTGTGCTCTACGTTCTGATCATCACCGAAGGTTCACCCGCGTTCTCATAGTAAACCGAGGCCACCTGTCAATCACACACATGTCAGATGCCCTCCCGTAATGTCATATCCCTGTGTCAGATGCCCTCCCGTAATGTCATATCCCTGTGTCAGATGCCCTCCCGTAATGTCATATCCCTGTGTCAGATGCCCTCCCGTAATGTCATATCCCTGTGTCAGATGCCCTCCCGTACTCACACTGGTCCTGTGCCTCTGAGCTTTGCGTCCTGAAACACACATCAGAAGAAACTTTACCGTTCTTCTGTTTTTATTGTGACGATTATCAGTAACAACGATTAAAGTCTCACTGTGTAACTTTTCTGACAAAAGGGAAAAAACAAAAGATGATTGAAACATGTTCAAATCAAATGAATATAAATGTAACACTGATTTACTCTGAATGACAAAACCACTGGACACGATGGACTAAACCAGGACTAAACCAGGACTAAACCAGGACTAAACCAGGACTAAACCAGGTCTAAACCAGTACTAAACCAGGTCTAAACCAGGTCTAAACTAGGACTCAACCAGGTCTAAACCAGGTCTAAACCAGGTCTAAACCGGGACTAAACCAGGTCTAAACCGGGACTAAACCAGGACTAAACCAGGACTAAACCAGGTCTAAACCAGTACTAAACCAGGTCTAAACCAGTACTAAACCAGGTCTAAACCAGGTCTAAACTAGGACTAAACCAGGTCTAAACCAGGTCTAAACCAGGTCTAAACCGGGATTTAACCGGGTCCAAACCGGGACTAA
Organism: Odontamblyopus lacepedii; assembly: GCA_034769755.1. Classification (NCBI taxonomy): domain Eukaryota; kingdom Metazoa; phylum Chordata; class Actinopteri; order Gobiiformes; family Gobiidae; genus Odontamblyopus; species Odontamblyopus lacepedii. The sequence goes on from CM068366.1 coordinate 18,412,905, forward strand.
ACCAGGTCTAAACCGGGACTAAACCAGGACTAAACCAGGACTAAACCAGTTTTAAACCAGGTCTAAACCAGGATTAAACTAATACTAAACCAGGAGTCAACCAGGACTAAACGAGGTCTAAACCAGGTCTAAACCAGGACTTAAGCAGGTCTAAACCAGGACCAAACTAGGTCTAAACCAGTACTAAACCAGGTCTAAACCAGGTCTAAACCAGGACTAAACCAAGACTAAATGAGGACTAAACAAGGACTAAACTAGTTCTAAACCAGGACTAAACCAGGTCTAAACCAGGTCTAAACCAGGACTAAACCAGGACTAAACCAGGTCTAAACCAGGAATAAACCAGTTCTACATCAGGACTAAACCAGGTCTAAACCAGGACTAAACCAGTACTAAACCAGGACTAAACCAGGAATAAAGCAGGACTGAACCAGGTCTAAACCAGGACTAAACCAGGGCTAAACCAGGACTAAACCAGGACTAAACCAGGTCTAAACCAGGTCTAAACCAGGACTAAACCAGGTCTAAAGCAGGACTTAAGCAGGTCTAAACCAAAACTAAACTAGGACTGAACCAGGTCTAAACCAGGACTAAACCAGCACTAAACTTGGACTGAACCAGGACTAAACCAAGTCTAAACCAGGATAAAACCAGGTCTAAACCAGGTCTGAAACAGGACTAAACCAGGTCTAAAACAGGACTAAACCAGGAATAAACCAGGTCTATCCCAGGATTAAACCAGGTCTGTCCCAGGACTAAACCAGGCCTAAACCAGGTCTAAACCAGGACTTTACCTTGAGCCCAGGTCCAGGTGTGAACAGTCACACAGAGGATGAAGGCAGCAGTGATCAGGCTGAAGAACACCCACCTCAGCAGCTCACCTGTGGACACAACCCTGACATCAGCTCACTGCAGAAGCTCTAGAGTCCACCAGAGCCGGACACGGGTCATGGTGCCGGACACGGGTCACAGAGCCGGACACGGGTCACGGAGCTGGACACGGGTCATGGAGCTGGACACGGGTCATGGTGCTGGACACGGGTCATGGAGCTGTGCTGGAGTTTGCTGTGGAACTGTCACGTTGCACATTTGTTCACCTGGTTTATGGTTCATATCTGTGTAATTCCTGGGCCTATCCACATGAAACTGAAACTAAAAACACAAAGTTCAACGTCTTCCTTATCGCTATAAATGAACACAACAGCTCCAGAGAGAAAGACGTGGGTGTTGTCAGTTCAAAAGACTTTAAGACATAAGGTTAATATGGAGAATAAGTCTGTGGAAACAATCTCAAACAAGTCATTAAAAGGTTCAACATTTGTGTATCCCAAGTTTGCACTGGAAAAAACAATATCGAGGTAAGTTAAAATGACTTAAATTAAGAACATTTTACTTTATTTGAGTTGATTCATCTTGACAAGTGAAACGATCTACCAGTGGAATAAGTGTTTGATTTTGAACTTTATCTTAAGTGTGAAAATGTGTTTTTCTTATTTTAAGTGTAGCAAGATGTATTTTCATATTTTAAGTACAAAAAGTCTTGTTCCACTGGCAGATCATTTTACTTTTTTACTCAAATCATGGTGAAACTTTTTTAATTCAAGTCATTTTAGCTTGACTGTGGAGATTTCTTTCACAAACTCCAGTCGAGTTATAAAGCCTTCCCTCCATCTGAGATCATAACGTCATCTATTTCTTCATCTATCCATCGTGATACAAACTCTTTACCTGTGCTCGTGTTCTGTGGACAGGCTGGAGTTTGAGCGTCCTCTGACAAGAGAAGAGATGGAGGGTTAGTCCTTATCACACACATCATGTAATGTCAGTGTGAACTCTTATTCCCAACACACAAAGTCACACACAGCTCTGTCATGTTCCACTGAGCCCCATTTCTTAGACTTACACAAACTTTTTTTTTCTTCCTTTTTCTCTTCCTGGTCTCACCTGGTTCATTGGATCTGAGAGAGAACCTCTTCTTGTTCCCTCCATCAGTCACTTCACATTTGAGCAGACCCACGTTTTTGTAAAAGAAATGTGATTTTGGAACTGTAACAATGATGCCATCTCGAAGGTTTGTTGTGTTTAATTGTAGATCATTGACGTCTTGTCCATTAAACAGCCATTTTGTTTCAACATCAGAGAAAAAGGAGGACACATTACATCTGATCTGAACTTTCTCCTTATATTCCACTTGAGTCACTGTGAAAAACAAGACACTTCAGTCAGTATGTGTTACTGTGGCAGAGTGGTTATCCTGTCTCCTCCTCTCAGTGAGGAGGTTGTGGGTTAGACTCCTGATCTAAGAACAAAATACTCACATGAGACCACAGACAGATACACAGGAGCATCAGGATGCAGGTGACGTCCTGACTGGTCGTATTGTTGACAGTAGAAGACTCCAGCATCTTGAGGCTGAACATTTAGAATCTTCAGACTGCAATTTTTTGTCACTATGAGTCGATTTGACAGAGTCTCTGGGGCCTGTGGATCTTTCCAAGTCTAATGAGTTCTTTGGTTTCTGTTTTTTTTTTTCAGCCGATTTAAAAGTCCATGTGGTTCCATCACATTCTCTTTGTCCCTTTTTTACATTGTTACAGGACAAAGTGATAGTTTCTCCCTCTTTCACAAACTCAGATGATTCTGTGGAAGAGAAATAAAAAAGGAAAGAAAATATCAATTATACTGTATTACCTCTGTGTCCTTGGGCAAAACACATCACCATGTTCCTGCTGGTAGGTCAGTAGCAGGTTTTTCAGCCGAGTTAAAAATCCAAAATGTTCTATCACATTCTCTTTGTCCCCTTATTCTTACATTGTCACAGGACTGAACCAAGGACCTGGAGCTACTGAACATGGAGCTGTCCCAACATCTCTGATTCAATTCTGTTTCCTTTTGTGGAGCCCAAAATCACAAAAGTCTACGACGGTTTAATGCCACACGGCTAAAGATAAGGTCCATACTCGATTTGTCTTTGTCTTTGCAGCATTATTTCTCAAACTAGAAGCACTCATGTTTAATCACACACCGGTAAACGAAGCCCCGCCCTCCCTCTCCTCTCACAGCCTCGCCCGGTGTCTCTCATGTCACAAATCATCTGCAGCTAAAACTCTCATTTCAAACGGTTTTATTTAGCTGTGCATGTGACCCAAAGTTTTTACTCTCTTTAGTCTTTACATCATGCCTCACCACGTTTAATGCAATACTGCGGAACATTCTTGGTAAAGCATTAAGATCTCCATGGAGACAGACAGGTAGCAGACCCTCCACCCGGACAGTTCCATCGAGCTCCTCATATTCACTAATATTCGATCAAATACGATCGAACTAAAGCCAAATTCAGAAACACTTCCTGGTTTGACATTTGAAAAGCTTCAGACTATAAAACATTTCAGACAGTTTCAGACAGTTCTGAGGAGTGTTTCAGTAGCTGCATGTAAAAGACAGAATCACAAACAGGTCTTCAAAAGAAAAGGACTCAAGTGTCTTACCTGAGCAGTACAGAAGACTCAGGTCTGAACTCAGCCAGGGACATCGTGTCTGTGAGTCCACTTCTGGCTCACACTTTGTCCTAACTTCCTCTAAACATGTCAAACTTCAGATCTCAACACATTCGTATGAAGAAGGTCACACAGGGCTCCCACATGTTGCCTTTTATATTAGTCCTGTTTGTACTGAAGATCTAGTCCAGGCGTCTCCAACCTGGAGCTCGGGAGCTTCCAGGATCAGTGCTTCACCTGCAGCTCATTGTCCAATCAGCCCCAGTACTTAGTCCTGTCCTTGTCCTTTGTTCCTGGTCAGTTCATTCCTTGTTCATCCCTTGTCTACGGCCTCGTCCTGCTTGTCCAGGTCTTCAGCCTGTCCATGACCTGTGAGTCTTTCCCCTGTGTCTTCCTGCCGGTCCATGTCTCCAGCTTCCATCACCACATCCTTCATTCCCCTTCAATAAACTGCTTAACATCTGGACTAAACTCACACTACCAGGACTAAATTTATGCTACCAGGACTAAATTTATGCTACCAGGACTAAACTCATGCTACCAGGACTAAACTCATGCTACCAGGACTAAATTTATGCTACCAGGACTAAGGCCAGTCTAGGACCAAATGGGTTTAAAGAAGCACATGTTTGTCACAGTGCAAAGAGGATGTGGTGGAGGGTGTTTCACGGTCCAACACACTAGTGTGGTTTAACTCACTGTGGCTGTATTCCCAACACATGAAGAAGTGGACTAAGGCAGTTTGACTCTGTACTGTTTGACTTCAGTCAAATGAAGCTGATTGATCGGGAACAAGACTGTTCAAGGAATCGTAGTAGTAGTAAAATAAAAAACGCAGGATCATCATGTAGAGCAGCTTAATACAAACATTTGACTGTAAGACCAAAAAGAGTGGATGAGCTGACAGCGCACATACTCACTTCCTATTTACAACTATTTACTTTCTTCTACTTCTACTTCTACCGATGTATTGTACAGTGTAACAGTACTTTTACTTGAGTAATATAGTTTTGAAGTAACGCTACTCTTACTTATAGTCCAAGTTTTGGCTCTACTGCTTCTGTCAAAAGGGTTCTGTGTTTTCTTTCATTATGGTGGCAATCTAGAAGAGCTCCTCTGTGTTTTTAAAGCACAGTCACTGCCAAATCACCTCGAGTACACAGCTCGTCCTCTTCAGTGTTAGCAGCTTTGGCTGTGGCCTCATTGGGTTCTTCCCTCAGTGCTCCCTCTGCTGGCTGCAGTGCCGGACTTTGACTTGTGTTTAAACACTCAGATACTTTTAAAGAGTGTGTATTTGGAGTGCACTTGTAGTACACATATACTGTATAAGCAGCTCTTGAGCTTAAAAGAAGCCTGCTGTGTACTGTCTGCATCTAATTATGAAGTGTGTTACTACCCAAGAATATAGAAAATACAAGTGTTTGAAATGTGGTGGATCTTCACTGAGCGTCCCATTCATTCTCTACGGGGAACTGGCCGTGTCATTCTAGTATAAACCGATAACCAGCAGCCTGTGGACAGGAAGTTACATAAACTCTGTCCACATGTTCAGCCCTTTATGTGTCATGTTAATACTTGTGTGTTTAATGCCCAAATTCAGCTGAATTATTTGTGTAAAAATAACTGATCTAAGCTGCACCAAAAACTCTTGGTGACTGAACTCTTGAACTATTGAACTCTAACATAACTAGATCATTATTTGACTTTCTGTTCAGTATAAACCACAGCACTGACCTAACACCGATTAAAAATAGAGGTCCTGTGACTTCTTATTTTCACACATTTCACTGGAACAAGTGACAGATTCAAGGTGCAATAGTTTTGTGACTGTCGTGATGGTGTCGTGTCATTTCTTTCTTAATATTTTCCCTTCATACGAACTATGTCGAGCAAAAAAAAGAAAGCGGTCGGACGAATATGTGCAATATGGATTCACATGTGTGCACCAATAAAATATATATACCTGTGTTTTGAATTGGAAAAAAAAAACATTTTATTTTTCCACTTAAGAAGGGTTCAGTGAATGTGCAGATGAAACTAGTGAGGTTCAGTACCTCCAACAAGGTGAAGAACCACTGATCTAAACAGTTCTCAAAAGAAGACGTCTTGTCTGGGTCAACTGGGACACCGATTAAATGAACTCAAGGGTACCAATAATTCTAAATGATGAGAATGAATAAAACAACAACCTGTTGTTTTAACCCTGATAAATAAGGACTGAACATAATGTCCTGTCTTGAAGAAGCCCAGACACAGCAGGTCACACCACTGCCTAAAAATAACTGATCTAAGCTGCACCAAAAACTCTTGGTGATAAGTGATTTTTTTCTGTTTTAAAGAGGACATACTATACTTTTTACAGGGTCTTAATATTGAACTCTAACATAACTAGATCATTATTTGACTTTCTGTTCAGTATAAACCACAGCACAGACCTAACACCGATTAAAAATAGAGGTCCTGTGACTTCCTGTTTTCACACATTTTATTGGAACAAGTGAAAGATTCACATTATTAAGTTTTTACTGTGTTTTTATTAAGAAAATGCTACGTGACTTTTCAGAACCAACATGAAAATGCATTTCAATTTAATTCAACTTTATTTCTATAGCACATTTAAAACAGTTTCAGTTGACCAAAGTGCTTCACATAAAAGTTACATATACATATAAACAGATAACACAATGTAAAAAAATGAAATAAAATCAAGATAATCTGACTCGCTCGTATTAAATGTCAGGGAGAAGAGGTGAGTTTTCAGTCTGGTCTTAAACTGTGTTACAGACTGAGAGGATCTGACAGGAAGAGGAAGACTGTTCCACAGAAAAGCCTCTGTCTTTTGAAATAACTGTGACTAAATACAGGGATTGGGAGATAAGGCTTTGGCTGCTTTTCTTTCTTTGGATCCTCATCAGTGACAGTAAAGCTGTTGCTCTTCTTCCTGCGGTCCACAAAAATCCGAGCATTACCAAAGACGAGCACACAGTAGAAGCATACAACCCTGTACAGTATCTGCAGTGATACAGTCAGCTTGTCCTGGGTCTGCCATGAGGAGGAGCAGCAGCTCTACTCCAAGATCCTCCTGTGTGACTGAGCTCACCCTGCAGAGGAAACTCATTTCAATTTCATGAGTTGGTTGGTTGAGGTTAATGTAAATGTATTTCCAGGGGCCTGTCTGGGTTCATAAGTTTGGATATCTGCACTAAACATGAATTCATCAGAGAGAATCTGAGGAGTTTTAGTGACAGAAACACAGTGAATGTAAAAGTCTGTTGTGTACAATAACCTACACAATTTCTAAGCACTGAAGCCTTGAATGCACAAAAATACAGAATCACTCAAACATGCAACACTTAAATCAATCAAGACATCATTTGGTCATTCAAAAGGTTTAAAATGACAAAGGCACTGCCATCAGTCAGGTCTGTGTCTGCGTTGGTGCAGATATCTTGAGGTGTGAAGTGTGTCATGTTTAGAGGAAGTGTGAAAGAGCAGAAAGAGAAGAAAACCTCACAGACACGATGGCCCTGGCTGTGTTCAGACCTGTGCTTCTCACTCTGAGTCTTCTGCTCTGCTCAGGTAAGAGACCATCACCTGTTTAAATGCTGCTGCGCTCGTCGTCTGAAATGTTCATGTCAGTTTACACCAGAGATCAGGAAAGTTTAGTTTGGCAAAGTGCACAACCCTGAGGACTGTACGCCAAGAGAGGGGTTTACATCCAACCATAGAATCAATATTAGGGATTCTAAAAAGTTAAAGTTGATGAGGGAGTGTGACCCTGAACAATGTCTGTAGGTGATGGATCTGAACTGACACACCTAACTTAGGGTGGGCCCCCCTTTTGGATGTTATAGATGTTATTTCTTTGTCTGGAATGTTCCGCAGAAACACTTTAAACTGATCCATCATGTGCTCACTGGTGCTGTAAAGCTTTAAGGAGTTGGACATGAGTTTACTGAATGTCTCTACCCTTTCTCTCCCCCATTTCTCGCACTGAACCTAATTTTTATTGCCTTAACCCTCAATCACACCTTCAAAAAATCACTTTGACGGTATTAAAGCACATTTTGTACACCTGTAATTCATTTGGCTATATATAAAAAGATATTTTTTACCCCTTTAATGTCTGACTTTCTATTATAAATTCAGTGCATTTCATATTCCAAAGTCAGGAAAAGTCAACTGTCTTTCACTTCAAGAGCTTCATGTGTGTCAGAGTTTATCAGCCATCATTTTGCAAAAGTATTATTATTATTTCAGCAATGGTCAGTTTCATATACAGCTTACGTTAAGGGCATTACAGCACCCTTTTGTACAACTGAAATATATTTGAGGATTCATTCTCAAAAAGTGAGAGTAAAAGAGTCAAAGTAAAAGTGTCTTGTCTCTTTCAGTTACCAAAAACTAATGATTAAAACAAATCCTGTCTTCCACTGTTGTGGATTTTTAAATCTGAGAAGAATAAAACTGGAGAAAAGTTGTCTTAAATCAAAGAGTCTGGATTTATTAAAGCAATTGTGCACACAATTACAAAGAAGAATAGAAAACCAAAACCTGTCTGTCCCTCATGCGAGGTCCGTCTCTCCCTAATCTTACCTGACAAAACAAAAACAGGCTTTTTATACAAGGACACACATCATAACATCAACATGAGGTAACACATACAATAGTATTGATCTAAATCAGTGATTCTTAACCTGGGTTCGATGGAACCCCAGGGGTTCGGTGAGTCAATCTCAGGGGTTCAGGGGTCAAAACTCACATCCAACTCATAATTCATGATGACACGCCCCGTTTGGCCGTTACTGGCTGAAGGAAATTTTGTGGGTGCAATAGTTTTGTGACTGTCGTGATGGTGTCGTGTCATTTCTTTCTTAATATTTTCCCTTCATACGAACTATGTCGAGCAAAAAAAGAAAGCGGTCGGACGAATATGTGCAATATGGATTCACATGTGTGCACCAATAAAATATATATACCTGTGTTTTGAATTTGAAAAAAAAACATTTTATTTTTCCACTTAAGAAGGGTTCGGTGAATGTGCAGATGAAACTAGTGAGGTTCAGTACCTCCAACAAGGTGAAGAACCACTGATCTAAACAGTTCTCAAAAGAAGACGTCTTGTCTGGTTCAACTGGGACACCGATTAAATGAACTCAAGGGTACCAATAATTCTAAATGATGAGAATGAATAAAACAACAACCTGTTGTTTTAACCCTGATAAATAAGGACTGAACATAATGTCCTGTCTTGAAGAAGCCCAGACACAGCAGGTCACACCACTGCAGTGACCAGGAATACAGAGATACTTTAGCACTTTGTGAGTTACTAGTTATCTGAACCCAAACAATACATTCTTTACCTTAACAAAGTAAGACATTTCCATCACATCCACACTTCCTACACTCTAATCCCAGAGAGCGTCACCTGCCCAAACTAAACTGTAAGACTTTTGACATCATGAAACAGTCGGATATTTTCCATCGGGTAAAGTGTTTGGAGGAGCAGCTTTAGGACGTTTGGATCTGATACTGTACCTCTGCTGTTCTTACAAATACATGGAGTAAAAGTCAAATATTGTTACTGTTCTCTGGGACTTCTGTAGCTCCACAAACACTCACCCAGTCACATAAACCTAATGCCATGGAGCCATATATATACATACATACAAAGGGCCCGCAAAGGGAGTATCTTTCCTAGAATGAATTAAAATAGGCTAAGATTGAAAAACTGATGGGAAAATGTTAAAACACTCAAAGATACTCTGACCCATGGGAAACAGAACTAGTTCATTTGAAACTGTTTCTTCTCTTACCTTATTCATTCAGAGCGTCCCAATTATTCACCACAGAGTTTATTGTTGCGCTTCTCAGTCACTGTAAGGTTAACAACAACTAGCATGCTAACTGTGCACTTTGTGTTACTTAGACAATTAAGAGCTTTATAATGCAAAGTGTAATCTTACATTTCTTTCATTACATTCACTACTGTGACCTTAAAAACTGCATTTGCGCTGTAAGCAGGGTCGCTTCTCCACAGATCTAACCTGTAGCTTGGCCTGGTGGCATCTGTTAATGCTATACTGTTGAACATTCTGCAGGTAGATACTTTCTTCCACAATTTAACACATTTTTATTTTGTAATATGTGTGATTTAAATAGCACTGATCTACCAGCAGTAACATGGTGATGTGTTTTGCCCAAGGACACATAGTCAGCAGTTTGCAACAGGGGTTGAACCAGCAACTGTCTTCACTGCTCCCTCTTGAACAGTTGAATTTCTGGAATATGAATACATGATTTGAGATGTTGAAACAGCTCCATCTTCTCTTGCTCGAGGTTGCTGGTTCAATTCCTGTAAAATAACCAATCTTTTCTTTCTTTTATGATTTCTCTTCCACAGAATCAGCTTCAGCTCAACATCAGTTTGTGGAAGAGGGACAAAGTATCACTTTGTCCTGTGGGGATGTAAGAGAGGAACAAAGAACATGTGCTGGAACCACATGGAGTTTTTACTCGGCCGACAAAACAAAATCATGTAAACAACTTATTACAAATGGAACGATCAGCTCCAGTGACCCAGAGACTCTGTCAAAGAGACTCAGAGTGACACAAAAGTGTGGTCTGGAGATTCTGAATGTCCATCCTCAGGATGCTGGAAAGTTCTACTGTCAACAATCAAGATATAACCTGTCTTCTACCTCATATCTGTCTGTGGTCTCATGTGAGTATTTTGTTATTAGATCAGGAGTCTAACCCACATCCTCCTCACTGAAGCTGTTTTCAGGCTGGCCAGAACGGTGCTGGTGCTGGCCATACAAAATAACAATCATGGATCGCATCACGACAGCAGCGAGCATTTGTACTCATACATAAGATGAACGGGACGTAATATTTTGTAGATGTGAAACTTTTCTTGTCATACATGAAGAGACGCGTTAAATCTTATTGCAAAGGCAGGTCCAGATGTACCATCCATGTGTTTGTTTATTTTACATCCGGGCGTGTGACCCGGATGAACCTGCTGACGTCCACTGTATTGTCATGGTTCATTTAGAAGAAAACAACTTTTACTTGGTTCCCATCAGAAACCATCTTTTCAATTGTCGAACGCTCTGATTTTTAGTGTGAACACATCACGTCAGTCAGTTCAAGATGAGGTGCATGAACCAGCACCGGCACAGTTCTCTTTTTGTCTGAAAACGCTTTGAGAGGAGACAGGATAACCACTCTGCCACAGTAACACATTGACTGGAGTGTCTTGTTTTTCACAGTGACTAAATGGACAGAGGAGGAGAAGAAGAACGTTGAGCTAAGATGTAATGTGTACTCCTACAGCTATAAGTCTGAAGTCAAAACAAAATGGCTGTTTAATGGACAAGACGTCAATGATTTCAAATTAAACACAACAAAGCATGAAGGAGCTCTCACTGTTACAGTTCCAAACTCACATTCCCTTTACAAAGACGTGGATCTGTTCAGATGTGAAGTGGCTGATAGACAGAAGAAGAAGGAGTTTTCTCTCAGAGCCAACAAACCAGGTGAGACAGGAGGAGGAGTCAGTGTGGGGAACTTTAGTGTGACTAAATACGATTAGGTTTCACAAAGATCTGAACAGTGACAACCAGGGGTTCATTTATAAAGCTTTGCTTACTCACTGCACATTGTGTAGGCGTTCTCTACACTAACTGCAGGATTTCTAAAACTCCTCCTAAGCGTTTTGCTTATCTGCAGCAGCTAGAACCCCACTGTAGCTCTGAGCAAAGAACCCTAACTTTAGTTACTGTGTTGAACTTGTGTGTGTATAAGTGCAGTACTTTTCCTCTTGTACTGTGTTACTGTGTTGATCTTGTGTGTGCAGGTTGGCTGTGGGCAGGTTGGCTGTGGGCTGTGCTCGTGGCTGTAGTTGGGGCTGTAGTTGGAGGACTTGTCACTGTGGTGGTCGTGGTGACATGGAGGAAACTCAGAGGTGAAACAACGTCACACAGAAAAGTGTTTTTATGTGGGACACAACAGAGGACTACGGTCAGAGGAGGAGACTGTCTGTTAAAATAAAGCTCATTATGACATTTAGTTTCACTATTGTCTTCTTAAATCAAGATATGAACAATAATAACAGAAATCCAAACATCCAAATGAGCCACTCTAACTGCAGTAGCTGGAAAGGTTTCACTTGGATAGATCTGAATGCTATAAACGAGGTGGCATTTTAGAAACAACAGCCTGTGACTCTCCCAGACAGTTGTTTCTCTGTCATGGTGCAACTTCAGAGAGAAAAGACTGTGGGCGGGGCTAAAAGTTCACTCATGGTTCAAAATGAGGGAGTCGAAAAGGTCCAAGCACCTTAACCTGGCTATAGTCATGAATATCTTCTATTTCCAATATTTTTATATTGATTTGACAGTGTAATTCTACTGCAACACTGCACTTTTCCTGTGAGACAATGAATACTTTCTCTGGAACTAATATACATGTGTTTGTTTACAGTGAAGCCTGACACCAGAAGGGACCCTCCTGTGAGTTTAAGATTCAGAAATACTATGGTGAGTGGACTTAACAGAAATGTGTGATAAAAAAAAACAAAAAACTCTAGATTGGCTGTTTCGTCTCTGCTCTGACCAGAACTTTCTGTTGTTGTATTTTTGGGCAAGACACTTCATAATGCTGTTTCTAAGGGGAGGGCATTGATACAGACTGTAGTGGGTTAACAAACAGAATCTAAAATGGAAGGATTTGCTCCAAACAGAAGGTACAGATATTGGAGCGGTTCACAGTTGGTGGTTGAAATTGGTCTTTGTTCTCAATCGAATGTGTAGGTCTAAAGCTTCTGCCCAAAATGACGTCTGATAAAATATTGAACTCTACAACTCTGATTCATTTGATGTTTTTTTCAAAGGCTGAACCTGAAGAAGGGGGAGTGTCCTATGCGACCGTCACCTACAACAGGAACAACCAGAGAAATGAGGTAAGGACTCAACCAGGACTCAACCAGGACTAGACCAAGACTATCTCAAGACAGGGCCAGGACTAGACCAGGACTAGACCAGGACTAAACCAGGACTAGACCAGGACTAAACCAGGACTAGACCAGGACTAAACCAGGACTAGACCAGGACTAGACCAGGACTAAACCAGGACTAGACCAGGACTTAACCAGGACTGAACCAGGACTAAACCAGGACTAGACCAGGACTAGACCAGGCTTAAACATTTCACAGGAGGCTGAAAAACACTGCAGATTTCTTTTGTGCGTCGCTGAAATAAACAAATCTGATTGGACGACCGTGTTTGAGTCTGGCTTGTGATCAGACTGATGTCCCTCTGTGTAAATAATACAGACAGACATGATTCTGGACTCCTGTATTTCCTTTTGGATTTTCGACCAACAAACCTCATGCATATAAATGTATTCTATACTAATATAAGATATTGTCCTGTCCCTGTGCTCAGGTCAGACGGAGTGAGGAGGAGGTGACCTACAGCTCAGTGAGGAACACCACTGTGGAGGACCCTGCTCAGCTCTACACCACCGTCAACAAATGAACAACAACCAACCAACAAATACCCAACCAACAACCAACCCACAACCAACTAACAACCAACCCAAAAACCAACCAACAACCGACCAACAACCGACCAACAACCAACCCAACAACCAACCAACAACCGACCAACAACCGACCAACCAACAACCAACCCAACAACCGACAAACAACCAACCAACCAACAAACAACCCAACAACCAACCAACAACTGACCAACAACTGACCAACAAGTGACCAACAACCGACCAACAACCAACCCAACAACCAACCAACAACCGACCAACAACCGACCAACCAACAACCAACCCAACAACCGACGAACAACCAACCAACCAACCAACAACCAACCCAACAACCAATCAACAACCAACCCAACAACCAACCAACAACCGACCAACAACCGACCAACAACCAACCCTACAACCAACCAACAACCGACCAACAAAACAACCAACCCAACAACTAACCCAACAACCGACCAACAACCAACCCAACAACCAACCAACAACCAACCAACAACCGACCAACAACCGACCAACCAACCCAACAACCGATGAACAACCAACCAACAACCAACCCAACAACTGACCAACAACTGACCAACAACCGACCAACAACCAACCCTACAACCAACCAACAACCAACCCAACAACCAACCCAACAACTAACCCAACAACCGACCAACAACCAACCCAACAACCAACCAACAACCGACCAACAACCGACCAACCAACAACCGACGAACAACCAACCAACCAACCAACAACCAACCCAACAACGAACCAACAACCAACCACCAACCAACCAATAACCAACCAACAACCAAACCCAACAACCGACCAACAACCAACCCAACAACCAACCAGCAACCGACCAACAACCGATCAACAACCAAACCACATGAACTACTGGGACTTTTTAATGTCACTGTGTTGAAAATGTGATCGAAAAGAACTTAACCTTAACAGTTGTAAAAAGTAGTAGTAGTTGAAGCCTCGTACTAGTAGTAGCAGAAGTACACCAAGAAGCCAAGTACTTGCCTGGAAGAAGCAGCATGTAGTAGCCTTGTAGTAGTAGCTTAGAAGTACTAGTAGTCGGCTAATCTGAGTATGAGTAGTCCTATATGAAGCAGTGGCAGCAGCTTTGTAATAGTATAACCTAGTATCCTAGTAACAGTGAGTTTTTATTTTTCTATTCAAAGTCACGTTTCTTTATATGGCACAAGGACAGAGGAGAGGAGAAGGGCAGAAGAGAAGAGGAGAGAGGGGCAGAAGAGGAGAGAGGGGTAGAAGAGGAGAGAGGGGTAGAAGAGGAGAGAGGGGTAGAAGAGGAGAGAGGGGTAGAAGAGAAGAGTAGAGAGGGGCAGAAGAGGAGAGAGGGGCAGAAGAGGAGAGAGGGGTAGAAGAGGAGAGAGGGGTAGAAGAGAAGAGTAGAGAGGGGCAGAAGAGGAGAGAGGGGCAGAAGAGGAGAGAGGGGTAGAAGAGGAGAGAGGGGTAGAAGAGGAGAGAGGGGTAGAAGAGAAGAGTAGAGAGGGGCAGAAGAGGAGAGAGGGGCAGAAGAGGAGAGAGGGGTAGAAGAGGAGAGAGGGGAAGAAGAGGAGAGTAGAGAGGGGCAGAAGAGGAGAGAGGGGCAGAAGAGGAGAGAGGGGTAGAAGAGGAGAGAGGGGTAGAAGAGGAGAGAGGGGTAGAAGAGAAGAGTAGAGAGGGGCAGAAGAGGAGAGAGGGGCAGAAGAGGAGAGAGGGGTAGAAGAGGAGAGAGGGGTAGAAGAGAAGAGTAGAGAGGGGCAGAAGAGGAGAGAGGGGCAGAAGAGGAGAGAGGGGTAGAAGAGAAGAAGAGAGAGGGGCAGAAGAGGAGAGAGAGAGGGGTAGAAGATAGGAGAGAGGGGGCAGAAGAGGAGAGGGGCAGAGAAGAAGAGCGAAAGAGGGGCAGAAGAGGAGAGAGAGAGGGGCAGAAGAGGAGAGAAAGGGGCAGAAGAGAGAATTCCAGTTCTGTACCAAAACGTGTTTTATGGTTTGTATCTTTGTCCACACGATTAGCAAAACTCACAAATTCCAACGTCTTCTCAACCTAAATAAACTTTTTTCTTTCACAACAGATTCAGTGTTTAAATGGTCAGAAAAATGTCGTCCTCGTGCAGAATCTGTCCCTTTGTTTTGGATGGAAATTTCATGGGATTTTCTTTTAGAACTAATACTTTTACACACACGAACCCTTGTAAACTTGTTTTTCTTTATTTATTCATGAAAACAAAAAGCGTTAGAATAAATTTCAGACAAAATATGTACAGTGAGCGTTTTATTGACGAGTTAAATGTGTTATTCAAGCAAGAGTCAAAGTTAAACATGTAAAACCGATGAAGAAAATACAATTATAATGCAAAACCCGAATGCATTTATCGCCCATTCAAGTCCTGATGTTCCACACACTCAGAGCTGCAGGGGGCGCTGTGCTCTACGTTCTGATCCTCACCGAAGGTTCACCCGCGTTCTCATAGTAAACCGAGGCCACCTGTCAATCACACACATGTCAGATGCCCTCCCGTAATGTCATATCCCTGTGTCAGATGCCCTCCCGTAATGTCATATCCCTGTGTCAGATGCCCTCCCGTAATGTCATATCCCTGTGTCAGATGCCCTCCCGTACTCACACTGGTCCTGTGCCTCTGAGCTTTGCGTCCTGAAACACACATCAGAAGAAACTTTACCGTTCTTCTGTTTTTATTGTGACGATTATCAGTAACAACGATTAAAGTCTCACTGTGTAACTTTTCTGACAAAAGGAAAAAAAAACAAAAGATGATTGAAACATGTTCAAATCAAATGAATATAAATGTAACACTGATTTACTCTGAATGACAAAACCACTGGACACGATGGACTAAACCAGGACTAAACCAGGACTAAACCAGGTCTAAACCAGGTCTAAACCAGGACTAAACCAGGTCTAAACCAGGACTAAACCAGGTCTAAACCAGGACTAAACCAGGTCTAAACCAGGACTAAACCAGGACTAAACCAGGTCTAAACCAGGTCTAAACGAGGTCTAAATAAGGACTAAACCAGGACTAAACCTGGACTAAACCAGGTCTAAACCTGGACTAAACCAGGTCTAAACCAGGACTAAACCAGGTCTAAACCAGGACTAAACCAGGTCTAAACCAGGTCTAAACCAGATCTAAACCAGGACTAAACCAGGACTAAACTAGGTCTAAACCAGGACTAAACCAGGTCTAAACCAGGTCTAAACCAGGACTAAACCAGGACTAAACCAGGACTAAACCAGGACTAAACCAGGTCTAAACCAGGACTAAACCAGGTCTAAACCAGGACTAAACCAGGACTAAACCAGGTCTAAACCAGGACTAAACCAGGTCTAAACCAGGACTAAACCAGGTCCAAACCAGGACTAAACCAGGTCTAAACCAGGACTAAACCAGGACTAAACCAGGTCTAAACCAGGACTAAACCAGGTCTAAACCAGGACTAAACCAGGACTAAACCAGGTCTAAACCAGGACTAAACTAGTTCTACACCAGGTCTAAACCAGGACTAACCCAAGACTAAATGAGGACTAAACCAGGACTAAACCAGTTCTACACCAGGACTAAACCAGGTCTAAACCAGGTCTGAAGCAGGACTAAACCAGGATTAAACCAGGTCTAAACCAGGACTAAACTAGGACTAAACCAGGACTAAACCAGGTCTAAACCAGGTCTAAACGAGGTCTAAACAAGGACTAAACCAGGACTAAACCTGGACTAAACCAGGTCTAAACCTGGACTAAACCAGGTCTAAACCAGGTCTAAACCAGGACTAAACCAGGTCTAAACCAGGATTAAACCAGGTCTAAACCAGGTCTAAACCAGATCTAAACCAGGACTAAACCAGGTCTAAACCAGGACTAAACCAGGTCTAAACCAGGTCTAAACCAGGACTAAACCAGGACTAAACCAGGACTAAACCAGGTCTAAAACAGGACTAAACCAGGTCTAAACCAGGACTAAACCAGGTCCAAACCAGGACTAAACCAGGTCTAAACCAGGACTAAACCAGGACTAAACCAGGTCTAAACCAGGACTAAACTAGGTCTAAACCAGGTCTAAACCAGGACTAAACCAAGACTAAATGAGGACTAAACCAGGACTAAACCAGGTGTAAACCAGGTCTGAAGCAGGACTAAACCAGGATTAAACCAGGTCTAAACCAGGACTAAACTAGGACTAAAACAGGCCTAAAGCAGAACGGAATCAAGTCTAAACACGGACTAAACCAGGACTAAACCTGGTTTAAAACAGGACTAAAACAGGTCTAAACCAGGACAAAACCAGGTGTGAACCAGGACTAAACCAGGACTAAACCAGTACTAAACCAAGTCTAAACCACGACTAAACCAGGTCTAAACCAGGTCTAAATGAGGACTAAACCAGGTCTAAAGCAGGACTAAACCAGGTCTAAACCAGGACTAAACCAGGTCTAAACCGGGACTAAACCAGGACTAAACCAGGTCTAAACCAGGTCTAAACCAGGACTAAACTAAGTCTAAACCAGGTCTAAACCAGGACTAAACCAAGACTAAATGAGGACTAAACCAGGACTAAACCAGTTCTACACCAGGACTAAACCAGGTCTAAACCAGGTCTGAAGCAGGACTAAACCAGGACTAAAACAGGTCTAAACCAGGACAAAACCAGGTGTGAACCAGGATTAAACCAGGACTAAACCAGGTCTAAACCAGGTCTGAAGCAGGACTAAACCATGAATAAAGCAGGTCTAAACCAGGACTAAACCAGTTCTAAACCAGTTCTAAACCAGGTCTGAAGCAGGTCTAAACCAGGACTAAACCAGGTCTAAACCAGGACTAAACCAGGTCTAAACCAGGTCTAAACCAGATCTAAACCAGGTCTAAACCAGGACTAAACCAGGTCTAAACCAGGACTAAACCAGGTCTAAACCAGGACTAAACCAGGTCTAAACCAGGACTAAACTAGGTCTAAACCAGGTCTAAACCAGGACTAAACCAAGACTAAATGAGGACTAAACCAGGACTAAACCAGTTCTACACCAGGACTAAACCAGGTCTAAACCAGGTCTAAACTAGGTCTAAACCAGGTCTAAACCAGGACTAAACCAAGATTAAATGAGCACTAAACCAGGACTAAACCAGTTCTAAACCAGGACTAAACCGGGACTAAACCAGGTCTAAACCAGGATTAAACCAGGTCTAAACCAGGACTAAACCAAGTCTAAACCAGGATTAAACCAGGTCTAAAACAAGACTAAACGAGGTTTAAACCAGGTCAAAACCAGGACAAAACCAGAACTAAACTAGGTCTAAACCAGGACTAAACCAATTCTAAACCAAGACTAAAGCCAGTCTAAACCAGGTCTGAACCAGGACTAAACCAGGTCTAAACCAGGTCTGAAGCAGGACTAAACCAGGACTAAACCAGGTCTAAACCAGGACTAAACTAGGACTAAAACAGGCCTAAAGCAGAACTGAATCAAGTCTAAATACGGACTAAACCAGGACTAAACCTGGTTTAAAACAGGACTAAAACAGGTCTAAACCAGGACAAAACCAGGTCTGAACCAGGATTAAACCAGGACTAAACCAGGTCTAAACCAGGTCTGAAGCAAGACTAAACCATGAATAAAGCAGGTCTAAACCAGGACTAAACCAGGTCTAAACCAGGTCTGAAGCAGGTCTAAACCAGGACTAAAACAGGACTAAACCAGGTCTAAACCAAGTCTAAACCAGGACTAAACCAAGTCTAAACCACGACTAAACCAGGTCTAAACCAGGTCTAAATGAGGACTAAACCAGGTCTAAAGCAGGACTAAACCAGGTCTAAACCAGGACTAAACCAGGTCTAAACCGGGACTAAACCAGGACTAAACCAGGTCTAAACCAGGTCTAAACCAGGACTAAACTAAGTCTAAACCAGGTCTAAACCAGGACTAAACCAAGACTAAATGAGGACTAAACCAGGACAAAACCAGTTCTACACCAGGACTAAACCAGGTCTAAACCAGGTCTGAAGCAGGACTAAACCAGGATTGAACCAGGTCTAAACCAGGACTAAACTAGGACTAAAACAGGCCTAAAGCAGAACTGAATCAAGTCTAAACACGGACTAAACCAGGACTAAACCTGGTTTAAAACAGGACTAAAACAGGTCTAAACCAGGACAAAACCAGGTGTGAACCAGGATTAAACCAGGTCTGAAGCAGGACTAAACCATGAATAAAGCAGGTCTAAACCAGGACTAAACCAGTTCTAAACCAGGTCTGAAGCAGGTCTAAACCAGGACTAAACCAGGTCTAAACCAGGACTAAACCAGGTCTAAACCAGGTCTAAACCAGATCTAAACCAGGTCTAAACCAGGACTAAACCAGGTCTAAACCAGGACTAAACCAGGTCTAAACCAGGACTAAACCAGGTCTAAACCAGGTCTAAACCAGGACTAAACCAGGACTAAACCAGGACTAAACCAGGTCTAAACCAGGACTAAACCAGGTCTAAACCAGGACTAAACCAGGTCCAAACCAGGACTAAACCAGGTCTAAACCAGGACTAAACCAGGACTAAACCAGGTCTAAACCAGGACTAAACTAGGTCTAAACCAGGTCTAAACCAGGACTAAACCAAGACTAAATGAGGACTAAACCAGGACTAAACCAGTTCTACACCAGGACTAAACCAGGTCTAAACCAGGTCTGAAGCAGGACTAAACCAGGATTAAACCAGGTCTAAACCAGGACTAAACTAGGACTAAAACAGGCCTAAAGCAGAACTGAATCAAGTCTAAACACGGACTAAACCAGGACTAAACCTGGTTTAAAATAGGACTAAAACAGGTCTAAACCAGGACAAAACCAGGTGTGAACCAGGACTAAACCAGGACTAAACCAGTACTAAACCAAGTCTAAACCACGACTAAACCAGGTCTAAACCAGGTCTAAATGAGGACTAAACCAGGTCTAAAGCAGGACTAAACCAGGTCTAAACCAGGACTAAACCGGGACTAAACCAGGACTAAACCAGGTCTAAACCAGGACTAAACTAAGTCTAAACCAGGTCTAAACCAGGACTAAACCGAGACTAAATGAGGACTAAACCAGGACTAAACCAGTTCTACACCAGGACTAAACCAGGTCTAAACCAGGTCTGAAGCAGGACTAAACCAGGACTAAAACAGGTCTAAACCAGGACAAAACCAGGTGTGAACCAGGATTAAACCAGGACTAAACCAGGTCTAAACCAGGTCTGAAGCAGGACTAAACCATGAATAAAGCAGGTCTAAACCAGGACTAAACCAGTTCTAAACCAGTTCTAAACCAGGTCTGAAGCAGGTCTAAACCAGGACTAAACCAGGTCTAAACCAGGACTAAACCAGGTCTAAACCAGGTCTAAACCAGATCTAAACCAGGACTAAACCAGGTCTAAACCAGGACTAAACCAGGTCTAAACCAGGACTAAACCAGGACTAAACCAGGACTAAACCAGGTCTAAACCAGGACTAAACCAGGACTAAACCAGGACTAAACCAGGTCTAAACCAGGACTAAACCAGGACTAAACCAGGTCTAAACCAGGTCTAAACCAGGACTAAACCAGGTCTAAACCAGGACTAAACCAGGTCTAAACCAGGACTAAACTAGGTCTAAACCAGGTCTAAACCAGGACTAAACCAAGACTAAATGAGGACTAAACCAGGACTAAACCAGTTCTACACCAGGACTAAACCAGGTCTAAACCAGGTCTAAACTAGGTCTAAACCAGGTCTAAACCAGGACTAAACCAAGATTAAATGAGCACTAAACCAGGACTAAACCAGTTCTAAACCAGGACTAAACCGGGACTAAACCAGGTCTAAACCAGGATTAAACCAGGTCTAAACCAGGACTAAACCAAGTCTAAACCAGGATTAAACCAGGTCTAAAACAAGACTAAACGAGGTTTAAACCAGGTCAAAACCAGGACAAAACCAGAACTAAACTAGGTCTAAACCAGGACTAAACCAATTCTAAACCAAGACTAAAGCCAGTCTAAACCAGGTCTGAACCAGGACTAAACCAGGTCTAAACCAGGTCTGAAGCAGGACTAAACCAGGACTAAACCAGGTCTAAACCAGGACTAAACTAGGACTAAAACAGGCCTAAAGCAGAACTGAATCAAGTCTAAATACGGACTAAACCAGGACTAAACCTGGTTTAAAACAGGACTAAAACAGGTCTAAACCAGGACAAAACCAGGTCTGAACCAGGATTAAACCAGGACTAAACCAGGTCTAAACCAGGTCTGAAGCAGGACTAAACCATGAATAAAGCAGGTCTAAACCAGGACTAAACCAGGTCTAAACCAGGTCTGAAGCAGGTCTAAACCAGGACTAAAACAGGACTAAACCTGGTCTAAACCAAGTCTAAACCAGGACTAAACCAAGTCTAAACCACGACTAAACCAGGTCTAAACCAGGTCTAAATGAGGACTAAACCAGGTCTAAAGCAGGACTAAACCAGGTCTAAACCAGGACTAAACCAGGTCTAAACCGGGACTAAACCAGGACTAAACCAGGTCTAAACCAGGTCTAAACCAGGACTAAACTAAGTCTAAACCAGGTCTAAACCAGGACTAAACCAAGACTAAATGAGGACTAAACCAGGACTAAACCAGTTCTACACCAGGACTAAACCAGGTCTAAACCAGGTCTGAAGCAGGACTAAACCAGGATTGAACCAGGTCTAAACCAGGACTAAACTAGGACTAAAACAGGCCTAAAGCAGAACTGAATCAAGTCTAAACACGGACTAAACCAGGACTAAACCTGGTTTAAAACAGGACTAAAACAGGTCTAAACCAGGACAAAACCAGGTGTGAACCAGGATTAAACCAGGACTAAACCAGGTCTAAACCAGGTCTGAAGCAGGACTAAACCATGAATAAAGCAGGTCTAAACCAGGACTAAACCAGTTCTAAACCAGGTCTGAAGCAGGTCTAAACCAGGACTAAACCAGGTCTAAACCAGGACTAAACCAGGTCTAAACCAGGTCTAAACCAGATCTAAACCAGGTCTAAACCAGGACTAAACCAGGTCTAAACCAGGACTAAACCAGGTCTAAACCAGGACTAAACCAGGTCTAAACCAGGACTAAACCAGGTCTAAACCAGGTCTAAACCAGGACTAAACCAGGACTAAACCAGGACTAAACCAGGTCTAAACCAGGACTAAACCAGGTCCAAACCAGGACTAAACCAGGTCTAAACCAGGACTAAACCAGGTCTAAACCAGGACTAAACTAGGTCTAAACCAGGTCTAAACCAGGACTAAACCAAGACTAAATGAGGACTAAACCAGGACTAAACCAGTTCTACACCAGGACTAAACCAGGTCTAAACCAGGTCTGAAGCAGGACTAAACCAGGATTAAACCAGGTCTAAACCAGGTCTAAACCAGGACTAAAACAGGCCTAAAGCAGAACTGAATCAAGTCTAAACACGGACTAAACCAGGACTAAACCTGGTTTAAAATAGGACTAAAACAGGTCTAAACCAGGACAAAACCAGGTGTGAACCAGGACTAAACCAGGACTAAACCAGTACTAAACCAAGTCTAAACCACGACTAAACCAGGTCTAAACCAGGTCTAAATGAGGACTAAACCAGGTCTAAAGCAGGACTAAACCAGGTCTAAACCAGGACTAAACCAGGTCTAAACCGGGACTAAACCAGGACTAAACCAGGTCTAAACCAGGTCTAAACCAGGACTAAACTAAGTCTAAACCAGGTCTAAACCAGGACTAAACCGAGACTAAATGAGGACTAAACCAGGACTAAACCAGTTCTACACCAGGACTAAACCAGGTCTAAACCAGGTCTGAAGCAGGACTAAACCAGGACTAAAACAGGTCTAAACCAGGACAAAACCAGGTGTGAACCAGGATTAAACCAGGACTAAACCAGGTCTAAACCAGGTCTGAAGCAGGACTAAACCATGAATAAAGCAGGTCTAAACCAGGACTAAACCAGGTCTAAACCAGGTCTAAACCAGGACTTTACCTTGAGCCCAGGTCCAGGTGTGAACAGTCACACAGAGGATGAAGGCAGCAGTGATCAGGCTGAAGAACACCCACCTCAGCAGCTCACCTGTGGACACAACCCTGACATCAGCTCACTGCAGAAGCTCTAGAGTCCACCAGAGCTGGACACGGGTCATGGAGCTGGACACGGGTCACGGAGCCGGACACGGGTCACGGAGCCGGACACGGGTCACGGAGCCGGACACGGGTCACGGAGCCGGACACGGGTCACGGAGCTGGACACGGGTCACGGTGCTGGACACGGGTCACGGAGCCGGACACGGGTCACGGAGCCGGACACGGGTCACGGTGCTGGACACGGGTCATGGTGCTGTGCTGGAGTTTGCTGTGGAACTGTCACGTTGCACATTTGTTCACCTGGTTTATGGTTCATATCTGTGTAATTCCTGGGCCTATCCACATGAAACTAAAACTAAAAACACAAAGTTCAACGTCTTCCTTATCGCTATAAATGAACACAACAGCTCCAGAGAGAAAGACGTGGGTGTTGTCAGTTCAAAAGACTTTAAGACATAAGGTTAATATGGAGAATAAGTCTGTGGAAACAATCTCAAACAAGTCATTAAAAGGTTCAACATTTGTGTATCCCAAGTTTGCACTGGAAAAAACAATATTGAGGTAAGTTAAAATGACTTAAATTGAGAACATTTACTTCATTTCAGTTGATTCATCTTGACAAGTGAAACGATCTACCAGTGGAATAAGTGTTTGATTTTGTACTTTATCTTAAGTGTGAAAATGTGTTTTTCTTATTTTAAGTGTAGCAAGATGTATTTTCATATTTTAAGTACAAAAAGTCTTGTTCCACTGGCAGATCATTTTACTTTTTTACTCAAATCATGGTGAAACTTTTTTAATTCAAGTCATTTTAGCTTGACTGTGGAGATTTCTTTCACAAACTCCAGTCGAGTTATAAAGCCTTCCCTCCATCTGAGATCATAACGTCATCTATTTCTTCATCTCTCCATCGTGATACAAACTCTTTACCTGTGCTCGTGTTCTGTGGACAGGCTGGAGTTTGAGCGTCCTCTGACAAGAGAAGAGATGGAGGGTTAGTCCTTATCACACACATCATGTAATGTCAGTGTGAACTCTTATTCCCAACACACAAAGTCACACACAGCTCTGTCATGTTCCACTGAGCCCCATTTCTTAGACTTACACAAACTTTAGGCTGTTGGTCTACAAAACAAATGACATTTCCTGTGTAAGAGAAACTACAGGAGCTTTAGTCCTGTTCAGACCTGCTTCAGTCTTTGGTTCTGGCTCACTCGTAGTTTCTCTGGTGTCTTCTTCTCCGTTCTTTGTCTTGGTTGTTGCAGTTTTAGTCGTCGTCTTCTCTGAAATGAACAAAACATATGAAAGAGTTCTACACTATCCTGCACTTTACTATTACACTTGTGTCTGGATGTACTCATGCAAACGTGAATACAGGTGAACACCAGTGAGCTCCAGCGACAGAGAATTCGCTGCAGCTCGGACTCAAGGACAGTGAGTTCCTGTGGTCCTGCTGTTGTGTGGAAGCTCACCAAGAGAACGCTCTGCTGAAGCTTACACCAGAAACAAACATCCTTCCAGAGCTCTTTTACAGATATGTCTCTTTTGAACAACTGTAACAACGTTTATGACATGATCTTCTACACACTTTGTTAATAACAGTAGAGTTGAGGAGAGGTTTTGCTCAAGCACCAATGGAAAAACAATCCCAGAAAAAGAATTTAGCTTTTTTTTTCAAATGACACAAGAATTCTTACTTTAGTGTTTTGGTTATTGCCGTTCAAACCTTTGTAAAACCTTATAGTAGTTTTTTTCCTTCTTTTTTCTCTTCCTGGTCTCACCTGGTTTGTTGGATCTGAGAGAGAACCTCTTCTTGTTCCCTCCATCAGTCACTTCACATTTGAGCAGACCCACGTCTTTGTAAAGGAAATGTGATTTTGGAACTGTAACAATGATGTCATCTCGAAGGTTTGTTGTGTTTAATTGTAGATCATTGACGTTTTGTCCATTAAACAGCCATTTTGTTTCAACATCAGGGAAAAAGGAGGACACATTACATCTGAACTGAACTTTCTCCTTATATTCCACTTGAGTCACTGTGAAAAACAAGACACTTCAGTCAGTATGTGTTACTGTGGCAGAGTGGTTATCCTGTCTCCTCCTCTCAGTGAGGAGGTTGTGGGTTAGACTCCTGATCTAAGAACAAAATACTCACATGAGACCACAGACAGATACACAGGAGCATCAGGAGGCAGGTGACGTCCTGACTGGTCGTATTGTTGACAGTAGAAGACTCCAGCATCTTGAGGCTGAACATTTTGAATCTTCAGACTACAACCTTTTGTCACTATGAGTCGATTTGACAGAGTCTCTGGGGGCCCTGTGGATCTTTCCAAGTGCAATGATTTCTTTAGTTTCTGTTTTTTTTTTTCAGCCGAGTTAAAAATCCAAACTGTTCCATCACATTCTCTTTGTCCCTTTTTACATTGTTACAGGACAAAGTGATAGTTTCTCCCTCTTTCACAAACTCAGGTGATTCTGTGGAAGAGAAATCAAAAAGGAAAGAAAATATCAATTATACTGTATTACCTCTGTGTCCTTGGGCAAAACACATCACCATGTTCCTGCTGGTAGGTCAATAGCAGGTTTTTCAGCCGAGTTAAAAATCCAAAATGTTCTATCACATTCTCTTTGTCCCCTTATTCTTACATTGTCACAGGACTGAACCAAGGACCTGGAGCTACTGAACATGGAGCTGTCCCAACATCTCTGATTCAATTCTGTTTCCTTTTGTGGAGCCCAAAATCACAAAAGTCTACGACGGTTTAATGCCACACGGCTAAAGATAAGGTCCATACTCGATTTGGCTTTGTCTTTGCAGCATTATTTCTCAAACTAGAAGCACTCATGTTTAATCACACACCGGTAAACGAAGCCCCGCCCTCCCTCTCCTCTCACAGCCTCGCCCGGTGTCTCTCATGTCACAAATCATCTGCAGCTAAAACTCTCATTTCAAACGGTTTTATTTAGCTGTGCATGTGACCCAAAGTTTTTACTCTCTTTAGTCTTTACATCATGCCTCACCACGTTTAATGCAATACTGCGGAACATTCTTGGTAAAGCATTAAGATCTCCATGGAGACAGACAGGTAGCAGACCCTCCACCCGGACAGTTCCATGGAGCTCCTCATATTCACTAATATTCAATCAAATACGATAGAACTAAAGCCAAATTCAGAAACACTTCCTGGTTTGACATTTGAAAAGCTTCAGACTATAAAACATTTCAGACAGTTTCAGACAGTTCTGAGGAGTGTTTCAGTAGCTGCATGTAAAAGACAGAATCACCAACAGGTCTACAAAAGAAAAGGACTCAAGTGTCTTACCTGAGCAGTACAGAAGACTCAGGTCTGAACTCAGCCAGGGACATTGTGTCTGTGAGTCCACTTCTGGCTCACACTTTGTCCTAACTTCCTCTAAACATGTCAAACTTCAGATCTCAACACATTCGTATGAAGAAGGTCACACAGGGCTCCCACATGTTGCCTTTTATATTAGTCCTGTTTGTACTGAAGATCTAGTCCAGGCGTCTCCAACCTGGAGCTCGGGAGCTTCCAGGATCAGTGCTTCAGCTGCAGCTCATTGTCCAATCAGCCCCAGTACTTAGTCCTGTCCTTGTCCTTTGTTCCTGGTCAGTTCATTCCTTGTTCATCCCTTGTCTACGGCCTCGTCCTGCTTGTCCAGGTCTTCAGCCTGTCCATGACCTGTGAGTCTTTCCCCTGTGTCTTCCTGCCGGTCCATGTCTCCAGCTTCCATCACCACATCCTTCATTCCCCTTCAATAAACTGCTTAACATCTGGACTCAACTCACACTACCAGGACTAAATTTATGGCCATACCGGCTCGTCAAAGCCTGATCCCGTCAGATCTCAGAAGCTAAGCAGGGCCGGGCCTGGTTAATACTTGGATGGGAGACCACTGGGAATTCCAGGTGCCACAGTGGGGCGCCAGTGGCAAAAAACTGTCGTAGTGTCCTTAGGCAAGGCACATCACCCACATTGCATAGTATGAAAGTGGTGTGTGCGTGAATGGTGGTGGTGGTCGGAGGGGCCGATGGCGCAGATTGGCAGCCTCGCTTCCGTCAGTCTGCCCCAGGGCAGCTGTGGCTACAATAGTAGTTTACCACCACCGGGTCTGGAGTGAATGAATAATGCTCTGTAAAGCGTCTTTGAGTGTCCAGAAAAGCGCTATATAAAACTGATGCATTATTATTATTATTATGCTACCAGGACTAAATTTATGCTACCAGGACTAAGGCCAGTCTAGGACCAAATGGGTTTAAAGAAGCACATGTTTGTCACAGTGCAAAGAGGATGTGGTGGAGGGTGTTTAACGGTCCAACACACTAGTGTGGTTTAACTCACTGTGGCTGTATTCCCAACACATGAAGAAGTGGACTAAGGCAGTTTGACTCTGTACTGTTTGACTTCAGTCAAATGAAGCTGACTGATCGGGAACAAGACTGTTCAAGGAATCGTAGTAGTAGTAAAATAAAAAACACAGGATCATCATGTAGAGCAGCTTAATACAAACATTTGACTGTAAGACCAAAAAGAGTGGATGAGCTGACAGCGCACATACTCACTTCATATTTACAACTATTTACTTTCTTCTACTTCTACTTCTACCGATGTATTGTACAGTGTAACAGTACTTTTACTTGAGTAATATAGTTTTGAAGTAACGCTACTCTTACTTATAGTCCAAGTTTTGGCTCTACTGCTTCTGTCAAAAGGGTTCTGTGTTTTCTTTCATTATGATGGCAATCTAGAAGAGCTCCTCTGTGTTTTTAAAGCACAGTCACTGCCAAATCACCTCGAGTACACAGCTCGTCCTCTTCAGTGTTAGCAGCTTTGGCTGTGGCCTCATTGGGTTGTTCCCTCAGTGCTCCCTCTGCTGGCTGCAGTGCCGGACTTTGACTTGTGTTTAAACACTCAGATACTTTTAAAGAGTGTGTATTTGGAGTGCACTTGTAGTACACATATACTGTATAAGCAGCTCTTGAGCTTAAAAGAAGCCTGCTGTGTACTGTCTGCATCTAATTATGAAGTGTGTTACTACCCAAGAATATAGAAAATACAAGTGTTTGAAATGTGGTGGATCTTCACTGAGCGTCCCATTCATTCTCTACGGGGAACTGGCCGTGTCATTCTAGTATAAACCGATAACCAGCAGCCTGTGGACAGGAAGTTACATAAACTCTGTCCACATGTTCAGCCCTTTATGTGTCATGTTAATACTTGTGTGTTTAATGCCCAAATTCAGCTGAATTATTTGTGTAAAAATAACTGATCTAAGCTGCACCAAAAACACTTGGTGACTGAACTCTTGAACTATTGAACTCTAACATAACTTGATCATTATTTGACTTTCTGTTCAGTATAAACCACAGCACTGACCTAACACCGATTAAAAATAGAGGTCCTGTGACTTCTTATTTTCACACATTTCACTGGAACAAGTGACAGATTCAAGGTGCAATAGTTTTGTGACTGTCGTGATGGTGTCGTGTCATTTCTTTCTTAATATTTTCCCTTCATACGAACTATGTCGAGCAAAAAAAAGAAAGCGGTCGGACGAATATGTGCAATATGGATTCACATGTGTGCACCAATAAAATATATATACCTGTGTTTTGAATTGGAAAAAAAAAACATTTTATTTTTCCACTTAAGAAGGGTTCAGTGAATGTGCAGATGAAACTAGTGAGGTTCAGTACCTCCAACAAGGTGAAGAACCACTGATCTAAACAGTTCTCAAAAGAAGACGTCTTGTCTGAGTCAACTGGGACACCGATTAAATGAACTCAAGGGTACCAATAATTCTAAATGATGAGAATGAATAAAACAACAACCTGTTGTTTTAACCCTGATAAATAAGGACTGAACATAATGTCCTGTCTTGAAGAAGCCCAGACACAGCAGGTCACACCACTGCCTAAAAATAACTGATCTAAGCTGCACCAAAAACACTTGGTGATAAGTGATTTTTTTCTGTTTTAAAGAGGACATACTGTACTTTTTACAGGGTCTTAATATTGAACTCTAACATAACTAGATCATTATTTGACTTTCTGTTCAGTATAAACCACAGCACAGACCTAACACCGATTAAAAATAGAGGTCATGTGACTTCCTGTTTTCACACATTTCAGTGGAACAAGTGACAGATTCACATTATTAAGTTTTTATTGTGTTTTTATTAAGAAAATGCTACATGACATTTCAGAACCAACATGAAAATGCATTTCAATTTTATTCAACTTTATTTCTATAGCACATTTAAAACAGTTTCAGTTGACCAAAGTGCTTCACATAAAAGTTACATATACATATAAACAGATAACACAATGTAAAAAAAAAAAAAAATGAAGATAATCTGACTCGCTCGTATTAAATGTCAGGGAGAAGAGGTGAGTTTTCAGTCTGGTCTTAAACTGTGTTACAGACTGAGAGGATCTGACAGGAAGAGGAAGACTGTTCCACAGAAAAGCCTCTGTCTTTTGAAATAACTGTGACTAAATACAGGGATTGGGAGATAAGGCTTTGGCTGCTTTTCTTTCTTTGGATCCTCATCAGTGACAGTAAAGCTGTTGCTCTTCTTCCTGCGGTCCACAAAAATCCGAGCATTACCAAAGACGAGCACACAGTAGAAGCATACAACCCTGTACAGTATCTGCAGTGATACAGTCAGTTTGTCCTGGGTCTGCCATGAGGAGGAGCAGCAGCTCTACTCCAAGATCCTCCTGTGTGACTGAGCTCACCCTGCAGAGGAAACTCATTTCAATTTCATGAGTTGGTTGGTTGAGGTTAATGTAAATGTATTTCCAGGGGCCTGTCTGGGTTCATAAGTTTGGATATCTGCACTAAACATGAATTCATCAAAGAGAATCTGAGGAGTTTTGGTGACAGAAACACAGTGAATGTAAAAGTCTGTTGTGTACAATAACCTACACAATTTCTAACCACTGAAGCCTTGAATGCACAAAAATACAGAATCACTCAAACATGCAACACTTAAATCATTCAAGACATCATTTGGTCATTCAAAAGGTTTAAAATGACAAAGGCACTGCCATCAGTCAGGTCTGTGTCTGCGTTGGTGCAGATATCTTGAGGTGTGAAGTGTGTCATGTTTAGAGGAAGTGTGAAAGAGCAGAAAGGGAAGAAAACCTCACAGACACGATGGCCCTGGCTGTGTTCAGACCTGTGCTTCTCACTCTGAGTCTTCTGCTCTGCTCAGGTAAGAGACCATCACCTGTTTAAATGCTGCTGCGCTCGTCGTCTGAAATGTTCATGTCAGTTTACACCAGAGATCAGGAAAGTTTAGTTTGGCAAAGTGCACAACCCTGAGGACTGTACGCCAAGAGAGGGGTTTACATCCAACCATAGAATCAATATTAGGGATTCTAAAAAGTTAAAGTTGATGAGGGAGTGTGACCCTGAACAATGTCTGTAGGTGATGGATCTGAACTGACACACCTAACTTAGGGTGGGCTCCCCTTTTGGATGTTATAGATGTTATTTCTTTGTCTGGAATGTTCCGCAGAAACACTTTAAACTGATCCATCATGTGCTCACTGGTGCTGTAAAGCTTTAAGGAGTTGGACATGAGTTTACTGAATGTCTCTACCCTTTCTCTACCCCATTTCTCGCACTGAACCTAATTTTTATTGCCTTAACGCTCAATCACACTTTCAAAAAATCACTTTGACGGTATTAAAGCACATTTTGTACACCTGTAATTCATTTGGCTGTATATAAAAAGATATTTTTTACCCCTTTAATGTCGGACTTTCTATTATAAAGTCAGTGCATTTCATACTCCAAAGTCATGAAAAGTCAACTGTCTTTCACTTCAAGAGCTTGATGTGTGTCAGAGTTTATCAGCCATCATTTTGCAAAAGTATTATTATTATTTCAGCAATGGTCAGTTTCATATACAGCTTACGTTAAGGGCATTACAGCACCTTTTGTACAACTGAAATATATTTGAGGATTCATTCTCAAAAAGTGAGAGTAAAAGAGTCAAAGTAAAAGTGTCTTGTCTCTTTCAGTTACCAAAAACTAATGATTACAAACAAATCCTGTCTTCCACTGTTGTGGATTTTTAAATCTGAGAAGAATAAAACTGGAGAAAAGTTGTCTTAAATCAAAGAGTCTGGATTTATTAAAGCAATTGTGCACACAATTACAAAGAAGAATAGAAAACCAAAACCTGTCTCTCTCATACGAGGTCCGTCTCTCCCTAATCTTGCCTGACAAAACAAAAACAGGCTTTTTATACAAGGACACACATCATAACATCAACATGAGGTAACACATACAATAGTATTGATCTAAATCAGTGATTCTTAACCTGGGTTCGATGGAACCCCAGGGGTTCGGTGAGTCAGTCTCAGGGGTTCAGGGGTCAAGACTCACATCCAACTCATAATTCATGATGACACGCCCCGTTTGGCCGTTATTGGCTGCAGGAAATTTTGTGGGCGCAATAGTTTTGTGACTGTCGTGATGGTGTCGTGTCATTTCTTTCTTAATATTTTCCCTTCATACGAACTATTTCGAGCAAAAAAAGAAAGCGGTCGGACGAATATGTGCAATATGGATTCACATGTGTGCACCAATAAAATATATATACCTGTGTTTTGAATTTGAAAAAAAAAAACATTTTATTTTTCCACTTAAGAAGGGTTCAGTGAATGTGCAGATGAAACTAGTGAGGTTCAGTACCTCCAACAAGGTTAAGAACCACTGATCTAAACAGTTCTGAAAAGAAGACGTCTTGTCTGGGTCAACTGGGACACCGATTAAATGAACTCAACGGTACCAATAATTCTAAATGATGAGAATGAATAAAACAACAACCTGTTGTTTTAACCCTGATAAATAAGGACTGAACATAATGTCCTGTCTTGAAGAAGCCCAGACACAGCAGGTCACACCACTGCAGTGACCAGGAATACAGAGATACTTTAGCACTTTGTGAGTTACTAGTTATCTGAACCCAAACAATACATTCTTTACCTTAACAAAGTAAGACATTTCCATCACATCCACACTTCCTACACTCTAATCCCAGAGAGCGTCACCTGCCCAAACTAAACTGTAAGACTTTTGACATCATGAAACAGTCGGATATTTTCCATCGGGTAAAGTGTTTGGAGGAGCAGCTTTAGGACGTTTGGATCTGATACTGTAACTCTGCTGTTCTTACAAATACATGGAGTAAAAGTCAAATATTGTTACTGTTCTCTGGGGCTTCTGTAGCTCCACAAACACTCACCCAGTCACATGAACCTAATGCCATGGAGCCATATATATACATACATACAAAGGGCCCGCAAAGGGAGCATCTTTCCTAGAATGAATTAAAATAGGCTAAGATTGAAAAACTGATGGGAAAATGTTAAAACACTCAAAGATACTCTGATCACTCTATCAAAAATCAGCCCATTTGCATCAAAAATGCAGAAGTCCTATAAGAAACAGAAGTCAAAAAGTACAAAAACCTAGTGAGGTGTGACTGACCCATGGAAAACAGAAGTAGTTCATTTGAAACCGTTTCTTCTCTTACCTTATTCATTCAGAGCGTCCCAATTATTCACCACAGAGTTTATTATTGCGCTTCTCAGTCACTGTAATGTTAAGAACAACTAGCATGCTAACTGTGCACTTTGTGTTACTTAGACAATTAAAAGCTTTATAACGCAAAGGTTTGGCTCTATTCGATTTGCAGTTGGATTTATTTAGGCT
This sequence comes from Odontamblyopus lacepedii, assembly GCA_034769755.1. Classification (NCBI taxonomy): domain Eukaryota; kingdom Metazoa; phylum Chordata; class Actinopteri; order Gobiiformes; family Gobiidae; genus Odontamblyopus; species Odontamblyopus lacepedii. Next base: position 18,445,855 of record CM068366.1, read on the forward strand.
CCATTTACTGTTACCTCCCTCTTTACAGTCATATTTAAAGACAGTACATCGGCCTAATACTATTTTTAAAGAAATCTCTTTTCAGCACACTAGCCTAATACTGAAGTCTACTATATAAGAGCAGTTAGCAGAATTTGTCCAATAGCCGTTATATCGGTCAGGCCCTAATACAAATGTTCTTTTTCATTACATTCACTACTGTGACCTTAAAAACTGCATTTGCGCTGTGAGCAGGGTCGCCTCTCCACAGATCTAACCTGTAGCTTGGCCTGGTGGCATCTGTTAATGCTATACTGTTGAACATTCTGCAGGTAGATCCTTTCTTCCACAATTTAACACATTTTTATTTTGTAATATGTGTGATTTAAATAGCACTGATCTACCAGCAGTAACATGGTGATGTGTTTTGCCCAAGGACACATAGTCAGCAGTTTGCAACAAGGGTTGAACCAGCAACTGTCTTCACTGCTCCCTCTTGAACAATTGAATTTCTGGAATATGAATACATGACTTGAGATGTTGAAACAGCTCCATCTTCTCTTGCTCGAGGTTGCTGGTTCAATTCCTGTAAAATAACCAATCTTTTCTTTCTTTTATGATTTCTCTTCCACAGAATCAGCTTCAGCTCAACATCAGTTTGTGGAAGAGGGACAAAGTATCACTTTGTCCTGTGGAGATGTAAGAGAGGGACAAGGAACATGTGCTGGAACCACATGGACTTTTTACTCGGCCGACAAACCAATAACACATAAACAACTTATTACAAATGGAAGGATCAGCTCCAGTGACCGAGAGACTCTGTCAAAGAGACTCAGAGTGACACAAAATTGTGGTCTAGAAATTCTGAATGTCCATCCTCAGGATGCTGGATACTTCAACTGTCATCAATCAGGATATTACCATTCTTCTAGCACTCCTGTGTATCTGTCTGTGGTCTCATGTGAGTATTTTGTTATTAGATCAGGAGTCTAACCCACATCCTCCTCACTGAAGCTGTTTTCAGGCCGGCCAGAACGGTGCTGGTGCTGGCCATACAAAATAACAATCATGGATCGCATCACGACAGCAGCGAGCATTTGTACTCATACATAAGATGAACGGGACGTAATATTTTGTAGACTTTTCTTGTCATACATGAAGAGACGCGTTAAATCTTGTTGCAAAGGCAGGTCCAGATGTACCATCCATGTGTTTGTTTATTTTACATCCGGGCGTGTGACCCGGATGAACCTGCTGACGTCCACTGTATTGTCATGGTTCATTTAGAAGAAAACAACTTTTACTTGGTTCCCATCAGAAACCAACTTTTCAATTGTCGAACGCTCTGATTTTTAGTGTGAACACATCACGTCAGTCAGTTCAAGATGAGGTGCATGAACCAGCACCGGCACAGTTCTCTTTTGGTCTGAAAACGCTTTGAGAGGAGACAGGATAACCACTCTGCCACAGTAACACATTGACTGGAGTGTCTTGTTTTTCACAGTGACTAAATGGACAGAGGAGGAGAAGAAGAACGTTGAGCTAAGATGTAATGTGTCCTACTACGGCTATACCTATACCTATACCTATACCTATACCTATAACTCTGAAGTCAAAACAAAATGGCTGTTTAATGGACAAGACGTCAATGATCTCAAATTAACCACAACAAACCATGAAGGAGCTCTCACTGTTACAGTTCCAAACTCACATTCCCTTTACAAAGACGTGGATCTGTTCAGATGTGAAGTGGCTGATAGACAGAAGAAGAAGGAGTTTTCTCTCAGATGCAACAAACCAGGTGAGATCAGGAGGAGGAGTCAGTGTGGGGAAAATCACTTTAGTATTAGTATGATTTCTCTTCCACAGAATCAGCACCAGATCAATATCAATTTGTGGAAGAGGGAGGAAGTATCACTTTGTCCTGTGGGGATGTAAGAGAGGGACAAAGAGCATGTGCTGGAACCACATGGACTTTTTACTCAGCTGACAAACCAGGAGAAAGTAAAGAACTTATTAGACTTGGAGAGCTCACCTCCATTATCCCAGAGACTCTGTCAAAGAGACTCAGAGTGACACAAAAGTGTGGTCTGGAGATTCAAAATGTTCAGCCTCAGGATGCTGGAAAGTTCTACTGTCAACAAACAGGATATTACCCGTCTTCTAGCACTCCTGTGTATCTGTCTGTGGTCTCATGTGAGTATTTTGTTCTTAGATCAGGAATCTAACCCACAACCTCCTCAGTGAGAGGAGGAGACAGGATAACCACTCTGCCACAGTAACACATACTGACTGAAGTGTCTTGTTTTTCACAGTCACTAAATGGACAGAGGAGGAGGAGAAGAACATTGAGTTAAGATGTCATGTGTCCTCCTACGTCTGTGGTGTCAAAACAAAATGGCTGTTTAATGGACAAGACGTCAATGATGTCAAATTAAACACAACAAAGCATGAAGGGGCTCTCACTGTTACAGTTCCAAACTCACATTCCCTTTACAAAGACGTGGATCTGTTCAGATGTGAAGTGGTTTATGGAGAGAACAGGAAGGAGTTCTCTCTCAGATGCAACAGACCAGGTAAGACCAGAGTTCAACCAGCAACTCCCTCTTGAGCAGTTGAACTTCTGGAATATGAATACATGATTTGAGATGTTGAGACAGCTTCATCTTCTCTTGCTCAACGTTGCTGGTCCAATCCCTGTAATATAAACAATCTTTTCCTTCTTTTATGATTTCTCTTCCACAGAATCACCCTCAACTCCATCTGAGTTTGTGGAAGAGGGAGGAAGTATCACTTTGTCCTGTGGGGATGTAAGAGAGGGACAAAGAGAATGTGCTGGAACCACATGGACTTTTTACTCAGCCGACAAACCAGGAGAAAGTAAAAGCCTTATCACACTTGGAGAGGTCACCTCCAGTGTCCCAGAGATTTCAGAACGACTGAAATTAAAAGAAAGTTGTGGTCTGGAGATTCAAAATGTCCACCCTCAGGATGCTGGAGTCTTCTACTGTCAACAATACAACCAGTCAGGACGTCTCCTGCCTCCTGATGCTCCTGTGTATCTGTCTGTGGTCTCGTGTGAGTATAATAACAGGATAACCACTCTGCCACAGGAACACATACTGACTGAAGTGTCTTGTTTTTCACAGTCACTCAATGGACAGAGGAGGAGGAGAAGAACATTGAGTTAAGATGTCATGTGTCCTCTTACGTCTGTGGTGTCAAAACAAAATGGCTGTTTAATGGACAAGACGTCAATGATCTCAAATTAAACACAACAAACCATGAAGGAGCTCTCACTGTTACAGTTCCAAACTCACATTCCCTTTATAAAGACGTGGATCTGTTCAGATGTGAAGTGACTGATAGACAGGAGAAGAAGGAGTTTTCTCTCAGATGCAACAAACCAGGTGAGATCAGGAGGAGGAGTCAGTGTGGGGCAAATCACTTTAGTATTAGTATCATTTCTCTTCCACAGAATCACCCTCAACTCCATCTGAGTTTGTGGAAGAGGGAGGAAGTATCTCTTTGTCCTGTGGGGATGTAAGAGAGGGACAAAGAGCATGTGCTGGAACTACATGGACATTTTACTCGGCCGACAAAACAATAAAACATAAACAACTTATTACAAATGGAAGGATCAGCTCCAGTGTCCCAGAGACTCTGTCAAAGAGACTCAGAGTGACACAAAAGTGTGATCTGGAGATTCTGAATGTCCATCCTCAGGATGCTGGAAAGTTCTACTGTCAACAAACAGGATATTACCCGTCTTCTAGCACTCCTGTGTATCTGTCTGTGGTCTCATGTGAGTATTTTGTTCTTAGATCAGGAATCTAACCCACAACCTCCTCACTGAGAGGAGGAGACAGGATAACCACTCTGCCACAGTAACACATACTGACTGAAGTGTCTTGTTTTTCACAGTCACTAAATGGACAGAGGAGGAGGAAAAGAACGTTGAGTTAAGATGTCATGTGTCCTCCTACGTCTGTGGTGTCAAAACAAAATGGCTGTTTAATGGACAAGACGTCAATGATCTCAAATTAAACAAAACAAAGCATGAAGGAGCTCTCACTGTTACAGTTCCAAACTCACATTCCCTTTATAAAGACGTGGATCTGTTCAGATGTGAAGTGGTTTATGGAGGGAACAGGAAGGAGTTCTCTCTCAGATGCAACAAACCAGGTAAGACCAGAGATGAACCAGCAACTCCCTCTTGAGCATTTGAACTTCTGGAATATGAATACATTCCCTGACAAAAGTCTTGTAGCTCATCCATTTTGTAGAAACAAAAGCTTATAAACTGACTTTAAATTAATCGATTGGTTTTAGAAATGTCTCATATGAAAGCTAAAACCCTCCCAAATTATGCTCAATATACTAAAATAAATTTGCTTCACTGAAGAAAGATTGATCATTTAATGTACACAGAAAGGTCAGATTTTGGCAAGACAAAAGTTTTGTCGCCTACAGAAAATTGAACAAATAATTTACTTCAAATACAAAAATATGTCGCATAACGTCAGTGAATTAAGTAGTGGTGCTGTGAGATCCATATTTAATATCTTGTATGACTTATATGAGCTTGAAGGACTGCATCCATGCGGTTCGACAATGATTCATACAATTTGTTGATGAAGTCATCAGGAATAGCAAAGAAAGCATCTTACATGCCTCCAGAGTTCATCAAGATTCTTTGGTTTTGCCTTCCATGCTTCCTCTTTCATTCTACCCCAGACATGCTCAGTGATGTTCATGTCTGGTGACTGGGCCAGTCCTGGAGCACCTTGATCTTCTTCACCTTGAGGAACTTTGATGTAGAGATAGAAGTATGCGATGGAGCACCATCCTGCTGCAAAATTTTACCCCTTTTATGGTTGTGAATGTAAGAGGTGCTAATACTTCTTGATATTTTAGTCTATTGATATTGCCTTCCACCCTGCAAATGTCTCGCACACCCCCATACTGGATGTAACCCCAGACCATGATTTTTCCGCCACCAAACTTAACTGGCGGCACGGTGGCTGAGTGGCAACACTCAGGCCTCACAGCAAGAACTAACATCAAGGACCATGACGTCCACCCTCCTGTGGGCTCACCACCTGCAGAGGGGTTCATAGGGGGGATCAGGTGCTATGAGCATTGGGCAGCAAGCTGCCCCCGCGACCCAGCCGGATTAAGCGGGAGAAGATGGATGGCAAACATAACTGTTTTCTGGGTGATTCTTGGATCCATGCGGCCTCCAGTAGGTCTCCTGCAATATTTGCGGCGGCTGTGATGTAATTCAACCGAGGATTCATCTGAGAAATCCACCTTCTGCCACTTTTCCAGTGTCCATCCTTTTAGCAGGCTGTGGGCCTTGGCAAATGCCACATGGTTTTTTAATTGCCTTTTGTTTAGTGCTGGTTTCTGTGCACTGATTTGACCATGGACGCCATTTCGAGACAGAATTCTACAAACTGTTCTGGTTGACACAGGGACTTGAGGTGACCAGGCCTGGTGGAGCTCTGCTGCAGTGCAAAAGGGGCCTTGGATTTTCCAATGAACAAACGGTCCTCCCGAGCAGTTGTCTTGCGGGGTCTGCTGGCCCTGGGCTTGTCAAAAACATATCCAGTCTTTTCAGATCTTTTTCTTATTCTTCTTATTGAAGGTGTCAGCCACCTCAGCAGTGGATCTGGTCTTCAGCCTCTTGATAATTAACGCTTTGGTCTCAGGGTGGATCTTAGGCATGTTGTCAGAGATCAAGTTGCAGTTGATGTGAAGGTCTGGTGTGCTGGGGTTCTTTTTATACACACCCACTAATTGATTGATCAGTAACTGATCACAGGTGAGGCTGTAATCTAGGATTGGGTGCATCATATGACAAGGCGACAAGACTTTTGTCTTGCCAAAATCTGACCTTTCTGTGTTCATTAAATGATCAATCTTTCTTCAGTGAAGCAAATTTATTTTAGTATATTGAGCATACTTTGGGAGGGTTTGAGCTTTCATATGAGACATTTCTAAAACCAATCGATTAATTTAAAGTCAGGTTATAAGCTATTGTTTCTACAAAATGGATAAGTGACAAGACTTTTGTCAGGGACTGTACATGATTTGAGATGTTGAGACAGCTTCATCTTCTCTTGCTCAACGTTGCTGGTCCAATCCCTGTAATATAAACAATCTTTTCCTTCTTTTATGATTTCTCTTCCACAGAATCACCCTCAACTCCATCTGAGTTTGTGGAAGAGGGAGGAAGTATCACTTTGTCCTGTGGGGATGTAAGAGAGGGACAAAGAGAATGTGCTGGAACCAAATGGACTTTTTACTCGGCCGACAAACCCGGAGAAAGTAAAAGCCTTATCACACTTGGAGAGGTCACCTCCAATGTCCCAGAGATTTCAGAACGACTGAAATTAAAAGAAAGTTGTGGTCTGGAGATTCAAAATGTCCACCCTCAGGATGCTGGAGTCTTCTACTGTCAACAATACGACCAGTCAGGACGTCTCCTGCCTCCTGATGCTCCTGTGTATCTGTCTGTGGTCTCGTGTGAGTATAATAACAGGATAACCACTCTGCCACAGGAACACATACTGACTGAAGTGTCTTGTTTTTCACAGTCACTAAATGGACAGAGGAGGAGGAGAAGAACATTGAGTTAAGATGTCATGTGTCCTCCTACGTCTGTGGTGTCAAAACAAAATGGCTGTTTAATGGACAAGACGTCACTGATCTCAAATTAACCACAACAAAGCATGAAGGAGCTCTCACTGTTACAGTTCCAAACTCACATTCCCTTTACAAAGACGTGGATCTGTTCAGATGTGAAGTGACGGATGGAGAGATGAAGATGGGGTTCTCTCTCATAGCCAACAAACCAGGTGAGACAGGAGGAGGAGTCAGTGTGGGGAACTTTAGTGTGACTAAATACGATTAGGTTTCACAAACAAAGATCTGAACAGTGACAACCAGGGGTTCATTTATAAAGCTTTGCTTACCCACTGCACATTGTGTAGGCGTTCTCTACACTAACTGCAGGATTTCTAAAACTCCTCCTAAGCGTTTTGCTTATCTGCAGCAGCTAGAACCCCACTGTAGCTCCGAGCAAAGAACCCTAACTTTAGTTACTGTGTTGAACTTGTGTGTGTATAAGTGCAGTACTTTTCCTCATGTACTGTGTTACTGTGTTGATCTTGTGTGTGTATAAGTGCAGTACTTTTCCTCTTGTACTGTGTTACTGTGTTGATCTTGTGTGTGTATAAGTGCAGTACTTTTCCTCTTGTACTGTGTTACTGTGTTGATCTTGTGTGTGTATAAGTGCAGTACTTTTCCTCTTGTACTGTGTTACTGTGTTGATCTTGTGTGTGCAGGTTGGCTGTGGGCAGGTTGGCTGTGGGCTGTGGTCGTGGCTGTAGTTGGAGGACTTGTCACTGTGGTGGTCGTGGTGACATGGAGGAAACTCAGAGGTGAAACAACATCACACAGAAAAGTGTTTTTATGTGGGACACAACAGAGGACTACGGTCAGAGGAGGAGACTGTCTGTTAAAATAAAGCTCATCATGACATTTAGTTTCACTATTGTCTTCTTAAATCAAGATATGAACAATAATAACAGAAATCCAAACATCCAAATGAGCCACTCTAACTGCAGTAGCTGGAAAGGTTTCACTTGGATAGATCTGAACGCTATAAACGAGGTGGCATTTTAGAAACAACAGCCTGTGACTCTCCCAGACAGTTGTTTCTCTGTCATGGTGCAACTTCAGAGAGACGAGACTGTGGGCGGGGCTAAAAGTTCACTCATGGTTCAAAATGAGGGAGTCGAAAAGGTCCAAGCACCTTAACCTGGCTATAGTCACGAATATCTTCCATTTCCAATATTTTTATATTGGTTTGACAGTGTAATTCTACTGCAACACTGCACTTTTCCTGTGAGACAATGAATACTTTCTCTGGAACTAATATACATGTGTTTGTTTACAGTGAAGCCTGACACCAGAAGGGACCCTCCTGTGAGTTTAAGATTAAGAAATACTATGGTGAGTGGACTTAACAGACATTTGTGATAAAAAAATAAAAAAAAACTCTAGATTGGCTGTTTCGTCTCTGCTCTGACCAGAACTTTCTGTTGTTGTATTTTTGGGCAAGACACTTCATAATGCTGTTTCTAAGGGAAGGGCATTGATACAGACTGTAGTGGGTTAACAAACAGAATCTAAAATGGAAGGATTTGCTCCAAACAGAAGGTACAGATATTGCAGCGGTTCACAGTTGGTGGTTGAAATTGGTCTTTGTTCTCAATCGAATGTGTAGGTCTAAAGCTTCTGCCCAAAATGACGTCTGATAAAATATTGAACTCTACAACTCTGATTCATTTTTTTTTTAAGGCTGAACCTGAAGAAGGGGGAGTGTCCTATGCGACCGTCAGCTACAACAGGAACAACCAGAGAAATGAGGTAAGGACTCAACCAGGACTCAACCAGGACTAGACCAAGACTATCTCAAGACAGGGCCAGGACTAGACCAGGACTAGACCAGGACTAAACCAGGACTAGACCAGGCTAAAACATTTCACAGGAGGCTGAAAAACACTGCAGATTTCTTTTGTGCGTCACTGAAATAAACAAATCTGATTGGACGACCGTGTTTGAGTCTGGCTTGTGATCAGACTGATGTCCCTCTGTGTAAATAATACAGACAGACATGATTCTGGACTCCTGTATTTCCTTTTGGATTTTCGACCAACAAACCTCATGCATATAAATGTATTCTATACTAATATAAGATATTGTCCTGTCCCTGTGCTCAGGTCAGACGGAGTGAGGAGGAGGTGACCTACAGCTCAGTGAGGAACACCACTGTGGAGGACCCTGATCAGCTCTACGCCACCGTCAACAAATGAACAACAACCAACAAATAACCAACCAACTAACAAACAACCAACAACCAACCCACAACCAACCAACAACCAACCAACCAACCAACAACCAACCAACAACCAACAACAACCAACCAACAACCAACCCACAACCAACCAACAACCAACCAACAACCAACCCAACAACCAACCAACAACCAACCCAACAACCAACCCAAAAACCAACCAACCAACAACCGACCAACAACCGAACAACAACCAACCAACAACCAACCCAAAAACCAACCAACAACTGACCAACAACCAACCAACAACAACCAACCAACAACCAACCCACAACCAACCAACTAACAGCCAACCAACCCTACAACCAACCCAACAACCACCCGACCCAACAACAAACCAGCAACCCACCAATCCAGCAATCAACCAGCAATCAACTAACAACCAACCCAACAACCAACCAACAACCGACCAACAACCAACCCAACAACCAACCCAACAGCCAACCAACAACCGACCAACCAACAACCAACCCAACAACCAACCAACAACCAACCCAACAACCAACCAACAACCGACCAACAACCAACCAACAAACAACCAACCCAACCCACCAACCGACCAACAACCAACCCAACAACCAACCCAACAACCAACCCAACAACCAACCAACAACCAACCCAACAACCAACCAACAACCGACCAACAACCGACCAACAACCAACCAACAAACAACCAACCAACAACTAACCAACAACCGACCAACAACCAAACCACATGAAGTACTGGGACTTTTTAATGTCACTGTGTTGAAAATGTGATGGAAAAGAACTGAACCTTAACAGTTGTAAAAAGTAGTAGTAGTTGAAGCCTCGTACTAGTAGTAGCAGAAGTACACGAAGAAGCCAAGTACTTGCCTGGAAGAAGCAGCATGTAGTAGCCTTGTAGTAGTAGCTTAGAAGTACTAGTAGTCGTCTAATCTGAGTATGAGTAGTCCTATATGAAGCAGTGGTAGCAGCTTTGTAATAGTATAACCTAGTATCCTAGTAACAGTGAGTTTTTATTTTTCTATTCAAAGTCACGTTTCTTTATATGGCACAAGGACAGAGGAGAGGAGGAGAAGGGCAGAAGAGGAGAGAGGGGCAGAAGAGGAGAGAGGGGCAGAAGAGGAGAGAGGGGCAGAAGAGGAGAGAGGGGTAGAAGAGGAGAGAGGGGTAGAAGAGGAGAGAGGGGTAGAAGAGGTCAGGAGAGAGGGGCAGAAGAGAATAGTAGAGAGGGGCAGAAGAGGCGAGGATAGAGGGGCAGAAGAGGAGAGGGGCAGAAGAGAAGAGGAGAGAGGGGCAGAAGAGAAGAGGAGAGAGGGGCAGAAGAGGAGAGAGCTTTAGAAGAGGAGAGAGGGGCAGAAGAGGTGAGGATAGAGGGGCAGAAGAGGAGAGAAAGAGGGGCAGAAGAGAGAATTCCAGTTCTGTTACCTAGCAACCAAAACGTGTTTAAATTGCACAATATTCACGATTAAACAAATAAAAATCAATAATCACACTTTTATTTTGTTAATTTAATGTTTAAACGGTCAGAAAAATGTCGTCCTCGTGCAGAATCTGTCCCTTTGTTTTGGATGGAAATTTCTGCGGGATTTTGTTTTAGAACTAATACTTTTTACTTTTGCACGAAGTCCTAAGTTTTTTACGTAAATTATAACTCTGTTGGTAACTTTGGAGCTAACTGTCTAACTATTACTGTCCACATTGTTCATTTTTTTTCTTTATTTTGTTTTTTTTCGACCCAGACATAAGCCTCACGTAATGACCACTACATTCTGTGCCTTTGTCGCCCTCTTCTGGACACACGGTGCACGCACAGTTGTAGATCCTTAGCAAAATTTATCAAATACAAGAAATAGTTCAAATAAATATTGAATCCTATCAGAGTGCAGCGTTTTTTTGGGATGTGGAGGACACAGATTGCAGATTTGTCGTTGTGTTTTATGGTTTGTATCTTTGTCCACAAAAACTCACAAATTCCAACGTCTTTTCAACCTAAATAAACTTTTTTTTTTCTTTCACAACAGCTTCAGAAAGTGGACACAAAAAACGTGCCTTATGATCGCTCGATTCGCCTCATATGAAAGGAAACACTGCCCTCTGGTGGCCACGTTACACACACGAACCCTTGTAAACTTGTATTTCTTGATTTATTCATGAAAACAAAAAGTGTCAGAATAAATTTAAGACAAAATATGTACAGTGAGCGTTTTATTGACGAGTTAAATGTGTTATTCAAGCAAGAGTCAAAGTTAAACATGTAAAACCGATGAAGAAAATACAATTATAACACAAAACCCGAATGCATTTATCGCCCATTCAAGTCCTGATGTTCCACACACTCAGAGCTGCAGGGGGCGCTGTGCTCTACGTTCTGATCCTCACCGAAGGTTCACCCGCGTTCTCATAGTAAACCGAGGCCACCTGTCAATCACACACATGTCAGATGCCCTCCCGTAATGTCATATCCCTGTGTCAGATGCCCTCCCGTAATGTCATATCCCTGTGTCAGATGCCCTCCCGTAATGTCATATCCCTGTGTCAGATGCCCTCCCGTAATGTCATATCCCTGTGTCAGATGCCCTCCCGTAATGTCATATCCCTGTGTCAGATGCCCTCCCGTACTCACACTGGTCCTGTGCCTCTGAGCTTTGCGTCCTGAAACACACATCAGAAGAAACTTTACCGTTCTTCTGTTTTTATTGTGACGATTATCAGTAACAACGATTAAAGTCTCACTGTGTAACTTTTCTGACAAAAGGAAAAAAAACAAAAGATGATTGAAACATGTTCAAATCAAATGAATATAAATGTAACACTGATTTACTCTGAATGACAAAACCACTGGACACGATGGACTAAACCAGGACTAAACCAGGACTAAACCAGGACTAAACCAGGTCTAAACCTGGACTGAACCAGGTCTAAACCAGGACTAAACCAGGACTAAACCAGGTCTAAACCAGGACTAAACCAGGTCTAAACCAGGACTAAACCAGGTCTAAACCAGGACTAAACCAGGTCTAAACAAGGACTAAACCAGGACTAAACCAGGACTAAACCAGGACTAAACCAGGTCTAAACCAGGACTAAACCAGGACTAAACCAGGTCTAAACCAGGACTAAACCAGGTCTAAACAAGGACTAAACCAGGACTAAACCAGGACTAAACCAGGACTAAACCAGGTCTAAACCAGGACTAAACCAGGACTAAACCAGGTCTAAACCAGGACTAAACCAGGACTAAACCAGGTCTAAACCAGGACTAAACCAGGTCTAAACCAGGACTAAACCAGGTCTAAACAAGGACTAAACCAGGACTAAACCAGGACTAAACCAGGACTAAACCAGGTCTAAACCAGGACTAAACCAGGACTAAACCAGGTCTAAACCAAGACTAAACCAGGTCTAAACCAGGACTAAACCAGGACTAAACCAGGACTAAACCAGGACTTAACCAGGTCTAAACCAGGACTAAACCAGGACTAAACCAGGTCTAAAACAGGACTAAACCAGGACTAAACCAGGACTAAACCAGGTCTAAACCAGGACAAAACCAGGACTAAACCAGGACTGAACCAGGACTGAACCAGGACTAAACCAGGACAAAACCAGGACTAAACCAGGTCTAAACCAGGACTAAACCAGGTCTAAACCAGGACTAAACCAGGACTAAACCAGGTCTAAACCAGGACTAAACCAGGACTAAACCAGGACTAAACCAGGACTTAACCAGGTCTAAACCAGGACTAAACCAGGTCTAAACCAGGACTAAACCAGGACTAAACCAGGTCTAAACCAGGACTAAACCACGACTAAACCAGGACTTAACCAGGTCTAAACCAGGACTAAACCAGGACTAAACCAGGTCTAAACCAGGTCTAAAACAGGACTAAACCAGGACTAAACCAGGACTAAACCAGGTCTAAACCAGGACAAAACCAGGACTAAACCAGGACTGAACCAGGACTGAACCAGGACTAAACCAGGACAAAACCAGGACTAAACCAGGTCTAAACCAGGACTAAACCAGGACTAAACCAGGTCTAAAACAGGACTAAACCAGGACTAAACCAGGACTGAACCAGGTCTAAACCAGGACTAAACCAGGTCTAAACCAGGACTGAACCAAGTCTACACCAGGACTAAACCAAGACTAAACCAGGACTAAACCAAGACTAAACCAGGACTAAACCAGGTCTAAACCAGGACTAAACCAGCACTGAACCAGGACTAAACCAAGTCTAAAACAGGACTAAACCAGGACTGAACCAGGTCTAAAACAGGACTAAACCAGGATTGAACCAGGTCTAAAACAGGTCTAAACCAGGACTGAACTAGGTCTAAAACAGGACTAAACCAGGACTGAACCAGGTCTAAACCAGGGCTAAACCAGGACTAACCCAGGTCTAAAGCAGGAATAAACCATGTCTGAACCAGGACTAAACCACGTCTAAACCAGGATTAATCAGGTGTAAACAAGGACTAACCCAGGAATGAACCAGGACTAAACCAGGACTAAATCTGGAGTAAACCAGGACTAAACCAGGACTGAACCAGGTCTAAACCAGGAGTAAACCAGGACTGAACCAGGACTAAACCTAGACTAAACAAGGTCTAAAACAGGACTCAACCAGGACTAAACCAGGTCTAAAGCAGGACTAAACCAGGTCTAAACCAGGACTAAACTAGGACTAAACCAGGTCTAAAGCAGGACTAAACCAGGACTGAACCTGGTCTAAACCAGGACTAAACCAGTACTAAACCAGGCCTAAACCAGGTCTAAACCAGGACTAAACTAGGACTAAACCAGGTCTAAAACAGGACTAAACCAGGACTGAACCAGGTTTAAACCAGGACTAAACTAGGACTAAACCAGGACAAAACTAGGACTAAACCAGGACTAAACCTGGTCTAAAACAGGACTAAAACAGGTCTAAGCCAGGACTAAACCAGGTCTAAACCAGAACTAAAACATGACTGAAACAGGTCTAAACCAAGACTAAAGCCGGTCTAAACCAGGTCTGAACCAGAACTAAACCAGGACTAAACCAGGTCTAAACCAGGTCTAAACCAGGTCTAAAACAAGTCTGAAGCAGGTCTAAACAGGACTAAACCAGGTCTAAACCAGGTCTAAACAAGGACTAAACCAGGTCTAAAGCAGGACTAAACCAGGTCTAAACCGGGACTAAACAAGGACTAAACCAGGTCTAAAGCAGGACTAAACCAGGTCTAAACCGAGAATAAACCAGGACTAAACCAGGTCTAAACCAGGACTAAACCAGGACTAAACCAGGACTAAACCAGGTCTAAACCAGGACTAAACAAGGTCTAAACCAGGACTAAACCAGGAATAAACCAGGTCTATCCCAGGACTAAACCAGGTCTGTCCCAGGACTAAACCAGGTCTAAACTGGGACTAAACCAGGACTAAACCATGACTTAACCAGGTCTAAACCAGGTCTAGCCCAGGACTTTACCTTGAGCCCAGGTCCAGGTGTGAACAGTCACACAGAGGATGAAGGCAGCAGTGATCAGGCTGAAGAACACCCACCTCAGCAGCTCACCTGTGGACACAACCCTGACATCAGCTCACTGCAGAAGCTCTAGAGTCCACCAGAGCTGGACACGGGTCACAGAGCCGGACACGGGTCACGGAGCTGGACACGGGTCATGGAGCTGGACACGGGTCACGGAGCTGGACACGGGTCACGGAGCCGGACACGGGTCACGGAGCTGGACACGGGTCACGGAGTTGGACACGGGTCATGGAGCTGTGCTGGAGTTTGCTGTGGAACTGTCACGTTGCACATTTGTTCACCTGGTTTATGGTTCATATCTGTGTAATTCCTGGGCCTATCCACATGAAACTAAAACTAAAAACACAAATTTCAACGTCTTCCTTATCGCTATAAATGAACACAACAGCTCCAGAGAGAAAGACGTGGTTGTTGTCAGTTCAAAAGACTTTAAGACAAAAGGTTAATATGGAGAATAAGTCTGTGGAAACAATCTCAAACAAGTCATTAAAACGTTCAACATTTGTGTATCCCAAGTTTGCACTGGAAAAAACAATATCGAGGTAAGTTAAAATGACTTAAATTGAGAACATTTACTTCATTTGAGTTGATTCATCTTGACAAGTGAAACGATCTACCAGTGGAATAAGTGTTTGATTTTGAACTTTATCTTAAGTGTGAAAATGCGTTTTTCTTATTTTAAGTGTAGCAAGATGTATTTTCATATTTTAAGTACAAAAAGTCTTGTTCCACTGGCAGATCATTTTACTTTTTTACTCAAATCATGGTGAAACTTTTTTAATTCAAGTCATTTTAGCTTCACTGTGGAGATTTCTCTCACAAACTCCAGTCGAGTTATAAAGCCTTCCCTCCATCTGAGATCATAACGTCATCTATTTCTTCATCTATCCATCGTGATAGAAACTCTTTACCTGTGCTCGTGTTCTGTGGACAGGCTGGAGTTTGAGCGTCCTCTGACAAGAGAAGAGATGGAGGGTTAGTCCTTATCACACACATCATGTAATGTCAGTGTGAACTCTTATTCCCAACACACAAAGTCACACACAGCTCTGTCATGTTCCACTGAGCCCCATTTCTTAGACTTACACAAACTTTAGGCTGTTGGTCTACAAAACAAATGACATTTCCTGTGTAAGAGAAACTACAGGAGCTTTAGTCCTGTTCAGACCTGCTTCAGTCTTTGGTTCTGGCTCACTCGTAGTTTCTCTGGTGTCTTCTTCTCCGTTCTTTGTCTTGGTTGTTGCAGTTTTAGTCGTCGTCTTCTCTGAAATGAACAAAACATATGAAAGAGTTCTACACTATCCTGCACTTTACTATTACACTTGTGTCTGGATGTACTCATGCAAACGTGAATACAGGTGAACACCAGTGAGCTCCAGCGACAGAGAATTCGCTGCAGCTCGGACTCAAGGACAGTGAGTTCCTGTGGTCCTGCTGTTGTGTGGAAGCTCACCAAGAGAACGCTCTGCTGAAGCTTACACCAGAAACAAACATCCTTCCAGAGCTCTTTTACAGATATGTCTCTTTTGAACAACTGTAACAACGTTTATGACATGATCTTCTACACACTTTGTTAACAGTAGAGTTGAGGAGAGGTTTTGCTCAAGCACCAATGGAAAAACAATCCCAGAAAAAGAATTTAGCTTTTTTTTTCAAATGACACAAGAATTCTTACTTTAGTGTTTTGGTTATTGCCGTTCAAACCTTTGTAAAACCTTATAGTAGTTTTTTTTCTTCTTTTTTCTCTTCCTGGTCTCACCTGGTTTGTTGGATCTGAGAGAGAACCTCTTCTTGTTCCCTCCAGCAGTCACTTCACATTTGAGCAGACCCACGTCTTTGTAAAGGAAATGTGATTTTGGAACTGTAACAATGATGTCATCTCGAAGGTTTGTTGTGCTTAATTGTAGATCATTGACGTTCTGTCCATTAAACAGCCATTTTGTTTCAACATCAGAGAAAAAGGAGGACACATTACATCTGATCTGAACTTTCTCCTTATATTCCACTTGAGTCACTGTGAAAAACAAGACACTTCAGTCAGTATGTGTTACTGTGGCAGAGTGGTTATCCTGTCTCCTCCTCTCAGTGAGGAGGTTGTGGGTTAGACTCCTGATCTAAGAACAAAATACTCACATGAGACCACAGACAGATACACAGGAGCATCAGGAGGCAGGTGACGTCCTGACTGGTCGTATTGTTGACAGTAGAAGACTCCAGCATCTTGAGGCTGAACATTTTGAATCTTCAGACTACAACCTTTTGTCACTATGAGTCGATTTGACAGAGTCTCTGGGGCCCTGTGGATCTTTCCAAGTCTAATGATTTCTTTAGTTTCTGTTTTTTTTTTTCAGCCGAGTTAAAAATCCAAACTGTTCCATCACATTCTCTTTGTCCCTTTTTACATTGTTACAGGACAAAGTGATAGTTTCTCCCTTTTTCACAAACTCAGATGATTCTGTGGAAGAGAAATCAAAAAGGAAAGAAAATATCAATTATACTGTATTACCTCTGTGTCCTTGGGCAAAACACATCACCATGTTCCTGCTGGTAGGTCAATATCAGGTTTTTCAGCCGAGTTAAAAATCCAAAATGTTCTATCACATTCTCTTTGTCCCCTTATTCTTACATTGTCACAGGACTGAACCAAGGACCTGGAGCTACTGAACATGGAGCTGTCCCAACATCTCTGATTCAATTCTGTTTCCTTTTGTGGAGCCCAAAATCACAAGAGTCTACGACGGTTTAATGCCACACGGCTAAAGATAAGGTCCATACTCGATTTGGCTTTGTCTTTGCAGCATTATTTCTCAAACTAGAAGCACTCATGTTTAATCACACACCGGTAAACGAAGCCCCGCCCTCCCTCTCCTCTCACAGCCTCGCCCGGTGTCTCTCATGTCACAAATCATCTGCAGCTAAAACTCTCATTTCAAACGGTTTTATTTAGCTGTGCATGTGACCCAAAGTTTTTACTCTCTTTAGTCTTTACATCATGCCTCACCACGTTTAATGCAATACTGCGGAACATTCTTGGTAAAGCATTAAGATCTCCATGGAGACAGACAGGTAGCAGACCCTCCACCCGGACAGTTCCATGGAGCTCCTCATATTCACTAATATTCGATCAAATACGATAGAACTAAAGCCAAATTCAGAAACACTTCCTGGTTTGACATTTGAAAAGCTTCAGACTATAAAACATTTCAGACAGTTTCAGACAGTTCTGAGGAGTGTTTCAGTAGCTGCATGTAAAAGACAGAATCACAAACAGGTCTACAAAAGAAAAGGACTCAAGTGTCTTACCTGAGCAGTACAGAAGACTCAGGTCTGAACTCAGCCAGGGACATTGTGTCTGTGAGTCCACTTCTGGCTCACACTTTGTCCTAACTTCCTCTAAACATGTCAAACTTCAGATCTCAACACATTCGTATGAAGAAGGTCACACAGGGCTCCCACATGTTGCCTTTTATATTAGTCCTGTTTGTACTGAAGATCTAGTCCTGGCGTCTCCAACCTGGAGCTCGGGAGCTTCCAGGATCAGTGCTTCACCTGCAGCTCATTGTCCAATCAGCCCCAGTACTTAGTCCTGTCCTTGTCCTTTGTTCCTGGTCAGTTCATTCCTTGTTCATCCCTTGTCTACGGCCTCGTCCTGCTTGTCCAGGTCTTCAGCCTGTCCATGACCTGTGAGTCTTTCCCCTGTGTCTTCCTGCCGGTCCATGTCTCCAGCTTCCATCACCACATCCTACATTCCCCTTCAATAAACTGCTTAATATCTGGACTAAACTCACACTACCAGGACTAAACTCACACTACCAGGACTAAATTTATGCTACCAGGACTAAACTCATGCTACCAGGACTAAACTCATGCTACCAGGACTAAATTTATGCTACCAGGACTAAACTCATGCTACCAGGACTAAACTCATGCTACCAGGACTAAGGCCAGTCTAGGACCAAATGGGTTTAAAGAAGCACATGTTTGTCACAGTGCAAAGAGGATGTGGTGGAGGGTGTTTCACGGTCCAACACACTAGTGTGGTTTAACTCACTGTGGCTGTATTCCCAACACATGAAGAAGTGGACTAAGGCAGTTTGACTCTGTACTGTTTGACTTCAGTCAAATGAAGCTGATTGATCGGGAACAAGACTGTTCAAGGAATCGTAGTAGTAGTAAAATAAAAAACACAGGATCATCATGTAGAGCAGCTTAATACAAACATTTGACTGTAAGACCAAAAAGAGTGGATGAGCTGACAGCGCACATACTCACTTTATATTTACAACTATTTACTTTCTTCTACTTCTACTTCTACTGATGTATTGTACAGTGTAACAGTACTTTTACTTGAGTAATATAGTTTTGAAGTAACGCTACTCTTACTTATAGTCCAAGTTTTGGCTCTACTGCTTCTGTCAAAAGGGTTCTGTGTTTTCTTTCATTATGGTGGCAATCTAGAAGAGCTCCTCTGTGTTTTTAAAGCACAGTCACTGCCAAATCACCTCGAGTACACAGCTCGTCCTCTTCAGTGTTAGCAGCTTTGGCTGTGGCCTCATTGGGTTCTTCCCTCAGTGCTCCCTCTGCTGGCTGCAGTGCCGGACTTTGACTTGTGTTTAAACACTCAGATACTTTTAAAGAGTGTGTATTTGGAGTGCACTTGTAGTACACATATACTGTATAAGCAGCTCTTGAGCTTAAAAGAAGCCTGCTGTGTACTGTCTGCATCTAATTATGAAGTGTGTTACTACCCAAGAATATAGAAAATACAAGTGTTTGAAATGTGGTGGATCTTCACTGAGCGTCCCATTCATTCTCTACGGGGAACTGGCCGTGTCATTCTAGTATAAACCGATAACCAGCAGCCTGTGGACAGGAAGTTACATAAACTCTGTCCACATGTTCAGCCCTTTATGTGTCATGTTAATACTTGTGTGTTTAATGCCCAAATTCAGCTGAATTATTTGTGTAAAAATAACTGATCTAAGCTGCACCAAAAACTCTTGGTGACTGAACTCTTGAACTATTGAACTCTAACATAACTAGATCATTATTTGACTTTCTGTTCAGTATAAACCACAGCACTGACCTAACACCGATTAAAAATAGAGGTCCTGTGACTTCTTATTTTCACACATTTCACTGGAACAAGTGACAGATTCAAGGTGCAATAGTTTTGTGACTGTCGTGATGGTGTCGTGTCATTTCTTTCTTAATATTTTCCCTTCATACGAACTATGTCGAGCAAAAAAAAGAAAGCGGTCGGACGAATATGTGCAATATGGATTCACATGTGTGCACCAATAAAATATATATACCTGTGTTTTGAATTTGAAAAAAAAACATTTTATTTTTCCACTTAAGAAGGGTTCAGTGAATGTGCAGATGAAACTAGTGAGGTTCAGTACCTCCAACAAGGTGAAGAACCACTGATCTAAACAGTTCTCAAAAGAAGACGTCTTGTCTGGGTCAACTGGGACACCGATTAAATGAACTCAAGGGTACCAATAATTCTAAATGATGAGAATGAATAAAACAACAACCTGTTGTTTTAACCCTGATAAATAAGGACTGAACATAATGTCCTGTCTTGAAGAAGCCCAGACACAGCAGGTCACACCACTGCCTAAAAATAACTGATCTAAGCTGCACCAAAAACTCTTGGTGATAAGTGATTTTTTTCTGTTTTAAAGAGGACATACTATACTTTTTACAGGGTCTTAATATTGAACTCTAACATAACTAGATCATTATTTGACTTTCTGTTCAGTATAAACCACAGCACAGACCTAACACCGATTAAAAATAGAGGTCCTGTGACTTCCTGTTTTCACACATTTTATTGGAACAAGTGAAAGATTCACATTATTAAGTTTTTACTGTGTTTTTATTAAGAAAATGCTACGTGACTTTTCAGAACCAACATGAAAATGCATTTCAATTTAATTCAACTTTATTTCTATAGCACATTTAAAACAGTTTCAGTTGACCAAAGTGCTTCACATAAAAGTTACATATACATATAAACAGATAACACAATGTAAAAAAATGAAATAAAATCAAGATAATCTGACTCGCTCGTATTAAATGTCAGGGAGAAGAGGTGAGTTTTCAGTCTGGTCTTAAACTGTGTTACAGACTGAGAGGATCTGACAGGAAGAGGAAGACTGTTCCACAGAAAAGCCTCTGTCTTTTGAAATAACTGTGACTAAATACAGGGATTGGGAGATAAGGCTTTGGCTGCTTTTCTTTCTTTGGATCCTCATCAGTGACAGTAAAGCTGTTGCTCTTCTTCCTGCGGTCCACAAAAATCCGAGCATTACCAAAGACGAGCACACAGTAGAAGCATACAACCCTGTACAGTATCTGCAGTGATACAGTCAGCTTGTCCTGGGTCTGCCATGAGGAGGAGCAGCAGCTCTACTCCAAGATCCTCCTGTGTGACTGAGCTCACCCTGCAGAGGAAACTCATTTAAATTTCATGAGTTGGTTGGTTGAGGTTAATGTAAATGTATTTCCAGGGGCCTGTCTGGGTTCAGAAGTTTGGATATCTGCACTAAACATGAATTCATCAGAGAGAATCTGAGGAGTTTTAGTGACAGAAACACAGTGAATGTAAAAGTCTGTTGTGTACAATAACCTACACAATTTCTAAGCACTGAAGCCTTGAATGCACAAAAATACAGAATCACTCAAACATGCAACACACACATTCAAAAGGTTTAAAATGACAAAGGCACTGCCATCAGTCAGGTCTGTGTCTGTGTTGGTGCAGATATCTTGAGGTGTGAAGTGTGTCATGTTTAGGGGAAGTGTGAAAGAGCAGAAAGGGAAGAAAACCTCACAGACACGATGGCCCTGGCTGTGTTCAGACCTGTGCTTCTCACTCTGAGTCTTCTGCTCTGCTCAGGTAAGAGACCATCACCTGTTTAAATGCTGCTGCGCTCGTCGTCTGAAATGTTCATGTCAGTTTACACCAGAGATCAGGAAAGTTTAGTTTGGCAAAGTGCACAACCCTGAGGACTGTACGCCAAGAGAGGGGTTTACATCCAACCATAGAATCAATATTAGGGATTCTAAAAAGTTAAAGCTGATGAGGGAGTGTGACCCTGAACAATGTCTGTAGGTGATGGATCTGAACTGACACACCTAACTTAGGGTGGGCTCCCCTTTTGGATGTTATAGATGTTATTTCTTTGTCTGGAATGTTCCGCAGAAACACTTTAAACTGATCCATCATGTGCTCACTGGTGCTGTAAAGCTTTAAGGAGTTGGACATGAGTTTACTGAATGTCTCTACCCTTTCTCTCCCCCATTTCTCGCACTGAACCTAATTTTTATTGCCTTAACCCTCAATCACACCTTCAAAAAATCACTTTGACGGTATTAAAGCACATTTTGTACACCTGTAATTCATTTGGCTGTATATAAAAAGATATTTTTTACCCCTTTAATGTCGGACTTTCTATTATAAATTCAGTGCATTTCATACTCCAAAGTCATGAAAAGTCAACTGTCTTTCACTTCAAGAGCTTGATGTGTGTCAGAGTTTATCAGTCATCATTTTGCAAAAGTATTATTATTATTTCAGCAATGGTCAGTTTCATATACAGCTTACGTTAAGGGCATTACAGCACCCTTTTGTACAACTGAAATATATTTGAGGATTCATTCTCAAAAAGTGAGAGTAAAAGAGTCAAAGTAAAAGTGTCTTGTCTCTTTCAGTTACCAAAAACTAATGATTACAAAGAAATCCTGTCTTCCACTGGTGTGGATTTTTAAATCTGAGAAGAATAAAACTGGAGAAAAGTTGTCTTAAATCAAAGAGTCTGGATTTATTAAAGCAATTGTGCAGACAATTACAAAGAAGATTAGAAAACCAAAACCTGTCTGTCCCTCATACGAGGTCCGTCTCTCCCTAATCTTGCCTGACAAAACAAAAACAGGCTTTTTATACAAGGACACACATCATAACATCAACATGAGGTAACACATACAATAGTATTGATCTAAATCAGTGATTCTTAACCTGGGTTCGATGGAACCCCAGGGGTTCGGTGAGTCAATCTCAGGGGTTCAGGGGTCAAGACTCACATCCAACTCATAATTCATGATGACACACCCCGTTTGGCCGTTATTGGCTGCAGGAAATTTTGTGGGTGCAATAGTTTTGTGACTGTCGTGATGGTGTCGTGTCATTTCTTTCTTAATATTTTCCCTTCATACGAACTATGTTCAGCAAAAAAAGAAAGCGGTCGGACGAATATGTGCAACATGGATTCACATGTGTGCACCAATAAAATATATATACCTGTGCTTTGAATTTGAAAAAAAAACATATTTTATTTTTCCACTTAAGAAGGGTTCGGTGAATGTGCAGATGAAACTAGTGAGGTTCAGTACCTCCAACAAGGTGAAGAACCACTGATCTAAACAGTTCTCAAAAGAAGACGTCTTGTCTGGGTCAACTGGGACACCGATTAAATGAACTCAAGGGTACCAATAATTCTAAATGATGAGAATGAATAAAACAACAACCTGTTGTTTTAACCCTGATAAATAAGGACTGAACATAATGTCCTGTCTTGAAGAAGCCCAGACACAGCAGGTCACACCACTGCAGTGACCAGGAATACAGAGATACTTTAGCACTTTGTGAGTTACTAGTTATCTGAACCCAAACAATACATTCTTTACCTTAACAAAGTAAGACATTTCCATCACATCCACACTTCCTACACTCTAATCCCAGAGAGCGTCACCTGCCCAAACTAAACTGTAAGACTTTTGACATCATGAAACAGTCGGATATTTTCCATCGGGTAAAGTGTTTGGAGGAGCAGCTTTAGGACGTTTGGATCTGATACTGTACCTCTGCTGTTCTTACAAATACATGGAGTAAAAGTCAAATATTGTTGCTGTTCTCTGGAGCTTCTGTAGCTCCACAAACACTCACCCAGTCACATAAACCTAATGCCATGGAGCCATATATATACATACATACAAAGGGCCCGCAAAGGGAGTATCTTTCCTAGAATGAATTAAAATAGGCTAAGATTGAAAAACTGATGGGAAAATGTTAAAACACTCAAAGATACTCTGACCCATGGAAAACAGAAGTAGTTCATTTGAAACCGTTTCTTCTCTTACCTTATTCATTCAGAGCGTCCCAATTATTCACCACAGAGTTTATTATTGCGCTTCTCAGTCACTGTAATGTTAAGAACAACTAGCATGCTAACTGTGCACTTTGTGTTACTTAGACAATTAAAAGCTTTATAATACAAAGGTTTGGCTCTATTCGATTTGCAGTTGGGTTTATTTAGGCTCCATTTACTGTTACCTCCCTCTTTACAGTCATATTTAAAGACAGTACATCGGCTTAATAGTATTTTTGAAGAACTCTCTTTTCAGCACACTCGCCTAATACTGAAGTCTACTATATAAGAGCAGTTAGCAGAATTTGTCCAATAGCCGGTATATCGGTCAGGCCCTAATACAAATGTTCTTTTGACGTGTAATCTTGCATTTCTTTCATTACATTCACTACTGTGACCTTAAAAACTGCATTTGTGCTGTGAGCAGGGTCGCCTCTCCACAGATCTAACCTGTAGCTTGGCCTGGTGGCATCTGTTAATGCTATACTGTTGAACATTCTGCAGGTAGATCCTTTCTTCCACAATTTAACACATTTTTATTTTGTAATATGTGTGATTTAAATAGCACTGATCTACCAGCAGTAACATGGTGATGTGTTTTGCCCAAGGACACATAGTCAGCAGTTTGCAACAAGGGTTGAACCAGCAACTGTCTTCACTGCTCCCTCTTGAACAATTGAATTTCTGGAATATGAATACATGATTTGAGATGTTGAAACAGCTCCATCTTCTCTTGCTCGAGGTTGCTGGTTCAATTCCTGTAAACTAACCAATCTTTTCTTTCTTTTATGATTTCTCTTCCACAGAATCAGCTTCAGCTCAACATCAGTTTGTGGAAGAGGGACAAAGTATCACTTTGTCCTGTGGGGATGTAAGAGAGGGACAAAGAACATGTGCTGGAACCACATGGACTTTTTACTCGGCCGACAAAACAAAAACACACAAACAACAACTTATTACAAATGGAACGATCAGCTCCAGTGTCCCAGAGACTCTGTCAAAGAGACTCAGAGTGACACAAAAGTGTGGTCTGGAGATTCTGAATGTCCATCCTCAGGATGCTGGATACTTCGAATGTCGTCAATCAAGATATTACCAGTTTTCTAGCTCATATCTGTCTGTGGTCTTATGTGAGTATTTTGTTATTAGATCAGGAGTCTAACACACATCCTCCTCACTGAAGCTGTTTTCAGGCCGGCCAGAACGGTGCTGGTGCTGGCCATACAAAATAACAATCATGGATCGCATCACGACACCAGCGAGCATTTGTACTCATACATAAGATGAACGGGACGTAATATTTTGTAGACTTTTCTTGTCATACATGAAGAGACACTTTAAATCTTGTTGCAATGGCAGGTCCGGATGTATCATCCATGTGTTTGTTTATTTTACATCCGGGCGTGTGACCCGGATGAACCTGCTGACGTCCACTGTATTGTCATGGTTCATTTAGAAGAAAACAACTTTTAATAACTTCCCATCAGAAACCAACTTTTCAATTATCGAACGCTCTGATTTTTAGTGTGAACACATCACGTCAGTCAGTTCAAGATGAGGTGCATGAACCAGCACCGGCACAGTTCTCTTTTGGTCTGAAAACGCTTTGAGAGGAGACAGGATAACCACTCTGCCACAGTAACACATTGACTGGAGTGTCTTGTTTTTCACAGTGACTAAATGGACAGAGGAGGAGAAGAAGAACGTTGAGCTAAGATGTCATGTGTACTACTACAGAAATACTTACCTCAAAACAAAATGGCTGTTTAATGGACAAGACGTCAATGATCTCAAATTAAACACAACAAAGCATGAAGGAGCTCTCACTGTTACAATTCCAAACTCACATTCCCTTTACAAAGACGTGGATCTGTTCAGATGTGAAGTGACGGATGGAGAGATGAAGATGGGGTTCTCTCTCAGAGTCAACAAACCAGGTGAGACCAGGAAGAGAAGAAAGAAGAAAAAAAAAGTTTGTGTAAGTCTAAGAAATGGGGCTCAGTGGAACATGACAGAGCTGTGTGTGACTTTGTGTGTTGGGAATAAGAGTTCACACTGACATTACATGATGTGTGTGATAAGGACTAACCCTCCATCTCTTC
This sequence comes from Odontamblyopus lacepedii, assembly GCA_034769755.1. NCBI lineage: Eukaryota > Metazoa > Chordata > Actinopteri > Gobiiformes > Gobiidae > Odontamblyopus > Odontamblyopus lacepedii. Next base: position 18,471,536 of record CM068366.1, read on the forward strand.
TCTTGTCAGAGGACGCTCAAACTCCAGCCTGTCCACAGAACACGAGCACAGGTAAAGAGTTTGTATCACGATGGAGAGATGAAGAAATAGATGACGTTATGATCTCAGATGGAGGGAAGGCTTTATAACTCGACTGGAGTTTGTGAGAGAAATCTCCACAGTCAAGCTAAAATGACTTGAATTAAAAAAGTTTCACCATGATTTGAGTAAAAAAGTAAAATGATCTGCCAGTGGAACAAGACTTTTTGTACTTAAAATATGAAAATACATCTTGCTACACTTAAAATAAGAAAAACACATTTTCACACTTAAGATAAAGTTCAAAATCAAACACTTATTCCACTGGTAGATCGTTTCACTTGTCAAGATGAATCAACTCAAATAAAGTAAAATGTTCTTAATTTAAGTCATTTTAACTTACCTCAATATTGTTTTTTCCAGTGCAAACTTGGGATACACAAATGTTGAACCTTTTAATGACTTGTTTGAGATTGTTTCCACAGACTTATTCTCCATATTAACCTCATGTCTTAAAGTCTTTTGAACTGACAACACCCACGTCTTTCTCTCTGGAGCTGTTGTGTTCATTTATAGCGATAAGGAAAACGTTGAACTTTGTGTTTTTAGTTTTAGTTTCATGTGGATAGGCCCAGGAATTACACAGTTATGAACCATAAACCAGGTGAACAAATGTGCAACGTGACAGTTCCACAGCAAACTCCAGCACAGCTCCATGACCCGTGTCCAGCTCTGTGATCCGTGTCCGGCTCCGTGACCCGTGTCCAGCTCTGGTGGACTCTAGAGCTTCTGCAGTGAGCTGATGTCAGGGTTGTGTCCACAGGTGAGCTGCTGAGGTGGGTGTTCTTCAGCCTGATCACTGCTGCCTTCATCCTCTGTGTGACTGTTCACACCTGGACCTGGGCTCAAGGTAAAGTCCTGGGCTAGACCTGGTTTAGGCCTGGTTTAAACCTGGTTTAGTCCTGGTTTAGTCCGTGTTTAGACTTGATTCAGTTCTGGTTTAGGCCTGTTTTAGTCCTAGTTTAGTCCTGGTTTAGACCTGGTTTGGTCCTGGTTCAGACCTGGTTTAGTACTGGTTTAGTCCTGGTTTAGTCCTGGTTTAGAACTGGTTTAAACCTGGTTTAGTCCTGATTTAGACTTGGTTTAGTCCTGGTTTAGACTTGGTTTAGTCCTGGTTTAGTCCAAGTTTAGTCCTGGTTTAGTACTGGTTTAGACATGTTTTAGTCCTGGTTTAGACCTGGTTGAGTCCTAGTTTAGTCCTGGTTTAGACATGCTTAAGTCCTGCTTTACACCTGGTTTAGTCCTGGTTGAGTCCTGGTTTAGACTGGGATTAATCCTGCTTTAGACCTGGTTTAATCCTGGTTGAGTCCTGGTTTAGACCTGGTTTGGACCTGGTTTAGTCCTGATGTAGAACTGGTTTATTCCTGGTTTAGTCCTGGTTTAGTATTGGTTTAGTCCTGATTTAGACCTGGTTTGGACCTGGTTTAGTCCTGATGTAGAACTGGTTTAGTCCTGGTTTAGTCCTGGTTTAGTCCTGGTTTAGACCTGGTTTAGACCTGGTTTAGACATGGTTTAGTCCTGGTTTAGACCTGGTTTAGTCCTTGTTTAGTCCTCATTTAGTCTTGGTTTAGTCCTGGTTTAGACCTGCTTTAGTCCTGGTTTAGACCTAGTTTAGACCTGGTTTAGACCTGGTTTAGTCCTGGTTTAGACCTGCTTTAGTCCTGGTTTAGACCTAGTTTAGTCCTGGTTTAGACCTGGTTTAGACCTGCTTTAGTCCTGGTTTAGACCTGGTTTAGACCTGCTTTAGTCCTGGTTTGGACCTAGTTTAGTCCTGGTTTAGACCTGGTTTAGACCTGGTTTAGACATGGTTTAGTCCTGGTTTAGACCTGGTTTACTCCTGGTTTAGACCTAGTTTAGTCCTGGTTTAGACCTGGTTTAGACCTGCTTTAGTCCTGGTTTAGACCTAGTTTAGTCCTGGTTTAGACCTGCTTAAGTCCTGCTTTAGACCTGGTTTAATCCTGGTTTAGTATTGGTTTAGACTTGGTTTAGACCTGGTTTAGTCCTGGTGTAGAACTGGTTTAGACCTGGTTTAGACCTGGTTTAAAACTGGTTTAGTCCTGGTTTAGTCCTGGTTTAGTCCTGGTTTAGACCTGCTTTAGTCCTGGTTAAGTCCCGGTTTAGTCCCGGTTTAGACCTGGTTTAGTCCTGGTTTAGACCTGGTTTAGTCCTGGTTTAGTCCTGGTTTAGACCTGGTTTAGTTCTGGTTTGGACCTGGTTTAGTCCTGGTTTAGACCTGGTTTAGTCCTGGTTTAGACCCGCTTTAGTCCTGGTTTAGACCTGGTTTAGTCCTGCTTTAGACCTGGGTTAGTCCTGGGTTAGTCCTGGTTTAGACCTGGGTTAGTCCTGGTTTAGTCCTGGTTTAGTCCTGGTTTAGACCTGTTTTAGTCCTGGTTTAGACCTGGTTTAGTCCTGCTTTAGACCTGGGTTAGTCCTGGTTTAGACCTGGTTTAGTCCTGGTTTAGTCCTGGTTTAGTCCTGCTTTAGTCCCGGTTTAGACCTGGGTTAGTCCTGGTTTAGACCTGGTTTAGTCCTGGTTTAGTCCTGGTTTAGTCCTGGTTTAGTCCATCGTGTCCAGTGGTTTTGTCATTCAGAGTAAATCAGTGTTACATTTATATTCATTTGATTTGAACATGTTTCAATCATCTTTTGTTTTTTTTCCCTTTTGTCAGAAAAGTTACACAGTGAGACTTTAATCGTTGTTACTGATAATCGTCACAATAAAAACAGAAGAACGGTAAAGTTTCTTCTGATGTGTGTTTCAGGACGCAAAGCTCAGAGGCACAGGACCAGTGTGAGTACGGGAGGGCATCTGACACAGGGATATGACATTACGGGAGGGCATCTGACACAGGGATATGACATTACGGGAGGGCATCTGACACAGGGATATGACATTACGGGAGGGCATCTGACACAGGGATATGACATTACGGGAGGGCATCTGACACAGGGGTATGACACTACGGGAGGGCATCTGACACAGGGATATGACATTACGGGAGGGCATCTGACATGTGTGTGATTGACAGGTGGCCTCGGTTTACTATGAGAACGCGGGTGAACCTTCGGTGAGGATCAGAACGTAGAGCACAGCGCCCCCTGCAGCTCTGAGTGTGTGGAACATCAGGACTTGAATGGGCGATAAATGCATTCGGGTTTTGCGTTATAATTGTATTTTCTTCATCGGTTTTACATGTTTAACTTTGACTCTTGCTTGAATAACACATTTAACTCGTCAATAAAACGCTCACTGTACATATTTTGTCTTAAATTTATTCTAACACTTTTTGTTTTCATGAATAAATAAAGAAAAACAAGTTTACAAGGGTTCGTGTGTGTAACGTGGCCACCAGAGGGCAGTGTTTCCTTTCATATGAGGCGAATCGAGCGATCATAAGGCACGTTTTTTGGGTCCACTTTCTGAATCTGTTGTGAAAGAAAAAAAAAAGTTTATTTAGGTTGAGAAGACGTTGGAATTTGTGAGTTTTTGCTTCGTGTGGACAAAGATACAAACCATAAAACACAACGACAAATCTGCAATCTGTGTCCTCCACATCCCAAAAAAACGCTGCACTCTGATAGGATTCAATATTTATTTGAACTATTTCTTGTATTTGATTAATTTTGCTAAGGATCTACAACTGTGCGTGCACCGTGTGTCCAGAAGAGGGCGACAAAGGCACAGAATGTAGTGGTCGTTACGTGAGGCTTATGTCTGGGTCGAAAAAAACAAAATAAAGGAAAAAATGACCAATGTGGACAGTAATAGTTAGACAGTTAGCTCCAAAGTTACCAACAGAGTTATAATTTACGTAAAAAACTTAGGACTTCGTGCAAAAGTAAAAAGTATTAGTTCTAAAACAAAATCCATCCAAAACGAAGGGACAGATTCTGCATGAGGAAGACATTTTTCTGAGTGTTTAAACATTGAATTAACAAAATAAAAGTCTGATTATTTATTTTTATTTGTCTAATCATTAATATTTAAACACGTTTTGGTTGCTAGGTAACAGAGCCGGAATCCCATGTTCAACCAGGAAGTCAAATTATAAACTTTAAAGGACCCATATTACGCTGTCATAATGTTATAATGATAAAAGTTTGTTTTGTTTCATTCACACATGTTTAACAGACAAACTCTGCATATTTCGTTCTTCTCTCAAACTGAAAACACTCCGTTCCACCTTGTGATGTCATGTGGTAATACAGGAAGTGCTCTGCTGTGCTTTTGAACTCCATAAATCTTCACTAGAATCATTTGGATCATTTCAGTCTCTACTGAATTAAAGGTTAAAGGGAGCTGATTATTTGAAAACTACCACTGTATGACATCACAAAGTGGAACAGGGCATTTTGAGCCTCCGTTTGTTTCATTTTTGTGTCTGTCCTTTGTCCTGGTTCCTCCCTCATGAAAGCAGAGCCACACTCAATGATAAAACTGTAACAAAGACCCTCACTTGACCCTGTCTCCTCTTCTCTTCTGCCCCTCCTCTACTTTTCTGCCCCTCTCTCCTCTCCTCTTCTGCCCCTCCTCTCCTCTTCTGCCCCTCCTCTACTTTTCTGCCCCTCTCTCCTCTCCTCTTCTGCCCCTCCTCTACTTTTCTGCCCCTCTCTCCTCTTCTCTTCTGCCCCTCTCTCCTCTCCTCTTCTGCCCCTCCTCTACTTTTCTGCCCCTCTCTCCTCTCTCTTCTGCCCCTCTCCTCTTCTGCCCCTCTCTCCTCTCCTCTTCTGCCCCTCCTCTACTTTTCTGCCCCTCTCTCCTCTCTCTTCTGCCCCTCTCTCTCTCCTCTTCTGCTCCTCTCCTCTTCTGCCCCTCTCTCCTCTCCTCTTCTGCCCCTCCTCTACTTTTCTGCCCCTCCTCTACTTTTCTGCCCCTCTCTCCTCTTCTCTTCTGCCCCTCTATCCTCTCCTATTCTGCCCCTCTCTCCTCTCTCTTCTGCCCCTCTCTCCTCTCTCTTCTGCCCCTCTCCTCTTCTGCCCCTCTCTCCTCTCCTCTTCTGCCCCTCCTCTACTTTTCTGCCCCTCTCTCCTCTCTCTTCTGCCCCTCTCTCTCTCCTCTTCTGCTCCTCTCCTCTTCTGCCCCTCTCTCCTCTCCTCTTCTGCCCCTCCTCTACTTTTCTGCACCTCCTCTACTTTTCTGCCCCTCTCTCCTCTTCTCTTCTGCCCCTCTATCCTCTCCTATTCTGCCCCTCTCTCCTCTCTCTTCTGCCCCTCTCTCCTCTCCTCTTCTGCCCCTCCTCTACTTTTCTGCCCCTCTCTCCTCTTCTCTTCTGCCCCTCTCTCCTCTCCTCTTCTGCCCCTCCTCTACTTTTCTGCCCCTCTCTCCTCTCTCTTCTGCCCCTCTCCTCTTCTGCCCCTCTCTCCTCTCCTCTTCTGCCCCTCCTCTACTTTTCTGCCCCTCTCTCCTCTCTCTTCTGCCCCTCTCTCTCTCCTCTTCTGCTCCTCTCCTCTTCTGCCCCTCTCTCCTCTCTCTTCTGCCCCTCTCTCCTCTCCTCTTCTGCCCCTCTCTCCTCTCTCTTCTGCCCCTCTCTCCTCTCTCTTCTGCCCCTCTCTCTCTCCTCTTCTGCCCCTCTCTCCTCTCCTCTCCTGCCCCTCTCTCCTCTTCTGCCCCTCTCTCCTCTTCTGCCCCTCTCTCCTCTCCTCTTCTGCCCCTCTCTCCTCTCCTCTTCTGCCCCTCTCTCCTGTCCTCTTCTGCCCCTCTCCTCTCTCTTCTGCCCCTCTCTCCTCTCCTCTCCTCTTCTGCCCCTCTCTCCTCTCCTCTTTTGCCCTGCTCTCCTCTTCTGCCCCTCTTTCTCTCTTCTCTTCTGCCCCTCTCCTCCTCTTCTCTTCTGCCCTTCTCCTCCTCCTCTTCCTCTCTTTCTCTCCTCTTCTACTCCAATTCTGCCCCTCTGTCCTCTTCTGTCCCTCTCTCCTGTTCTCTTCTGTCCCTCTACTCTCCCCTTCTGCCCCTCCTCTACTTTTCTGCACCTCCTCTACTTTTCTGCCCCTCTCTCCTCTTCTCTTCTGCCCCTCTATCCTCTCCTATTCTGCCCCTCTCTCCTCTCTCTTCTGCCCCTCTCTCCTCTCCTCTTCTGCCCCTCCTCTACTTTTCTGCCCCTCTCTCCTCTTCTCTTCTGCCCCTCTCTCCTCTCCTCTTCTGCCCCTCCTCTACTTTTCTGCCCCTCTCTCCTCTCTCTTCTGCCCCTCTCCTCTTCTGCCCCTCTCTCCTCTCCTCTTCTGCCCCTCCTCTACTTTTCTGCCCCTCTCTCCTCTCTCTTCTGCCCCTCTCTCTCTCCTCTTCTGCTCCTCTCCTCTTCTGCCCCTCTCTCCTCTTCTCTTCTGCCCCTCTATCCTCTCCTATTCTGCCCCTCTCTCCTCTCTCTTCTGCCCCTCTCTCCTCTCTCTTCTTCCCCTCTCTCTCTCCTCTTCTGCCCCTCTCTCCTCTCCTCTCCTGCCCCTCTCTCCTCTTCTGCCCCTCTCTCCTCTTCTGCCCCTCTCTCCTCTTCTGCCCCTCTCTCCTCTCCTCTTCTGCCCCTCTCTCCTCTCCTCTTCTGCCCCTCTCTCCTGTCCTCTTCTGCCCCTCTCCTCTCTCTTCTGCCCCTCTCTCCTCTCCTCTCCTCTTCTGCCCCTCTCTCCTCTCCTCTTTTGCCCTGCTCTCCTCTTCTGCCCCTCTTTCTCTCTTCTCTTCTGCCCCTCTCTCCTTTTCTCTTCTGCCCGCTCTCCTCTTCTGCTCCTCTTTCCCCTCCTCTTCTACCCCTCTATCCTCTCCTCTTCTGCCCCTCTTTCTCTCTTCTCTTCTGCCCCTCTCCTCCTCTTCTCTTCTGCCCTTCTCCTCCTCCTCTTCCTCTCTTTCTCTCCTCTTCTACTCCAATTCTGCCCCTCTGTCCTCTTCTGTCCCTCTCTCCTGTTCTCTTCTGTCCCTCTACTCTCCCCTTCTGCCCCTCTCTCCTCTTCTACCCCTCTCTCCTCTTCTGCCCCTCTCTCCTCTTCTCTTCTTCCCCTCTCCTCTTCTGCCCCTCTCCTCTTCTCTTCTGCCCCTCTCCTCTTCTGCCCCTCTCTCCTCTCCTCTTCTGCCCCTCTCTACTCTTCTTCGCCTCTCTCCTCTTCTCTTCTACCCCTCTCTCTTCTTCTACCCCTCTCTCCTCTTCTGCCCCTCTCTCCTCTCTTCTTCTGCCCCTCTCTACTCTTCTTCCCCTCTCTCCTCACCTCTTCTACCCCTCTCTCCTCTTCTACCCCTCTCTCCTCTTCTGCCCCTCTCTACTCTTCTTCCCCTCTCTCCTCACCTCTTCTACCCCTCTCTCCTCTTCTACCCCTCTCTCCTCTTCTGCCCCTCTCTCTTCTTCTCTTCTGCCCTTCTCCTCCTCTCCTCTGTGCTTGTGCCATATAAAGAAACGTGACTTTGAATAGAAAAATAAAAACTCACTGTTACTAGGATACTAGGTTATACTATTACAAAGCTGCTACCACTGCTTCATATAGGACTACTCATACTCAGATTAGCCGACTACTAGTACTTCTAAGCTACTACTACAAGGCTACTACATGCTGCTTCTTCCAGGCAAGTACTTGGCTTCGTGGTGTACTTCTGCTACTACTAGTACGAGGCTTCAACTACTACTACTTTTTACAACTGTTAAGGTTAAGTTCGTTTCCATCACATTTTCAACACAGTGACATTAAAAAGTCCCAGTACTTCATGTGGTTCGGTTGTTGATCGGTTGGTTGTTGGTGGGTTGTTGGTTGTTGGTGGGTTGGTTGTTGGTTGGTTGGTTGGTTGGTTGTTGGTTGGTTGTTGGCTCAGTTGTTGTTCATTTGTTGACGGTGGCGTAGAGCTGAGCAGGGTCCTCCACAGCGCTGTTCTTCACTGAGCTGTAGGTCACCTCCTCCTCACTGCGTCTGACCTGAGCACAGGGACAGGACAATATCTTATAGTAGTATAGTCAGTAGTATAGTTAGTGTAGAATACATTTATATGTATTAACTTTATAGGGGAAAAAATCCTCATAGCCAAAAGAAAAAAACACAAATCTTGAAGCTGATCATATAAAATTGAAGGCAAAGGAGAAGTTCAATTTGTTTCAATTTATTTAGGTTGAAAACGTCACCTCACTAAATCAAGCGGACCAAGACCTCAAAAAAGAGGTGGTCTCGGTCTGCTTGACACTGGTGCGGTCCCTCTGGACCAACTTTGGTTGGTTTGCAGGTGTGAAATCACTCTGGAGTCCCTATGCTACATAATAACACATTTATTGCCTGGTGTGGACTGAATAATTGAATAATTGAGGGAACAGTGTGTTTTGCTGAAAAGCCTAAATCAAATCTAAAACAAAAACCATCCATCTTCTCCCGCTTAATCCGACTGGGTCGCGGGGGCAGCTTGCTGCCCAATACTCATAGCACCTGAACCCCCTATGAACCCCTCTGCGGGTGGTGAGCCCACAGGAGGGTGGACAACATGGTCCTTGATGTTAGTTCACAGGGGTGCTGCATGTTTTAGGTTGATGGGGGAAACCGGAGCAACCGGAGGAAACCCATCCAGACACGGGGAGGAACATGCAAACTCCACACAGAAAGGCCCGGGCGACCCGGGGATCAAACCCGCAACCTTCTTGCTGTGAGGCCTGAGTGTTGCCACTCAGCCACCGTGCCGTCAAAACAAAAACCTAACATGCTAATTAATCAAATGCATTCTGTTTAGAAGCAGCCAGCACACAGCAGACTACTATTGACCTCAGGAGCTGTTTATACATATATCTGTTCTGGGGCAAGACACGATTTACTCAAATACCTGAAAAAAGTTGGGGCTTTAAATCTGTGTGTAGTGTAATCTGAAAGAGCATCAACTCAACGGTACCTCAGCACCTAGAGCTAGGTCAGGGAAATTCAAACTATGGTCCGGGGGCCAAATGTGGCCCCCAAACCCATTTCTGTTGACTCTTAGGCTTCCTGTTGAATTGGCCCAAATAATCCAAAGTAGCAGTGTTGGACATGTCACTTTGAAAAAGTAACTACTTATAGTTACTATTTACCTCTGGCCACAGCCTGATGACGTCGCACAGAGCTAACATCTTTAGCAGAAAAAATAGGTCCAGAGGCAGAATATCTATTAAATAGTGAGACTGATATGAGTCCTGCTGTGACACGCTCCTCTGTGAGTTTATGGATATAATGACAGCACAGAGGAGTCGGAGAGCTGGAGACAAGGGTGCAGAACTTTAGTGACTGTCCACAGTCCTTACTGAAGGTAAACCGTCTGTTTTAGAGAGGATTTTATTCACTCTTTTTATTGTATGAGTGACTCTGACTCCGCTCTATACAGGTTTTAATATGCGTGTGGCTCTTGGTGAAAAGTTTGGATGCTCCTGAGCAGGTTACTCTATAGTTCTGTTCCTGGGAGTAGATAATTTTCTGCAAAATCGACTTTTTAACCACGTTATACTAGTGGTTGTTTCCCCTCACCATTTACTCACCTGAAGTTGTATTTGGAGTCATTCGTGCAGGTTTGAGCAATATTTAATCATTTATTTTCAAGACGCCGTATTGCCAAACAACTCCCTTTTCACCTCCACAGGTACACACCCACTGCTCTGTACTAACTTCATTCTCCAAACATGAATTCATTTTGACACACCTGAGGTGCTGACGGCTACACAGCTCTTTGTTGTGATGGCGTTTACAGCCATGTCCGCTCACACTGGGCACAGCAGTTTTCTATTGTGGAAGTCAGTGGGCCTGTTTCTGTTACTAAGTTGTGTTTAGGTCAATATTGTGATTTTAAATGTGCAAATTATAACAAAATGATCCACAGGTCTCATAGATTATAATTATAGAGCTGACACAAGTGCTATATGTCCTGTTTAATGTCAGAGGGTGTTTCACAGTCTAACAGACCATGAACCACATGCTCCACCACATCCTCTTTACACTGTGAGAAACATGTCCTGCTTTTAACCCACTTTGTCCTTTGGTGGCCTGGTCTAAGTCATGGAAGCTTTAGTCTAGTCTTTTAGTATTTCAAGCTCAGGACTGATCCAGGACCTGGTTTAGTCCTGATCTTGAAATACTATAAGCCATAACCAAAAGTGTTGCATATTTTTGACCAGTGTCATAAATCGGTCTAACCCCAACACTGAATCTTCATCCAACAAGGTCAACAAAAAACATATTCTGTCCATGAAGAATTTATCCACAACTATCAAGGTAAGAAAGACCAAAACTTAAGGCGAACAACGACAAGGAATAGTGAAATACTCCTGAGCAAAACTAATGTTATGGTCATGAATAAAACATAAATAACTTGTTCACTCAGACTGATTCTACAATTAAAATTAAAAGTCGATTTTGTAATGTAGATATTAACATAGATTGTGAGATTTGTGCAGTTTAAATGGTCGTGAATCTGTGAACATCTATAGCATTTGACCATAACGTTCAGGAGTAGTTCACTAATGTTAGTCGCCTTTAAGTTTTTCTTACCCTGATAGTTATGGATAAATTCTTCATGGACAGAATATGTTTTTTGTCGACCTTGCTGGATGAAGATTTGGTGTTGGGGCAGATTTATGAAGCTGGTGAAAAATATGCCACACTTTTCTATAGGTATTTTGCCATGGAAAAGCACTGACCGGAAGTCGCGCCACTCAACATCACAACATTTCCTGCCATTGTGATACTAGTCTACTGTTAGGCCTGAGTGCCAGAAGCTGATGTTCCTAGTGGACGGGAAGTGAAATGACGCGACGTGACTCGCTTGTAGTGATCAGGACTCCTCACCATGACGTAGGAATGTGCCAGAGTTTTCCGAAAATGTATAGCTTGTTAGCCAAAAAAAGCGGAACATTGTTCTTTCTTGTATCTTAAAATGTTCGTATTACCCTGCTTCACATGTTCCTGCTGTTTTTTATTTTGTATGTTTAATATGGAACTCGGCTCCAAATTCTCCCAATAACTTCGATCCTCAATGAGCTTCATTTGACTGGAGCTGAACATTATGGGTGACGTCACACTCCCTTAGTCCACTTCTACATACAATCTATGGGTGGGGCTGGTCTTTTCCTGGGGTAGACCTGGTTTAGTCTTGGTCTAGTCCTGGTCTTTTCCTGGTTTAGTCCTGGTCTAGTCCTGGTCTAGCACTGGTTTAGTCCTAGTTAAGTCCTGCTCAAGTCCTTACCTCATTCCTCTGGTTGTTCTTGCTGTAGCTGATGGTGACATAGGACACTCCCTCTTCTTCAGGTTCAGCCTTTGAAGAAAATATTCAAATGTTGTTGTAAGTTTCTGTCCTAAATTCATCAGTATTATTATTCTTTAAAATACAATCCATCAACAACACCGAACGACAAAACTCATTAGTCAATTTACAGCACTGTCAGAATGTTTTCAAGTAGTAGCAGTGGCAGTAGTAACAGCAGCAGTAGTAGTAGCAGTAGTAGTAGTAGTAGTAGTAGTAGTAGTAGCAGCAGTAGTAGCAGTAGTAGCAGTAGTAGTAGTAGTAGTAGTAGCAGTAGTAGTAGCAGTAGTAGTAGTAGTAGTAGTAGTAGTAGCAATAGTAGCAGTAGTAGCAGTAGTGATGATGGTAGTAGTGGTAGTGGTAGTGGTGGTGGTAGTGGTAGTGATGGTAGTAGTAGTGGTAGTAGCGGTGGTGGCAGTAGTGGTAGTGGTGATGGTAGTAGTGGTAGTGGTAGTAGTGGTAGTGGTAGTGGTAGTAGTGGTAGTGGTGGTGGTGGTGGTAGTGGTAGTGGTAGTAGTGGTAGTGGTAGTGGTGGTAGTGATGGTGGTGGTGTAGTAGTGGTAGTGGCGGTAGTGGTAGTAGCGATGGTAGTGGTGATAGTGGTAGTAGTAGCGGTGGCGGTAATGGTGGTAGTGATAGTGTAGTAGTGGTGGCGGTAGCGGTAGTAATGGTGGTGGTGGTAGCGGTGGTGGTAGTGGTGGTGGTGGCAGTGGCAGTGGCGGCGGTAGTGGTAGTGGCGGTGGTAGTGGTGGCGGCAGTGGTAGTGATGGTAGTGATGGTGGTGGCAGTGATGGTAGTGGTGGTGGTGGTGGCAGTGGTAACGGCGGTATTAGTAGTGGTGGTAGTGGTAGTGGCAGCGGTAGTGATGGTGGTAGCGGTAGTGGTGGTGGCAGTGGTGGTAGTGGTAGTGGTGGTGGTAGTGGTGGCGTGGTAGTGATGGTGGTGATGGTAGTGGTGGTGGTAGTGGTGGTAGTGGTAGTGATGATGGTAGCGGTGGTGGTGGTGGTAGTGGTGGTGGTAGTGGTGATGGTGGTGGTGGTGGTAGTGGTGGTGGTAGTATTAGTGATGGTGGTAGTGGTGGTAGTGGTAGTGGCAGTGGTACGGTAGTGATGATGGTAGTGGCGGTAGTGGTGATGGTAGTGGTAGTGGTAGTAGTGATGGTAGCGGTGGTAGTGGTAGTAGTGGTAGCGGTGGTAGTGATGGTGGTAGTGATGGTGGTAGTGGCAGTGGTAGTGGTGGTGGCAGTGGTAGTGGTAGTAGTGATGGTGGTAGTGGTAGCGGTGGTGGTGGTGGTAGTGGTAGTGGTAGCAGTGGTGGCGGCGGTGGTGGTAGTAGTGGTGGTGGTAGTGGTGGTGGTAGTGATGGTAGTGGTGGCAGCGGTGGTGGTGGTGGTGGTGGCGGTAGTGGTAGTGGTGGCAGTAGTGGCAGTGGTAGTAGTGGTAGTGGTGATGGTGGCAGTGGTAGTGGTAGTGGTGGTAGTAGCGGATGATGGTAGGTGGTAGTGGTAGCAGTGGTAGTAGCAGTGGTAGTAGTGGCGGTGATGATGGTGGTAGTGATGTGATGGCGGTAGTGGTAGTAGTGATGGTAGTGGTAGTAGTGATGCGGTGGTGGCGGTGGTAGCGGTAGTGGTAGCGGTGGTAGTGGTAGCAGTGATGGTGGTAGTGAGTAGTGGTAGTAGTGGTGGCGGTAGTGGTAGTGGTAGTGGTGATGATGGCGGTAGTAGTGGTGGTAGCAGTGGAAGCGGTGGTGGTGGTGGTAGCGGCGGTAGTGGTAGTGGTAGTGGTAGTAGTGGTAGTGGTGATGATGGCGGCGGCGAGGTAGTGGCAGTAGTGGCGGTAAGTGATGGTGGTAGTGGTGGTAGCGGTGGTGGCGGTGGTAGTGATGGTAGTGGTGGCAGTGGTAGCGGCGGTAGTGGTGATGATGGTAGTGGTGGCAGTGGTGGTAGTAGTGGTAGTGGTGGTGGTGGCAGCGGTGGTAGTGGCGGTGGCGGTGGTGGTGATGGTGGTAGCGGTGGTGGCGGTGGTAGTGGTAGTGGTGATAGTAGTGGTAGTGAGTGGTAGCGGTGGTAGCGGTAGTGGTGGTAGTGATGGTGGTGGTGGTGGTAGTGGTGGTAGTGGTAGCAGCGGTGGTGGTGGCGGTGGCAGTGGTAGTGATGGTGACGGTGGTAGCGGTGGTAGGTGGTGGTAGGTGGTGGTGGTAGCAGTGGTAGCGGCGGTGGTAGTGGTGATGATGATGGACAGTGGTAGTGGTGGTAGTGATGTAGTGGCAGCGGTAGTGGTAGGCAGTGGCAGTGGTAGTGATGGTAGTGGCTGGTGATGATAGTAGGTGGTAGTAGTGGTAGTGGTAGTGGTAATGGTGGTGGCAGTGGTAGCGGTAGTGGTAGTGGTAGTGGTAGGTGGCAGTGGTAGTAGTAGCAGGTGATGGTAGCGGCGGTGGTGGTTGCGGTGGCGGTAGTGGTAGTGGTGGCGGTGGTGGCGGTAGTAGTGGTGATGGTAGTAGCGGTGGTGGTAGTGGCGGTGGTGGCAGTGGTGGCGGCGGTGGTAGTGGTGGTGGTGGTAGTGGTGGTGGTAGCGGTGATGGTAGTGGTAGTAGTGGTGGTGGTAGTGGCGGTGGTAGCAGTGGTAGCAGTGGTAGTGGTAGTTGAGTGATGGCAGTGGTGGTGGTAGTAGCGGTGGTAGTGATGGTAGTAGTGGTGATGATGGTAGTGGTAGCAGTGGTGGTAGAGACGGTGGCAGCGGTGGTAGTGGTAGTAGTGGTGGTAGTGGCGGTGGTAGTGATGATGGTGGTAGTGGCAGTGGTAGCGGTAGTGGTAGTGGTAGCGGTGATGATGATGATGGTGGTAGTAGTGGTGATGGTGGTGATGATGGTAGTAGCGGTAGTAGTAGTAGTGGTAGTGGCAGTGGTGACAGTGGTGATGGTAGTGGTAGTGGCGGTAGTAGTGGTAGTGGTAGCGGTGGTGGTAGTGGTAGTAGTGGTGGTGGTGGTGGTAGGTGGTAGTGGTGGTAGTGATGGTAGTGGTGGTAGTGGTAGCGGTGGTAGTGGTAGTGGTAGTGGTGGTGGCAGTGGTAGTGGTGGCAGTGGTAGCGGTGATGGTAGTGGCAGTGGTGGCAGTAGTGTAGTGGCAGTGGTAGCGGTGGTAGGTAGTAGTGGTGAGTGGTAGTAGCAGTGGTAGTAGTAGTAGTGGTAGCAGTAGTAGCAGTAGTAGCAGTAGTAGTAGTAGTAGTGGTAGCAGTAGTAGCAGTAGTAGTAGTAGTAGTAGTAGCAGTAGTAGCAGTAGTAGTAGCAGTAGTAGTAGTAGTAGTAGTAGCAGTAGTAGCAGTAGTAGTAGTAGCAGTAGTAGCAGTAGTAGTAGTAGTAGTAGCAGTAGTAGTAGTAGTAGTAGTAGTAGTAGTAGTAGCAATAGTGCGTTTAAAGGGAATAGGTCATAACTTTGAGGTGAGTGAGATGTTCTTGAGTCAAGCTTCAATCTTTGTTTATTTTTGGCTTTTGACCCGCCCATTATACTGTCAATAAATCCCATATTGACCCATAGTTGTGAACTACTACTGCATTATATCTTCACCTCGCTCTGTTTGGACAAACTCATTACATTTTAGATTCTATTTTTCATCTACAGTCTGCAATAATGGCCTCTTTTCGCTAACAAGATGTGTGAAGTAACAAAAACAGAACTGGCCAGAGCAGAGATGAAACCGCCAACCTACAAGTTATAGGAAGACAACTTTGGTTCCTCTTTTTTTTCTTTTATCACACTTTTCATTCCACTTTCTGTAAACTCCACCCACCGTCGCACACTCCTTTATCTCCCCAACATTATATTGAGCTGTACAAACATGACTGATTTGTAGCTCATTTATGATCATGTAAAATAAATAATAATACAAAAACTCACACTTAAACTCACAGGAGGGTCACTTCTGGAGTCTGCAGGCTTCGCTGTAAACAAACACAGATGTAGTTCTTAAATAAGATAAAAGAGTGTTTAAACCTGCAACATCAGCTTTCCTGAGCTTTTAACCATCTTATAGTTGTTTCCTTCTCATGGAGCTGTATTTAGAATGATTCATGCACATTTGAGTCCTCTCTATTCTCCTGTATACAAGACAGCATTGCTCCAGTCTGTCCATTTTCACTCCACTGTGACATACTTACATCGTTCTCCAGTTTTATTTTCTCATTTGGTATTTTGGAGACAACTAGCGATAGTGATTTTGGTACAAATGAAAAGGAATCAGCTGATGTGAAGTGCTGCTGTCCAGCAGAGGTCCTTTTCTTAAGTCATTTTAGATGAATATTGATCCACAAGTGTCAAAGATTAATGTTCATTTTGTCTTGTTTTGTGCATTCACTTCTTGGGTTCTTTTTAAAGACAATACAGTGGGGGATGTATGACCTGCAAACCATCTTCACACAACAAGTATACGACATATGACATGTCACCACCAACACCAGTGACAGTTCTGAAGGTGGTTTCAAGCAGCAAACATGTCAACAAGGTAATTGTGGTTATTATGAATTATTCTTTTACATCATGTAATCGGTATTAAGAAATGATCCTGTGGTTTGTTTTCACATACATGCTGTACCTAGGAAATGAACTTTGATTCCTTTGAACTCGCTAAACTGAAGATGACGCTAGCAGTTCCACTTCTGTGTTTACCTTTGTGTTACCTAAATGTATATGAATCAATACTCTTGTCTGAAATGTACGAATAAATAGAGGCATCTCTGGTGGTGTTGAGAGAGAGATCAGAGACACGTCTCATAGAATCAAATGTAAGGGCCTATACCTCCTGAAAATAAAAGTCACTTCATGCCTTCTGATTTATTGTTTCAAGGGTCCTCAACCGGAGAAACTCACATAATCCTACTTTTATCCTCTATACAGTTGCAATCAAAATTATTCAACCCCCACTGCAAATTAGGTTTATTGGTAAAATGTACAAACTAGCAGCTGTTTACAAGAACAATTTAAACAGCTCAACACAACTAATGTTACAAGCAGTTTCTCCAAATTCAACACAAAATGCTACTTTTAACAACTATTGCAGTCTCAAAATTATTCAACCCCTTCATGACATCTTGAGCATCCTTGGTGCTTAGTAGAGCACCATTTTGCTGTTATGACCTGCTGCAAACATTCTGGCAGCGTTCCTGAGGAATCTTAGCCTATTCCTCATGGGCAAAATTCACTCATATTCTTGGGTTTGTTTGCTCCAACCGCCTTTTTCAAATCCCACCAGAGATTTTCAGGCGACTGGGATGCTCTAGTATCTTCTAGGACTTCCTCTGAAACTAAGCCTTAGTGGACTTCTGGTCTGCTTGGGATCATGGTCCTGTTGGAAGGTCCAGGGACTCCCAACCTTCAGTTTCCTCACAGATGGCATGATATTGTCTCCCAGGATTTCCTGATACTTGACTGAATCCATCTTGTCCTCCAGACGCTGCAGGTTTCCACTACCAGAGGAAGCAAAGCAGCCCCAGAGCAGGGTGTTCTTTTCAGTGTATGCTTCATTCTTCCTCCACCAGATGTACCACTGATCCCCAAAAAGTTCCTATTTAGTTTCATCGCTCCACAGAACAGAAACCTCCCCCTCTTTTGCTTATTCATATAGTTTTGAGCAAATTGAAGCCGACTTTTCTTGTGCCTTGGGGTCAGTAGTGGTGTACGTCTTTTGGTTTGGGCTTGGAACCCTTCAGCGTTTAGTATGCGCCTTACTGTGGAAACTGAAACCTCACTGCCTGCTTCCAACAAGTCTTGCTGCCTCCTCAGGACTCTGGTGGCAGCCGTTGATAGTTTCCTCTTTCTGCCACGTCCAGGTAGTGTAGCCACGGTTCCTTTAACTTTAAACTCTAAACTTTTTGGACAATTCTCTTTACTTAGCCATATTTCTAACATGCAATGAAATGTCACCATCAACAGTTCAGATATTTGAGGGGTTCAAGCACATCTTAAGTAAATCATGAAGCCCTTGGTTGGTTGCGTTTGTACATTTTACCAAAAAAAATTGCAGTGGGGGTTTTCTGTGTGATGTTGTTGTCACCTCTGAATCTCCTCCATATGATCAAGACCGCCACAGTGACAAGTCCTCCAGCTACAGCCGCGACCACTGCCCACAGCCAACGACCTGCACACACACAAGATCAACACAGTAACACAGTACACAAGGAAAAGTACGGTACTGTGGAGTAATAAATGTACAAGCTCGTGTTAGTGTGATGTTTCTGACCTGGTAACAATGTAAAATTACATCCCTTGTCCACAGTCGGCCTTAGATCTTTAAATAACTATAGCGACTTAAACCACTAGACTGATTTAGATGAAACCCTGAACATAGTTCATTTTTGGTCACAGAGCTGTTAGATTTCATGTCATAATTTGGACAGACATTGTTCAAATCCTTAACCTTTGTCTACTATGCCAAAGAATTCTGGTTTTAGTGATTTTTAATTAAATTACAAAGTCCCCAGCAGGTACTTTTACCCTTCAGACTGGGAGAATTGATTTTTTATTTTATTTTATTTATTTTTTGCTGTAGTTTTGTTTTGAATTTGCAGAAATTCTGGTGCCCCACATTTATTAAGCTTCTTGTATTGTGAAACCATCCAACACATATCTCATCCTAACACATAACTCCAGCATACAGGCACACGACACCTCCTTAAGGTTATGTGTTCAGTGCTACACCCACAAGCCTACGTCACCCGTGCTCCCCTACGACAATTCCCCGTAAATATACAAAAGTTTGAGACAAAACAATACACTACATCGTGGCAAGGCTGATGCGATCAAAAAAATGCATGCAGATTGTAACGTGGCAGACTTGGAGGGTAAAAGTGCATTGTGTGGGGGCCATCAAATGTTTTCCTCTGTGCAGATGTTCTTGCTTTGTCTGGGATGTTTCATATTATAGTAGGAAAACTTTCTATCTTCACAGAGACCAAACCAGAGCATGTTACAGGTCAGATCTGTGGAGAGGCGACCCCGCTCACAGTCAGAATGCTGGTTTTTCTAGGTATTTTTGATGCACAAAACACAATGGACTTATTGTAGAAAAAAAATTGTATAGATCTTGAAGAAAAAATAATGAATCCATTTGCAAAGCCCAATGAGGTTTTGGAATACGGACAAAAGGTTTATTGTTGTTACAGCAGATATGGACAGGGCCTAGACCTGCCCTGGACACAGACCAACAGCCTCCTCTACAGCAACATGTCCCTACAACATGAGCCCAGAGCATCTCCTCCAGAGCATCTGAGCTCTGAGGATTTCTACAGAAATACAAGTTACACACATATCAAAGCAGAGTGACTATTGTTCACAGGTTTGTGCTAAACTAATCAATCAACTAATCAACTTAACTTACATTTGAGGACAGCTAAGTCAACAGAGGACTTCCTGACTGTGTTGTGTCTGCTGAGTCTTTACACATGTTAATGATGCTCTGGTCTCAGGAATAGACCACGTTCAGTTACACACAGGCCCCGTCCACATTAGTACGTAACACTAATCTGAAAATGGCTCCGGAAATGGAACAATCTGGATATGCCAGCTTTCACGTATTTGCCTAAGTACGGATCTGATCTGATACGGCGCTGTGTGGACGATTGAAAACGGTGAAACGCTGACGTAGGAGCTCTAGCTGCCGTTCTTATTGGACCGCGTTACTGTGACTTGTGCTTTCCTGATTCGCTGGGTTACTGAATCGGGCGACGCTATTGCAGGAAACAGTTTAAACAAACCCTAAACAAACGCGAAACAGGGTCAGTCTACGAAAAGACTGTTTTCACGTTTGCCATCTTCCTCGGCTTGAAATCGGCTGCTGCAACTTCCTTAGAACTACGGCAACTTCAGACACAGTGCTGCACTCCTTGCTTTTACTGACCACGTGGTGTCGTGATGTTGTGACAACGTGACACTAGCCCAGTCATGTGACTAGCTTTTCTGCAATCCAGACATAACGTGTCTGGATGCAAATCGTTTCCAATACGCTGATAAGGTGATACGGTGATTCGTTTCAGTGTAAACGCTCTGAAAGACTCTGATTTAGATACATTTCCATCACAGGATCTTTAAAGTAAAACAATGATTTAAACATTTTAATATGTTGTTTTCAGGGAATATAGACTTTTCAAAACAATAAAAGGCAACATGATGATCTAAATATGTAATGTATTAGCAGATAATACCCCACAAAAGTGTAATAAACCACTTTAACCCACACAGATGTGGTGTTCCCTTTACCTGTGCTCGTGTTCTGTGGAGGGGCTGGAGTTTGAGCGTCCTCTGACAAGAGAAGAGATGGAGGGTTAGTCCTTATCACACACATCAGGTAATGTCAGTGTGAACTCTTATTCCCAACACACAAAGTCACACACAGCTCTGTCATGTTCCACTGAGCCCCATTTCTTAGACTTACACAAACTTTAGGCTGTTGGTCTACAAAACAAATGACATTTCCTGTGTAAGAGAAACTACAGGAGCTTTAGTCCTGTTCAGACCTGCTTCAGTCTTTGGTTCTGGCTCACTCGTAGTTTCTCTGGTGTCTTCTTCTCCGTTCTTTGTCTTGGTTGTTGCAGTTTTAGTCGTCATCTTCTCTGAAATGAACAAAACATATAAAAGAGTTCTACACTGTCCTGCACTTTACTATTACACTTGTGTGCATCTCCTCCAGAGCATCTGAGCTCTGAGGATTTCTACAGAAATACAAGTTACACACATATTGAAGAATATAATTATTTTTACTACTGAAGAATATAATCATTTTTTACTACTTATTATAAATTCATAGTGTGTCTTTAATATATGCTTTGTAATGAAGAATGTAATCATTTCTACCAGTCATTATAAAATTCATATTGTGCCTTTAACATTTATGGAACAAAGGGGTACAGAGCTGGGACACAGCTGGGGCAGTTATCAAATTCGCCCAGGATGCATATGTATCTGTGCGCAGACTCAGTGTGGGAAAACTCATGTCTTGCGAGGTCATGGAGTCACGTGAGGTCTGGCTGTGAGGAGACGACAGGAACACCAAATATGGGAAGGAGATGGAGTCAGCTGGACGCGGAGAATGTTTAGTCATAGGTTCATGAATATTTATAATGCTTGTCTTTTAATGCTGGGCTGAAGGGGGTGTGTGCGTTCTGAAGCTGTGCCGAGCGTAAGACGCATGTAGATTGTGTGCTGTTTAGGGACCCTTCAGACTCAGAGCTCTGATTAGAATTGTACTGTCAGGGATTAAACTTTGTTACTTTGAATCCATTGAATCTTGGTCGTCTCTCCTCGATACTGAACACGCACGAAAGAAAAACTGCATAGGACGCAGGATTTTTCCTTCAATATCAAAGCAGAGTGACTACTATTCACAGGTTTGTGCTAAACTAATCAATCAACTAATCAACTTAACTTACATTTGAGGACAGCTAAGTCAACAAAGGACTTCCTGACTGTGTTGTGTCTGCTGAGCCTTTACACATGTTAATGATGCTCTGGTCTCAGGAATAGACCACATTCAGTTACACACAGGCCCCGTCCACACTAGTACGTAACACTAATCTGATGGAAAATGGCTCCGGAAATGGAACAATCTGGATATGCCAGTTTTCACGTATTTGCCTGAGTACGGATCTGATCTGATACGGCGCTGTGTGGACTGAAAACGGTGAAACGCTGACGTAGGAGCTCTAGCTGCCGTTCTTATTGGACCGCGTTACTGTGACTTGTGCTTTCCTGATTCGCTGGGTTACTGAATCGGGCAACGCTATTGCAGGAAACAGTTTAAACAAACCCTAAACAAACGAGAAACAGGGTCGGTCTACGAAAAGACTGTTTTCACGTTTGCCATCTTCCTCGGCTTGAAATCGGCTGCTGCAACTTCCTTAGAACTACGGCAACTTCAGACACAGTGCTGCACTCCTTGCTTTTACTGACCACGTGGTGTCGTGATGTTGTGACAACGTGACACTAGCCCAGTCATGTGACTAGCTTTTCTGCAATCCAGACATAACGTGTCTGGACGCAAATCGTTTCCAATACGCTGATAAGGTGATACGGTGATTCGTTTCAGTGTAAACGCTCTCAAAGACTCTGATTTAGATACATTTCCATCACAGGACCTTTAAAGTAAAACAATGATTTAAACATTTTAATATGTTGTTTTCAGGGAATATAGACTTTTCAAAACAATAAAAGGCAACATGATGATCTAAATATGTAATGTATTAGCAGATAATACCCCACAGAAGTGTAATAAACCACTTTAACCCACACAGATGTGGTGTTCCCTTTACCTGTGCTCGTGTTCTGTGGACAGGCTGGAGTTTGAGCGTCCTCTGACAAGAGAAGAGATGGAGGGTTAGTCCTTATCACACACATCATGTAATGTCAGTGTGAACTCTTATTCCCAACACACAAAGTCACACACAGCTCTGTCATGTTCCACTGAGCCCCATTTCTTAGACTTACACAAACTTTAGGCTGTTGGTCTACAAAACAAATGACATTTCCTGTGTAAGAGAAACTACAGGAGCTTTAGTCCTGTTCAGACCTGCTTCAGTCTTTGGTTCTGGCTCACTCGTAGTTTCTCTGGTGTCTTCTTCTCCGTTCTTTGTCTTGGTTGTTGCAGTTTTAGTCGTCGTCTTCTCTGAAATGAACAAAACATATGAAAGAGTTCTACACTATCCTGCACTTTACTATTACACTTGTGTCTGGATGTACTCATGCAAACGTGAATACAGGTGAACACCAGTGAGCTCCAGCGACAGAGAATTCGCTGCAGCTCGGACTCAAGGACAGTGAGTTCCTGTGGTCCTGCTGTTGTGTGGAAGCTCACCAAGAGAACGCTCTGCTGAAGCTTACACCAGAAACAAACATCCTTCCAGAGCTCTTTTACAGATATGTCTCTTTTGAACAACTGTAACAACGTTTATGACATGATCTTCTACACACTTTGTTAATAACAGTAGAGTTGAGGAGAGGTTTTGCTCAAGCACCAATGGAAAAACAATCCCAGAAAAAGAATTTTGCTTTTTTTTTTCAAATGACACAAGAATTCTTACTTTAGTGTTTTGGTTATTGCCGTTTAAACCTTTGTAAAACCTTATAGTAGTTTTTTTCTTCTTCTTTTTTCTCTTCCTGGTCTCACCTGGTTCATTGGATCTGAGAGAGAACCTCTTCTTGTTCCCTCCATCAGTCACTTCACATTTGAGCAGAACCACGTTTTTGTAAAAGAAATGTGATTTTGGAACTGTAACAATGATGTCATCTCGAAGTTTTGTTGTGTTTAATTGTAGATCATTGACGTTTTGTCCATTAAACAGCCATTTTGTTTCAACATCAGAGAAAGAGGAGGACACATTACATCTGATCTGAACTTTCTCCTTATATTCCACTTGAGTCACTGTGAAAAACAAGACACTTCAGTCAGTGTGTTACTGTGGCAGAGTGGTTATCCTGTCTCCTCACATCGTGTCTGTGAGTCCACTTCTGGCTCACACTTTGTCCTAACTTCCTCTAAACATGTCAAACTTCAGATCTCAACACATTCGTATGAAGAAGGTCACACAGGGCTCCCACATGTTGCCTTTTATATTAGTCCTGTTTGTTCTGAAGATCTAGTCCAGGCGTCTCCAACCTGGAGCTCGGGAGCTTCCAGGATCAGTGCTTCACCTGCAGCTCATTGTCCAATCAGCCCCAGTACTTAGTCCTGTCCTTGTCCTTTGTTCCTGGTCAGTTCATTCCTTGTTCATCCCTTGTCTACGGCCTCGTCCTGCTTGTCCAGGTCTTCAGCCTGTCCATGACCTGTGAGTCTTTCCCCTGTGTCTTCCTGCCGGTCCATGTCTCCAGCTTCCATCACCACATCCTGCATTCCCCTTCAATAAACTGCTTAACATCTGGACTAAACTCACACTACCAGGACAAAACTCATGCTACCAGGACTAAACTTATGCTACCAGGACTAAACTTATGCTACCAGGACTAAACTCATGCTACCAGGACTAAACTCATGCTACCAGGACTAAGGCCAGTCTAGGACCAAATGGGTTTAAAGAAGCACATGTTTGTCACAGTGCAAAGAGGATGTGGTGGAGGGTGTTTCACGGTCCAACACACTAGTGTGGTTTAACTCACTGTGGCTGTATTCCCAACACATGAAGAAGTGGACTAAGGCAGTTTGACTCTGTACTGTTTGACTTCAGTCAAATGAAGCTGACTGATCGGGAACAAGACTGTTCAAGGAATCGTAGTAGTAGTAAAATAAAAAACACAGGATCATCATGTAGAGCAGCTTAATACAAACATTTGACTGTAAGACCAAAAAGAGTGGATGAGCTCACTTCATATTTACAACTATTTACTTTCTTCTACTTCTACTTCTACCGATGTATTGTACAGTGTAACAGTACTTTTACTTGAGTAATATAGTTTTGAAGTAATGCTACTCTTACTTATAGTCCAAGTTTTGGCCACTCTACTGCTTCTGTCAAAAGGGTTCTGTGTTTTCTTTCATTATGGTGGCAATCTAGAAGAGCTCCTCTGTGTTTTTAAAGCACAGTCACTGCCAAATCACCTCGAGTACACAGCTCGTCCTCTTCAGTGTTAGCAGCTTTGGCTGTGGCCTCATTGGGTTCTTCCCTCAGTGCTCCCTCTGCTGGCTGCAGTGCCGGACTTTGACTTGTGTTTAAACACTCAGATACTTTTAAAGAGTGTGTATTTGGAGTGCACTTGTAGTACACATATACTGTATAAGCAGCTCTTGAGCTTAAAAGAAGCCTGCTGTGTACTGTCTGCATCTAATTATGAAGTGTGTTACTACCCAAGAATATAGAAAATACAAGTGTTTGAAATGTGGTGGATCTTCACTGAGCGTCCCATTCATTCTCTACGGCAGGGGTGCCCAAACTTTTTTCATCTAGGGCCATATATTAAAAGACAGAGCAGCATGAGGGCCGATCGAGGGTCACAGACTGGAGGTCAAAACAGTGAGTAATTAAAAACTGTGCATTTATAACAAGTTTAAATGACCCTCCAGACCTTTGTTCATGCTTAGACCCTCAAAAGGACAAACTACATTTGCTTGATCAAGGTAGATTTCAAAAACATGCAGTAAAAAGTACTACTTGTGGTAGTATGGGCCAATTCACCTGGAAGCCTGAGGGCCAAAAACAACTGGTCTCAGGGCCACATTTGGCCCCCGGGCCATAGTTTGGACATGCCTGCTCTACGGGGAACTGGCCGTGTCATTCTAGTATAAACCGATAACCAGCAGCCTGTGGACAGGAAGTTACATAAACTCTGTCCACATGTTCAGCCCTTTATGTGTCATGTTAATACTTGTGTGTTTAATGCCCAAATTCAGCTGAATTATTTGTGTAAAAATAACTGATCTAAGCTGCACCAAAAACTCTTGGTGACTGAACTCTTGAACTATTGAACTCTAACATAACTTGATCATTATTTGACTTTCTGTTCAGTATAAACCACAGCACTGACCTAACACCGATTAAAAATAGAGGTCCTGTGACTTCTTATTTTCACACATTTCACTGGAACAAGTGACAGATTCAAGGTGCAATAGTTTTGTGACTGTCGTGATGGTGTCGTGTCATTTCTTTCTTAATATTTTCCCTTCATACGAACTATGTCGAGCAAAAAAAAGAAAGCGGTCGGACGAATATGTGCAATATGGATTCACATGTGTGCACCACTAAAATATATATACCTGTGTTTTGAATTGGAAAAAAAAAACATTTTATTTTTCCACTTAAGAAGGGTTCAGTGAATGTGCAGATGAAACTAGTGAGGTTCAGTACCTCCAATAAGGTGAAGAACCACTGATCTAAACAGTTCTCAAAAGAAGACGTCTTGTCTGGTTCAACTCGGACACCGATTAAATGAACTCAAGGGTACCAATAATTCTAAATGATGAGAATGAATAAAACAACAACCTGTTGTTTTAACCCTGATAAATAAGGACTGAACATAATGTCCTGTCTTGAAGAAGCCCAGACACAGCAGGTCACACCACTGCCTAAAAATAACTGATCTAAGCTGCACCAAAAACACTTGGTGATAAGTGATTTTTTTCTGTTTTAAAGAGGACAAACTATACTTTTTACAGGGTCTTAATATTGAACTCTAACATAACTAGATCATTATTTGACTTTCTGTTCAGTATAAACCACAGCACAGACCTAACACCGATTAAAAATAGAGGTCCTGTGACTTCCTGTTTTCACACATTTTATTGGAACAAGTGAAAGATTCACATTATTAAGTTTTTACTGTGTTTTTATTAAGAAAATGCTACATGACATTTCAGAACCAACATGAAAATGCATTTCAATTTAATTCAACTTTATTTCTATAGCACATTTAAAACAGTTTCAGTTGACCAAAGTGCTTCACATAAAAGTTACATATACATAAAAACAGATAACACAATGTAAAAAAATGAAATAAAATCAAGATAATCTGACTCGCTCGTATTAAATGTCAGGGAGAAGAGGTGAGTTTTCAGTCTGGTCTTAAACTGTGTTACAGACTGAGAGGATCTGACAGGAAGAGGAAGACTGTTCCACAGAAAAGCCTCTGTCTTTTGAAATAACTGTGACTAAATACAGGGATTGGGAGATAAGGCTTTGGCTGCTTTTCTTTCTTTGGATCCTCATCAGTGACAGTAAAGCTGTTGCTCTTCTTCCTGCGGTCCACAAAAATCCGAGCATTACCAAAGACGAGCACACAGTAGAAGCATACAACCCTGTACAGTATCTGCAGTGATACAGTCAGCTTGTCCTGGGTCTGCCATGAGGAGGAGCAGCAGCTCTACTCCAAGATCCTCCTGTGTGACTGAGCTCACCCTGCAGAGGAAACTCATTTAAATTTCATGAGTTGGTTGGTTGAGGTTAATGTAAATGTATTTCCAGGGGCCTGTCTGGGTTCATAAGTTTGGATATCTTCACTAAACATGAATTCATCAGAGAGAATCTGAGGAGTTTTAGTGACAGAAACACAGTGAATGTAAAAGTCTGTTGTGTACAATAACCTACAAAATTTCTAAGCACTAAAGCCTTGAATGCACAAAAATACTGAATCACTCAAACATGCAACACTTAAATCAATCAAGACATCATTTGGTCATTCAAAAGGTTTAAAATGACAAAGGCACTGCCATCAGTCAGGTCTGTGTCTGTGTTGGTGGAGATATCTTGAGGTGTGAAGTGAGGCATGTTTAGGGGAAGTGTGAAAGAGCAGAAAGGGAAGAAAACCTCACAGACACGATGGCCCTGGCTGTGTTCAGACCTGTGCTTCTCACTCTGAGTCTTCTGCTCTGCTCAGGTAAGAGACCATCACCTATTTAAATGCTGCTGCGCTCGTCGTCTGAAATGTTCATGTCAGTTTACACCAGAGATCAGGAAAGTTTAGTTTGGCAAAGTGCACAACCCTGAGGACTGTACGCCAAGAGAGGGGTTTACATCCAACCATAGAATCAATATTAGGGATTCTAAAAAGTTAAAGTTGATGAGGGAGTGTGACCCTGAACAATGTCTGTAGGTGATGGATCTGAACTGACACACCTAACTTAGGGTGGGCTCCCCTTTTAGATGTTATAGATGTTATTTCTTTGTCTGGAATGTTCCGCAGAAACACTTTAAACTGATGCATCATGTGCTCACTGGTGCTGTAAAGCTTTAAGGAGTTGGACATGAGTTTACTGAATGTCTCTACCCTTTCTCTCCCCCATTTCTCGCACTGAACCTAATTTTTATTGCCTTAACCCTCAATCACACCTTCAAAAAATCACTTTGACGGTATTAAAGCATTTTGTACACCTGTAATTCATTTGGCTGTATATAAAAAGATATTTTTTACCCCTTTAATGTCTGACTTTCTATTATAAAGTCAGTGCATTTCATACTCCAAAGTCATGAAAAGTCAACTGTCTTTCACTTCAAGAGCTTGATGTGTGTCAGAGTTTATCAGCCATCATTTTGCAAAAGTATTATTATTATTTCAGCAATGGTCAGTTTCATATACAGCTTACGTTAAGGGCATTACAGCACCTTTTTGTACAACTGAAATATATTTGAGGATTCATTCTCAAAAAGTGAGAGTAAAAGAGTCAAAGTAAAAGTGTCTTGTCTCTTTCAGTTACCAAAAACTAATGATTACAAACAAATCCTGTCTTCCACTGTTGTGGATTTTTAAATCTGAGAAGAATAAAACTGGAGAAAAGTTGTCTTAAATCAAAGAGTCTGGATTTATTAAAGCAATTGTGCACACAATTAAAAAGAAGAATAGAAAACCAAAACCTGTCTGTCCCTCATACGAGGTCCGTCTCTCCCTAATCTTGCCTGACAAAACAAAACAGGCTTTTTATACAAGGACACACATCATAACATCAACATGAGGTAACACATACAATAGTATTGATCTAAATCAGTGATTCTTAACCTGGGTTCGATGGAACCCCAGGGGTTCGGTGAGTCAGTCTCAGGGGTTCAGGGGTCAAGACTCACATCCAACTCATAATTCATGATGACACGCCCCGTTTGGCCGTTATTGGCTGCAGGAAATTTTGTGGGTGCAATAGTTTTGTGACTGTCGTGATGGTGTCGTGTCATTTCTTTCTTAATATTTTCCCTTCATACGAACCATGTCGAGCAAAAAAAGAAAGCGGTCGGACGAATATGTGCAATATGGATTCACATGTGTGCACCACTAAAATATATATACCTGTGTTTTGAATTTGTAAAAAACATATTTTATTTTTCCACTTAAGAAGGGTTCAGTGAATGTGCAGATGAAACTAGTGAGGTTCAGTACCTCCAACAAGGTGAAGAACCACTGATCTAAACAGTTCTCAAAAGAAGACGTCTTGTCTGGGTCAACTGGGACACCGATTAAATGAACTCAAGGGTACCAATAATTCTAAATGATGAGAATGAATAAAACAACAACCTGTTGTTTTAACCCTGATAAATAAGGACTGAACATAATGTCCTGTCTTGAAGAAGCCCAGACACAGCAGGTCACACCACTGCAGTGACCAGGAATACAGAGATACTTTAGCACTTTGTGAGTTACTAGTTATCTGAACCCAAACAATACATTCTTTACCTTAACAAAGTAAGACATTTCCATCACATCCACACTTCCTAGACTCTAATCCCAGAGAGCGTCACCTGCCCAAACTAAACTGTAAGACTTTTGACATCATGAAACAGTCGGATATTTTCCATCGGGTAAAGTGTTTGGAGGAGCAGCTTTAGGACGTTTGGATCTGATACTGTACCTCTGCTGTTCTTACAAATACATGGAGTAAAAGTCAAATATTGTTACTGTTCTCTGGGGCTTCTGTAGCTCCACAAACACTCACCCAGTCACATAAACCTAATGCCATGGAGCCATATATATACATAGATACAAAGGGCCCACAAAGGGAGCATCTTTCCTAGAATGAATTAAAATAGGCTAAGATTGAAAAACTGATGGGAAAATGTTAAAACACACAAAGATACTCTGACCCATGGAAAACAGAAGTAGTTCATTTGAAACTGTTTCTTCTCTTACCTTATTCATTCAGAGCGTCCCAATTATTCACCACAGAGTTTATTATTGCGCTTCTCAGTCACTGTAAGGTTAACAACAACTAGCATGCTAACTGTGCACTTTGTGTTACTTAGACAATTAAGAGCTTTATAATGCAAAGGGTAATCTTGCATTTCTTTCATTACATTCACTACTGTGACCTTAAAAACTGCATTTGCTCTGTGAGCAGGGTCGCCTCTCCACAGATCTAACCTGTAGCTTGGCCTGGTGGCATCTGTTAATGCTATACTGTTGAACATTCTGCAGGTAGATACTTTCTTCCACAATTTAACACATTTTTATTTTGTAATATGTGTGATTTAAATAGCACTGATCTACCAGCAGTAACATGGTGATGTGTTTTGCCCAAGGACACATAGTCAGCAGTTTGCAACAGGGGTTGAACCAGCAACTGTCTTCACTGCTCCCTCTTGAACAATTGAATTTCTGGAATATGAATACATGATTTGAGATGTTGAAACAGCTCCATCTTCTCTTGCTCGAGGTTGCTGGTACAATTCCTGTAAAATAACCAATCTTTTCTTTCTTTTATGATTTCTCTTCCACAGAATCAGCTTCAGCTCAACATCAGTTTGTGGAAGAAGGACAAAGTATCACTTTGTCCTGTGGGGATGTAAGAGAGGGACAAAGAACATGTGCTGGAACCACATGGACTTTTTACTCGGCCGACAAAACAAAATCATGTAAACAACTTATTACAAATGGAACGATCAGCTCCAGTGTCCCAGAGACTCTGTCAAAGAGACTCAGAGTGACACAAAACTGTGGTCTGGAGATTCTGAATGTCCATCCTCAGGATGCTGGAAAGTTCTACTGTCAACAATCAAGATATAACCTGTCTTCTATCTCATATCTGTCTGTGGTCTCATGTGAGTATTTTGTTATTAGATCAGGAGTCTAACCCACATCCTCCTCACTGAAGCTGTTTTCAGGCCGGCCAGAACGGTGCTGGTGCTGGCCATACAAAATAACAATCATGGATCGCATCACGACAGCAGCGAGCATTTGTACTCATACATAAGATGAACGGGACGTAATATTTTGTAGACTTTTCTTGTCATACATGAAGAGACACGTTAAATCTTGTTGCAACGGCAGGTCCGGATGTACCATCCATGTGTTTGTTTATTTTACATCCGGGCGTGTGACCCGGATGAACCTGCTGACGTCCACTGTATTGTCATGGTTCATTTAGAAGAAAACAACTTTTATTTGGTTCCCATCAGAAACCAACTTTTCAATTGTCGAACGCTCTGATTTTTAGTGTGAACACATCACGTCAGTCAGTTCAAGATGAGGTGCATGAACCAGCACCAGCACAGTTCTCTTTTGGTCTGAAAACGCTTTGAGAGGAGACAGGATAACCACTCTGCCACAGTAACACATTGACTGGAGTGTCTTGTTTTTCACAGTGACTAAATGGACAGAGGAGGAGAAGAAGAACGTTGAGCTAAGATGCAATGTGTCCTACTACAGCTATAAGTCTGAAGTCAAAACAAAATGGCTGTTTAATGGACAAGACGTCAATGATCTCAAATTAAACACAACAAAGCATGAAGGAGCTCTCACTGTTACAGTTCCAAACTCACATTCCCTTTACAAAGTCGTGGATCTGTTCAGATGTGAAGTGACGGATGGAGAGATGAAGATGGGGTTCTCTCTCAGAGCCAACAAACCAGGTGAGACAGGAGGAGGAGTCAGTGTGGGGAACTTTAGTGTGACTAAATACAATTAGGTTTCACAAAGATCTGAACAGTGACAACCAGGGGTTCATTTATAAAGCTTTGCTTACCCACTGCACATTGTGTAGGCGTTCTCTACACTAACTGCAGGATTTCTAAAACTCCTCCTAAGCGTTTTGCTTATCTGCAGCAGCTAGAACCCCACTGTAGGTCTGAGCAAAGAACCCTAACTTTAGTTACTGTGTTGAACTTGTGTGTGTATAAGTGCAGTACTTTTCCTCTTGTACTGTGTTACTGTGTTGATCTTGTGTGTGTATAAGTGCAGTACTTTTCCTCATGTACTGTGTTACTGTGTTGATCTTGTGTGTGCAGGTTGGCTGTGGGCAGGTTGGCTGTGGGCTGTGGTCGTGGCTGTAGTTGGAGGACTTGTCACTGTGGTGGTCGTGGTGACATGGAGGAAACTCAGAGGTGAAACAACGTCACACAGAAAAGTGTTTTTATGTGGGACACAACAGAGGACTACGGTCAGAGGAGGAGACTGTCTGTTAAAATAAAGCTCATCATGACATTTAGTTTCACTATTGTCTTCTTAAATCAAGATATGAACAATAATAACAGAAATCCAAACATCCAAATGAGCCACTCTAACTGCAGTAGCTGGAAAGGTTTCACTTGGATAGATCTGAACACTATAAACGAGGTGGCATTTTAGAAACAACAGCCTGTGACTCTCCCAGACAGTTGTTTCTCTGTCATGGTGCAACTTCAGAGAGAAGAGACTGTGGGCGGGGCTAAAAGTTCACTCATGGTTCAAAATGAGGGAGTCGAAAAGGTCCAAGCACCTTAACCTGGCTATAGTCACGAATATCTTCTGTTTCCAATATTTTTATATTGATTTGACAGTGTAATTCTACTGCAACACTGCACTTTTCCTGTGAGACAATGAATACTTTCTCTGGAACTAATATACATGTGTTTGTTTACAGTGAAGCCTGACACCAGAAGGGACCCTCCTGTGAGTTTAAGATTCAGAAATACTATGGTGAGTGCACTTAACAGAAATTTGTGATAAAAAAAAAAAAAAAAACTCTAGATTGGCTGTTTCGTCTCTGCTCTGGCCAGAACTTTCTGTTGTTGTATTTTTGGGCAAGACACTTCATAATGCTGTTTCTAAGGGGAGGGCATTGATACAGACTGTAGTGGGTTAACAAACAGAATCTAAAATGGAAGGATTTGCTCCAAACAGAAGGTACAGATATTGCAGCGGTTCACAGTTGGTGGTTGAAATTGGTCTTTGTTCTCAATCGAATGTGTAGGTCGAAAGCTTCTGCCCAAAATGACGTCTGATAAAATATTGAACTCTACAACTCTGATTCATTTGATGTTTTTTCAAAGGCTGAACATGAAGAAGGGGGAGTGTCCTATGCGACCGTCACCTACAACAGGAACAACCAGAGAAATGAGGTAAGGACAAGACCAGGACTCAACCAGGACTAGACCAAGATTATCTCAAGACAGGACCAGGACTAGACCAGGATTAGACCAGGACTAAACCAGGACTAGACCAGGACTAAACCAGGACTAGACCAGGACTAGACCAGGACTAAACCAGGACTAGACCAGGACTTAACCAGGACTGAACCAGGACTAAACCAGGACTAGACCAGGACTAGACCAGGCTTAAACATTTCACAGGAGGCTGAAAAACACTGCAGATTTCTTTTGTGCGTCGCTGAAATAAACAAACCTGATTGGACGACCGTGTTTGAGTCTGGCTTGTGATCAGACTGATGTCCCTCTGTGTAAATAATACAGACAGACATGATTCTGGACTCCTGTATTTCCTTTTGGATTTTCGACCAACAAACCTCATGCATATAAATGTATTCTATACTAATATAAGATATTGTCCTGTCCCTGTGCCCAGGTCAGACGCAGTGAGGAGGAGGTGACCAACAGCTCAGTGAGGAACACCACTGTGGAGGACCCTGCTCAGCTCTACTCCACCGTCAACAAATGAACAACAACCAACCAACAAATACCCAACCAACACACAACCAACCCACAACCGACCAACAACCAACCCAAAAACCAACCAACAACCGACCAACAACCGACCAACAACCAACCCAACAACCAACCAACAACCGACCAACAACCGACCAACCAACAACCAACCCAACAACCGACAAACAACCAACCAACCAACAAACAACCCAACAACCAACCAACAACCAACCCAACAACTGACCAACAACCAACCAACAACCGACCAACAACCAACCCAACAACCAACCAACAACCGACCAACAACCAACCAACCAACAACCAACCCAACAACCAGCCAACAACCAACCAACCAACAACCAACCCAACAACCAACCAACAACCAACCCAACAACCAACCAACAACCGACCAACAACCAACCAACAACCAACCAACAACCAACCCAACAACCAACCAACAACCGACCAACAACCAACCCAACAACCAACCAACAACCAACCCAACAACCAACCAACAACCAACCAACAACCGACCAACAACCGACCAACAACCGACCAACCAACCCAACAACCGATGAACAACCAACCAACAACCAACCCAACAACCAACCAACAACTGACCAACAACTGACCAACAACCAACCCTACAACCAACCAACAACCAACCCAACAACCAACCCAACAACCAACCCAACAACCGACCAACAACCAACCCAACAACCAACCAACAACCGACCAACAACCGACCAACCAACAACCGACGAACAACCAACCAACCAACCAACCAACAACCAACCCAACAACGAACCAACAACCAACCCAACAACTGACCAACAACTGACCAACAACCGACCAACAACCAACCCAACAACCAACCAACAACTTACCAACAACCAACCAACAACCAACCCAATAACCAACCAACAACCAAACCCAACAACCGACCAACAACCAACCCAACAACCAACCAGCAACCGACCAACAACCAACCCAACAACCAAACCACATGAACTACTGGGACTTTTTAATGTCACTGTGTTGAAAATGTGATCGAAAAGAACTTAACCTTAACAGTTGTAAAAAGTAGTAGTAGTTGAAGCCTCGTACTAGTAGTAGCAGAAGTACACCAAGAAGCCAAGTACTTGCCTGGAAGAAGCAGCATGTAGTAGCCTTGTAGTAGTAGCTTAGAAGTACTAGTAGTAGGCTAATCTGAGTATGAGTAGTCCTATATGAAGCAGTGGTAGCAGCTTTGTAATAGTATAACCTAGTATCCTAGTAACAGTGAGTTTTTATTTTTCTATTCAAAGTCACGTTTCTTTATATGGCACAAGGACAGAGGAGAGGAGGAGAAGGGCAGAAGAGAAGAAGAGAGAGGGGCAGAAGAGGAGAGAGGGGTAGAAGAGGAGAGGGGGGTAGAAGAGGAGAGGAGAGAGGGGCAGAAGAGGAGAGGAGAAGGGCAGAAGAGAAGAGGAGAGAGGGGCAGAAGAGGAGAGAGAGGGGCAGAAGAGAAGAGGAGAGAGGGGCAGAAGAGGAGAGAGAGGTAAAAGAGGAGAGGATAGAGGGGCAGAAGAGGAGAGGAGAAGGGCAGAAGAGAAGAGGAGAGAGGGGCAGAAGAGGAGAGAGAGGTAAAAGAGGAGAGGATAGAGGGGCAGAAGAGAAGAGGAGAGGAGCAGAAGAGGAGAGAGGGGTAGAAGAGGAGAGAGGGGTAGAAGAGGTGAGGAGAGAGGGGAAGAAGAGTAGAGAGGGGTAGAAGAGGAGAGAGGGGTAGAAGAGGAGAGGGGCAGAAGAGGAGAGGAGAGAGGGGTAGAAGAGTAGAGAGGGGTAGAAGAGGAGAGAGGGGTAGAAGAGGTGAGGAGAGGGGAAGAAGAGTAGAGATGGGCAGAAGAGGAGAGGAGAGAGGGGCAGAAGAGGAGAGAGGGGGCAGAAGAGGAGAGAGGGGTAGAAGGGGAGAGTAGAGGGACAGAAGAGAATATTAGAGAGGGACAGAAGAGGACAGAGGGGCAGAATTGGAGTAGAAGAGGAGAGAAAGTGAGGCAGACGAGGAGGAGAAGGGCAGAAGAGAAGAGAGAGAGGGGTAAAAGATAGGAGAGAGGGGGGCAGAAGAGGAGAGGGGCAGAAGAGAAGAGAGAAAGAGGGGCAGAAGAGGAGAGGATAGAGGGGTAGAAGAGGAAGGGAAAGAGGAGCAGAAGAGGGAGGGGAAGAAGAGGAGAGGGGGCAGAAGAGAAGAGGAGAGAGGGGCAAAAGAGAAGAGAGAAAGAGGGGCAGAAGAGGAGAGCAGGGCAAAAGAGGAGAGGAGAGAGGGGCAGAAGAAGAGAGGAGAGAGGAGCAGAAGAGAGAGGAGAGGGGCAGAAGAGAAGAGGAGAGGAGAGAGGGGCAGAAGAGGAGAGGAGACAGGGGCAGAAGAGGAGACAGGGGCAGAAGAGGAGAGGAGAGAGGGGCAGAAGAGAAGAGGAGAGAGGGGCAGAAGAGGAGAGAGGGGCAGAAGAGGAGAGAAGAGAGGGGCAGAAGAGGAGAGGAGAGAGGGGCAGAAGAGGAGAGGAGAGAGGGGCAGAAGAGAGAGGAGAGAGGGGCAGAAGAGAAGAGGAGAGAGGGGCAGAAAATTAGAGGAGGGGCAGAAGAGGAGAGAGAGAGGGGCAGAAGAGGAGAGGACAGAGGGGCAGAAGAGAGAGGAGAGAGGGCCAGAAGAGGAGAGGATAGAGGGGCAGAAGAGAAGAGGAGAGAGGGGCAGAAAAGTAGAGGAGGGGCAGAAGAGGAGAGGAAAGAGGGGCAGAAGAGGAGAGGATAGAGGGGCAGAAGAGAAGAGGAGAGAGGGCAGAAGAGGAGAGGAGAGAGGGGCAGAAAAGTAGAGGAGG
Organism: Odontamblyopus lacepedii; assembly: GCA_034769755.1. NCBI lineage: Eukaryota > Metazoa > Chordata > Actinopteri > Gobiiformes > Gobiidae > Odontamblyopus > Odontamblyopus lacepedii. The sequence goes on from CM068366.1 coordinate 18,506,975, forward strand.
GGCAGAAGAGGAGAGGATAGAGGGGTAGAAGAGGAAGGGAAAGAGGAGCAGAAGAGGGAGGGGCAGAAGAGGAGAGGGGGCAGAAGAGAAGAGGAGAGAGGGGCAGAAGAGAAGAGAGAAAGAGGGGCAGAAGAGGAGAACAGGGCAAAAGAGGAGAGGAGAGAGGGGCAGAAGAGGAGAGGAGAGAGGGGCAGAAGAGAGAGGAGAGGGGCAGAAGAGAAGAGGAGAGGAGAGAGGGGCAGAAGAGGAGAGGAGAGAGGGGCAGAAGAGGAGAGAGGGGCAGAAGAGGAGAGGAGAGAGGGGCAGAAGAGAAGAGGAGAGAGGGGCAGAAGAGGAGAGAGGGGCAGAAGAGGAGAGAAGAGAGGGGCAGAAGAGGAGAGGAGAGAGGGGCAGAAGAGGAGAGGAGAGAGGGGCAGAAGAGAGAGGAGAGAGGGGCAGAAGAGAAGAGGAGAGAGGGGCAGAAAATTAGAGGAGGGGCAGAAGAGGAGAGAGAGAGGGGCAGAAGAGGAGAGGACAGAGGGGCAGAAGAGAGAGGAGAGAGGGGCAGAAGAGGAGAGGATAGAGGGGCAGAAGAGAAGAGGAGAGAGGGGCAGAAAAGTAGAGGAGGGGCAGAAGAGGAGAGGAGAGAGGGGCAGAAGAGAGAGGAGAGAGGGGCAGAAAAGTAGAGGAGGGGCAGAAGAGGAGAGGAGAGAGGGGCAGAAGAGGAGAGGATAGAGGGGCAGAAGAGAAGAGGAGAGAGGGCAGAAGAGGAGAGGAGAGAGGGGCAGAAAAGTAGAGGAGGGGCAGAAGAGGAGAGGAGACAGGGTCAAGTGAGGGTCTTTGTTACACTTTTATCATTGAGTGTGGCTCTGCAACCAGGACAAAGGACAGACACAAAAATGAAACAAACGGAGGCTCAAAATGCCCTGTTCCACTTTGTGATGTCATACAGTGGTAGTTTTCAAATAATCAGCTCCCTTTAACCTTTAATTCAGTAGAGACTGAAATGATCCAAATGATTCTAGTGAAGATTTATGGAGTTCAAAAGCACAGCAGAGCACTTCCTGTATTACCACATGACATCACAAGGTGGAACGGAGTGTTTTCAGTTTGAGAGAAGAACGAAATATGCAGAGTTTGTCTGTTAAACATGTGTGAATGAAACAAAACAAACTTTTATCATTATAACATTATGACAGCGTAATATGGGTCCTTTAAAGTTTATAATTTGACTTCCTGGTTGAACATGGGATTCCGGTTCTGTTACCTAGCAACCAAAACGTGTTTAAATATTAATGATTAGACAAATAAAAATAAATAATCACACTTTTATTTTGTTAATTCAATGTTTAAACGCTCAGAAAAATGTCGTCCTCATGCAGAATCTGTCCCATCGTTTTGGATGGAAATTTCCGCGGGATTTTGTTTTAGAACTAATACTTTTTACTTTTGCATGAAGTCCTAAGTTTTTTACATACATTATAACTCTGTTGGTAACTTTGGAGCAAACTGTCTCACTATTACTGTCCACATTGGTCATTTTTCTTCTTTATTTTGTTTTTTTCGACCCAGACATAAGCCTCACGTAACGACCACTACATTCTGTGCCTTTGTCGCCCTCTTCTGGACACACGGTGCACGCACAGTTGTAGATCCTTAGCAAAATTAATCAAATACAAGAAATAGTTCAAATAAATATTGAATCCTATCAGAGTGCAGTGTTTTTTTGGGATGTGGAGGACACAGATTGCAGATTTGTCGTTGTGTTTTATGGTTTGTATCTTTGTCCACACGAAGCAAAAACTCACAAATTCCAACGTCTTCTCAACCTAAATAAACTTTTTTTTTTCTTTCACAACAGCTTCAGAAAGTGGACCCAAAAAACGTGCCTTATGATCGCTCGATTCGCCTCATATGAAAGGAAACACTGCCCTCTGGTGGCCACGTTACACACACGAACCCTTGTAAACTTGTATTTTTCTTTATTTATTCATGAAAACAAAAAGTGTTAGAATAAATTTAAGACAAAATATGTACAGTGAGCGTTTTATTGACGAGTTAAATGTGTTATTCAAGCAAGAGTCAAAGTTAAACATGTAAAACCGATGAAGAAAATACAATTATAACGCAAAACCCGAATGCATTTATCGCCCATTCAAGTCCTGATGTTCCACACACTCAGAGCTGCAGGGGGCGCTGTGCTCTACGTTCTGATCCTCACCGAAGGTTCACCCGCGTTCTCATAGTAAACCGAGGCCACCTGTCAATCACACACATGTCAGATGCCCTCCCGTAATGTCATATCCCTGTGTCAGATGCCCTCCCGTAATGTCATATCCCTGTGTCAGATGCCCTCCCGTACTCACACTGGTCCTGCGCCTCTGAGCTTTGCGTCCTGAAACACACATCAGAAGAAACTTTACCGTTCTTCTGTTTTTATTGTGAGGATTATCAGTAACAACGATTAAAGTCTCACTGTGTAACTTTTCTGACAAAAGGAAAAAAAAAAGAAGATGATTGAAACATGTTCAAATCAAATGAATATAAATGTAACACTGATTTACTCTGAATGACAAAACCACTGGACACGATGGACTAAACCAGGACTAAACCAGGACTAAACCAGGACTAAACCAGGTCTAAACCAGGACTCAACCAGGATTAAACCAGGACTAAACCAGGTCTAAACCAGGACTAAACCAGGTCCAAACCAGAACTAAACCAGGTCTAAACCAGGACTAAACCAGGACTAAACCAGGTCCAAACCAGAACTAAACCAGGTCTAAACCAGGACTAAACCAGGACTAAACCAGGTCCAAACCAGAACTAAACCAGGTCTAAACCAGGACTAAACCAGGTCTAAACCAGGACTAAACCAGGACTAAACCAGGTCTAAACCAGGACTAACGCAGGTCTAAACCAGGTCTAAACCAGGTCTAAACCAGGACTAAACCAGGTCTAGCCCAGGACTTTACCTTGAGCACAGGTCCAGGTGTGAACAGTCACACAGAGGATGAAGGCAGCAGTGATCAGGCTGAAGAACACCCACCTCAGCAGCTCACCTGTGGACACAACCCTGACATCAGCTCACTGCAGAAGCTCTAGAGTCCACCAGAGCTGGACACGGGTCACAGAGCTGGACACGGGTCACGGAGCCGGACACGGGTCACGGAGCCGGACACGGGTCATGGTGCTGTGCTGGAGTTTTCTGTGGAACTGTCACGTTGCACATTTGTTCACCTGGTTTATGGTTCATATCTGTGTAATTCCTTGGCCTATGAAACTAAAACTATAAAGCCTTCCCTCCATCTGAGATCATAACGTCATCTATTTCTTCATCTATCCATCGTGATACAAACTCTTTACCTGTGCTCGTGTTCTGTGGACAGGCTGGAGTTTGAGCGTCCCTCTGACAAGAGAAGAGATGGAGGGTTAGTCCTTATCACACACATCATGTAATGTCAGTGTGAACTCTTATTCCCAACACACAAAGTCACACACAGCTCTGTCATGTTCCACTGAGCCCCATTTCTTAGACTTACACAAACTTTAGGCTGTTGGTCTACAAAACAAATGACATTTCCTGTGTAAGAGAAACTACAGGAGCTTTAGTCCTGTTCAGACCTGCTTCAGTCTTTGGTTCTGGCTCACTCGTAGTTTCTCTGGTGTCTTCTTCTCCGTTCTTTGTCTTGGTTGTTGCAGTTTTAGTCGTCGTCTTCTCTGAAATGAACAAAACATATGAAAGAGTTCTACACTATCCTGCACTTTACTATTACACTTGTGTCTGGATGTACTCATGCAAACGTGAATACAGGTGAACACCAGTGAGCTCCAGCGACAGAGAATTCGCTGCAGCTCGGACTCAAGGACAGTGAGTTCCTGTGGTCCTGCTGTTGTGTGGAAGCTCACCAAGAGAACGCCTGCTGAAGCTTACACCAGAAACAAACATCCTTCCAGAGCTCTTTTACAGATATGTCTCTTTTGAACAACTGTAACAACGTTTATGACATGATCTTCTACACACTTTGTTAATAACAGTAGAGTTGAGGAGAGGTTTTGCTCAAGCACCAATGGAAAAACAATCCCAGAAAAAGAATTTGGCTTTTTTTTTTTTCAAATGACACCAGAATTCTTACTTTAGTGTTTTGGTTATTGCCGTTCAAACCTTTGTAAAACCTTATAGTAGTTTTTTTTTCTTCTTTCTTCTCTTCCTGGTCTCACCTGGTTTGTTGGATCTGAGAGAGAACTCCTTCCAGTTCCCTCCAGCAGTCACTTCACATTTGAGCAGACCCACGTTTTTGTAAAAGAAATGTGATTTTGGAACTGTAACAATGATGCCACCTCGAAGGTTTGTTGTGTTTAATTGTAGATCATTGACGTTCTGTCCATTAAACAGCCATTTTGTTTCAACATCAGAGAAAAAGGAGGACACATTACATCTGAACTGAACTTTCTCCTTATATTCCACTTGAGTCACTGTGAAAAACAAGACACTTCAGTCAGTATGTGTTACTGTGGCAGAGTGGTTATCCTGTCTCCTCCTCTCAGTGAGGAGGTTGTGGGTTAGACTCCTGATCTAAGAACAAAATACTCACATGAGACCACAGACAGATACACAGGAGCATCAGGAGGCAGGTGACGTCCTGACTGGTCGTATTGTTGACAGTAGAAGACTCCAGCATCTTGAGGCTGAACATTTTGAACCTTCAGACTACATTTTTTTGTCACTATGAGTCGATTTGACAGAGTCTCTGGGGCCCTGTGGATCTTTCCAAGTGCCATGAGTTCTTTAGTTTCTGTTTTTTTTCAGCCGATTTAAAAGTCCATGTGGTTCCATCACATTCTCTTTGTCCCTTTTTACATTGTTACAGGACAAAGTGATAGTTTCTCCCTCTTTCACAAACTCAGATGATTCTGTGGAAGAGAAATAAAAAAGGAAAAGAACATACTGATTATACTGTATTACCTCTGTGTCCTTGGGCAAAACACATCACCATGTTCCTGCTGGTAGGTCAGTAACAGGTACAAACTGAATGTCTCTGCAGAGTTATTTTTTAGCACGATAGCTTTACTCTCTGCTGTTAAATCACACAAAACACAACATTTTACCAAATAAAAATGTGTTAAATTGTGTTTCGTAAGAAGAAATATTGACCTGCAAATTGCTCCAGAGTATAGTACAAACAGATATCACCAGGGCAAGTTACAGGTCAGATCTGTGGAGGGCCAACCCTGCTCACAGTAACAATGCAGTTTTTAACTTTAGTAGTATTTTCTTTCCATGTATTTGAGCAGAAGCTACAAGCAGGACTACAGTTTGGACTAAAGGACTGCAATTTGGACTACAGGAGGACTACAGTTTGGAATAGAGGAGGACTACAGTTTGGACAGAAGGAGGACTACAGTCTGGACTACAGTTTGGACTAAAGGACTACAGTTTGGACTACAGGAGGACTACAGTTTGGACAGAAGGAGGACTACAGTTTGGACTACAGGAGGACGACAGTTTTGACTAGAGGAGAACTACAGTCTGGACTAAAGGACTACAGTTTGGACTACAGTCTGGACTAAAGGACTACAGTTTGGACTAAAGGACTACAGTCTGGACTACAGTTTGGACTACAGTCTGGACTACAGTCTGGACTACAGTTTGGACAGTGTGCTTCCCAGGTTTCACTGTTTGAATGGACTTAACCTGTGACTGTGCGGTTGGGACAGACCACTGTGCATGTAGTGACCAAGCTGTGGTAGTGCACTAAACACAGAGTTGGCTCTGTTATCGTAGTAGCCGACTGTACTGAACTTTTATCATGTCATTTACATTTAAGACCTGGATAGTCCTGGTTTAGTCCTGCTTCAGTGATTGTTCAGGCCCGTTTAGGCTTTAAGATGTGGTCTTGTTTTAGACCTGATAGTCCTAGTTCTGCTTTATTCGTATTTTAGACCTGCTTTAGTCCCGGTATGATTTTTAGAGTAGATTTCTGCTGTTGAAATGTGAGATAAAACTTAACACTGAGCTGCAGTTTTATTATCTGGGCCCAGGACTGAAGACCCCTGCTCTAGTTTGATGAGGCCACTTTTATGTGAGGTGTTTTCGAGCTGTGTAAAGTGAGAACCACAAGACTTTTTTTCTCTCTTCAACTGGACTCACTTCAAGGTTCAAAGCAGTATTTTTAGTATTCTGTTCATTCTAAATATGATTCATTAAGAACAATATTCTACATAATGGACTTTTTGAGCTTATTAGAATTATGTTAATATTATTATGTCACAGATAGAAACCTGCTCAGTTTTAAGTCCATAAATCATCACCAATTGTTTTAAGGATTTCATTACAGCTGCATGTGTCCACTAACATGTCAGCGCATGTTCACCATTACACAGTTTAATTGTTGAACATGTTTAAAGCCTAATAACATACAAATCATGCACAATATTTGTTCTTTAAAAGTGTGACAACAAATAAAAAGTAAAATTTTCAGATGTGCATCAGCTTCATAACACCTTTTGACTCATGAATGAACACATGAAACAAAGAGTTTCTTATCCAAATGGAGAAACTTGTGAAACTTCAGATAAATCATTTCCCATGTGAGACGACGAGCGCAGCAGCATTTAAACAGGTGATGGTCTCTTACCTGAGCAGAGCAGAAGACTCAGAGTGAGAAGCACAGGTCTGAACACAGCCAGGGCCATCGTGTCTGTGAGTGTTGTGCTATTTCACACACTTTATAACTTCCTCTTCAGACCCCAATACATCCGGACTGTAAGAACTGCAAAAATGTGAATGTATTTTAATGATTTATTATGTTTGAAATATTATGAATGACCAAATGATGTATTTATTTATTGTACTAAGTTGTTAAAAGTGCATGTTTGAGTGATCTTGTGTTTTTGTGCATTCAAGGCTTAGAAAATGTGTTTTCTCCTCCCCCATTAAACAAATGCATTAGAAATGAGAGTTTTGTAGATTATTGTACACAGCAGACTTATCTGCTGGAGCCAACAGGTGAGTGAGATACTGTGCCGAAATGTGAGGATTCACGTGGTTCGGAGGGACGTAGTCAAGGCAGGGGGCAATAGTTGTCAAAATGCTGGGAAACACTGCTCACTATAACCTCCCTATAGTGGCTGGACTCCTTCAGAAAACACAGGGAAACGTCCTCCAGTATGAATCTTCTTAAGCTTCAACATCATTTTCTCTGCCTCCTCCTTCAGTAGCTCATAAAGTACAATTTGTGCCATTGCCACGATAATGTTACCAAAGCTGTGCTGCTGCTGTATTGTTGCATAGCAACAGCAAAGCGAGGGGGCGGGGCAGAGCGAGGGGGCGGGGCAGAGCGAGGGGGCGGGGCAGTTCGGCAGTAGAACATCTTATGAAGTATGAAGCGTCAGAACCCAAACAAACCTTGTTCTTGTTCTTATTCAATTCAATTCAATTCAATTTATTTTGTAGCGCCCAAAATCGCAACAACAGTAGCCTCTAAGGGCGTTCCAAGATATGGATGAGTAAAACATACACACAGACATATCAAAACAGGAAAAAAACAACATTCATGTAAAGCAGCAAATGAAACACTGTCCAGTCATCCCCTGTCCTTAGACCCTCCTTCTCAGCAAGGAAAAACTCCAAAAAACCCAGGGTCCTGGGAAAAAGAAGAAACCTCGGGGAGAACTACAGTGAAGGAGGGATCCACTCCCATGGACGGACAGGCTATAGATGTCCAGGCCCGTGGGCCAGTTCGGTATGGCCACAGCTACCCAGGTGGGGAAGGAGCCGGACGAGGAGGTGGAGGCCGGGCGAGAAGGAGGAGCCGGGTGAGGAGGAGGAGCCGGGCGAGGAGGAGGAGCCAGGCGAAGAGGAGGAGCCGGGCAAAGAGGAGGAGCCGGGCGAGGAGGTGGAGCCGGGAGAGGAGGAGGAGATGGGTCCAGCTGCCATCAGGCGTCTGAAAGAGTTCCACTCCACAGGGGGAGTGGGACAGGGGACAACATGTGAATAGCAATGAACAAACTACAGATGAGAACATAGTGAGTGATGCTGATGAGAAAATAGGAGGAAACAGAGGACAGTGCTCAGGTTGCCACACTTCCCCCAGCTTGTTATCTCCTGCGGCAGCTTATCTTAGTGACATCAACTAAGTAACCTGGTCATAAGCTATTCCGAAGAGGAAGGTTTTAAGCCTGGTCTTAAATAAAGAGACTGTGGAGCCTGTTTAACATCAACAGGGAGTTGATTCCATAACACAGGAGCTTGGTAACTGAAGGCTCTCCCCCCCACTGTACTTTTAGACACTCTAGGAACCACTAATAATCCTGCATTCTGAGAGCGAAGTGCTCTATTTGGCTGATAGGGGACAATGGCATCCTGAAGATATGATGGGGCCATATTGTTTAAGGCTTTGTATGTCAGGAGGAGAACTTTGAATTTAATTCTAAACTCGACATGAAGCCAGTGCAGTGATTTTAACACTGATGTGATCACGTCTTTTAGTTCCTGTTAGGACTCTGGCCGCTGCATTTTGGACCAACTGGAAGCTTCTTAAAGTACCTTTAGCGCAGACGGTGAGCAGAGAATTACAGTAATCTAGTCTGGATGTAACAAATGCATGGATAAGTTTTTCGGCATCATTTTTAGGCAAAATTTTTCTGATTTTAGTTATGTTTCACAGGTGAAAATATGCAATTTTACAAGCTTGGTTTATATGAGCTGTGAATGAGAGATTTTGGTCAAATACGTTTTTTACAGTAGAGCTAGAGGCTATACTCACATTGTCAAGTGAGATTATCTGGCCGGACAGAGAATCTCTCTGACCTTTAGGACCGACAACAATGACCTCTGTTTTTTCAGGATTTAAGAGCAGGTAATTCAGGGTCATCCAGGTTTTGATGTCCTTCACACAGGCACTGAGCTTATCGATTTCATCGGTCTGATTTGGTTTCATTGATAAGTACAGCTGAGTGTCATCAGCATAGCAGTGGAAATTAATGCCATGTTTTCTGATAATGTTACCTAATGGCAACATATACAGAGTAAACAGGATTGGACCAAGCACAGATCCTTGTGGAACACCACAAGCTACTTTAGAGCAGGGAGAGGTGCACTGGTTTACACTAACAAACTGGTACCTATCTGATAGATAGAATTTAAACAATTTGAGGGCGGTCCCTCTGACACCTATGTCACATTCTAACCTCTGCAGTAGAATGTTGTGATCAATGGTGTCAAACGCTGCACTGAGGTCCAGTAGGACCAGGACTGAAGCCAGCCCGTTATCAGCAGCTAGTAGCAAATCATTTGTCACTTTAAGCAGAGCAGTTTCTGTGCTGTGGTGAGCTCTGAAACCAGACTGAAATTTTTCATATAAATTATTGCCCTGCAGATGGTGACAAAGCTGTTTCACCACAACTCGTTCCAGAATCTTATCACCTCAAGAACAAGAACAAAGTTCTTATGTCTCATGGAGTATGAATAGGCCTTAACTGTGAGAGTGATTGGAAGGCCAAAACATTATAAAGAGACACAAACACTTTCATTTCAAACTAGGACAGTGAGAAAATAAGAATAGAATCAGATCTGAAGGAGCGATACAAAAGCACTGATGTACCAATTTTCCACATAAAGCTTTTGTTACTTGTAGACTTCCTCTGTTACACTGTACTATATGTTACACAAGTAAGAGTAGTGTTATACTATACAATATATTACTCCAGTAGAAGTACTGTACACTGTACTATATGTTACACAAGTAAGAGTAGTGTTATACTATACAATATATTACTCCAGTAGAAGTACTGTACACTGTACTATATGTTACACAAGTAAGAGTAGTGTTATACTATACAATATATTACTCCAGTAGAAGTACTGTACACTGTACTATATGTTACACAAGTAAGAGTAGTGTTATACTATACAATATATTACTACAGTAGAAGTACTGTTACACTGTATTATATGTTACACAAGTAAGAGTAGTGTTATACTATACAATATATTACTCCAGTAGAAGTACTGTTACACTGTACTATATGTTACTCAAGTAGTCTAGGTATAATTATGGTGCTGGAAAACAACTGCACTGCAAAGAAACATATTGTGTGACTTTTACTTATTAAATAAATGGAACTGAGTATTACTCAGCTCTATTTTTGAAAAGAGTTCTGTGATGTGTGCATGCAAAACAGAGAAGTCTCCATCTAACAGATAAAGACATTTTAGGTGTTAAAGTCTTTGACACCTCTTTCTGATGAAGTTTCAGAGAGACAAGAGTAACTCAAGGACAGAATGTTCAGACCAGTCCTTTTCCCACTGTGACACAAGCCTTAAGTCGACAATATGAAATCATGTGAACATCAGTGATTTTTGCATCGCTCTTTTCGATCTGATTTTATTTTATTGTCATTTTTGTGCTCTGTCCTTGTTTGAAATAAGAGACTTTGTGCTTCTTTATAAAGTTTGTCATTCCAGTTGCTCTTAAATGACTCTTACTTGAGTATTTTCCCTAAATACCGTGACAGCAGAACTCAGCTCTGGCCTGTGAAAGTTGTGAAAAGTCCTCATACATTCATTGTGTTCAGGAAAGTGAGGAACACTTCTGGACCACTGCAAACTTAAAATGAACTGTGTGGATCTTCACTGACCGTCCCGTCACCTCAGCCTGTGGACAGTACAGCTGCATAAACGCTGTCCACATGTTCACAACTTGTTAATACTTGTGTGTACGTGTTTTTCACGTTTCAAAGAGTGTTATACTTTTTACAGGTTCTTAATATTGAACTGGAACAAGCAACAGATTCACATTTGTGTTTTTATTGTTGAGAAAATGCTACAGGAAAATGGATTTAACTAAATATGGGGAGATAAGGTTTTGTATCAGTTGCTTTTCTTCCTCCAGTCCACAGAAAATGTAGTCGGACAGTTTAAGATTATTTTCTAATCTTGTTGATGCATTCCATAAATCCATACAGCAGTTTTATTCCACTTTATCCAGGGGTGGGTCACAGAAGCAGCAGTTTAAGCAGGGACACCCGGACTTCCCCCTCCCTAGACACTTCCTCCAGCTCCATCAGGGGGAACCCTGCAGAGGAAAATAAAATCAAAGAGAATCTGAGGAGTTTTAGTGACAGAAACACACCTGAACAAGCAGTTTTAACAACACTTTTAAATAAATCAAGACATCATTTGGCCACTCATAAAGTTCCACATGATAAAAGCATTCACATCATTCACGGTTTTGCATCTTTGTTAGTTTTAATTATTAATATCTGAAGTGTGGCATGTTTAGGGGAAGTTACAAAGACAAAAAGTGTGAAAGACTAAAGGGACACGCCTCACAGACACGATGGCCCTGGCTGTGTTCAGACCTGTGCTTCTCACTCTGAGTCTTCTGCTCTGCTCAGGTAAGAGACCATCACCTGTTTAAATGCTGCTGCGCTCGTCGTCTCACATGGGAAATGATTCATCTGAAAGTTTCACATGTCAAACCAAAAGCGTTTTTCTATTTGGATAACATTCCTTTTTGTTTCTTGCTGTTTTACATTTTGCTTCCTGTGTTCATTTCATTCATTCATGTGACTAAAGTGCATCTGAACATCATGAGATAAAAAGCAACCAAAAGTAATGATGAGACTTTCATTTGGAGCTTTTCCTTTGTATTCTGTGTTCAGACTTTTAAAGAACAAATATTGTACATTATTTCTGTTGTTATTTTTCTTTAAATGTGTTCAGTCTGTGTCAGGGGTCGGCAACCTTAAAGAAATCAATGAAAATACAACAGAAATAATCCACTGAGTCGTGTCCTTTAGTCCGACAGAAGCTGAAACTGAAGCACCGAGTTGTTTTCAGTGCAGTTTATGCAAATGAGCCATGCGGTTTAAGTTTAGTTTCTCTAAAAACAAAACAAATGTGCACAAAACTGCATTAAACACATTATTACTAAATGTCTGTTTGAGTCCTGCTTGTAGCAAATAAAAATCCAACATTAAATTATCCACCCGCAGTGAACCAACCTGTGTCCGTCATCATTTTATCTCCTGTACTGGAGCCTGAATGAATCTGCCCCTGTAGCACTAAACGTTCTGTTCTTCAGAAACGTTTTTTAGTAGCAGCCACTTCCTGCAAATCTATTCTTGTTTTGCTTTAGACCTGGTTTAGTCCTGGTTTAGTCATGGTTTAATGCTCGTTTAGACCTGGTTTTAGACCTGATTTAGACCTGGTTTAGACCTGGTTTTAGACCTGGTTTAGTCCTGGTTTAGACCTGGTTTAGTCCTGGTTTAGCCCTGATTTAGACCTGGTTTAGATCTGGTTTTAGACCTGGTTTAGTCCTGGTTTTAGTCCTAGTTTAGACCTGGTTTAGACCTGATTTAGACCTGGTTTAGACCTGGTTTTAGACCTGGTTTTAGACTTGGTTTTAGTCCTGGTTTAGACCTGGTTTAGACCTGATTTAGACCTGGTTTAGACCTGGTTTTAGTCCTGGTTTAATGCTCATTTAGGACTAAACCAGGTCTAAAACCAGGTCTAAATGATCATTAAACCAGGACTAAACCAGGTCTAAAACCAGGTCTAAAACCAGGTCTAAATCAGGTCTGAACCAGGACTAAACGAGCATTAAACCAGGACTAAAACCAGGACTAAACCAGGTCTAAACCAGGACTAAACGACTATTAAACCAGGACTAAATACCAGGACTAAGCCAGGTCTAAAATCAGGTATAAACAAGCATTAAAGCAGGACTAAAACAGGACTAAACCAGGTCTAAAACCAGGTCTAAACCAGGTCTAAATCAGGTCTAAACCAGGACTAAACCAGGACTAAACCATGTCTGAACCAGGACTAAACCAGGTCAAAACCAGGACTAAACCAGGACTGAACAAGGACTAAACCAGGTCTAAGACAGGTCTAAAACGGGACTAAATCCAGACTAAACCAGGACTAAACCAGGTCTAAACCAGGTCTAAACCAGGACTAAACCAGGACTAAACCAGGTCTAAAACAGGACTAAACCAGGACTGAAGCAGGTCTAAAACAGGACTAAACCAGGACTGAACCAGGTCTAAACCAGGACTAACCCAGGACTGAACCAGGTTTAAAACAGGACTAAACCAGGACTGAACCAGGTCTAAACCAGGACTAAACCAGGTCTAAACCAGGACTAAACCAGGACGAAACCAGGACTAAACCAGGACTGAACCAGGAATAAACCAGGCCTAAACCAGGCCTAAACCAGGTCTAAACCAGGTCTAAACCAGGACAAAAGGAGGACTAAACCAGGACTGAACCAGGTCTAAATCAGGTCTAAACCAGGACTAAACCAGGACTAAACCATGTCTGAACCAGGACTAAACCAGGTCAAAACCAGTACTAAACTAGGTCTAAACCAGGACTAAACCAGGTCTAAACCAGGACTAAACCAGGACTGAACAAGGACTAAACCAGGTCTAAGACAGGTCTAAAACGGGACTAAACCAGGACTAAACCAGGACTAAACCAGGTCTAAACCAGGTCTAAACCAGCACTAAACCAGGACTAAACCAAGTCTAAAACAGGACTAAACCAGGACTGAAGCAGGTCTAAAACAGGACTAAACCAGGACTGAACCAGGTCTAAACCAGGACTAACCCAGGACTGAACCAGGTCTAAAACAGGACTAAACCAGGACTGAACCAGGTCTAAACCAGGACTAAACCAGGTCTAAACCAGGCCTAAACCAGGCCTAAACCAGGTCTAAACCAGGTCTAAACCAGGACAAAAGGAGGACTAAACCAGGCCTAAACCAGGACTGAACCAGGTCTAAAACAAGTCTAAACCAGGACTAAACCAGGTATAAACCAGTTTTAAACCAGGACTAAACCAGGTCTAAACCAGTTTTAAACCAGGACTAAACCGGGTGTAAACCAGGACTAAACCGGGTGTAAACCAGGACTAAACCAAGGCTAAACCAGGACTAAACCAGTTCTTAACCAGGACTAAATCAGGACTAAACCAGGCCTAAACCAGGACTAAAACAGGTCTAAACCAGGACTAAACCAGGTCTAAACCAGGAGTAAACCAGGACTAAACCAGTTCTTAACCAGGATTAAACCAGGTCTAAACCAGGTCTAAACCAGGCCTAAACCAGGTCTAAACCAGGTCTAAACCAGGACAAAAGGAGGACTAAACCAGGCCTAAACCAGGACTGAACCAGGTCTAAAACAAGTCTAAACCAGGACTAAACCAGGTATAAACCAGTTTTAAACCAGGACTAAACCAGGTCTAAACCAGTTTTAAACCAGGACTAAACCGGGTGTAAACCAGGACTAAACCGGGTGTAAACCAGGACTAAACCAAGGCTAAACCAGGACTAAACCAGTTCTTAACCAGGACTAAACCAGGACTAAACCAGGCCTAAACCAGGACTAAAACAGGTCTAAACCAGGACTAAACCAGGTCTAAACCAGGATTAAACCAGGTCTAAACCAGGTCTAAACCAGGACTAAACCAGGACTAAACCAGGACTAAACCAGGACTGAACCAGGTCTAAACCAGGTCTAAACCAGGACTGAACCAGGTCTAAACCAGGACAAAACCAGGCCTAAACCAGGACTGAACCAGGTCTAAAACAGGACTAAAGCAGGACTGAACCAGGACTAAACCAGGACTAAACCAGGTCTAAACCAGGACTGAACCAGGACAAAACCAGGCCTGAACCAGGTCTAAAACAGGACTAAACCAGGACCAAACCAGGACTAAACCAGGTGTAAACCAGGACTAAACCAGGACTAAACCAGGACTAAACCAGTTTTAACCCAGGACTGAACCAGGTCTAAACCAGGTCTAAACCAGGACTAAACAAGGACTAAACAAGGACTAAACAAGAACTAAACCAGGACTGAACCAGGACTGAACCAGGACTATACCAGGACTAAACCACGTGAATACAGGTGAACACCAGTGAGCTCCAGCGACAGAGAATTCGCTGCAGCTCGGACTCAAGGACAGTGAGTTCCTGTGGTCCTGCTGTTGTGTGGAAGCTCACCAAGAGAACGCTCTGCTGAAGCTTACACCAGAAACAAACATCCTTCCAGAGCTCTTTTACAGATATGTCTCTTTTGAACAACTGTAACAACGTTTATGACATGATCTTCTACACACTTTGTTAATAACAGTAGAGTTGAGGAGAGGTTTTGCTCAAGCACCAATGGAAAAACAATCCCAGAAAAAAAAAAATTCGCTTTTTTTTTTCAAATGACAAAAGAATTCTTACTTTAGTGTTTTGGTTATTCGTATGAAGAAGGTCACACAGGGCTCCCACATGTTGCCTTTTATATTAGTCCTGTTTGTACTGAAGATCTAGTCCAGGCGTCTCCAACCTGGAGCTCGGGAGCTTCCAGGATCAGTGCTTCACCTGCAGCTCATTGTCCAATCAGCCCCAGTACTTAGTCCTGTCCTTGTCCTTTGTTCCTGGTCAGTTCATTCCTTGTTCATCCCTTGTCTACGGCCTCGTCCTGCTTGTCCAGGTCTTCAGCCTGTCCATGACCTGTGAGTCTTTCCCCTGTGTCTTCCTGCCGGTCCATGTCTCCAGCTTCCATCACCACATCCTACATTCCCCTTCAATAAACTGCTTAACATCTGGACTAAACTCACACTACCAGGACTAAACTCATGCTACCAGGACTAAACTCATGCTACCAGGACTAAACTCATGCTACTAGGACTAAACTCATGCTACCAGGACTAAATTTATGCTACCAGGACTAAGGCCAGTCTAGGACCAAATGGGTTTAAAGAAGCACATGTTTGTCACAGTGCAAAGAGGATGTGGTGGAGGGTGTTTCACGGTCCAACACACTAGTGTGGTTTAACTCACTGTGGCTGTATTCCCAACACATGAAGAAGTGGACTAAGGCAGTTTGACTCTGTACTGTTTGACTTCAGTCAAATGAAGCTGACTGATCGGGAACAAGACTGTTCAAGGAATCGTAGTAGTAGTAAAATAAAAAACGCAGGATCATCATGTAGAGCAGCTTAATACAAACATTTGACTGTAAGACCAAAAGAGTGGATGAGCTGACAGCGCACATACTCACTTCATATTTACAACTATTTACTTTCTTCTTCTACTTCTACCGATGTATTGTACAGTGTAACAGTACTTTTACTTGAGTAATATAGTTTTGAAGTAACGCTACTCTTACTTATAGTCCAAGTTTTGGCCACTCTACTGCTTCTGTCAAAAGGGTTCTGTGTTTTCTTTCATTATGGTGGCAATCTAGAAGAGCTCCTCTGTGTTCTTAAAGCACAGTCACTGTCAAATCACCTCGAGCACACAGCTCGTCCTCTTCAGTGTTAGCAGCTTTGGCTGTGGCCTCATTGGGTTCTTCCCTCAGTGCTCCCTCTGCTGGCTGCAGTGCCGGACTTTGACTTGTGTTTAAACACTCAGATACTTTTAAAGAGTGTGTATTTGGAGTGCACTTGTAGTACACATATACTGTATAAGCAGCTCTTGAGCTTAAAAGAAGCCTGCTGTGTACTGTCTGCATCTAATTATGAAGTGTGTTACTACCCAAGAATATAGAAAATACAAGTGTTTGAAATGTGGTGGATCTTCACTGAGCGTCCCATTCATTCTCTACGGGGAACTGGCCGTGTCATTCTAGTATAAACCGATAACCAGCAGCCTGTGGACAGGAAGTTACAGAAACTCTGTCCACATGTTCAGCCCTTTATGTGTCATGTTAATACTTGTGTGTTTAATGCCCAAATTCAGCTGAATTATTTGTGTAAAAATAACTGATCTAAGCTGCACCAAAAACACTTGGTGATAAGTGATTTTTTTCTGTTTTAAAGAGGACATACTGTACTTTTTACAGGGTCTTAATATTGAACTCTAACATAACTAGATCATTATTTGACTTTCTGTTCAGTATAAACCACAGCACAGACCTAACACCGATTAAAAATAGAGGTCATGTGACTTCCTGTTTTCAGATTCACATTATTTTTTTATTTTCACGTTTTTACTGTGTTTTTATTAAGAAAATGCTACATGACATTTCAGAACCAACATGAAAATACATTTCAATTTAATTCAACTTTATTTCTATAGCACATTTCAAACAGTTTCAGTTGACCAAAGTGCTTCACATAAAAGTTACATATACATATAAACAGATAACACAATGTAAAAAAATGAAATAAAATCAAGATAATCTGACTCTCTCGTATTAAATGTCAGGGAGAAGAGGTGAGTTTTCAGTCTGGTCTTAAACTGTGTTACAGACTGAGAGGATCTGACAGGAAGAGGAAGACTGTTCCACAGAAAAGCCTCTGTCTTTTGAAATAACTGTGACTAAATACAGGGATTGGGAGATAAGGCTTTGGCTGCTTTTCTTTCTTTGGATCCTCATCAGTGACAGTAAAGCTGTTGCTCTTCTTCCTGCGGTCCACAAAAATCCGAGCATTACCAAAGACGAGCACACAGTAGAAGCATACAACCCTGTACAGTATCTGCAGTGATACAGTCAGCTTGTCCTGGGTCTGCCATGAGGAGGAGCAGCAGCTCTACTCCAAGATCCTCCTGTGTGACTGAGCTCACCCTGCAGAGGAAACTCATTTCAATTTCATGAGTTGGTTGGTTGAGGTTAATGTAAATGTATTTCCAGGGGCCTGTCTGGGTTCATAAGTTTGGATATCTGCACTAAACATGAATTCATCAGAGAGAATCTGAGGAGTTTTAGTGACAGAAACACAGTGAATGTAAAAGTCTGTTGTGTACAATAACCTACACAATTTCTAAGCACTGAAGCCTTGAATGCACAAAAATACAGAATCAATCAAACATGCAACACTTAAATCAATCAAGACATCATTTGGTCATTCAAAAGGTTTAAAATGACAAAGGCACTGCCATCAGTCAGGTCTGTGTCTGTGTTGGTGCAGATATCTTGAGGTGTGAAGTGTGTCATGTTTAGGGGAAGTGTGAAAGAGCAGAAAGGGAAGAAAACCTCACAGACACGATGGCCCTGGCTGTGTTCAGACCTGTGCTTCTCACTCTGAGTCTTCTGCTCTGCTCAGGTAAGAGACCATCACCTGTTTAAATGCTGCTGCGCTCGTCGTCTGAAATGTTCATGTCAGTTTACACCAGAGATCAGGAAAGTTTAGTTTGGCAAAGTGCACAACCCTGAGGACTGTACGCCAAGAGAGGGGTTTACATCCAACCATAGAATCAATATTAGGGATTCTAAAAAGTTAAAGTTGATGATGGAGTGTGACCCTGAACAATGTCTGTAGGTGATGGATCTGAACTGACACACCTAACTTAGGGTGGGCTCCCCTTTTGGATGTTATAGATGTTATTTCTTTGTCTGGAATGTTCCGCAGAAACACTTTAAACTGATCCATCATGTGCTCACTGGTGCTGTAAAGCTTTAAGGAGTTGGACATGAGTTTACTGAATGTCTCTACCCTTTCTCTCCCCCATTTCTTGCACTGAACCTAATTTTTATTGCCTTAACCCTCAATCACACCTTCAAAAAATCACTTTGACGGTATTAAAGCACATTTTGTACACCTGTAATTCATTTGGCTGTAGATAAAAAGATATTTTTTACCCCTTTAATGTCTGACTTTCTATTATAAAGTCAGTGCATTTCATACTCCAAAGTCATGAAAAGTCAACTGTCTTTCACTTCAAGAGCTTGATGTGTGTCAGAGTTTATCAGCCATCATTTTGCAAAAGTATTATTATTATTTCAGCAATGGTCAGTTTCATATGCAGCTTACGTTAAGGGCATTACAGCACCTTTTGTACAACTGAAATATATTTGAGGATTCATTCTCAAAAAGTGAGAGTAAAAGAGTCAAAGTAAAAATGTCTTGTCTCTTTCAGTTACCAAAAACTAATGATTAAAACAAATCCTGTCTTCCACTGTTGTGGATTTTTAAATCTGAGAAGAATAAAACTGGAGAAAAGTTGTCTTAAATCAAAGAGTCTGGATTTATTAAAGCAATTGTGCAGACAATTACAAAGAAGAATAGAAAACCAAAACCTGTCTGTCCCTCATACGAGGTCCGTCTCTCCCTAATCTTGCCTGACAAAACAAAAACAGGCTTTTTATACAAGGACACACATCATAACATCAACATGAGGTAACACATACAATAGTATTGATCTAAATCAGTGATTCTTAACCTGGGTTCGATGGAACCCCAGGGGTTCGGTGAGTCAGTCTCAGGGGTTCAGGGGTCAAGACTCACATCCAACTCATAATTCATGATGACACGCCCCGTTTGGCCGTTATTGGCTGCAGGAAATTTTGTGGGTGCAATAGTTTTGTGACTGTCGTGATGGTGTCGTGTCATTTCTTTCTTAATATTTTCCCTTCATACGAACTATGTCGAGCAAAAAAAGAAAGTGGTCGGATGAATATGTGCAATATGGATTCACATGTGTGCACCAATAAAATATATATACCTGTGCTTTGAATTTGAAAAAAAACATAATTTATTTTTCCACTTAAGAAGGGTTCAGTGAATGTGCAGATGAAACTAGTGAGGTTCAGTACCTCCAACAAGGTGAAGAACCACTGATCTAAACAGTTCTCAAAAGAAGACGTCTTGTCTGGGTCAACTGGGACACAGATTAAATGAACTCAAGGGTACCAATAATTCTAAATGATGAGAATGAATAAAACAACAACCTGTTGTTTTAACCCTGATAAATAAGGACTGAACATAATGTCCTGTCTTGAAGAAGCCCAGACACAGCAGGTCACACCACTGCAGTGACCAGGAATACAGAGATACTTTAGCACTTTGTGAGTTACTAGTTATCTGAACCCAAACAATACATTCTTTACCTTAACAAAGTAAGACATTTCCATCACATCCACACTTCCTAGACTCTAATCCCAGAGAGCGTCACCTGCCCAAACTAAACTGTAAGACTTTTGACATCATGAAACAGTCGGATATTTTCCATCGGGTAAAGTGTTTGGAGGAGCAGCTTTAGGACGTTTGGATCTGATACTGTACCTCTGCTGTTCTTACAAATACATGGAGTAAAAGTCAAATATTGTTATTGTTCTCTGGGACTTCTGTAGCTCCACAAACACTCACCCAGTCACATAAACCTAATGCCATGGAGCCATATATATACATACATACAAAGGGCCCGCAAAGGGAGTATCTTTCCTAGAATGAATTAAAATAGGCTAAGATTGAAAAACTGATGGGAAAATGTTAAAACACACAAAGATACTCTGATCACTCTATCAAAAATCAGCCCATTTGCACCAAAAATGCAGAAGTCCTATCAGAAACATGAGTCAAAAAGTACAAAAACCTAGTGAGGTGTGACTGACCCATGGAAAACAGAACTAGTTCATTTGAAACCGTTTCTTCTCTTACCTTATTCATTCAGAGCGTCCCAATTATTCACCACAGAGTTTATTATTGCGCTTCTCAGTCACTGTAATGTTAAGAACAGCTAGCATGCTAACTGTGCACTTTGTGTTACTTAGACAATTAAAAGCTTTATAATGCAAAGGTTTGGCTCTATTCGATTTGCAGTTGGGTTTATTTAGTCTCCATTTACTGTTACCTCCCTCTTTACAGTCATATTTAAAGACAGTACATCGGCCTAATAGTATTTTTGAAGAACTCTCTTTTCAGCACACTCGCCTAATACTGAAGTCTACTATATAAGAGCAGTTAGCAGAATTTGTCCAATAGCCGGTATATCGGTCAGGCCCTAATACAAATGTTCTTTTGACGTGTAATCTTGCATTTCTTTCATTACATTCACTACTGTGACCTTGAAAACTGCATTTGCGCTGTGAGCAGGGTCGCCTCTCCACAGATCTAACCTGTAGCTTGGCCTGGTGGCATCTGTTAATGCTATACTGTTGAACATTCTGCAGGTAGATACTTTCTTCCACAATTTAACACATTTTTGTTTTGTAATATGTGTGATTTAAATAGCACTGATCTACCAGCAGTAACATGGTGATGTGTTTTGCCCAAGGACACATAGTCAGCAGTTTGCAACAGGTTTTGAACCAGCAACTGTCTTCACTGCTCCCTCTTGAACAATTGAATTTCTGGAATATGAATACATGATTTGAGATGTTGAAACAGCTCCATCTTCTCTTGCTCGAGGTTGCTGGTTCAGTTCCTGTAAAATAACCAATCTTTTCTTTCTTTTATGATTTCTCTTCCACAGAATCAGGTTCAGCTCAACATCAGTTTGTGGAAGAGGGACAAAGTATCACTTTGTCCTGTGGGGAGGTAAGAGAGGGACAAAGAACATGTGCTGGAACCACATGGACTTTTTACTCGGCTGACAATACAATAAAACAGAAACAACTTATTACAAATGGAAGAATCAGCTCCAGTGTCCCAGAGACTCTGTCAAAGAGACTCAGAGTGACACAAAAGTGTGATCTGGAGATTCTGAATGTCCATCTTCAGGATGCTGGATACTTCGAATGTCGTCAATCAGGATATTACCAGTCTAGCTCATATCTGTCTGTGGTCTCATGTGAGTATTTTGTTATTAGATCAGGAGTCTAACCCACATCCTCCTCACTGAAGCTGTTTTCAGGCTGGCCAGAACGGTGCTGGTGCTGGCCATACAAAATAACAATCATGGATCGCATCACGACAGCAGCGAGCATTTGTACTCATACATAAGATGAACGGGACGTAATATTTTGTAGACTTTTCTTGTCATACATGAAGAGACGTGTTAAATCTTGTTGCAATGGCAGGTCCGGATGTACCATCCATGTGTTTGTTTATTTTACATCCGGGCGTGTGACCCGGATGAACCTGCTGACGTCCACTGTATTGTCATGGTTCATTTAGAAGAAAACAACTTTTACTTGGTTCCCATCAGAAACCAACTTTTCAATTGTCGAACGCTCTGATCTTTAGTGTGAACACATCACGTCAGTCAGTTCAAGATGAGGTGCATGAACCAGCACCGGCACAGTTCTCTTTTGGTCTGAAAACGCTTTGAGAGGAGACAGGATAACCACTCTGCCACAGTAACACATTGACTAGAGTGTCTTGTTTTTCACAGTGACTAAATGGACAGAGGAGGAGAAGAAGAACGTCGAGCTAAGATGTAATGTGTACTCCTACAGCTATCCCTATAACTCTGAAGTCAAAACAAAATGGCTGTTTAATGGAACAGACGTCAATGATCTCAAATTAACCACAACAAAGCATGAAGGAGCTCTCACTGTTACAGTTCCAAACTCACATTCCCTTTACAAAGACATGGTCCTGTTCAGATGTGAAGTGGTTTATGGAGGGAACAGGAAGGAGTTCTCTCTCAGATGCAACAAACCAGGTAAGACCAGAGTTGAACCAGCAACTCCCTCTTGAGCAGTTGAACTTCTGGAATATGAACACATGATTTGAGATGTTGAGACAGCTTCATCTTCTCTTGCTCAAAGTTGCTGGTCCAATCCCTGTAATATAAACAATCTTTTCCTTCTTTTATGATTTCTCTTCCACAGAATCACCCTCAACTCCATCTGAGTTTGTGGAAGAGGGAGGAAGTATCACTTTGTCCTGTGGGGATGTAAGAGAGGGACAAAGAGAATGTGCTGGAACCACATGGACTTTTTACTCGGCCGACAAACCAGGAGAAAGTAAAAGCCTTATCACACGAATGAAATTAAAAGAAAGTTGTGGTCTGGAGATTCAAAATGTCCACCCTCAGGATGCTGGAGTCTTCTACTGTCAACAATACGACCAGTCAGGACGTCACCTGCCTCCTGATGCTCCTGTGTATCTGTCTGTGGTCTCGTGTGAGTATAATAACAGGATAACCACTCTGCCACAGTAACACATACTGACTGAAGTGTCTTGTTTTTCACAGTCACTAAATGGACAGAGGAGGAGGAGAAGAACATTGAGTTAAGATGTCATGTGTCCTCCTACGTCTGTGGTGTCAAAACAAAATGGCTGTTTAATGGACAAGACGTCAATGAGCTCAAATTAAACACAACAAACCATGAAGGAGCTCTCACTGTTACAGTTCCAAACTCACATTCCCTTTACAAAGACGTGGATCTGTTCAGATGTGAAGTGACGGATGGAGAGATGAAGATGGGGTTCTCTCTCAGAGCCAACAAACCAGGTGAGACAGGAGGAGGAGTCAGTGTGGGGAACTTTAGTGTGACTAAATACGATTAGGTTTCACAAACAAAGATCTGAACAGTGACAACCAGTGGTTCATTTATAAAGCTTTGCTTACCCACTGCACATTGTGTAGGCGTTCTCTACACTAACTGCAGGATTTCTAAAACTCCTCCTAAGCGTTTTGCTTATCTGCAGCAGCTAGAACCCCACTGTAGCTCCGAGCAAAGAACCCTAACTTTAGTTACTGTGTTGAACTTGTGTGTGTATAAGTGCAGTACTTTTCCTCTTGTACTGTGTTACTGTGTTGAACTTGTGTGTGTATAAGTGCAGTACTTTTCCTCTTGTACTGTGTTACTGTGTTGATCTTGTGTGTGTATAAGTGCAGTACTTTTCCTCTTGTACTGTGTTACTGTGTTGATCTTGTGTGTGTATAAGTGCAGTACTTTTCCTCGTGTACTGTGTTACTGTGTTGATCTTGTGTGTGCAGGTTGGCTGTGGGCTGTGCTCGTGGCTGTAGTTGGAGGACTTGTCACTGTGGTGGTCGTGGTGACATGGAGGAAACTCAGAGGTGAAACAACATCACACAGAAAAGTGTTTTTATGTGGGACACAACAGAGGACTACGGTCAGAGGAGGAGACTGTCTGTTAAAATAAAGCTCATCATGACATTTAGTTTCACTATTGTCTTCATAAATCAAGATATGAACAATAATAACAGAAATCCAAACATCCAAATGAGCCACTCTAACTGCAGGAGCTGGAAAGGTTTCACTTGGATAGATCTGAACGCTATAAACGAGGTGGCATTTTAGAAACAACAGCCTGTGACTCTCCCAGACAGTTGTTTCTCTGTCATGGTGCAACTTCAGAGAGAAGAGACTGTGGGCGGGGCTAAAAGTTCACTCATGGTTCAAAATGAGGGAGTCGAAAAGGTCCAAGCACCTTAACCTGGCTATAGTCACGAATATCTTCCATTTCCAATATTTTTATATTGATTTGACAGTGTAATTCTACTGCAACACTGCACTTTTCCTGTGAGACAATGAATACTTTCTCTGGAACTAATATACATGTGTTTGTTTACAGTGAAGCCTGACACCAGAAGGGACCCTCCTGTGAGTTTAAGATTAAGAAATACTATGGTGAGTGGACTTAACAGACATTTGTGATTAAAAAAAACAAAAAAACCTCTAGATTGGCTGTTTCGTCTCTGCTCTGGCCAGAACTTTCTGTTGTTGTATTTTTGGGCAAGACACTTCATAATGCTGTTTCTAAGGGGAGGGCATTGATACAGACTGTAGTGGGTTAACAAACAGAATCTAAAATGGAAGGATTTGCTCCAAACAGAAGGTACAGATATTGCAGCGGTTCACAGTTGGTGGTTGAAATTGGTCTTTGTTCTCAATCGAATGTGTAGGTCTAAAGCTTCTGCCCAAAATGACGTCTGATAAAATATTGAACTCTACAACTCTGATTCATTTGATGTTTTTTTTTTAAGGCTGAACCTGAAGAAGGGGGAGTGTCCTATGCGACCGTCAGCTACAACAGGAACAACCAGAGAAATGAGGTAAGGACGAGACCAGGACTAGACCAGGACTAGACCAGGACTAGACCAGGCTAAAACATTTCACAGGAGGCTGAAAAACACTGCAGATTTCTTTTGTGCGTCACTGAAAAAAACAAATCTGATTGGACGACCGTGTTTGAGTCTGGCTTGTGATCAGACTGATGTCCCTCTGTGTAAATAATACAGACAGACATGATTCTGGACTCCTGTATTTCCTTTTGGATTTTTGACCACCAAACCTCATGCATATAAATGTATTCTATACTAATATAAGATATTGTCCTGTCCCTGTGCTCAGGTCAGACGGAGTGAGGAGGAGGTGACCTACAGCTCAGTGAGGAACACCACTGTGGAGGACCCTGATCAGCTCTACGCCACCGTCAACAAATGAACAACAACCAACCAACAAATACCCAACCAACAACCAACCCACAACCAACCAACAACCAACCCACAACCAACTAACAACCAACCAGCTAACAACTGACGCAACAACCAACCAACCAACAACCAACCCAACCAAAAACCAACCAACAACCAACCCAACAATCAACCAACAACCCACAACCAACCAACCAACAAATACCAACCAACAACCAACCCACAACCAACCAACCAACAACCAACCAACAACCCACCCACAACCAACCAACAACCAACCAGCAAATACCAACCAACAAATACCAACCAACAACCAACCCAACAATCAACCAACAACCGATGCAACAACAACTGACACAACAACCAACCCAACAATCAACCAACCAACCACCAACCAACGACCGACGCAACAACCAAACAACCAACCCAACAGCCGATGCAATAACCAACCATTCCAACAATCAACCAACAACCGACCCACCAACCACCCGACCCAACAACCAACCAACAACCAACCAACAAACAACTGATGCAACAACCAACCAAACAACCAACCAACAGACGCAACAACCATCCAACCCAACAATCAACCAACAGCCAACCAACAACCCACCAATCCAACAATCAACCAGCAATCAACCAACAATCAACCCAACAACCAACCAACAACCAACCCGACAACCAACGAAACAACAACCAACGCAACAACGAACCCAACAACCAACCCAACAAACAACCAACAACCAACCAACAACCAACCCACCACCATAAAAACAACAAATACCCAACCAACAACCAACCCACAACCAACCAACAAATACCAACCAACAACCAACCCAACAAACAACCAACCGACAACCAACCCAACAATCAACCAACAACCCACAACCAACCAACAAATACCAACCAACAACCAACCCACAAACAACCAACCAACAACCCACCCACAACCAACCAACAAATACCAATCACCAACCCAACAATCAACCGATGCAACAACCAACAACTGACACAACAACCAACCCAACAATCAACCAACCAACCACCAATAAACAGTCAACCAACAACCGACACAACAACCAAACAACCAACCCAACAACCGATGCAATAACCAACCAATCCAACAATCAACCAACAACCGACCCACCAACCACCCGACCCAACAACCAACCAACCAACCAACAACCCACCAATCCAACAATCAACCAGCAATCAACCAACAATCAACCCAACAACCAACCAACAACCAACCCGACAACCAACCAAACAACAACCAACTCAACAACAAACCCAACAACCAACCAACAACCGACTAACAACCAACCAACAACCAAGCAATAGCCCACCCAACAACCAACCAACAACCGACAAACACCTAACCCAACAACAACCAACCAACAACTAACCCAACAACCAACCCATCAACCAACCAACAACTGACCAACCAACAACCAACCAACCAAAAACCAACAACCAACCCAACAACCAACCAACAACCGACCAACAACCAACCCAAAAACCAACCAACAACCAACCAACCAAAAACCAACCAACAACCGACCGACAACCAACCCAACAACCGACCAACAACCAACCCAACAACCAACTATTAACCGACCAACAACCAACCCAACAACAGACCAACAACCAACCAACCAACAACCAACCAACCAACAACCAAACCAACTACCGACCAACAACCAACCAAAAACCAACCAACCAAAAACCGACCAACAACCAACCCAACAACCGACCAACAACCAACCCAACAACCGACCAACAACCAACCCAACAACCGACCAACAACCAACCAACCAACAACCAACCAACAACCAACCCAACAACCAACCCAACAACCAACCAACAACCGAACCACATGAAGTACTGGGACTTTTTAATGTCACTGTGTTGAAAATGTGATGGAAAAGAACTTAACCTTAACAGTTGTAAAAAGTAGTAGTAGTTGAAGCCTCGTACTAGTAGTAGCAGAAGTACACCAAGAAGCCAAGTACTTGCCTGGAAGAAGCAGCATGTAGTAGCCTTGTAGTAGTAGCTTAGAAGTACTAGTAGTAGGCTAATCTGAGTATGAGTAGTCCTATATGAAGCAGTGGTAGCAGCTTTGTAATAGTATAACCTAGTATCCTAGTAACAGTGAGTTTTTATTTTTCTATTCAAAGTCACGTTTCTTTATATTGCACAAGGACAGAGGAGAGGAGGAGAAGGGCAGAAGAGAAGAGGAGAGAGGGGCAGAAGAGGAGAGAGGGGCAGAAGAGGAGAGAGGTGTAGAAGAGGTGAAGAGAGAAGGGCAGAAGAGAAGAGTAGAGAGGGGCAGAAGAGGAGAGGAGAGAGGGGCAGAAGAGGAGAGAGGGGCAGAAGAGGAGAGAGGTGTAGAAGAGGTGAAGAGAGAAGGGCAGAAGAGAAGAGTAGAGAGGGGCAGAAGAGAAGAGGAGAGAGGGGCAGAAGAGGAGAGAGGGGCAGAAGAGGAGAGAGGTGTAGAAGAGGTGAAGAGAGAAGGGCAGAAGAGAAGAGTAGAGAGGGGCAGAAGAGAAGAGGAGAGAGGGGCAGAAGAGGAGAGAGGGGCAGAAGAGGAGAGAAGGGTAGAAGAGGTGAAGGGAGAGGGGCAGAAGAGAGGAGAGAGGGGCAGAAGAGGAGAGAGGGGCAGAAGAGGAGAGAAAGAGAGGCAGCGGAGGAGGAGAAGGGCAGAAGAGATGAGGAGGGAGAGAGGGGCAGAAGAGGAGAGAGAGGGGGTAGAAGATAGGAGAGAGGGGGCAGAAGAGGAGAGGGGCAGAAGAGAAGAGAGAGGGGCAGAAGAGGAGAGAAAGAGGGGCAGAAGAGGAGAGAGAGAGGGGCAGAAGAGAGAAATCCAGTTATGTTACCTAGCAACCAAAACGTGTTTAAATTGCACAATATTCACGATTTAAAAAAAAATAAAAATCAATAATCACACTTTTATTTTGTTAATTCAATGTTTAAACGGTCAGAAAAATGTCGTCCTCATGCAGAATCTGTCCCTTCGTTTTGGATGGATTTTGTTTTAGAACTAATACTTTTTACTTTTGCACGAAGTCCTAAGTTTTTTACATAAATTATAACTCTGTTGGTAACTTTGGAGCTAACTGTCTAACTATTACTGTCCACATTGTTCATTTTTCTTCTTTATTTTGTTTTTTTTCGACCCAGACATAAGCCTCACGTCACGACCACTACATTCTGTGCCTTTGTCGCCCTCTTCTGGACACACGGTGCACGCACAGTTGTAGATCCTTAGCAAAATTAATCAAATACAAGAAATAGTTCAAATAAATATTGAATCCTATCAGAGTGCAGCGTTTTTTTGGGATGTGGAGGACACAGATTGCAGATTTGTCGTTGTGTTTTATGGTTTGTATCTTTGTCCACACGAAGCAAAAACTCACAAATTCCAACGTCTTCTCAACCTAAATAAACTTTTTTTTCCCTTTCACAACAGATTCAGAAAGTGGACCCAAAAAACGTGCCTTATGATTGCTCGATTCGCCTCATATGAAAGGAAACACTGCCCTCTGGTGGCCACGTTACACACACGAACCCTTGTAAACTTGTTTTTCTTGATTTATTCATGAAAACAAAAAGTGTGAGAATAAATTTAAGACAAAATATGTACAGTGAGCGTTTTATTGACGAGTTAAATGTGTTATTCAAGCAAGAGTCAAAGTTAAACATGTAAAACCGATGAAGAAAATACAATTATAACGCAAAACCCGAATGCATTTATCGCCCATTCAAGTCCTGATGTTCCACACACTCAGAGCTGCAGGGGGCGCTGTGCTCTACGTTCTGATCCTCACCGAAGGTTCACCCGCGTTCTCATAGTAAACCGAGGCCACCTGTCAATCACACACATGTCAGATGCCCTCCCGTAATGTCATATCCCTGTGTCAGATGCCCTCCCGTAATGTCATATCCCTGTGTCAGATGCCCTCCCATAATGTCATATCCCTGTGTCAGATGCCCTCCCGTACTCACACTGGTCCTGTGCCTCTGAGCTTTGCGTCCTGAAACACACATCAGAAGAAACTTTACCGTTCTTCTGTTTTTATTGTGACGATTATCAGGAACAACGATTAAAGTCTCACTGTGTAACTTTTCTGACAAAAGGGAAAAAAACAAAAGATGATTGAAACATGTTCAAATCAAATGAATATAAATGTAACACTGATTTACTCTGAATGACAAAACCACTGGACACGATGGACTAAACCAGGACTAAACCAGGACTAAACCAGGTCTAAACCAGGTCTAAACCAGGACTAAACCAGGTCTAAACCAGGTCTAAACTAGGACTAAACCAGGTCTAAACCAGGTCTAAACCAGGTCTAAACCGGGATTTAACCGGGACTAAACCGGGACTAAACCAGGTCTAAACCGGGACTAAACCAGGTCTAAACCGGGACTAAACCAGGTCTAAACCAGGTCTAAATCAGGACTAAAGCAGGTCTAAACCAGGACTAAACCAGGACTAAACCAGTTTTAAACCAGGACTAAACCAATACTAAACCAGGACTAAACCAGGTCTAAACCAGTACTAAACTAATACTAAACCAGGAGTCAACCAGGACTAAACGAGGTCTAAACTAGGACTCAACCAGGATTAAACCAGGTCTAAAGCAGGACTTAAGCAGGTCTAAACCAGGACCAAACTAGGTCTAAACCAGTACTAAACCAGGTCTAAACCAGGACTAAACCAAGACTAAATGAGGACTAAACAAGGACTAAACTAGGTCTAAACCAGGACTAAACCAGGTCTAAACCAGGTCTAAACCAGGACTAAACCAGGATTAAACCAGGTCTAAACCAGGAATAAACCAGGACTAAACCAATACTAAACCAGGAGTAAACCAGGACTAAACCAGGTCTAAACCAGGACTCAACCAGGATTAAACCAGGTCCAAAGCAGGACTTAAGCAGGTCTAAACCAGTACTAAACCAGGACTAAACCAGGAATAAAGCAGGACTGAACCAGGTCTAAACCAGGACTAAACCATGTCTAAACCAGGGCTAAACCAGGACTAAACCAGGACTAAACCAGGTCTAAACCAGGACTAAACCAGGCCTAAACCAGGTCTAAACCAGGACTTTACCTTGAGCACAGGTCCAGGTGTGAACAGTCACACAGAGGATGAAGGCAGCAGTGATCAGGCTGAAGAACACCCACCTCAGCAGCTCACCTGTGGACACAACCCTGACATCAGCTCACTGCAGAAGCTCTAGAGTCCACCAGAGCTGGACACGGGTCACGGAGCAGGACACGGGTCACGGTGCCGGACACAGGTCACGGAGCCGGACACGGGTCACGGAGCCGGACACGGGTCACGGAGCTGGACACGGGTCATGGTGCTGTGCTGGAGTTTGCTGTGGAACTGTCACGTTGCACATTTGTTCACCTGGTTTATGGTTCATATCTGTGTAATTCCTGGGCCTATCCACATGAAACTAAAACTAAAAACACAAAGTTCAACGTTTTCCTTTTCGCTATAAATGAACACAACAGCTCCAGAGAGAAAGACGTGGGTGTTGTCAGTTCAAAAGACTTTAAGACATAAGGTTAATATGGAGAATAAGTCTGTGGAAACAATCTCAAACAAGTCATTAAAAGGGTCAACATTTGTGTATCCCAAGTTTGCACTGGAAAAAAAAACAATATTGAGGTAAGTTAAAATGACTTAAATTAAGAACATTTTACTTTATTTGAGTTGATTCATCTTGACAAGTGAAACGATCTACCAGTGGAATAAGTGTTTGATTTTGAACTTTATCTTAAGTGCGAAAATGTGTTTTTCTTATTTTAAGTGTAGCAAGATGTATTTTCATATTTTAAGTACAAAAAGTCTTGTTCCACTGGCAGATCATTTTACTTTTTTACTCAAATCATGGTGAAACTTTTTTAATTCAAGTCATTTTAGCTTCACAGTGGAGATTTCTCTCACAAACTCCAGTCGAGTTATAAAGCCTTCCCTCCATCTGAGATCATAACGTCATCTATTTCTTCATCTCTCCATCGTGATACAAACTCTTTACCTGTGCTCGTGTTCTGTGGACAGGCTGGAGTTTGAGCGTCCTCTGACAAGAGAAGAGATGGAGGGTTAGTCCTTATCACACACATCATGTAATGTCAGTGTGAACTCTTATTCCCAACACACAAAGTCACACACAGCTCTGTCATGTTCCACTGAGCCCCATTTCTTAGACTTACACAAACTTTAGGCTGTTGAACTACAAAACAAATGACATTTCCTGTGTAAGAGAAACTACAGGAGCTTTAGTCCTGTTCAGACCTGCTTCAGTCTTTGGTTCTGGCTCACTCGTAGTTTCTCTGGTGTCTTCTTCTCCGTTCTTTGTCTTGGTTGTTGCAGTTTTAGTAAATCGTCTACTCTGAAATGAACAAAACATATGAAAGAGTTCTACACTATCCTGCACTTTACTATTACACTTGTGTCTGGATGTACTCATGCAAACGTGAATACAGGTGAACACCAGTGAGCTCCAGCGACAGAGAATTCGCTGCAGCTCGGACTCAAGGACAGTGAGTTCCTGTGGTCCTGCTGTTGTGTGGAAGCTCACCAAGAGAACGCTCTGCTGAAGCTTACACCAGAAACAAACATCCTTCCAGAGCTCTTTTACAGATATGTCTCTTTTGAACAACTGTAACAACGTTTATGACATGATCTTCTACACACTTTGTTAATAACAGTAGAGTTGAGGAGAGGTTTTGCTCAAGCACCAATGGAAAAACAATCCCAGAAAAAGAATTTGGCTTTTTTTTTTCAAATGACACAAGAATTCTTACTTTAGTGTTTTGGTTATTGCCGTTCAAACCTTTGTAAAACCTTATAGTAGTTTTTTTTTCTTCTTTTTTCTCTTCCTGGTCTCACCTGGTTTGTTGGATCTGAGAGAGAACCTCTTCTTGTTCCCTCCATCAGTCACTTCACATTTGAGCAGACCCACGTCTTTGTAAAAGAAATGTGATTTTGGAACTGTAACAATGACGTCATCTAGAAGGTTTGTTGTGTTTAATTGTAGATCATTGACGTTCTGTCCATTAAACAGCCATTTTGTTTCAACATCAGAGAAAAAGGAGGACACATTACATCTGAACTGAACTTTCTCCTTATATTCCACTTGAGTCACTGTGAAAAACAAGACACTTCAGTCAGTATGTGTTACTGTGGCAGAGTGGTTATCCTGTCTCCTCCTCTCAGTGAGGAGGTTGTGGGTTAGACTCCTGATCTAAGAACAAAATACTCACATGAGACCACAGACAGATACACAGGAGCATCAGGAGGCAGGTGACGTCCTGACTGGTCGTATTGTTGACAGTAGAAGACTCCAGCATCTTGAGGCTGAACATTTTGAATCTTCAGACTGCAATTTTTTGTCACTATGAGTCGATTTGACAGAGTCTCTGGGGCCCTGTGGATCTTTCCAAGTCTAATGATTTCTTTAGTTTCTGTTTTTTTTTCAGCCGAGTTAAAAATCCAAACTGTTCCATCACATTCTCTTTGTCCCTTTTTTACATTGTTACAGGACAAAGTGATAGTTTCTCCCTCTTTCACAAACTCAGATGATTCTGTGGAAGAGAAATCAAAAAGGAAAGAAAATATCAATTATACTGTATTACCTCTGTGTCCTTGGGCAAAACACATCACCATGTTCCTGCTGGTAGGTCAGTAGCAGGTTTTTCAGCCGAGTTAAAAATCCAAAATGTTCTATCACATTCTCTTTGTCCCCTTATTCTTACATTGTCACAGGACTGAACCAAGGACCTGGAGCTACTGAACATGGAGCTGTCCCAACATCTCTGATTCAATTCTGTTTCCTTTTGTGGAGCCCAAAATCACAAGAGTCTACGACGGTTTAATGCCACACGGCTAAAGATAAGGTCCATACTCGATTTGGCTTTGTCTTTGCAGCATTATTTCTCAAACTAGAAGCACTCATGTTTAATCACACACCGGTAAACGAAGCCCCGCCCTCCCTCTCCTCTCACAGCCTCGCCCGGTGTCTCTCATGTCACAAATCATCTGCAGCTAAAACTCTCATTTCAAACGGTTTTATTTAGCTGTGCATGTGACCCAAAGTTTTTACTCTCTTTAGTCTTTGCATCATGCCTCACCACGTTTAATGCAATACTGCGGAACATTCTTGGTAAAGCATTAAGATCTCCATGGAGACAGACAGGTAGCAGACCCTCCACCCGGACAGTTCCATGGAGCTCCTCATATTCACTAATATTCAATCAAATACGATCGAACTAAAGCCAAATTCAGAAACACTTCCTGGTTTGACATTTGAAAAGCTTCAGACTATAAAAGATTTCAGACAGTTTCAGACAGTTCTGAGGAGTGTTTCAGTAGCTGCATGTAAAAGACAGAATCACAAACAGGTCTACAAAAGAAAAGGACTCAAGTGTCTTACCTGAGCAGTACAGAAGACTCAGGTCTGAACTCAGCCAGGGACATTGTGTCTGTGAGTCCACTTCTGGCTCACACTTTGTCCTAACTTCCTCTAAACATGTCAAACTTCAGATCTCAACACATCCGTATGAAGAAGGTCACACAGGGCTCCCACATGTTGCCTTTTATATTAGTCCTGTTTGGACTGAAGATCTAGTCCAGGCTTCTCCAACCTGGAGCTCGGGAGCTTCCAGGATCAGTGCTTCAGCTGCAGCTCATTGTCCAATCAGCCCCAGTACTTAGTCCTGTCCTTGTCCTTTGTTCCTGGTCAGTTCATTCCTTGTTCATCCCTTGTCTACAGCCTCGTCCTGCTTGTCCAGGTCTTCAGCCTGTCCATGACCTGTGAGTCTTTCCCCTGTGTCTTCCTGCCGGTCCATGTCTCCAGCTTCCATCACCACATCCTACATTCCCCTTCAATAAACTGCTTAATATCTGGACTAAACTCACACTACCAGGACTAAACTCATGCTACCAGGACTACATTTATGCTACCAGGACTAAACTCATGCTACCAGGACTAAATTTATGCTACCAGGACTAAGGCCAGTCTAGGACCAAATGGTTTTAAAGAAGCACATGTTTGTCACAGTGCAAAGAGGATGTGGTGGAGGGTGTTTCACGGTCCAACACACTAGTGTGGTTTAACTCACTGTGGCTGTATTCCCAACACATGAAGAAGTGGACTAAGGCAGTTTGACTCTGTACTGTTTGACTTCAGTCAAATGAAGCTGACTGATCGGGAACAAGACTGTTCAAGGAATCGTAGTAGTAGTAAAATAAAAAACGCAGGATCATCATGTAGAGCAGCTTAATACAAACATTTGACTGTAAGACCAAAAAGAGTGGATGAGCTGACAGCGCACATACTCACTTCCTATTTACAACTATTTACTTTCTTCTACTTCTACTTCTACCGATGTATTGTACAGTGTAACAGTACTTTTACTTGAGTAATATAGTTTTGAAGTAACGCTACTCTTACTTATAGTCCAAGTTTTGGCCACTCTACTGCTTCTGTCAAAAGGGTTCTGTGTTTTCTTTCATTATGGTGGCAATCTAGAAGAGCTCCTCTGTGTTTTTAAAGCACAGTCACTGCCAAATCACCTCGAGCACACAGCTCGTCCTCTTCAGTGTTAGCAGCTTTGGCTGTGGCCTCATTGGGTTCTTCCCTCAGTGCTCCCTCTGCTGGCTGCAGTGCCGGACTTTGACTTGTGTTTAAACACTCAGATACTTTTAAAGAGTGTGTATTTGGAGTGCACTTGTAGTACACATATACTGTATAAGCAGCTCTTGAGCTTAAAAGAAGCCTGCTGTGTACTGTCTGCATCTAATTATGAAGTGTGTTACTACCCAAGAATATAGAAAATACAAGTGTTTGAAATGTGGTGGATCTTCACTGAGCGTCCCATTCATTCTCTACGGGGAACTGGCCGTGTCATTCTAGTATAAACCGATAACCAGCAGCCTGTGGACAGGAAGTTACATAAACTCTGTCCACATGTTCAGCTCTTTATGTGTCATGTTAATACTTGTGTGTTTAATGCCCAAATTCAGCTGAATTATTTGTTTAAAAATAACTGATCTAAGCTGCACCAAAAACACTTGGTGATAAGTGATTTTTTTCTGTCTTAAAGAGGACATACTGTACTTTTTACAGGGTCTTAATATTGAACTCTAACATAACTAGATCATTATTTGACTTTCTGTTCAGTATAAACCACAGCACTGACCTAACACCGATTAAAAATAGTGTGACTTCCTGTTTTCACACATTTTACTGGAACAAGTAGCAGATTCACATTATTAAGTTTTTATTGTGTTTTTATTAAGAAAATGGTACATGACATTTCAGAACCAACATGAAAATACATTTCAATTTAATTCAACTTTATTTCTATAGCACATTTAAAACAGTTTCAGTTGACCAAAGTGCTTCACATAAAAGTTACATATACATATAAACAGATAACACAATGTAAAAAAATGAAATAAAATCAAGATAATCTGACTCGCTCGTATTAAATGTCAGGGAGAAGAGGTGAGTTTTCAGTCTGGTCTTAAACTGTGTTACAGACTGAGAGGATCTGACAGGAAGAGGAAGACTGTTCCACAGAAAAGCCTCTGTCTTTTGAAATAACTGTGACTAAATACAGGGATTGGGAGATAAGGCTTTGGCTGCTTTTCTTTCTTTGGATCCTCATCAGTGACAGTAAAGCTGTTGCTCTTCTTCCTGCGGTCCACAAAAATCCGAGCATTACCAAAGACGAGCACACAGTAGAAGCATACAACCCTGTACAGTATCTGCAGTGATACAGTCAGCTTGTCCTGGGTCTGCCATGAGGAGGAGCAGCAGCTCTACTCCAAGATCCTCCTGTGTGACTGAGCTCACCCTGCAGAGGAAACTCATTTCAATTTCATGAGTTGGTTGGTTGAGGTTAATGTAAATGTATTTCCAGGGGCCTGTCTGGGTTCAGAAGTTTGGATATCTGCACTAAACATGAATTCATCAGAGAGAATCTGAGGAGTTTTAGTGACAGAAACACAGTGAATGTAAAAGTCTGTTGTGTACAATAACCTACACAATTTCAAAGCACTGAAGCCTTGAATGCACAAAAATTATCATTCAAGACATCATTTGGTCATTCAAAAGGTTTAAAATGACAAAGGCACTGCCATCAGTCAGGTCTGTGTCTGTGTTGGTGCAGATATCTTGAGGTGTGAAGTGAGGCATGTTTAAAGGAAGTGTGAAAGAGCAGAAAGGGAAGAAAACCTCACAGACACGATGGCCCTGGCTGTGTTCAGACCTGTGCTTCTCACTCTGAGTCTTCTGCTCTGCTCAGGTAAGATACCATCACCTGTTTAAATGCTGCTGCGCTCGTCGTCTGAAATGTTCATGTCAGTTTACACCAGAGATCAGGAAAGTTTAGTTTGGCAAAGTGCACAACCCTGAGGACTGTACGCCAAGAGAGGGGTTTACATCCAACCATAGAATCAATATGTCACCTGCCCAAACTAAACTGTAAGATTTTTGACATCATGAAACAGTCGGATATTTTCCATCGGGTAAAGTGTTTGGAGGAGCAGCTTTAGGACGTTTGGATCTGATACTGTACCTCTGCTGTTCTTACAAATACATGGAGTAAAAGTCAAATATTGTTACTGTTCTCTGGGGCTTCTGTAGCTCCACAAACACTCACCCAGTCACATAAACCTAATGCCATGGAGCCATATATATACATACATACAAAGGGCCCGCAAAGGGAGTATCTTTCCTAGAATGAATTAAAATAGGCTAAGATTGAAAAACTGATGGGAAAATGTTAAAACACTCAAAGATACTCTGATCACTCTATCAAAAATCAGCCCATTTTCATAAAAAATGCAGAAGTTCTATAAGAAACAGAAGTCAAAAAGTACAAAAACCTAGTGAGGTGTGACTGACCCATGGAAAACAGAACTAGTTCATTTGAAACCGTTTCTTCTCTTACCTTATTCATTCAGAGCGTCCCAATTATTCACCACAGAGTTTATTATTGCGCTTCTCAGTCACTGTAATATTAAGAACAACTAGCATGCTAACTGTGCACTTTGTGTTACTTAGACAATTAAAAGCTTTATAATGCAAAGGTTTGGCTCTATTCGATTTGCAGTTGGGTTTATTTAGGCTCCATTTACTGTTACCTCCCTCTTTACAGTCATATTTAAAGACAGTACATCGGCCTAATAGTATTTTTGAAGAACTCTCTTTTCAGCACACTAGCCTAATACTGAAGTCTACTATATAAGAGCAGTTAGCAGAATTTGTCCAATAGCCCGTATATCGGTCAGGCCCTAATGCAAATGTTCGTTTGACGTGTAATCTTGCATTTCTTTCATTACATTCACTACTGTGACCTTAAAAACTGCATTTGCGCTGTGAGCAGGGTCGCCTCTCCACAGATCTAACCTGTAGCTTGGCCTGGTGGCATCTGTTAATGCTATACTGTTGAACATTCTGCAGGTAGATACTTTCTTCCACAATTTAACACATTTTTATTTTGTAATATGTGTGATTTAAATAGCACTGATCTACCAGCAGTAACATGGTGATGTGTTTTGCCCAAGGACACATAGTCAGAAGTTTGCAACAGGGGTTGAACCAGCAACTGTCTTCACTGCTCCCTCTTGAACAATTGAATTTCTGGAATATGAATACATGATTTGAGATGTTGAAACAGCTCCATCTTCTCTTGGTCGAGTTTGCTGGTTCAATTCCTGTAAAATAACCAATCTTTTCTTTCTTTTATGATTTCTCTTCCACAGAATCAGCTTCAGCTCAACATCAGTTTGTGGAAGAGGGACAAAGTATCACTTTGTCCTGTGGGGATGTAAGAGAGGGACAAAGAGCATGTGCTGGAACCACATGGAGTTTTTACTCGGCCGACAAAACAATAAAAAATAAACAACTTATTACAAATGGAAGGATCAGCTCCAGTGTCCCAGAGACTCTGTCAAAGAGACTCAGAGTGACACAAAAGTGTGGTCTGGAGATTCTGAATGTCCATCTTCAGGATGCTGGAAAGTTCAACTGTCATCAATCAGGATATTACCATTCTAGCTCATATCTGTCTGTGGTCTCATGTGAGTATTTTGTTATTAGATCAGGAGTCTAACCCACATCCTCCTCACTGAAGCTGTTTTCAGGCCGGCCAGAACGGTGCTGGTGCTGGCCATACAAAATAACAATCATGGATCGCATCACGACAGCAGCGAGCATTTGTACTCATACATAAGATGAACGGGATGTAATATTTTGTAGACTTTTCTTGTCATACATGAAGAGACACGTTAAATCTTGTTGCAATGGCAGGTCCGGATGTATCATCCATGTGTTTGTTTATTTTACATCCGGGCGTGTGACCCGGATGAACCTGCTGACGTCCACTGTATTGTCATGGTTCATTTAGAAGAAAACAACTTTTACTTGGTTCCCATCAGAAACCATCTTTTCAATTGTCGAACACTCTGATTTTTAGTGTGAACACATCACGTCAGTCAGTTCAAGATGAGGTGCATGAACCAGCACCGGCACAGTTCTCTTTTGGTCTGAAAACGCTTTGAGAGGAGACAGGATAACCACTCTGCCACAGTAACACATTGACTGGAGTGTCTGGTTTTTCACAGTGACTAAATGGACAGAGGAGGAGAAGAAGAACGTTGAGCTAAGATGTAATGTGTCCTACTACAGCTATCCCTATACCTATAACTCTGAAGTCAAAACAAAATGGCTGTTTAATGGACAAGACGTCAGTGATCTCAAATTATCCACAACAAACCATGAAGGAGCTCTCACTGTTACAGTTCCAAACTCACATTCCCTTTACAAACGCATGGATCTGCTCAGATGTGAAGTGGTTTATGGAGGGAACAGGAAGGAGTTCTCTCTCAGATGCAACAAACCAGGTAAGACCAGAGTTGAACCAGCAACTCCCTCTTGAGCAGTTGAACTTCTGGAATATGAACACATGATTTGAGATGTTGAGACAGCTTCATCTTCTCTTGCTCAAAGTTGCTGGTCCAATCCCTGTAATATAAACAATCTTTTCCTTCTTTTATGATTTCTCTTCCACAGAATCACCCTCAACTCCATCTGAGTTTGTGGAAGAGGGAGGAAGTATCACTTTGTCCTGTGGGGATGTAAGAGAGGGACAAAGAGAATGTGCTGGAACCAAATGGACTTTTTACTCGGCCGACAAACCAGGAGAAAGTAAAAGCCTCATCACACTTGGAGAGGTCACCTCCAATGTCCCAGAGATTTCAGAACGACTGAAATTAAAAGAAAGTTGTGGTCTGGAGATTCAAAATGTCCACCCTCAGGATGCTGGAGTCTTCTACTGTCAACAATACGACCAGTCAGGACGTCTCCTGCCTCCTGATGCTCCTGTGTATCTGTCTGTGGTCTCGTGTGAGTATAATAACAGGATAACTACTCTGCCACAGGAACACATACAGACTGAAGTGTCTTGTTTTTCACAGTCACTAAATGGACAGAGGAGGAGGAGAAGAACATTGAGTTAAGATGTCATGTGTCCTCCTACGTCTGTGGTGTCAAAACAAAATGGCTGTTTAATGGACAAGACGTCAATGATCTCAAATTAAACACAACAAACCATGAAGGAGCTCTCACTGTTACAGTTCCAAACTCACATTCCCTTTACAAAGACGTGGATCTGCTCAGATGTGAAGTGGTTTATGGAGGGAACAGGAAGGAGTTCTCTCTCAGATGCAACAAACCAGGTAAGACCAGAGTTGAACCAGCAACTCCCTCTTGAGCAGTTGAACTTCTGGAATATGAACACATGATTTGAGATGTTGAGACAGCTTCATCTTCTCTTGGTCAAAGTTGCTGGTCCAATCCCTGTAATATAAACAATCTTTTCTTTCTTTTATGATTTCTCTTCCACAGAATCACCCTCAACTCCATCTGAGTTTGTGGAAGAGGGAGGAAGTATCACTTTGTCCTGTGGGGATGTAAGAGAGGGACA
Organism: Odontamblyopus lacepedii; assembly: GCA_034769755.1. Taxonomy (NCBI): domain Eukaryota; kingdom Metazoa; phylum Chordata; class Actinopteri; order Gobiiformes; family Gobiidae; genus Odontamblyopus; species Odontamblyopus lacepedii. The sequence goes on from CM068366.1 coordinate 18,547,049, forward strand.
AAGAGAATGTGCTGGAACTACATGGACTTTTTACTCGGCCGACAAACCAGGAGAAAGTAAAAGCCTTATCACACTTGGAGAGGTCACCTCCAATGTCCCAGAGATTTCAGAACGACTGAAATTAAAAGAAAGTTGTGGTCTGGAGATTCAAAATGTCCACCCTCAGGATGCTGGAGTCTTCTACTGTCAACAATACGACCAGTCAGGACGTCTCCTGCCTCCTGATGCTCCTGTGTATCTGTCTGTGGTCTCGTGTGAGTATAATAACAGGATAACCACTCTGCCACAGGAACACATACTGACTAAAGTGTCTTGTTTTTCACAGTCACTAAATGGACAGAGGAGGAGGAGAAGAACATTGAGTTAAGATGTCATGTGTCCTCCTACGTCTGTGGTGTCAAAACAAAATGGCTGTTTAATGGACAAGACGTCGATGATCTCAAATTAAACACAACAAAGCATGAAGGAGCTCTCACTGTTACAGTTCCAAACTCACATTCCCTTTACAAAGACGTGGATCTGTTCAGATGTGAAGTGGCTGATAGACAGAAGAAGAAGGAGTTTTCTCTCAGATGCAACAAACCAGGTGAGACCAGGAGGAGGGGTCAGTGTGGGGCAAATCACTTTAGTATTAGTATGATTTCTCTTCCACAGAATCAGCACCAGATCAATATCAATTTGGGGAAGAGGGAGGAAGTATCACTTTGTCCTGTGGGGATGTAAGAGAGGGACAAAGAGCATGTGCTGGAACCACATGGACTTTTTACTCGGCCGACAAAACAATAAAACATAAACAACTTATTACCAATGGAAGGATCAGCTCCAGTGTCCCAGAGACTCTGTCAAAGAGACTCAGAGTGACACAAAAGTGTGGTCTGGAGATTCAAAATATTCAGCCTCAGGATGCTGGAAAGTTCTACTGTCAACAAACAGGATATTACCCGTCTTCTAGCACTCCTGTGTATCTGTCTGTGGTCTCATGTGAGTATTTTGTTCTTAGATCAGGAATCTAACCCACAACCTCCTCACTGAGAGGAGACAGGATAACCACTCTGCCACAGTAACACATACTGACTGAAGTGTCTTGTTTTTCACAGTCACTCAATGGACAGAGGAGGAGGAGAAGAACGTTGAGTTAAGATGTCATGTGTCCTCCTACGTCTGTGGTGTCAAAACAAAATGTCTGTTTAATGGACAAGACGTCAATGATCTCAAATTAAACACAACAAACCATGAAGGAGCTCTCACTGTTACAGTTCCAAACTCACATTCCCTTTACAAACACATGGATCTGCTCAGATGTGAAGTGGTTTATGGAGGGAACAGGAAGGAGTTCTCTCTCAGATGCAACAAACCAGGTAAGACCAGAGTTGAACCAGCAACTCCCTCTTGAGCAGTTGAACTTCTGGAATATGAATACATGATTTGAGATGTTGAGACAGCTTCATCTTCTCTTGCTCAAAGTTGCTGGTCCAATCCCTGTAATATAAACAATCTTTTCCTTCTTTTATGATTTCTCTTCCACAGAATCACCCTCAACTCCATCTGAGTTTGTGGAAGAGGGAGGAAGTATCACTTTGTCCTGTGGGGATGTAAGAGAGGGACAAAGAGAATGTGCTGGAACCACATGGACTTTTTACTCGGCCGACAAACCAGGAGAAAGTAAAAGCCTCATCACACTTGGAGAGGTCACCTCCAGTGTCCCAGAGATTTCAGAACGACTTAAATTAAAAGAAAGTTGTGGTCTGGAGATTCAAAATGTCCACCCTCAGGATGCTGGAGTCTTCTACTGTCAACAATACGACCAGTCAGGACGTCTCCTGCCTCCTGATGCTCCTGTGTATCTGTCTGTGGTCTCGTGTGAGTATAATAACAGGATAACTACTCTGCCACAGGAACACATACTGACTGAAGTGTCTTGTTTTTCACAGTCACTAAATGGACAGAGGAGGAGGAGAAGAACATTGAGTTAAGATGTCATGTGTCCTCCTACGTCTGTGGTGTCAAAACAAAATGGCTGTTTAATGGACAAGACGTCAATGAGCTCAAATTAAACACAACAAACCATGAAGGAGCTCTCACTGTTACAGTTCCAAACTCACATTCCCTTTACAAAGACGTGGATCTGTTCAGATGTGAAGTGGCTGATAGACAGAAGAAGAAGGAGTTTTCTCTCAGAGCCAACAAACCAGGTGAGACAGGAGGAGGAGTCAGTGTGGGGAACTTTAGTGTGACTAAATACGATTAGGTTTCACAAACAAAGATCTGAACAGTGACAACCAGGGGTTCATTTATAAAGCTTTGCTTACCCACTGCACATTGTGTAGGCGTTCTCTACACTAACTGCAGGATTTCTAAAACTCCTCCTAAGCGTTTCGCTTATCTGCAGCAGCTAGAACCCCACTGTAGCTCCGAGCAAAGAACCCTAACTTTAGTTCCTGTGTTGAACTTGTGTGTGTATAAGTGCAGTACTTTTCCTCTTGTACTGTTACTGTGTTTAACTTGTGTGTGTATAAGTGCAGTACTTTTCCTCTTGTACTGTGTTACTGTGTTGAACTTGTGTGTGTATAAGTGCAGTACTTTTCCTCGTGTACTGTTACTGTGTTGATCTTGTGTGTGTATAAGTGCAGTACTTTTCCTCGTGTACTGTGTTACTGTGTTGATCTTGTGTGTGCAGGTTGGCTGTGGGCTGTGCTCGTGGCTGTAGTTGGAGGACTTGTCACTGTGGTGGTCGTGGTGACATGGAGGAAACTCAGAGGTGAAACAACATCACACAAAAAAATGTTTTTATGTGGGACACAACAGAGGACTACGGTCAGAGGAGGAGACTGTCTGTTAAAATAAAGCTCATCATGACATTTAGTTTCACTATTGTCTTCTTAAATCAAGATATGAACAATAATAACAGAAATCCAAACATCCAAATGAGCCACTCTAACTGCAGTAGCTGGAAAGGTTTCACTTGGATAGATCTGAACGCTATAAACGAGGTGGCATTTTAGAAACAACAGCCTGTGACTCTCCCAGACAGTTGTTTCTCTGTCATGGTGCAACTTCAGAGAGACGAGACTGTGGGCGGGGCTAAAAGTTCACTCATGGTTCAAAATGAGGGAGTCGAAAAGGTCCAAGCACCTTAACCTGGCTATAGTCACGAATATCTTCCATTTCCAATATTTTCATATTGATTTGACAGTGTAATTCTACTGCAACACTGCACTTTTCCTGTGAGACAATGAATACTTTCTCTGGAACTAATATACATGTGTTTGTTTACAGTGAAGCCTGACACCAGAAGGGACCCTCCTGTGAGTTTAAGATTAAGAAATACTATGGTGAGTGGACTTAACAGACATTTGTGATAAAAAAACAAAACAAACCAACTCTAGATTGGCTGTTTCGTCTCTGCTCTGGCCAGAACTTTCTGTTGTTGTATTTTTGGGCAAGACACTTCATAATGCTGTTTCTAAGGGGAGGGCATTGATACAGACTGTAGTGGGTTAACAAACAGAATCTAAAATGGAAGGATTTGCTCCAAACAGAAGGTACAGATATTGCAGCGGTTCACAGTTGGTGGTTGAAATTGGTCTTTGTTCTCAATCGAATGTGTAGGTCTAAAGCTTCTGCCCAAAATGACGTCTGATAAAATATTGAACTCTACAACTCTGATTCATTTGATGTTTTTTTTTAAGGCTGAACCTGAAGAAGGGGGAGTGTCCTATGCGACCGTCAGCTACAACAGGAACAACCAGAGAAATGAGGTAAGGACGAGACCAGGACTCAACCAGGACTAGACCAGGACTAAACCAGGACTAAACCAGAACTAGACCAGGACTAGACCAAGACTATCTCAAGACAGGACCAGGACTAGACCAGGACTAAACCAGGACTAGACCAGGACTAAACCAGGACTAGACCAAGACTATCTCATGACAGAACCAGGACTAGACCAGGACTAGACCAGGACTAAACCATGGACTAAACCAGGACTAGACCAAGACTATCTCAAGACAGGACCAGGAACAAACCAGGACTAGACCAGGACTAAACCAGGACTAGACCAGGACTAAACCAGGACTAGACCAGGACTAAACCAGGACTAAACCAGAACTAGACCAGGACTAGACCAAGACTATCTCAAGACAGGACCAGGACTAGACCAGGACTAAACCAGGACTAGACCAGGACTAAACCAGGACTAGACCAAGACTATCTCATGACAGAACCAGGACTAGACCAGGACTAGACCAGGACTAAACCATGGACTAAACCAGGACTAGACCAAGACTATCTCAAGACAGGACCAGGAACAAACCAGGACTAGACCAGGACTAAACCAGGACTAGACCAGGACTAAACCAGGACTAAACCAGGACTAGACCAGGACTAAACCTGGACTAAACTAGGACTAGACCAGGACTAACCCAGGACTAGACCAAGACTATCTCAAGACAGGACCAGGACTAAACCAGGACTAGACCAGGACTAAACCAGGACTAGACCAGGACTAGACCAGGACTATCTCAAGACAGGACCACGACTAGACCAGGACTAAACCAGGACTAGACCAAGACTATCTCAAGACAGGACCAGGACTCAACCAGGACTAGACCAAGACTATCTCAAGACAGGACCAGGACTAGACCAGGACTAGAACAGGACTAAACCAGGACTAACCCAGGACTAGACCAGGACTAGACCAGGACTAAACCAGGACTAGACCAGGCTAAAACATTTCACAGGAGGCTGAAAAACACTGCAGATTTCTTTTGTGCGTCGCTGAAATAAACAAATCTGATTGGACGACCGTGTTTGAGTCTGGCTTGTGATCAGACTGATGTCCCTCTGTGTAAATAATACAGACAGACATGATTCTGGACTCCTGTATTTCCTTTTGGATTTTCGACCAACAAACCTCATGCATATAAATGTATTCTATACTAATATAAGATATTGTCCTGTCCCTGTGCTCAGGTCAGACGGAGTGAGGAGGAGGTGACCTACAGCTCAGTGAGGAACACCACTGTGGAGGACCCTGCTCAGCTCTACGCCACCGTCAACAAATGAACAACAACCAACCAACAAATACCCAACCAACAACCAACCCACAACCAACCAACAACCAACCCACAACCAACCCACAACCAACCAACAACAACCAACCAACAACCAACCCACAACCAACCCACAACCAACCATCAACCTAACCACAACCAACCAACAACCAACCCACCAACTACCCGACCCAACAACCAACCAACCAACCGACGCAACAACCATCCAACCCAACAATCAAACAACAACCAACCCTACAACCAACCCAACAACCGACCAACAACCAACCCTACAACCAACCCAACAACCGACCAACAACCAACCCAACAATCAAACAACAACCAACCAGCAACCTACCATTCCAGCAATCAACCAACAATCACCCCGACAACCAACCAACAACCGACCAACAACCAACCCAACAACCGACCAACAACAGTCCAACAACCAACCCAACAACCAACCAACAACCGACCAACAACCAACCAACCAACAACCAACCAACAACCAACCCAACAACCAACTAACAACCAACCAACAACCGACCAACAACCAACCAACAACCAACCCAACAACCAACCCAACAACCGACCAACAACCGACCAACAATTAACCAACAACCGACCAACAACCAACCAACCAACAACCAACCAACAACCAACAACTAACCCAACAACCAACCCAACAACCAACCAAAAACCAACCAACAACCGATCAACAACCAACCAACCAACAACCAACCCTACAACCAACCAACAACCGACCAACAACCAACCAACAACCGACCAACAACCAACCCAACAACCAACCAACAACTGACCAACAACCAACCAACAACCAACCAACAACTGACCAACAACCAACCCAACAACCAACCAACAACCGACCAACAACCAACCCACAACCAACCAACAACCAACCAACAACCAACCAACAACCAACCAACAACCAACCAACAACCAACCAACCAACAACCAACCAACAACCGACCAACAACCAACCCAACAACCAACCCAACAACCAACCAACAACCAACCCAACAATCGACCAACAACCAACCAAACAACCAACCAACAACCAACCAACAACCAACCAACCAACAACCAACCAACAACCAACCCTACAACCAACCAACAACCGACCAACAACCAACCAACAACCGACCAACAACCAACCCAACAACCAACCAACAACTGACCAACAACCAACCAACAACCAACCAACAACTGACTAACAACCAACCCAACAACCAACCAACAACCGACCAACAACCAACCCACCAACCGACCAACAACCAACCCATCAACCAACCAAAAACCAACCAACAACCAACCAACCAACCAACAACCAACGCTACAACCAACCAACAACCGACCAACAACCAACCCAACAACCAACCAACAACTAACCAACAACCAACCAACTAACAACCAACCCAACAACCAACCCAACAACCGACGAACAACCAACCAACAACCAAACCAACAACCGACCAACAACCAACCCAACAACCAACCAACAACCAACCAAACAACCAAACAACAACTGACCAACAACCAACCAACAACCAACCCTACAACCAACCAACAACCGACCAACAACCGACCAACAACCAACCCAACAACCAACCAACAACTGACCAACAACCAACCAACCAACAACCAAACAACAACCAACCCAACAACCAACCAACAACCAACCAACAACCGACCAACAACCAACCAACAACCAACCCAACAACCAACCCAACAACCGACCAACAACCGACCAACAACCAACCAACAACCAACAACCAACCCAACAACCAACCCAACAACCAACCCAACAACCAACCAACAACCGACCAACAACCAACCAACAACCGATCAACAACCAACCAACAACCAACCAACGACCAACCCTACAACCAACCAACAACCGACCAACAACCAACCCAACAACCAACCCAACAACCGACCAACAACCAACCCACCAACCGACCAACAACCAACCCAACAACCAACCAAAAACCAACCAACAACCGATCAACAACCAACCAACAACCAACCCTACAACCAACCAACAACCGACCAACAACCAACCAACAACCGACCAACAACCAACCCAACAACCAACCAACAACTGACCAACAACCAACCAACAACCAACCAACAACTGACCAACAACCAACCCAACAACCAAGCAACAACCGACCAACAACCAACCCACCAACCGACCAACAACCAACCAACAACCAACCAACAACCAACCAATGACCAACCCTACAACCAACCAACAACCGACCAACAACCAACCCAACAACCAACCCAACAACCGACCAACAACCAACCCACCAACCGACCAACAACCAACCCAACAACCAACCAAAAACCAACCAACAACCAACCAACCAACAACCAACCAACAACCAACCCTACAACCAACCAACAACCGACCAACAACCAACCAACAACCGACCAACAACCAACCCAACAACCAACCAACAACTGACCAACAACCAACCAACAACCAACCAACAACTGACTAACAACCAACCCAACAACCAACCAACAACCGACCAACAACCAACCCACCAACTGACCAACAACCAACCCAACAACCAACCAAAAGCCAACCAACAACCAACCAACCAACAACCAACGCTACAACCAACCAACAACCGACCAACAACCAACCCAACAACCAACCAACAACTAACCAACAACCAACCAACTAACAACCAACCCAACAACAACCCAACAACCGACGAACAACCAACCAACAACCAAACCAACAACCGACCAACAACCAACCCAACAACCAACCAACAACCGACCAACAACCAACCAACAACCAACCAAACAACCAAACAACAACTGACCAACAACCAACCAACAACCAACCCTACAACCAACCAACAACCGACCAACAACCAACCCAACAACCAACCCAACAACCAACCAACAACCGACCAACAACCAACCCAAAAACCAACCAACAACCGACCAACAACCAACCAACAACCGACCAACCAACAACCAACCCAACAACCAACCAACAACCGACCAACAACCAACCAACCAACAACCAAACAACAACCAACCCAACAACCAACCAACAACCAACCAACAACCGACCAACAACCAACCAACAACCAACCCAACAACCAACCCAACAACCGACCAACAACCGACCAACAACCAACCAACAACCGACCAACAACCAACCAACCAACAACCAACCAACAACCAACCCAACAACCAACCCAATAACCAACCAACAACTGACCAACAACCAACCCAACAACCAAGCAACAACCGACCAACAACCAACCCACCAACCGACCAACAACCAACCAACAACCGATCAACAACCAACCAACCAACGACCAACCCTACAACCAACCAACAACCGACCAACAACCAACCCAACAACCAACCCAACAACCGACCAACAACCAACCCACCAACCGACCAACAACCAACCCAACAACCAACCAAAAACCAACCAACAACCGATCAACAACCAACCAACCAACAACCAACCCTACAACCAACCAACAACCGACCAACAACCAACCAACAACCGACCAACAACCAACCCAACAACCAACCAACAACTGACCAACAACCAACCAACAACCAACCAACAACTGACCAACAACCAACCCAACAACCAAGCAACAACCGACCAACAACCAACCCACCAACCGACCAACAACCAACCAACAACCAACCAATGACCAACCAATGACCAACCCTACAACCAACCAACAACCGACCAACAACCAACCCAACAACCAACCCAACAACCGACCAACAACCAACCCACCAACCGACCAACAACCAACCCAACAACCAACCAAAAACCAACCAACAACCAACCAACCAACAACCAACCAACAACCAACCCTACAACCAACCAACAACTGACCAACAACCAACCAACAACTGACCAACAACCAACCCAACAACCAACCAACAACTGACCAACAACCAACCAACAACCAACCAACAACTGACGAACAACCAACCCAACAACCAACCAACAACCGACCAACAACCAACCCACCAACCGACCAACAACCAACCCAACAACCAACCAAAAACCAACCAACAACCAACCAACCAACAACCAACGCTACAACCAACCAACAACCGACCAACAACCAACCCAACAACCAACCAACAACTAACCAACAACCAACCAACTAACAACCAACCCAACAACCAACCCAACAACCGACGAACAACCAACCAACAACCAAACCAACAACCGACCAACAACCAACCCAACAACCAACAACCGACCAACAACCAACCAACAACCAACCAAACAACCAAACAACAACTGACCAACAACCAACCAACAACCAACCCTACAACCAACCAACAACCGACCAACAACCAACCCAACAACCAACCCAACAACCAACCAACAACCGACCAACAACCAACCCCAAAACCAACCAACAACCGACCAACAACCAACCAACAACCGACCAACCAACAACCAACCCAACAACCGACGAACAACCAACCCAACAACCAACCAACAACCAACCCAACAACTGACCAACAACTGAACAACAACCGACCAACAACCAAACCACATGAAGTACTGGGACTTTTTAATGTCACTGTGTTGAAAATGTGATGGAAAAGAACTGAACCTTAACAGTTGTAAAAAGTAGTAGTAGTTGAAGCCTCGTACTAGTAGTAGCAGAAGTACACCAAGAAGCCAAGTACTTGCCTGGAAGAAGCAGCATGTAGTAGCCTTGTAGTAGTAGCTTAGAAGTACTAGTAGTCGGCTAATCTGAGTATGAGTAGTCCTGTATGAAGCAGTGGTAGCAGCTTTGTAATAGTATAACCTAGTATCCTAGTAACAGTGAGTTTTTATTTTTCTATTCAAAGTCACGTTTCTTTATATGGCACAAGGACAGAGGAGAGGAGGAGAAGGGCAGAAGAGAAGAAGAGAGAGGGGTAGAAGAGGAGAGAGGGGTAGAAGAGGAGAGGGGGGTAGAAGAGAAGAGTAGAGAGGGGCAGAAGAGGAGAGGAGAGAGGGGCAGAAGATAAGAGGGGCAGAAGAGAAGAGGAGAGAGGGGCAGAAGAGAAGAGGGGCAGAAGAGAAGAGGAGAGAGGGGCAGAAGAGAAGAGGGGCAGAAGAGGAGAGCAGGGCAAAAGAGGAGAGAGAGAGGGGCAGAAGAGAGTTCTGTTACCTAGCAACCAAAACGTGTTTAAATTGCACAATATTCACGATTTAAAAAAAATAAAAATCAATAATCACACTTTTATTTTGTTAATTTAATGTTTAAATGGTCAGAAAAATGTCCCTTTGTTTTGGAAGTTTTTTACGTAAATTATAACTCTGTTGGTAACTTTGGAGCTAACTGTCTAACTATTACTGTCCACATGGTTCATTTTTTTCTTTCTTTATTATTATTTTTTCGACCCAGACATAAGCCTCAGTAACGACCACTACATTCTGTGCCTTTGTCGCCCTCTTCTGGACACACGGTGCACGCACAGTTGTAGATCCTTAGCAAAATTAATCAAATACAAGAAATAGTTCAAATAAATATTGAATCCTATCAGAGTGCAGCGTTTTTTTGGGATGTGGAGGACACAGATTGCAGATTTGTCGTTGTGTTTTATGGTTTGTATCTTTGTCCACACGAAGCAAAAACTCACAAATTCCAACGTCTTCTCAACCTAAATAAACTTTTTTTTCTTTCACAACAGATTCAGAAAGTGGACCCAAAAAACGTGCCTTATGATCGCTCGATTCGCCTCATATGAAAGGAAACACTGCCCTCTGGTGGCCACGTTACACACACGAACCCTTGTAAACTTGTTTTTCTTTATTTATTCATGAAAACAAAAAGTGTTAGAATAAATTTAAGACAAAATATGTACAGTGAGCGCTTTATTGACGAGTTAAATGTGTTATTCAAGCAAGAGTCAAAGTTAAACATGTAAAACCGATGAAGAAAATACAATTATAACGCAAAACCCGAATGCATTTATCGCCCATTCAAGTCCTGATGTTCCACACACTCAGAGCTGCAGGGGGCGCTGTGCTCTACGTTCTGATCCTCACCGAAGGTTCACCCGCGTTCTCATAGTAAACCGAGGCCACCTGTCAATCACACACATGTCAGATGCCCTCCCGTAATGTCATATCCCTGTGTCAGATGCCCTCCCGTAATGTCATATCCCTGTGTCAGATGCCCTCCCGTAATGTCATATCCCTGTGTCAGATGCCCTCCCGTAATGTCATATCCCTGTGTCAGATGCCCTCCCGTAATGTCGTATCCCTGTGTCAGATGCCCTCCCGTAATGTCATATCCCTGTGTCAGATGCCCTCCCGTAATGTCATATCCCTGTGTCAGATGCCCTCCCGTAATGTCATATCCCTGTGTCAGATGCCCTCCCGTACTCACACTGGTCCTGTGCCTCTGAGCTTTGCGTCCTGAAACACACATCAGAAGAAACTTTACCGTTCTTCTGTTTTTATTGTGACGATTATCAGGAACAACGATTAAAGTCTCACTGTGTAACTTTTCTGACAAAAGGAAAAAAAAAGAAGATGATTGAAACATGTTCAAATCAAATGAATATAAATGTAACACTGATTTACTCTGAATGACAAAACCACTGGACACGATGGACTAAACCAGGACTAAACCAGGACTAAACCAGGACTAAACCAGGACTAAACCAGGACTCAACCAGGTCTGTCCCAGGACTAAACCAGGACTAAACCAGGACTCAACCAGGTCTGTCCCAGGTCTAAACCAGGACTGAACCAGGTCTAAACCAGGACTAAACCAGGACTAAAGCAGGTCTAAACCAGGTCTAAACCAGGACTAAACCAGGTCTAAACCAGGACTGAACCAGGTCTAAACCAGGACTAAAGCAGGACTAAAACAGGTCTAAACCAGGTCTAAACCAGGACTAAACCAGGTCTAAACCAGGTCTAAACCAGGACTAAACCAGGACTAAACCAGGTCTAAACCAGGACTAAACCAGGTCTAAACCAGGTCTAAACCAGGACTAAACCAGGACTAAACCAGGTCTAAACCAGGAATAAACCAGGACTGAACCAGGACTATCCCAGGTCTAAACCAGGTCTAAACCAGGTCTAAACCAGGACTAAACCAGGACTAAACCAGGTCTAAACCAGGACTAAACCAGGAATAAACCAGGCCTAAACCAGGTCTAAAACAGGACTAAACCAGGTCTAAACCAGGTCTAAACCAGGACTAAACCAGGACTAAACCAGGACCAAACCAGGACTGAACCAATATTATCCCAGGTCTAAACCAGGTCTAAACCAGGACTAAACCAGGACTAAACCAGGTCTAAACCAGGACTGAACCAGGTCTAAACCAGGATTAAACCAGGTCTAAACCAGGACTAAACCAGGACTAAACCAGGATTAAACCAGGTCTAAACCAGGACTAAACCAGGTCTAAACCACGTCTAAACCAGGACTAAACCAGGACTAAACCAGGTCTAAACCAGGACTAAACCAGGTCTAAACCAGGTCTAAACCAGGACTAAACCAGGACTAAACCAGGAATAAACCAGGACTGAACCAGGACTATCCCAGGTCTAAACCAGGTCTAAACCAGGTCTAAACCAGGACTAAACCAGGACTAAACCAGGTCTAAACCAGGACTAAACCAGGAATAAACCAGGCCTAAACCAGGTCTAAAACAGGACTAAACCAGGTCTAAACCAGGTCTAAACCAGGACTAAACCAGGACTAAACCAGGACCAAACCAGGACTGAACCAATATTATCCCAGGTCTAAACCAGGTCTAAACCAGGACTAAACCAGGACTAAACCAGGTCTAAACCAGGACTGAACCAGGTCTAAACCAGGATTAAACCAGGTCTAAACCAGGACTAAACCAGGACTAAACCAGGATTAAACCAGGTCTAAACCAGGACTAAACCAGGTCTAAACCATGTCTAAACCAGGACTTAACCAAGACTAAACCAGAACTAAACCAGGACTAAACCAGGTCTAAACTAGGTCTAAACCAGGACTAAACCAGGACTAAACCAGGTCTAAACCAGGACTAAACCAGGACTAAACCAGGACTAAACCAGGTCTAAACCAGGACTAAACCAGGACTAAACCAGGACTAAACCAGGTCTAAACCGGGACTAAACCAGGTCAAAACCAGGTCTAAACCAGGACTAAAGCAGGTCTAAAACAGGTCTAAACCAGGTCTAAACCAGGACTAAACCAGGACTAAAGCAGGTCTAAACCAGGTCTAAACCAGGACTAAACCAGGTCTAAACCAGGTCTAAACCATGACTAAACCAGGACTAAACCAGGTCTAAACCAGGACTAAACCAGGACTGAACCAGGACTATCCCAGGTCTAAACCAGGACTAAACCAGGTCTAAACCAGGACTAAACTAGGAATAAACCAGGTCTAAAACAGGACTAAACCAGGTCTAAACAAGGACTAAACCAGGTCTAAACCAGGACTGAACCAGGTCTAAACCAGGATTAAACCAGGTCTAAACCAGGACTAAACCAGGTCTAAACCAGGTCTAAACCAAGACTAAACCAGGACTAAACCAGGACTAAACCAGGTCTAAAGCAGAACGAAACCAGGTCTAAACCAGGACTAAACCAGGACTAAAGCAGGTTTAAACCAGGTCTAAACCAGGACTAAACCAGGTCTAAACCAGGTCTAAACCAGGACTAAACCAGGTCTAAACCAGGTCTAAACCAGGTCTAAACCAGGACTAAACCAGGCCTAAACCAGGTCTAAACCAGGTCTAGCCCAGGACTTTACCTTGAGTCCAGGTCCAGGTGTGAACAGTCACACAGAGGATGAAGGCAGCAGTGATCAGGCTGAAGAACACCCACCTCAGCAGCTCACCTGTGGACACAACCCTGACATCAGCTCACTGCAGAAGCTCTAGAGTCCACCAGAGCCGGACACGGGTCACGGAGCCGGACACGGGTCACGGAGCCGGACACGGGTCACGGAGCCGGACACGGGTCACGGTGCTGGACACGGGTCACGGAGCTGGACACGGGTCACGGAGCTGGACACGGGTCATGGAGCTGTGCTGGAGTTTGCTGTCACGTTGCACATTTGTTCACCTGGTTTATGGTTCATATCTGTGTAATTCCTGGGCCTATCCACATGAAACTAAAACTAAAAACACAAAGTTCAACGTTTTCCTTATCGCTATAAATGAACACAACAGCTCCAGAGAGAAAGACGTGGGTGTTGTCAGTTCAAAAGACTTTAAGACATAAGGTTAATATGGAGAATAAGTCTGTGGAAACAATCTCAAACAAGTCATTAAAAGGTTCAACATTTGTGTATCCCAAGTTTGCACTGGAAAAAACAATATCGAGGTAAGTTAAAATGACTTAAATTAAGAACATTTTACTTTATTTGAGTTGATTCATCTTGACAAGTGAAACGATCTACCAGTGGAATAAGTGTTTGATTTTGAACTTTATCTTAAGTGTGAAAATGTGTTTTTCTTATTTTAAGTGTAGCAAGATGTATTTTCATATTTTAAGTACAAAAAGTCTTGTTCCACTGGCAGATCATTTTACTTTTTTACTCAAATCATGGTGAAACTTTTTTAATTCAAGTCATTTTAGCTTGACTGTGGAGATTTCTTTCACAAACTCCAGTCGAGTTATAAAGCCTTCCCTCCATCTGAGATCATAACGTCATCTATTTCTTCATCTCTCCATCGTGATACAAACTCTTTACCTGTGCTCATGTTCTGTGGACAGGCTGGAGTTTGAGCGTCCTCTGACAAGAGAAGAGATGGAGGGTTAGTCCTTATCACACACATCATGTAATGTCAGTGTGAACTCTTATTCCCAACACACAAAGTCACACACAGCTCTGTCATGTTCCACTGAGCCCCATTTCTTAGACTTACACAAACTTTAGGCTGTTGGTCTACAAAACAAATGACATTTCCTGTGTAAGAGAAACTACAGGAGCTTTAGTCCTTTTCAGACCTGCTTCAGTCTTTGGTTCTGGCTCACTCGTAGTTTCTCTGGTGTCTTCTTCTCCGTTCTTTGTCTTGGTTGTTGCAGTTTTAGTCTTCGTCTTCTCTGAAATGAACAAAACATATGAAAGAGTTCTACACTATCCTGCACTTTACTATTACACTTGTGTCTGGATGTACTCATGCAAACGTGAATACAGGTGAACACCAGTGAGCTCCAGCGACAGAGAATTCGCTGCAGCTCGGACTCAAGGACAGTGAGTTCCTGTGGTCCTGCTGTTGTGTGGAAGCTCACCAAGAGAACGCTCTGCTGAAGCTTACACCAGAAACAAACATCCTTCCAGAGCTCTTTTACAGATATGTCTCTTTTGAACAACTGTAACAACGTTTATGACATGATCTTCTACACACTTTGTTAATAACAGTAGAGTTGAGGAGAGGTTTTGCTCAAGCACCAATGGAAAAACAATCCCAGAAAAAGGTTTTTTTTTCAAATGACACAAGAATTCTTACTTTAGTGTTTTGGTTATTGCCGTTCAAACCTTTGTAAAACCTTATAGTAGTTTTTTTTTTTTCTTCCTTTTTCTCTTCCTGATCTCACCTGGTTCATTGGATCTGAGAGAGAACCTCTTCTTGTTCCCTCCAGCAGTCACTTCACATTTGAACAGACCCACGTCTTTGTAAAAGAAATGTGATTTTGGAACTGTAACAATGATGCCATCTAGAAGGTTTGTTGTGCTTAATTGTAGATCATTGACGTCTTCTCCATTAAACAGCCATTTTGTTTCGACATCAGAGAAAAGGGAGGACACATTACATCTGATCTGAACTTTCTCCTTATATTCCACTTGAGTCACTGTGAAAAACAAGACACTTCAGTCAGTATGTGTTACTGTGGCAGAGTGGTTATCCTGTCTCCTCCTCTCAGTGAGGAGGTTGTGGGTTAGACTCCTGATCTAAGAACAAAATACTCACATGAGACCACAGACAGATACACAGGAGCATCAGGAGGCAGGTGACGTCCTGACTGGTCGTATTGTTGACAGTAGAAGACTCCAGCATCTTGAGGCTGAACATTTAGAATCTTCAGACTGCAATTTTTTGTCACTATGAGTCGATTTGACAGAGTCTCTGGGGCCCTGTGGATCTTTCCAAGTCTAATGATTTCTTTAGTTTCTGTTTTTTTTTCAGCTGAGTTAAAAGTCCAAACTGTTCCATCACATTCTCTTTGTCCCTTTTTTACATTGTTACAGGACAAAGTGATAGTTTTTCCCTCTTTCACAAACTCAGATGATTCTGTGGAAGAGAAATAAAAAAGGGAAAGAAAATATCCATTATACTGTATTACCTCTGTGTCCTTGGTCAAAACACATCACCATGTTCCTGCTGGTAGGTCAGTAGCAGGTACAAACTGAATGTCTCTGCAGAGTTATTTTTTAGCACGATAGCTTTACTCTCTGCTGTTAAATCACACAAAACACGACATTTTACCAAATAAAAATGTGTTAAATTGTGTTTCGTAAGAAGAAATATTGACCTGCAAATTGCTCCCGAGTATAGTATAAACAGATATCACCAGGGCAAGTTACAGGTCAGATCTGTGGAGGGCCGACCCTGCTCACAGTAACAATGCAGTTTTTAACTTTAGTAGTATTTTCTTTCCATGTATTTGAGCAGAAGCTACAAGCAGGAATACAGTTTGGACTGAAGGACGATTACAATTTGGACTAAAGGACTACAGTCTGGACTACAGTCTGGACTACAGTCTGGACTACAGTTTGGACTACAGTCTGGACTACAGTCTGGACTACAGTTTGGACTACAGTCTGGACTACAGTCTGGACTACAGTCTGGACTACAGTTTGGACTACAGTTTGGACTAAAGGACTACAGTTTGGACAATGTGCTTCCCAGGTTTCACTGTTTGAATGGACTTAACCTGTGACTGTGCGGTTGGGACAGACCACTGTGCATGTAGTGACCAAGCTGTGGTAGTGCACTAAACACAGAGTTGGCTCTGTTATCGTAGTAGCCGACTGTACTGAACTTTTATCATGTCATTTACATTTAAGACCTGGATAGTCCTGGTTTAGTCCTGCTTCAGTGATTGTTCAGGCCCGTTTAGGCTTTAAGATGTGGTCTTGTTTTAGACCTGATAGTCCTAGTTCTGCTTTAGTCGTATTTTAGACCTGCTTTAGTCCCGGTATGATTTTTAGAGTAGATTTCTGCTGTTGAAATGTGAGATAAAACTTAACACTGAGCTGCAGTTTTGTTATCTGGGCCCAGGACTGAAGACCCCTGCTCTAGTTTGATGAGGCCACTTTTATGTGAGGTGTTTTTGAGCTGTGTAAAGTGAGAACCACAAGACTTTTTTTCTCTCTTCAACTGGACTCACTTCAAGGTTCAAAGCAGTATTTTTAGTATTCTGTTCATTCTAAATACGATTCATTAAGAACAATATTTTGAAAGAACTCATATTCTACATAATGGACTTTTTGAGCTTATTAGAATTATGTTAATATTATTATGTCACAGATAGAAACCTGCTCAGTTTTAAGTCCATAAATCATCACCAATTGTTTTAAGGATTTCATTACAGCTGCATGTGTCCGCTAACATGTCAGCGCATGTTCACCATTACACAGTTTAATTGTTGAACATGTTTAAAGCCGAATAACATACAAATCATGCACAATATTTGTTCTTTAAAAGTCTGACTACAAATAAAAAGTAAAAAATTCAGACGTGCGACAGCTTCATAACACCTTTTGACACATGAATGAACACATGAAACAAAGAGTTTCTTATCCAAATGGAGAAACTTGTGAAACTTCAGATAAATCATTTCCCATGTGAGACGACGAGCGCAGCAGCATTTAAACAGGTGATGGTCTCTTACCTGAGCAGAGCAGAAGACTCAGAGTGAGAAGCACAGGTCTGAACACAGCCAGGGCCATCGTGTCTGTGAGTGTTGTGCTATTTCACACACTTTATAACTTCCTCTTCAGACCCCAATACATCCGGACTGTAAGTACTGCAAAAATGTGACTGTATTTTAATGATTTATTATGTTTGAAATATTATGAATGACCAAATGATGTATTTATTTATTGTACTAAGTTGTTTAAAAGTGCATGTTTGAGTGATCTTGTGTTTTTGTGCATTCAAGGCTTAGAAAATGTGTTTTCTCCTCCCCCATTAAACAAATGCATTAGAAATGAGAGTTTTGTAGATTATTGTACACAGCAGACTTATCTGCTGGAGCCAACAGGTGAGTGAGATACTGTGCCGAAATGTGAGGATTCACGTGGTTCGGAGGGACGTAGTCAAGGCAGGGGGCAATAGTTGTCAAAATGCTGGGAAACACTGCTCACTATAACCTCCCTATAGTGGCTGGACTCCTTCAGAAAACACAGGGAAACGTCCTCCAGTATGAATCTTCTTAAGCTTCAACATCATTTTCTCTGCCTCCTCCTTCAGTAGTTCATAAAGTACAATTTGTGCCATTGCCACGATAATGTTACCAAAGCTGTGCTGCTGCTGTATTGTTGCATAGCAACAGCAGAGCGAGGGGGCGGGGCAGAGCGAGGGGGGCGGGGCAGAGCGAGGGGGCGGGGCAGAGCGAGGGGGCGGGGCAGTTCGGCAGTAGAACATCTTATGAAGTCTGAAGCGTCAGAACCCAAACAAACCTTGTTCTTGTTCTTATCACCTCAAGAACAAGAACAAGGTTCTTCTGTCTCATGGAGTATGAATAGGCCTTAACTGTGAGAGTGATTGGAAGGCCAGAACATTATGAAGAGGCACAAACACTTTCATTTCAAACTAGGACAGTGAGAAAAATAAGAATAGAATCAGATCTGAAGGAGCGATACAAAAGCACTGATGTACCAATTTTCCACATAAAGCTTTTGTTACTTGTAGACTTCCTCTGTTACACTGTACTATATGTTACACAAGTAAGAGTAGTGTTATACTATACAATATATTACTCCAGTAGAAGTACTGTACACTGTACTATATGTTACACAAGTAAGAGTAGTGTTATACTATACAATATATTACTCCAGTAGAAGTACTGTACACTGTACTATATGTTACACAAGTAAGAGTAGTGTTATACTATACATTACTCCAGTAGAAGTACTGTACACTGTACTATATGTTACACAAGTAAGAGTAGTGTTATACTATACAATATATTACTCCAGTAGAAGTACTGTACACTGTATTATATGTTACTCAAGTAGTCTAGGTATAATTATGGTGCTGGAAAACAACTGCACTGCAAAGAAACATATTGTGTGACTTTTACTTATTACATAAAAGGAACTGAGTATTACTCAGCTCTATTTTTGAAAAGAGTTCTGTGATGTGTGCATGCAAAACGGAGAAGTCTCCATCTAACAGATAAAGACATTTTAGGTGTTAAAGTCTTTGACACCTCTTTCTGATGAACTTTCAGAGAGACGAGAGTAACTCAAGGACAGAATGTTCAGACCAGTCCTTTTCCCACTGTGACACAAGCCTTAAGTCGACAATATGAAATCATGTGAACATCAGTGATTTTTGCATCGCTCTTTTAGATCTGATTTTATTTTATTGTCATTTTTGTGCTCTGTCCTTGTTTGAAATAAGAGACTTTGTGCTTCTTTATAAAGTTTGTCATTCCAGTTGCTCTTAAATGACTCTTACTTGAGTATTTTCCCTAAATACCGTGACAGCAGAACTCAACTCGGAGAAGAAGACACCAGAGAAACTACGAGTGAGCCAGAACCAAAGACTGAAGCAGGTCTGAACAGGACTAAAGCTCCTGTAGTTTCTCTTACACAGGAAATGTCATTTGTTTTGTAGACCAACAGCCTAAAGTTTGTGTAAGTCTAAGAAATGGGGCTCAGTGGAACATGACAGAGCTGTGTGTGACTTTGTGTGTTGGGAATAAGAGTTCACACTGACATTACATGATGTGTGTGATAAGGACTAACCCTCCATCTCTTCTCTTGTCAGAGGACGCTCAAACTCCAGCCTGTCCACAGAACACGAGTACAGGTAAAGGGAACACCACATCTGTGTGGGTTAAAGTGGTTTATTACACTTCTGTGGGGTATTATCTGCTAATACATTACATATTTAGATCATCATGTTGCCTTTTATTGTTTTGAAAAGTCGATATTCCCTGAAAACAACATATTAAAATGTTTAAATCATTGTTTTACTTTAAAGGTCCTGTGATGGAAATGTATCTAAATCAGAGTCTTTGAGAGCGTTTACACTGAAACGAATCACCGTATCACCTTATCAGTGTATTGGAAACGATTTGCGTCCAGACACGTTATGTCTGGATTGCAGAAAATCTAGTCACATGACTGGGCTAGTGTCACGTTGTCACAACATCACGACACCACATGGTCAGTAAAAGCAAGGAGTGCAGCACTGTGTCTGAAGTTGCCGTAGTTCTAAGGAAGTTGCAGCAGCCGATTTCAAGCCGAGGAAGATGGAAAACGTGAAAACAGTGTTTTCGTAGACCGACCCTGTTTCGCGTTTGTTTAGGGTTTGTTTAAACTGTTTCCTGCAATAGCGTCGCTTCAGTAACCCAGCGAATCAGGAAAGCACAAGTCACAGTAACGCGGTCCAATAAGAACGGCAGCTAGAGGTCCTACTTCAGCGTTTCACTGTTTTCAGTCGTCCACACAGCGCCGTATCAGATCAGATCTGTACTCAGGCAAATACGTGAAAACTGGCATATCCAGATTGTTCCATTTCCGGAGCCATTTTCCATCAGATTAGTGTTACGTACTAGTGTGGACGGGGCCTGTGTGTAACTGAATGTGGTCTATTCCTGAGACCAGAGCATCATTAACATGTGTAAAGGCTCAGCAGACACAACACAGTCAGGAAGTCCTTTGTTGACTTAGCTGTCCTCAAATGTAAGTTAAGTTGATTAGTTGATTGATTAGTTTAGCACAAATCTGTGAATAATAGTCACTCTGCTTTGATATGTGTGTAACTTGTATTTCTGTAGAAATCCTCAGAGCTCAGATGCTCTGGAGGAGATGCTCTGGGCTCATGTTGTAGGGACATGTTGCTGTAGAGGAGGCTGTTGGTCTGTGTCCAGGGCAGGTCTAGGCCCTGTCCATATCTGCAGTAACAACAATAAACCTTTTGTCCGTATTCCAAAACCTCATTGGGCTTTGCAAATGGATTAATTATTTTTTCTTCAAGATCTCTACAATTTTTTTCTACAATAGGTCCATTGTGTTTTGTGCATCAAAAATACCTAGAAAAACCAGCATTCTGACTGTGAGCGGGGTCGCCTCTCCACAGATCTGACCTGTAACATGCTCTGGTTTGGTCTCCGTGAAGATAGAAAGTTTTCCTACTATAATATGAAACATCCCAGACAAAGCAAGAACATCTGCACAGAGGAAAACATTTGATGGCCCCTACACAATGCACTTTTACCCTCCAAGTCTGCCACGTTACAATCTGCATGCATTTTTTTGATCGCATCAGCCTTGCCACGATGTAGTGTATTGTTTTGTCTCAAACTTTTGTATATTTACGGGGAATTGTCGTAGGGGAGCACGGGTGACGTAGGCTTGTGGGTGTAGCACTGAACACATAACCTTAAGGAGGTGTCGTGTGCCTGTATGCTGGAGTTATGTGTTAGGATGAGATTTGTGTTGGATGGTTTCACAATACCAGAAGATTAATAAATGTGGGGCACCAGAATTTCTGCAAATTCAAAACAAACCTACAGCAAAAAAAAAAAAAAAAAAAAAAAAAATCAATTCTCCCAGTCTGAAGGGTAAAAGTACCTGCTGGGGACTTTGTAATTTACTTAAAAATCACTAAAACCAGAATTCTTTGGCATAGTAGACAAAGGTTAAGGATTTGAACAATGTCTGTCCAAATTATGACATTAAATCTAACAGCTCTGTGACCAAAAATGAACTATGTTCGGGGTTTCACTTAAATCAGTCTAGTGGTTTAACTCGCTATAGTTATTTAAAGATCTAAGGCCGACTGTGGACAAGGGATGTAATTTTACAATGTTATCAGGTCAGAAACATCACACTGACACGAGATTGTACATTTATTACTCCACAGTACCGTACTTTTCCTTGTGTACTGTGTTACTGTGTTGATCTTGTGTGTGCAGGTCGTTGGCTGTGGGCAGTGGTCGCGGCTGTAGCTGGAGGACTTGTCACTGTGGCGGTCTTGATCATATGGAGGAGATTCAGAGGTGACAACAACATCACACAGAAAACCCCCACTGCAAATTTTTTTGGTAAAATGTACAAATGCAACCAACCAAGGGCTTCATGACTTACTTAAGATGTGCTTGAACCCCTCAAATATCTGGAGTGTTGATGGTGACATTTCATTGCATGTTAGAAATATGGCTAAGTAAAGAGAATTGTCCAAAAAGTTTAGAGTTTAAGGAGTTAAAAGTTAAAGGAACCGTGGCTACACTACCTGGACGTGGCAGAAAGAGGAAACTATCAACGGCTGCCACCAGAGTCCTGAGGAGGCAGGTAGTAAGAAACCCTCGACTGATTGCGAAAGACCTGCAGCAAGACTTGTTGGAAGCAGGCAGTGAGGTTTCAGTTTCCACAGTAAGGCGCATACTAAATGCTGAAGGGTTCCAAACCCAAACCAAAAGACGTACACCGCTACTGACCCCAAGGCACAAGAAAAGTCGGCTTCAATTTGCTCAAAACTATATGAATAAGCCAAAGAGGGGGAGGTTTCTGTTCTGTGGAGTGATGAAACTAAATAGGAACTTTTTGGGGATCAGTGGTACATCTGGAGGAGGAAGAATGAAGCATACGATGAAAAGAACACCCTGCTCTGGGGCTGCTTTGCTTCCTCTGGTAGTGGAAACCTGCAGCGTCTGGAGGACAAGATGGATTCAGTCAAGTATCAGGAAATCCTGGGAGACAATGTCATGCCATCTGTGAGGAAACTGAAGGTTGGGAGTCCCTGGACCTTCCAACAGGACCATGAACCCAAGCAGACCAGAAGTCCACTAAGGCTTAGTTTCAGAGGAAGTCCTAGAAGACACTAGAGCGGCCATCACAGTCGCCTGAAAATCTCTGGTGCGATTTGAAAAAGGCGGTTGGAGCAAACAAACCCAAGAATATGAGTGAACTTTGCCCATGAGGAATAGGCTAAGATTCCTCAGGAACGCTGCCAGAACGTTTGCAGCAGGTCATAACAGCAAAATGTTAAACCCCTTCAAGATGTGATGAAGGGGTTGAATAATTTTGAGACTGCAATAGTTGTTAAAAGTAGCATTTTGTGTTGAATTTGGAGAAACTGCTTGTAACATTAGTTGTGTTGAGCTGTTTAAATTGTTCTTGTAAACAGCTGCTAGTTTGTACATTTTACCAATAAACCTAATTTGCAGTGGGGGTTGAATAATTTTGATTGCAACTGTATAGAGGATAAAAGTAGGATTATGTGAGTTTCTCCGGTTGAGGACCCTTGAAACAATAAATCAGAAGGCATGAAGTGTTCAAACACCGGACTTTTATTTTCAGGAGGTATAGGCCCTTACATTTGATTCTATGAGACGTGTCTCTGATCTCTCTCTCAACACCACCAGAGATGCTTCTATTTATTCGTACATTTCAGACAAGAGTATTGATTCATATACATTTAGGTAACACAAAGGTAAACACAGAAGTGGAACTGCTAGCGTCATCTTCAGTTTAGCGAGTTCAAAGGAATCAAAGTTCATTTCCTAGGTACAGCATGTATGTGAAAACAAACCACAGGATCATTTCTTAATACCGATTACATGATGTAAAAGAATAATTCATAATAACCACAATTACCTTGTTGACATGTTTGCTGCTTGAAACCACCTTCAGAACTGTCACTGGTGTTGGTGGTGACATGTCATATGTCGTATATTTGTTGTGTGAAGATGGTTTGCAGGTCATACATCCCCCACTGTATTGTCTTTAAAAAGAACCCAAGAAGTGAATGCACAAAACAAGACAAAATGAACATTAATCTTTGACACTTGTGGATCAATATTTATCTAAAATGACTTAAGAAAAGGACCTCTGCTGGACAGCAGCACTTCACACCAGCTGATTCTTTTTCATTTGTACCAAAATCACTATCGCTAGTTGTCTCCAAAATACCAAATGAGAAAATAAAACTGGAGAACGATGTAAGTATGTCACAGTGGAGTGAAAATGGACAGACTGGAGCAATGCTGTCTTGTATACAGGAGAATAGAGAGGACTCAAATGTGCATGAATCATTCTAAATACAGCTCCATGAGAAGGAAACAACTATAAGATGGTTAAAAGCTCAGGAAAGCTGATGTTGCAGGTTTAAACACTCTTTTATCTTATTTAAGAACTACATCTGTGTTTGTTTACAGTGAAGCCTGCAGACTCCAGAAGTGACCCTCCTGTGAGTTTAAGTGTGAGTTTTTGTATTATTATTTATTTTACATTATCATAAATGAGCTACAAATCAGTCATGTTTGTACAGCTCAATATAATGTTGGGGAGATAAAGGAGTGTGCGACGGTGGGTGGAGTTTACAGAAAGTGGAATGAAAAGTGTGATAAAAGAAAAAAAAAGAGGAACCAAAGTTGTCTTCCTATAACTTGTAGGTTGGCGGTTTCATCTCTGCTCTGGCCAGTTCTGTTTTTGTTACTTCACACATCTTGTTAGTGAAAAGAGGCCATTATTGCAGACTGTAGATGAAAAATAGAATCTAAAATGTAATGAGTTTGTCCAAACAGAGCGAGGTAAAGATATAATGCAGTAGTAGTTCACAACTATGGGTCAATATGGGATTTATTGACAGTATAATGGGCGGGTCAAAAGCCAAAAATGAACAAAGATTGAAGCTTGACTCTAGAACATCTCACTCACCTCAAAGTTATGACCTATTCCCTTTAAACGCACTATTGCTACTACTACTACTACTACTACTACTACTACTACTACTACTACTACTACTACTACTACTACTACTACTACTACTACTACTACTACTGCTACTGCTACTACTGCTACTACTACTACTACTACTACTACTACTACTGCTACTACTGCTACTACTACTACTACTACTACTACTGCTACTACTACTACTACTGCTACTACTGCTACATCATCATCACTACTACCACTGCTACCACTGCTACCATTACCATCATCACCGCCATCACTACCACCGCCACTACCACCACCATCACTGCCATCGCTACCACTGCCATACTACTACCACCACTGCCGCTACCACCATCACTACCACTACCACCACCGCCGCCACTGCCACCACTCTGCCAATACCACTACCACTGCTACCACCGCCACTACCACCACTACTACTACTACTACCACCACCACTACCATCGCTACCACTACCACTACCACCGCCACTGCCACTACCGCCACCACTACCACTACCATCACCACTCACCATCACTGCCACTACCGCTACCACTACTACCACTACCACCGCTACCACTACTACCACTGCCACCACCGCTACTACTACTATCATCACTACCGCTACCACCGCCACCATTAATACCACCGCTACCACTACCACCGCTACCACTACCACCACTACCGCTACCACTGCCACCACCATCACTACCACTACCACCGCCACCGCTGCCACCACCACTACTACCATCCACTACCACCGCTG
Organism: Odontamblyopus lacepedii; assembly: GCA_034769755.1. Classification (NCBI taxonomy): domain Eukaryota; kingdom Metazoa; phylum Chordata; class Actinopteri; order Gobiiformes; family Gobiidae; genus Odontamblyopus; species Odontamblyopus lacepedii. Next base: position 18,572,782 of record CM068366.1, read on the forward strand.
CCACCGCTACTACCACTGCCACTACCACTACCACCACCACCACTACCACTACTACCACGCCACCACTACCACCGCCGCCACTGCTACCACTACTACTTCGCTACCACCACTGCCACTGCCACTACTACTACCACTGCCAACACTGCGCTACTACCACTACCACTGCCACCGCCATTACACCATCACCGCCACCATCACCACCGCTACCGCTACCACCGCTACCACCGCTACCACTACCACTGCCACCACTACCACCCGCCATCTGCTACTACTACTGCTGCTACCACCACCACCGCTACCGCCACCACTACCACCGCCACTACTACCACTGCTACCGCCACCACCACCAGTACCGCTACCACCACTACCACTACCGCCGCTACCACTACCACCACCGCCGCCACTCGCTACCACTACTACCGCTACCACTACTACCACCGCTGCCACCGCTACTACCACTACCACTACCACCACTACCACTGCCACTACCATCGCTACCATTGCTACCATCACCACCGGCTACCTACCATCACCATCTACCACTACCATCTACCACCGCTGCTTTGCCACTGCCACTACCACTACTACCGCTACTACCACCACTGCCACTGCTACCACTATCACCATCACTACCATTACCACCGCCACCACCATTACTACCACCACCGCTGCCACCGCCACCGCCACTACCACCACCGCCACCGCTACCACCGCTACCGCCACTACCACTACCATTACCGCTGCCACCGTTACTACCACTGCCACCACTACTACCATGACCATTACTACCACCGCCACCACTGCTACTACTACTACCACCGCCGCCGCTGCCACCACCACTGCTGCCACCACTACCACCGCTACTACCACCGCCGCTACCACTACTAGTACCACTGCCACCGCCACCGTGACCACTACCACCGCTTCCTACCATCACTACCACCGCCACCACCACCACCATTACCGCTGCCACCGCTACCACCATCGCCACTAGCACCACCACCACCACTACCACTACCGCTACCGCCACCACTACTACACCACTACCACCACCGTTACTACCGCTACCAGTGACCACTACCACCGCTTTCCTACCACTACTACCACCACTACTACCACTACCATTACCGTTGCCACTGCCACTACCACCGCTACCACTACCATCACCACCATTACCGCTGCCACCATTACCACCACCGCTACTACCACTACCACCGTTACTACCGCTACCGTGACCACTACCACCGCTTCACCACCAATACCACCGCTACTACCACCACCATTACCGCCGCCACTGCCACCACTACCGGCTACCACTAATACCATCACCACTACCACTGCCACCGCCACCACCATCCACCATTACCGCTGCTACTGCACTACCACCGCTACTACTACTACTATTACCGCCGCCACTACCACTACCACCGTTACCACTGCCACCGTGACCACCACCACCGCTCTACCACCACCACCACCGCCACCACTACCACTATTACCGCTGCCACCGCTACCACCACCGCCACCACCACCACCACCACCACCACCACCGCCACCGCTACCACTACCACCATTACCGCTGCCACTGCCACCACCACCGCCACCACCATCACTACCACTACCACCGCCACCGCCACCGCTACTACTACTACTATTACTGCTGCTACTGCTACTACTACTGCTACTACTACTACTATTACTACTACTGCTACTACTGCTACTACTACTACTACTGCTACTACTACTGCTGCTACTACTACTAGTACTACTGCTACTGCTACTGTGACTACTACTACTGCTACTACTGCTACTGCTACTACTACTACTACTACTGCTGCTGTTACTACTACTACTTGAAAACATTCTGACAGTGCTGTAAATTGACTAATGAGTTTTGTCGTTCGGTGTTGTTGTTGATGGATTGTATTTTAAAGAATAATAATACTGATGAATTTAGGACAGAAACTTACAACAACATTTGAATATTTTCTTCAAAGGCTGAACCTGAAGAAGAGGGAGTGTCCTATGTCACCATCAGCTACAGCAAGAACAACCAGAGGAATGAGGTAAGGACTCGAGCAGGACTAAACTAGGACTAAACCAGGGCTAGACCAGGACTAGACCAGGACTAAACCAGGGCTAGACCAGGACTAGACCAGGACTAAACCAGGAAAAGACCAGGACTAGACCAAGACTAAACCAGGTCTACCCCAGGAAAAGACCAGCCCCACCCATAGATTGTATGTAGAAGTGGACTAAGGGAGTGTGACGTCACCCATAATGTTCAGCTCCAGTCAAATGAAGCTCATTGAGGATAGAAGTTTTTGGGAGAATTTGGAGCCAAGTTCCATATTAGACATACAAAATAAAAACAGCAGGAACATGTGGAGCAGGGTAATACGAACATTTTAAGATACAAGAAAGAACAATGTTTTTTTTGGCTAACAAGCTATACATTTTCGGAAAACTCTGGCACATTCCTACGTCATGGCGAGGAGTCCTGATCACTACAAGCGAGTCACGTCGCGTCATTTCACTTCCCGTCCACTAGGAACATCAGTTTCTGGCGCTCAGGCCTAACAGTAGACTAGTATCACAATGGCAGGAAGTGTTGTGATGTTGAGTGGCCCGACTTCCGGTCAGTGCTTTTCCATGGCAAAATACCTATAGAAAAGTGTGGCATATTCTTCACCAGCTTCATAAATCTGCCCCAACACCAAATCTTCATCCAGCAAGGTCGACAAAAAACATATTCTGCCCATGAAGAATTTATCCATAACTATCAAGGTAAGAAAAACTTAAAGGCGACTAACATTAGTGAACTACTCCTGAGCAAAACTAACGTTATGGTCAAATGCTATAGATGTTCACAGATTCACGACCATTTAAACTGCACAAATCTCACGATCTATGTTAATATCTACATTATAAAATCGACTTTTAATTTTAATTGTAGAATCGGTCTGAGTGAACAAGTTATTTATGTTTTATTCATGACCATAACATTAGTTTTGTTCAGGAGTATTTCACTATTCCTTGTCGTTGTTCGCCTTAAGTTTTGGTCTTTCTTACCTTGAGAGTTATGGATAAATTCTTCATGGACAGAATATGTTTTTTGTTGATCTTGTTGGATGAAGATTCAGTGTTGGGGTTAGACCGATTTATGAAGCTGGTCAAAAATATACAACACTTTTGGTTATGGCTTATAGTATTTCAAGATCAGGACTAAACCAGGTCCTGGATCAGTCCTGAGCTTGAAATACTAAAAGACTAGACTAAAGCTCCCATGACTTAGACCAGGCCACCAAAGGACAAAGTGGGTTAAAAGCAGGACATGTTTCTCACAGTGTAAAGAGGATGTGGTGGAGCATGTGGTGCATGGTCTGTTAGACTGTGAAACACCCTCTGACATTAAACAGGACATATAGCACTTGTGTCAGCTCTATAATTATAATCTATGAGACCTGTGGATCATTTTGTTATAATTTGCACATTTAAAATCACAATATTGACCTAAACACAACTTAGTAACAGAAACAGGCCCACTGACTTCCACAATAGAAAACTGCTGTGCCCAGTGTGAGCGGACATGGCTGTAAACGCCATCACAACAAAGAGCTGTGTAGCCGTCAGCACCTCAGGTGTGTCAAAATGAATTCATGTTTGGAGAATGAAGTTAGTACAGAGCAGTGGGTGTGTTCCTGTGGAGGTGAAAAGGGAGTTGTTTGGCAATACGGCGTCTTGAAAATAAATGATTAAATATTGCTCAAACCTGCACGAATGACTCCAAATACAACTTCAGGTGAGTAAATGGTGAGGGGAAACAACCACTAGTATAACGTGATTAAAAAGCTCTAAAAAGTCGATTTTGCAGAAAATTATCTACTCCCAGGAACAGAACTATAGAGTAACCTGCTCAGGGGCATCCAAACTTTTCACCAAGAGCCACACGCATATTAAAACCTGTATAGAGCGGAGTCAGAGTCACTCATACGATAAAAAGAGTGAATAAAATCCTCTCTAAAACAGACGGTTTACCTTCAGTAAGGACTGTGGACAGTCACTAAAGTTCTGCACCCTTGTCTCCAGCTCTCCGACTCCTCTGTGCTGTCATTATATCCATAAACTCACAGAGGAGCGTGTCACAGCAGGACTCATATCGGTCTCACTATTTAATAGATATTCTGCCTCTGGACTTATTTTTTCCGCTAAAAATGTTAGCTCTGTGCGACGTCATCAGGCTGTGGCCAGAAGTAAATAGTAACTATAACTCGTTACTTTTTCAAAGTGACATGTCCAACACTGCTGCTTTGGATTATTTGGGTCAATTCAACAGGAAGCCTAAGAGTCAACAGAAATGGGTCTGGGGGCCACATTTGGCCCCCGGACCATAGTTTGAATATCCCTGACCTAGCTCTAGGTGCTGAGGTACCGTTGAGTTGATGCTCTTTCAGATTACACTACACACAGATTTAAAGCCCCAACTTTTTTCAGGTATTTGAGTAAATCGTGTCTTGCCCCAGAACAGATATATGTATAAACAGCTCCTGAGGTCAATAGTAGTCTGCTGTGTGCTGGCTGCTTCTAAACAGAATGCATTTTATTAAATGCAACACTCAGGCCTCACAGCAAGAAGGTTGCGGGTTCGATCCCCGGGTCGCCCGGGCCTTTCTGTGTGGAGTTTGCATGTTCTCCCCGTGTCTGGATGGGTTTCCTCCCCCGCGACCCAGTCGGATTAAGTGGGAGAAGATGGATGGATGGTTTTTGTTTTAGATTTGATTTAGGCTTTTCAGCAAAACACACTGTTCCCTGAATTATTCAATTATTCAGTCCGCACCAGGCAATAAATGTGTTATTATGTAGCATAGGGACTCCAGAGTGATTTCACACCTGCAAACCAACCAAAGTTGGTCCAGAGGCACCGCACCAGTGTCAAGCAGACCGAGACCACCTCTTTTTTGAGGTCTTGGTCCGCTTGATTTAGTGAGGTGACATTTTCGAACTAAATAAATTGAAACAAATTGAACTTCTCCTTTGCCTTCAATTTTATATGATCAGCTTCAAGATTTGTGTTTTTTTCTTTTGGCTATGAGGATTTTTTCCCCTATAAAGTTAATACATATAAATGTATTCTATACTAACTATACTACTAACTATACTACTATAAGATATTGTCCTGTCCCTGTGCTCAGGTCAGACGCAGTGAGGAGGAGGTGACCTACAGCTCAGTGAAGAACAGCGCTGTAGAGGACCCTGCTCAGCTCTACGCCACCGTCAAGAAATGAACAACAACTGAGCCAACAACCAACCCACCAACAACCAACCAACAACCGACCAACAACCAACCACAACGAACCCAACAACCGACCAACAACCAACCAACAACTAAACAACAACCCACCAACAACCAACCAACAACCAACCAACAACCAAACCACATGAAGTACTGGGACTTTTTAATGTCACTGTGTGGAAAATGTGATGGAAAAGAACTTAACCTTAACAGTTGTAAAAAGTAGTAGTAGTTGAAGCCTCGTACTAGTAGTAGCAGAAGTACACCAAGAAGCCAAGTACTTGCCTGGAAGAAGCAGCATGTAGTAGCCTTGTAGTAGTAGCTTAGAAGTACTAGTAGTCGGCTAATCTGAGTATGAGTAGTCCTATATGAAGCAGTGGTAGCAGCTTTGTAATAGTATAACCTAGTATCCTAGTAACAGTGAGTTTTTATTTTTCTATTCAAAGTCACGTTTCTTTATATTGCACAAGGACAGAGGAGAGGAGGAGAAGGGCAGAAGAGAAGAGGAGAGAGGGGCAGAAGAGGAGAGGAGAGAGGGACAGAAGAGGAGAGGGGCAGAAGAGAAGAGGAGAGAGGGGCAGAAGAGGAGAGGGGCAGAAGAGAAGAGGAGAGAGGGGCAGAAGAGGAGAGAGGGGTAGAAGAGGAGAGAGGGGTAGAAGAGGAGAGGGGCAGAAGAGGAGAGAGGGGTAGAAGAGGAGAGAGGGGTAGAAGAGAAGAGGAGAGAGGGGAAGAAGAGTAGAGAGGGGCAGAAGAGAACAGGAGAGAGGGACAGAAGAGGACAGAGGGGCAGAATTGGAGTAGAAGAGGAGAGAAAGAGAGGCAGAGGAGGAGGAGAAGGGCAGAAGAGAAGAGAGAGAGGGGTAGAAGATAGGAGAGAGGGGGGCAGAAGAGGAGAGGGGCAGAAGAGAAGAGAGAAAGAGGGGCAGAAGAGGAGAGGATAGAGGGGTAGAAGAGGAAGGGAAAGAGGAGCAGAAGAGGGAGGGGCAGAAGAGGAGAGGGGGCAGAAGAGAAGAGGAGAGAGGGGCAGAAAAGTAGAGGAGGGGCAGAAGAGGAGAGGAGACAGGGTCAAGTGAGGGTCTTCGTTACAGTTTTATCATTGAGTGTGGCTCTGCTTTCATGAGGGAGCAACCAGGACAAAGGACAGACACAAAAATGAAACAAACGGAGGCTCAAAATGCCCTGTTCCACTTTGTGATGTCATACAGTGGTAGTTTTCTAATAATCAGCGACCTTTAACCTTTAATTCAGTAGAGACTGAAATGATCCAAATGATTCTAGTGAAGATTTATGGAGTTCAAAAGCACAGCAGAGCACTTCCTGTATTACCACATGACATCACAAGGTGGAACGGAGTGTTTTCAGTTTGAGAGAAGAACGAAATATGCAGAGTTTGTCTGTTAAACATGTGTGAATGAAACAAAACAAACTTTTATCATTATAACATTATGACAGCGTAATATGGGTCCTTTAAAGTTTATAATTTGACTTCCTGGTTGAACATGGGATTCCGGCTCTGTTACCTAGCAACCAAAACGTGTTTAAATATTAATGATTAGACAAATAAAAATAAATAATCACACTTTTATTTTGTTAATTCAATGTTTAAACGCTCAGAAAAATGTCTTCCTCATGCAGAATCTGTCCCTTCGTTTTGGATGGATTTTGTTTTAGAACTAATACTTTTTACTTTTGCACGAAGTCCTAAGTTTTTTACGTAAATTATAACTCTGTTGGTAACTTTGGAGCTAACTGTCTCACTATTACTGTCCACATTGTTCATTTTTTTTTGTTTTTTTTCGACCCAGACATAAGCCTCACGTAACGACCACTACATTCTGTGCCTTTGTCGCCCTCTTCTGGACACACGGTGCACGCACAGTTGTAGATCCTTAGCAAAATTAATCAAATACAAGAAATAGTTCAAATAAATATTGAATCCTATCAGAGTGCAGCGTTTTTTTGGGATGTGGAGGACACAGATTGCAGATTTGTCGTTGTGTTTTATGGTTTGTATCTTTGTCCACACGAAGCAAAAACTCACAAATTCCAACGTCTTTTCAACCTAAATAAACTTTTTTTTTTTCTTTCACAACAGATTCAGAAAGTGGACCCAAAAAACGTGCCTTATGATCGCTCGATTCACCTCATATGAAAGGAAACACTGCCCTCTGGTGGCCACGTTACACACACGAACCCTTGTAAACTTGTATTTTTTTTTATTTATTCATGAAAACAAAAAGTGTTAGAATAAATTTAAGACAAAATATGTACAGTGAGCGCTTTATTGACGAGTTAAATGTGTTATTCAAGCAAGAGTCAAAGTTAAACATGTAAAACGGATGAAGAAAATACAATTATAACGCAAAACCCGAATGCATTTATCGCCCATTCAAGTCCTGATGTTCCACACACTCAGAGCTGCAGGGGGCGCTGTGCTCTACGTTCTGATCCTCACCGAAGGTTCACCCGCGTTCTCATAGTAAACCGAGGCCACCTGTCAATCACACACATGTCAGATGCCCTCCCGTAATGTCATATCCCTGTGTCAGATGCCCTCCCGTAATGTCATATCCCTGTGTCAGATGCCCTCCCGTACTCACACTGGTCCTGCGCCTCTGAGCTTTGCGTCCTGAAACACACATCAGAAGAAACTTTACCGTTCTTCTGTTTTTATTGTGACGATTATCAGTAACAACGATTAAAGTCTCACTGTGTAACTTTTCTGACAAAAGGAAAAAAAAAAGAAGATGATTGAAACATGTTCAAATCAAATGAATATAAATGTAACACTGATTTACTCTGAATGACAAAACCACTGGACACGATGGACTAAACCAGGACTAAACCAGGACTAAACCAGGACTAAACCAGGTCTAAACCAGGACTCAACCAGGATTAAACCAGGACTAAACCAGGTCTAAACCAGGACTAAACCAGGTCCAAACCAGAACTAAACCAGGTCTAAACCAGGACTAAACCAGGACTAAACCAGGTCCAAACCAGAACTAAACCAGGTCTAAACCAGGACTAAACCAGGACTAAACCAGGTCCAAACCAGAACTAAACCAGGTCTAAACCAGGACTAAACCAGGTCTAAACCAGGACTAAACCAGGACTAAACCAGGTCTAAACCAGGACTAACGCAGGTCTAAACCAGGTCTAAACCAGGTCTAAACCAGGACTAAACCAGGTCTAGCCCAGGACTTTACCTTGAGCACAGGTCCAGGTGTGAACAGTCACACAGAGGATGAAGGCAGCAGTGATCAGGCTGAAGAACACCCACCTCAGCAGCTCACCTGTGGACACAACCCTGACATCAGCTCACTGCAGAAGCTCTAGAGTCCACCAGAGCTGGACACGGGTCACAGAGCTGGACACGGGTCACGGAGCCGGACACGGGTCACGGAGCCGGACACGGGTCATGGTGCTGTGCTGGAGTTTTCTGTGGAACTGTCACGTTGCACATTTGTTCACCTGGTTTATGGTTCATATCTGTGTAATTCCTTGGCCTATGAAACTAAAACTATAAAGCCTTCCCTCCATCTGAGATCATAACGTCATCTATTTCTTCATCTATCCATCGTGATACAAACTCTTTACCTGTGCTCGTGTTCTGTGGACAGGCTGGAGTTTGAGCGTCCTCTGACAAGAGAAGAGATGGAGGGTTAGTCCTTATCACACACATCATGTAATGTCAGTGTGAACTCTTATTCCCAACACACAAAGTCACACACAGCTCTGTCATGTTCCACTGAGCCCCATTTCTTAGACTTACACAAACTTTAGGCTGTTGGTCTACAAAACAAATGACATTTCCTGTGTAAGAGAAACTACAGGAGCTTTAGTCCTGTTCAGACCTGCTTCAGTCTTTGGTTCTGGCTCACTCGTAGTTTCTCTGGTGTCTTCTTCTCCGTTCTTTGTCTTGGTTGTTGCAGTTTTAGTCGTCGTCTTCTCTGAAATGAACAAAACATATGAAAGAGTTCTACACTATCCTGCACTTTACTATTACACTTGTGTCTGGATGTACTCATGCAAACGTGAATACAGGTGAACACCAGTGAGCTCCAGCGACAGAGAATTCGCTGCAGCTCGGACTCAAGGACAGTGAGTTCCTGTGGTCCTGCTGTTGTGTGGAAGCTCACCAAGAGAACGCTCTGCTGAAGCTTACACCAGAAACAAACATCCTTCCAGAGCTCTTTTACAGATATGTCTCTTTTGAACAACTGTAACAACGTTTATGACATGATCTTCTACACACTTTGTTAATAACAGTAGAGTTGAGGAGAGGTTTTGCTCAAGCACCAATGGAAAAACAATCCCAGAAAAACAATTTGGCTTTTTTCTTTCAAATTACACCAGAATTCTTACTTTAGTGTTTTGGTTATTGCCGTTCAAACCTTTGTAAAACCTTATAGTAGTTTTTTTTTCTTCTTTCTTCTCTTCCTGGTCTCACCTGGTTTGTTGGATCTGAGAGAGAACTCCTTCCAGTTCCCTCCAGCAGTCACTTCACATTTGAGCAGACCCACGTTTTTGTAAAAGAAATGTGATTTTGGAACTGTAACAATGATGCCACCTCGAAGGTTTGTTGTGTTTAATTGTAGATCATTGACGTTCTGTCCATTAAACAGCCATTTTGTTTCAACATCAGAGAAATAGGAGAACACATTACATCTGAACTGAACTTTCTCCTTATATTCCACTTGAGTCACTGTGAAAAACAAGACACTTCAGTCAGTATGTGTTACTGTGGCAGAGTGGTTATCCTGTCTCCTCCTCTCAGTGAGGAGGTTGTGGGTTAGACTCCTGATCTAAGAACAAAATACTCACATGAGACCACAGACAGATACACAGGAGCATCAGGAGGCAGGTGACGTCCTGACTGGTCGTATTGTTGACAGTAGAAGACTCCAGCATCTTGAGGCTGAACATTTAGAATCTTCAGACTGCAATTTTTTGTCAGTATGAGTCGATTTGACAGAGTCTCTGGGGGCCTGTGGATCTTTCCAAGTTTAATGAGTTCTTTAGTTTCTGTTTTATTTTCAGTTGAGTTAAAAATCCATGTGGTTCCATTACATTCTCTTTGTCCCTTTTTTACATTGTTACAGGACAAAGTGATAGTTTCTCCCTCTTTCACAAACTCAGATGATTCTGTGGAAGAGAAATAAAAAAGGAAAAGAACATACTGATTATACTGTATTACCTCTGTGTCCTTGGGCAAAACACATCACCATGTTCCTGCTGGTAGGTCAGTAACAGGTACAAACTGAATGTCTCTGCAGAGTTATTTTTTAGCACGATAGCTTTACTCTCTGCTGTTAAATCACACAAAACACAACATTTTACCAAATAAAAATGTGTTAAATTGTGTTTCGTAAGAAGAAATATTGACCTGCAAATTGCTCCAGAGTATAGTACAAACAGATATCACCAGGGCAAGTTACAGGTCAGATCTGTGGAGGGCCAACCCTGCTCACAGTAACAATGCAGTTTTTAACTTTAGTAGTATTTTCTTTCCATGTATTTGAGCAGAAGCTACAAGCAGGAATACAGTTTGGACTAAAGGACTGCAGTTTGGACTACAGGAGGACTACAGTTTGGACAGAAGGAGGACTACAGTTTGGACTAAAGGACTACAGTTTGGACTACAGTTTGGACTACAGTTTGGACTAAAGGACTACAGTTTGGACTACAGTCTGGACTAAAGGACTACAGTTTGGACTAAAGGACTACAGTCTGGACTACAGTTTGGACTACAGTCTGGACTACAGTCTGGACTACAGTTTGGACAGTGTGCTTCCCAGGTTTCACTGTTTGAATGGACTTAACCTGTGACTGTGCGGTTGGGACAGACCACTGTGCATGTAGTGACCAAGCTGTGGTAGTGCACTAAACACAGAGTTGGCTCTGTTATCGTAGTAGCCGACTGTACTGAACTTTTATCATGTCATTTACATTTAAGACCTGGATAGTCCTGGTTTAGTCCTGCTTCAGTGATTGTTCAGGCCCGTTTAGGCTTTAAGATGTGGTCTTGTTTTAGACCTGATAGTCCTAGTTCTGCTTTAGTCGTATTTTAGACCTGCTTTAGTCCCGGTATGATTTTTAGAGTAGATTTCTGCTGTTGAAATGTGAGATAAAACTTAACACTGAGCTGCAGTTTTATTATCTGGGCCCAGGACTGAAGACCCCTGCTCTAGTTTGATGAGGCCACTTTTATGTGAGGTGTTTTCGAGCTGTGTAAAGTGAGAACCACAAGACTTTTTTTCTCTCTTCAACTGGACTCACTTCAAGGTTCAAAGCAGTATTTTTAGTATTCTGTTCATTCTAAATATGATTCATTAAGAACAATATTCTACATAATGGACTTTTTGAGCTTATTAGAATTATGTTAATATTATTATGTCACAGATAGAAACCTGCTCAGTTTTAAGTCCATAAATCATCACCAATTGTTTTAAGGATTTCATTACAGCTGCATGTGTCCACTAACATGTCAGCGCATGTTCACCATTACGCAGTTTAATTGTTGAACATGTTTAAAGCCGAATAACATACAAATCATGCACAATATTTGTTCTTTAAAAGTGTGACAACAAATAAAAAGTAAAATTTTCAGATGTGCATCAGCTTCATAACACCTTTTGACTCATGAATGAACACATGAAACAAAGAGTTTCTGATCCAAATGGAGAAACTTGTGAAACTTCAGATAAATCATTTCCCATGTGAGACGACGAGCGCAGCAGCATTTAAACAGGTGATGGTCTCTTACCTGAGCAGAGCAGAAGACTCAGAGTGAGAAGCACAGGTCTGAACACAGCCAGGGCCATCGTGTCTGTGAGTGTTGTGCTATTTCACACACTTTATAACTTCCTCTTCAGACCCCAATACATCCGGACTGTAAGAACTGCAAAAATGTGAATGTATTTTAATGATTTATTATGTTTGAAATATTATGAATGACCAAATGATGTATTTATTTATTGTACTAAGTTGTTAAAAGTGCATGTTTGAGTGATCTTGTGTTTTTGTGCATTCAAGGCTTAGAAAATGTGTTTTCTCCTCCCCCATTAAACAAATGCATTAGAAATGAGAGTTTTGTAGATTATTGTACACAGCAGACTTATCTGCTGGAGCCAACAGGTGAGTGAGATACTGTGCCGAAATGTGAGGATTCACGTGGTTCGGAGGGACGTAGTCAAGGCAGGGGGCAATAGTTGTCAAAATGCTGGGAAACACTGCTCACTATAACCTCCCTATAGTGGCTGGACTCCTTCAGAAAACACAGGAAAGCGTCCTCCAGTATGAATCTTCTTAAGCTTCAACATCATTTTCTCTGCCTCCTCCTTCAGTAGCTCATAAAGTACAATTTGTGCCATTGCCACGATAATGTTACCAAAGCTGTGCTGCTGCTGTATTGTTGCATAGCAACAGCAAAGCGAGGGGGCGGGGCAGAGCGAGGGGGCGGGGCAGAGAGAGGGGGCGGGGCAGTTCGGCAGTAGAACATCTTATGAAGTATGAAGCGTCAGAACCCAAACAAACCTTGTTCTTGTTCTTATTCAATTCAATTCAATTCAATTTATTTTGTAGCGCCCAAAATCGCAACAACAGTAGCCTCTAAGGCGTTCCAAGATATGGATGAGTAAAACATACACACAGACATATCAAAACAGGAAAAAACAACATTCATGTAAAGCAGCAAATGAAACACTGTCCAGTCATCCCTGTCCTTAGACCCTCCTTCTCAGCAAGGAAAAACTCCAAAAACCCAGGGTCCTGGGAAAAAGAAGAAACCTCGGGGAGAACTACAGTGAAGGAGGGATCCACTCCCATGGACGGACAGGCTATATAGATGTCCAGGCCCGTGGGCCAGTTCGGTATGGCCACAGCTACCCAGGTGGGGAAGGAGCCGGACGAGGAGGTGGAGGCCGGGCGAGAAGGAGGAGCCGGGTGAGGAGGAGGAGCCGGGCGAGGAGGAGGAGCCAGGCGAAGAGGAGGAGCCGGGCAAAGAGGAGGAGCCGGGCGAGGAGGTGGAGCCGGGAGAGGAGGAGGAGATGGGTCCAGCTGCCATCAGGCGTCTGAAAGAGTTCCACTCCACAGGGGGAGTGGGACAGGGGACAACATGTGAATAGCAATGAACAAACTACAGATGAGAACATAGTGAGTGATGCTGATGAGAAAATAGGAGGAAACAGAGGACAGTGCTCAGGTTGCCACACTTCCCCAGCTTGTTATCTCCTGCGGCAGCTTATCTTAGTGACATCAACTAAGTAACCTGGTCATAAGCTATTCCGAAGAGGAAGGTTTTAAGCCTGGTCTTAAATAAAGAGACTGTGGAGCCTGTTTAACATCAACAGGGAGTTGATTCCATAACACAGGAGCTTGGTAACTGAAGGCTCTCCCCCCCACTGTACTTTTAGACACTCTAGGAACCACTAATAATCCTGCATTCTGAGAGCGAAGTGCTCTATTTGGCTGATAGGGGACAATGGCATCCTGAAGATATGATGGGGCCATATTGTTTAAGGCTTTGTATGTCAGGAGGAGAACTTTGAATTTAATTCTAAACTCGACATGAAGCCAGTGCAGTGATTTTAACACTGATGTGATCACGTCTTTTAGTTCCTGTTAGGACTCTGGCCGCTGCATTTTGGACCAACTGGAAGCTTCTTAAAGTACCTTTAGCGCAGACGGTGAGCAGAGAATTACAGTAATCTAGTCTGGATGTAACAAATGCATGGATAAGTTTTTCGGCATCATTTTTAGGCAAAATTTTTCTGATTTTAGTTATGTTTCACAGGTGAAAATATGCAATTTTACAAGCTTGGTTTATATGAGCTGTGAATGAGAGATTTTGGTCAAATACGTTTTTACAGTAGAGCTAGAGGCTATACTCACATTGTCAAGTGAGATTATCTGGCGGACAGAGAATCTCTCTGACCTTTATGACCGACAACAATGACCTCTGTTTTTTCAGGATTTAAGAGCAGGTAATTCAGGGTCATCCAGGTTTTGATGTCCTTCACACAGGCACTGAGCTTATCGATTTCATCGGTCTGATTTGGTTTCATTGATAAGTACAGCTGAGTGTCATCAGCATAGCAGTGGAAATTAATGCCATGTTTTCTGATAATGTTACCTAATGGCAACATATACAGAGTAAACAGGATTGGACCAAGCACAGATCCTTGTGGAACACCACAAGCTACTTTAGAGCAGGGAGAGGTGCACTGGTTTACACTAACAAACTGGTACCTATCTGATAGATAGAATTTAAACAATTTGAGGGCGGTCCCTCTGACACCTATGTCACATTCTAACCTCTGCAGTAGAATGTTGTGATCAATGGTGTCAAACGCTGCACTGAGGTCCAGTAGGACCAGGACTGAAGCCAGCCCGTTATCAGCAGCTAGTAGCAAATCATTTGTCACTTTAAGCAGAGCAGTTTCTGTGCTGTGGTGAGCTCTGAAACCAGACTGAAATTTTTCATATAAATTATTGCCCTGCAGATGGTGACAAAGCTGTTTCACCACAACTCGTTCCAGAATCTTATCACCTCAAGAACAAGAACAAAGTTCTTATGTCTCATGGAGTATGAATAGGCCTTAACTGTGAGAGTGATTGGAAGGCCAAAACATTATAAAGAGACACAAACACTTTCATTTCAAACTAGGACAGTGAGAAAAATAAGAATAGAATCAGATCTGAAGGAGCGATACAAAAGCACTGATGTACCAATTTTCCACATAAAGCTTTTGTTACTTGTAGACTTCCTCTGTTACACTGTACTATATGTTACACAAGTAAGAGTAGTGTTATACTATACAATATATTACTCCAGTAGAAGTACTGTACACTGTACTATATGTTACACAAGTAAGAGTAGTGTTATACTATACAATATATTACTCCAGTAGAAGTACTGTACACTGTACTATATGTTACACAAGTAAGAGTAGTGTTATACTATACAATATATTACTCCAGTAGAAGTACTGTACACTGTACTATATGTTACACAAGTAAGAGTAGTGTTATACTATACAATATATTACTACAGTAGAAGTACTGTTACACTGTACTATATGTTACTCAAGTAGTCTAGGTATAATTATGGTGCTGGAAAACAACTGCACTGCAAAGAAACATATTGTGTGACTTTTACTTATTACATAAATGGAACTGAGTATTACTCAGCTCTATTTTTGAAAAGAGTTCTGTGATGTGTGCATGCAAAACGGAGAAGTCTCCATCTAACAGATAAAGACATTTTAGGTGTTAAAGTCTTTGACACCTCTTTCTGATGAAGTTTCAGAGAGACAAGAGTAACTCAAGGACAGAATGTTCAGACCAGTCCTTTTCCCACTGTGACACAAGCCTTAAGTCGACAATATGAAATCATGTGAACATCAGTGATTTTTGCATCGCTCTTTTCGATCTGATTTTATTTTATTGTCATTTTTGTGCTCTGTCCTTGTTTGAAATAAGAGACTTTGTGCTTCTTTATAAAGTTTGTCATTCCAGTTGCTCTTAAATGACTCTTACTTGAGTATTTTCCCTAAATACCGTGACAGCAGAACTCAGCTCTGGCCTGTGAAAGTTGTGAAAAGTCCTCATACATTCATTGTGTTCAGGAAAGTGAGGAACACTTCTGGACCACTGCAAACTTAAAATGAACTGTGTGGATCTTCACTGACCGTCCCGTCACCTCAGCCTGTGGACAGTACAGCTGCATAAACGCTGTCCACATGTTCACAACTTGTTAATACTTGTGTGTACGTGTTTTTCACGTTTCAAAGAGTGTTATACTTTTTACAGGTTCTTAATATTGAACTGGAACAAGCAACAGATTCACATTTGTGTTTTTATTGTTGAGAAAATGCTACAGGAAAATGGATTTAACTAAATATGGGGAGATAAGGTTTTGTATCAGTTGCTTTTCTTCCTCCAGTCCACAGAAAATGTAGTCGGACAGTTTAAGATTATTTTCTAATCTTGTTGATGCATTCCATAAATCCATACAGCAGTTTTATTCCACTTTATCCAGGGGTGGGTCACAGAAGCAGCAGTTTAAGCAGGGACACCCGGACTTCCCCCTCCCTAGACACTTCCTCCAGCTCCATCAGGGGGAACCCTGCAGAGGAAAATAAAATCAAAGAGAATCTGAGGAGTTTTAGTGACAGAAACACACCTGAACAAGCAGTTTTAACAACACTTTTAAATAAATCAAGACATCATTTGGCCACTCATAAAGTTCCACATGATAAAAGCATTCACATCATTCACGGTTTTGCATCTTTGTTAGTTTTAATTATTAATATCTGAAGTGTGGCATGTTTAGGGGAAGTTACAAAGACTAAAGGGACAAGCCTCACAGACACGATGGCCCTGGCTGTGTTCAGACCTGTGCTTCTCACTCTGAGTCTTCTGCTCTGCTCAGGTAAGAGACCATCACCTGTTTAAATGCTGCTGCGCTCGTCGTCTCACATGGGAAATGATTCATCTGAAAGTTTCACATGTCAAACCAAAAGCGTTTTTCTATTTGGATAACATTCCTTTTTGTTTCTTGCTGTTTTACATTTTGCTTCCTGTGTTCATTTCATTCATTCATGTGACTAAAGTGCATCTGAACATCATGAGATAAAAAGCAACCAAAAGTAATGATGAGACTTTCATTTGGAGCTTTTCCTTTGTATTCTGTGTTCAGACTTTTAAAGAACAAATATTGTACATTATTTCTGTTGTTATTTTTCTTTAAATGTGTTCAGTCTGTGTCAGGGGTCGGCAACCTTAAAGAAATCAATGAAAATACAACAGAAATAATCCACTGAGTCGTGTCCTTTAGTCCGACAGAAGCTGAAACTGAAGCACCGAGTTGTTTTCAGTGCAGTTTATGCAAATGAGCCATGCGGTTTAAGTTTAGTTTCTCTAAAAACAAAACAAATGTGCACAAAACTGCATTAAACACATTATTACTAAATGTCTGTTTGAGTCCTGCTTGTAGCAAATAAAAATCCAACATTAAATTATCCACCCGCAGTGAACCAACCTGTGTCCGTCATCATTTTATCTCCTGTACTGGAGCCTGAATGAATCTGCCCCTGTAGCACTAAACGTTCTGTTCTTCAGAAACGTTTTTTAGTAGCAGCCACTTCCTGCAAATCTATTCTTGTTTTGCTTTAGACCTGGTTTAGTCCTGGTTTAGTCATGGTTTAATGCTCGTTTAGACCTGGTTTTAGACCTGATTTAGACCTGGTTTAGACCTGGTTTTAGACCTGGTTTAGTCCTGGTTTAGACCTGGTTTAGTCCTGGTTTAGCCTGATTTAGACCTGGTTTAGATCTGGTTTTAGACCTGGTTTAGTCCTGGTTTTAGTCCTAGTTTAGACCTGGTTTAGACCTGATTTAGACCTGGTTTAGACCTGGTTTTAGACCTGGTTTTAGACTTGGTTTTAGTCCTGGTTTAGACCTGGTTTAGACCTGATTTAGACCTGGTTTAGACCTGGTTTTAGTCCTGGTTTAATGCTCATTTAGGACTAAACCAGGTCTAAAACCAGGTCTAAATGATCATTAAACCAGGACTAAACCAGGTCTAAAACCAGGTCTAAAACCAGGTCTAAATCAGGTCTGAACCAGGACTAAACGAGCATTAAACCAGGACTAAAACCAGGACTAAACCAGGTCTAAAACCAGGACTAAACGACTATTAAACCAGGACTAAATACCAGGACTAAGCCAGGTCTAAAATCAGGTATAAACAAGCATTAAAGCAGGACTAAAACAGGACTAAACCAGGTCTAAAACCAGGTCTAAACCAGGTCTAAATCAGGTCTAAACCAGGACTAAACCAGGACTAAACCATGTCTGAACCAGGACTAAACCAGGTCAAAACCAGGACTAAACCAGGACTGAACAAGGACTAAACCAGGTCTAAGACAGGTCTAAAACGGGACTAAATCCAGACTAAACCAGGACTAAACCAGGTCTAAACCAGGTCTAAACCAGGACTAAACCAGGACTAAACCAGGTCTAAAACAGGACTAAACCAGGACTGAAGCAGGTCTAAAACAGGACTAAACCAGGACTGAACCAGGTCTAAACCAGGACTAACCCAGGACTGAACCAGGTTTAAAACAGGACTAAACCAGGACTGAACCAGGTCTAAACCAGGACTAAACCAGGTCTAAACCAGGACTAAACCAGGACGAAACCAGGACTAAACCAGGACTGAACCAGGAATAAACCAGGCCTAAACCAGGCCTAAACCAGGTCTAAACCAGGTCTAAACCAGGACAAAAGGAGGACTAAACCAGGACTGAACCAGGTCTAAATCAGGTCTAAACCAGGACAAAAACCAGGACTAAACCATGTCTGAACCAGGACTAAACCAGGTCAAAACCAGTACTAAACTAGGTCTAAACCAGGACTAAACCAGGTCTAAACCAGGACTAAACCAGGACTGAACAAGGACTAAACCAGGTCTAAGACAGGTCTAAAACGGGACTAAACCAGGACTAAACCAGGACTAAACCAGGACTAAACCAGGTCTAAACCAGGTCTAAACCAGCACTAAACCAGGACTAAACCAAGTCTAAAACAGGACTAAACCAGGACTGAAGCAGGTCTAAAACAGGACTAAACCAGGACTGAACCAGGTCTAAACCAGGACTAACCCAGGACTGAACCAGGTCTAAAACAGGACTAAACCAGGACTGAACCAGGTCTAAACCAGGACTAAACCAGGTCTAAACCAGGCCTAAACCAGGCCTAAACCAGGTCTAAACCAGGTCTAAACCAGGACAAAAGGAGGACTAAACCAGGCCTAAACCAGGACTGAACCAGGTCTAAAACAAGTCTAAACCAGGACTAAACCAGGTATAAACCAGTTTTAAACCAGGACTAAACCAGGTCTAAACCAGTTTTAAACCAGGACTAAACCGGGTGTAAACCAGGACTAAACCGGGTGTAAACCAGGACTAAACCAAGGCTAAACCAGGACTAAACCAGTTCTTAACCAGGACTAAACCAGGACTAAACCAGGCCTAAACCAGGACTAAAACAGGTCTAAACCAGGACTAAACCAGGTCTAAACCAGGAGTAAACCAGGACTAAACCAGTTCTTAACCAGGATTAAACCAGGTCTAAACCAGGTCTAAACCAGGCCTAAACCAGGTCTAAACCAGGTCTAAACCAGGACAAAAGGAGGACTAAACCAGGCCTAAACCAGGACTGAACCAGGTCTAAAACAAGTCTAAACCAGGACTAAACCAGGTATAAACCAGTTTTAAACCAGGACTAAACCAGGTCTAAACCAGTTTTAAACCAGGACTAAACCGGGTGTAAACCAGGACTAAACCGGGTGTAAACCAGGACTAAACCAAGGCTAAACCAGGACTAAACCAGTTCTTAACCAGGACTAAACCAGGACTAAACCAGGCCTAAACCAGGACTAAAACAGGTCTAAACCAGGACTAAACCAGGTCTAAACCAGGATTAAACCAGGTCTAAACCAGGTCTAAACCAGGACTAAACCAGGACTAAACCAGGACTAAACCAGGACTGAACCAGGTCTAAACCAGGTCTAAACCAGGACTGAACCAGGTCTAAACCAGGACAAAACCAGGCCTAAACCAGGACTGAACCAGGTCTAAAACAGGACTAAAGCAGGACTGAACCAGGACTAAACCAGGACTAAACCAGGTCTAAACCAGGACTGAACCAGGACAAAACCAGGCCTGAACCAGGTCTAAAACAGGACTAAACCAGGACCAAACCAGGACTAAACCAGGTGTAAACCAGGACTAAACCAGGACTAAACCAGGACTAAACCAGTTTTAACCCAGGACTGAACCAGGTCTAAACCAGGTCTAAACCAGGACTAAACAAAGGACTAAACAAAGGACTAAACAAGAACTAAACCAGGACTGAACCAGGACTGAACCAGGACTATACCAGGACTAAACCACGTGAATACAGGTGAACACCAGTGAGCTCCAGCGACAGAGAATTCGCTGCAGCTCGGACTCAAGGACAGTGAGTTCCTGTGGTCCTGCTGTTGTGTGGAAGCTCACCAAGAGAACGCTCTGCTGAAGCTTACACCAGAAACAAACATCCTTCCAGAGCTCTTTTACAGATATGTCTCTTTTGAACAACTGTAACAACGTTTATGACATGATCTTCTACACACTTTGTTAATAACAGTAGAGTTGAGGAGAGGTTTTGCTCAAGCACCAATGGAAAAACAATCCCAGAAAAAAAAAAATTCGCTTTTTTTTTTCAAATGACAAAAGAATTCTTACTTTAGTGTTTTGGTTATTCGTATGAAGAAGGTCACACAGGGCTCCCACATGTTGCCTTTTATATTAGTCCTGTTTGTACTGAAGATCTAGTCCAGGCGTCTCAACCTGGAGCTCGGGAGCTTCCAGGATCAGTGCTTCACCTGCAGCTCATTGTCCAATCAGCCCCAGTACTTAGTCCTGTCCTTGTCCTTTGTTCCTGGTCAGTTCATTCCTTGTTCATCCCTTGTCTACGGCCTCGTCCTGCTTGTCCAGGTCTTCAGCCTGTCCATGACCTGTGAGTCTTTCCCCTGTGTCTTCCTGCCGGTCCATGTCTCCAGCTTCCATCACCACATCCTACATTCCCCTTCAATAAACTGCTTAACATCTGGACTAAACTCACACTACCAGGACTAAACTCATGCTACCAGGACTAAACTCATGCTACCAGGACTAAACTCATGCTACTAGGACTAAACTCATGCTACCAGGACTAAATTTATGCTACCAGGACTAAGGCCAGTCTAGGACCAAATGGGTTTAAAGAAGCACATGTTTGTCACAGTGCAAAGAGGATGTGGTGGAGGGTGTTTCACGGTCCAACACACTAGTGTGGTTTAACTCACTGTGGCTGTATTCCCAACACATGAAGAAGTGGACTAAGGCAGTTTGACTCTGTACTGTTTGACTTCAGTCAAATGAAGCTGACTGATCGGGAACAAGACTGTTCAAGGAATCGTAGTAGTAGTAAAATAAAAAACGCAGGATCATCATGTAGAGCAGCTTAATACAAACATTTGACTGTAAGACCAAAAAGAGTGGATGAGCTGACAGCGCACATACTCACTTCATATTTACAACTATTTACTTTCTTCTTCTACTTCTACCGATGTATTGTACAGTGTAACAGTACTTTTACTTGAGTAATATAGTTTTGAAGTAACGCTACTCTTACTTATAGTCCAAGTTTTGGCCACTCTACTGCTTCTGTCAAAAGGGTTCTGTGTTTTCTTTCATTATGGTGGCAATCTAGAAGAGCTCCTCTGTGTTCTTAAAGCACAGTCACTGTCAAATCACCTCGAGCACACAGCTCGTCCTCTTCAGTGTTAGCAGCTTTGGCTGTGGCCTCATTGGGTTCTTCCCTCAGTGCTCCCTCTGCTGGCTGCAGTGCCGGACTTTGACTTGTGTTTAAACACTCAGATACTTTTAAAGAGTGTGTATTTGGAGTGCACTTGTAGTACACATATACTGTATAAGCAGCTCTTGAGCTTAAAAGAAGCCTGCTGTGTACTGTCTGCATCTAATTATGAAGTGTGTTACTACCCAAGAATATAGAAAATACAAGTGTTTGAAATGTGGTGGATCTTCACTGAGCGTCCCATTCATTCTCTACGGGGAACTGGCCGTGTCATTCTAGTATAAACCGATAACCAGCAGCCTGTGGACAGGAAGTTACATAAACTCTGTCCACATGTTCAGCCCTTTATGTGTCATGTTAATACTTGTGTGTTTAATGCCCAAATTCAGCTGAATTATTTGTGTAAAAATAACTGATCTAAGCTGCACCAAAAACACTTGGTGATAAGTGATTTTTTTCTGTTTTAAAGAGGACATACTATACTTTTTACAGGGTCTTAATATTGAACTCTAACATAACTAGATCATTATTTGACTTTCTGTTCAGTATAAACCACAGCACAGACCTAACACCGATTAAAAATAGAGGTCATGTGACTTCCTGTTTTCAGATTCACATTATTTTTTTATTTTCACGTTTTTACTGTGTTTTTATTAAGAAAATGCTACATGACATTTCAGAACCAACATGAAAATACATTTCAATTTAATTCAACTTTATTTCTATAGCACATTTCAAACAGTTTCAGTTGACCAAAGTGCTTCACATAAAAGTTACATATACATATAAACAGATAACACAATGTAAAAAAATGAAATAAAATCAAGATAATCTGACTCGCTCGTATTAAATGTCAGGGAGAAGAGGTGAGTTTTCAGTCTGGTCTTAAACTGTGTTACAGACTGAGAGGATCTGACAGGAAGAGGAAGACTGTTCCACAGAAAAGCCTCTGTCTTTTGAAATAACTGTGACTAAATACAGGGATTGGGAGATAAGGCTTTGGCTGCTTTTCTTTCTTTGGATCCTCATCAGTGACAGTAAAGCTGTTGCTCTTCTTCCTGCGGTCCACAAAAATCCGAGCATTACCAAAGACGAGCACACAGTAGAAGCATACAACCCTGTACAGTATCTGCAGTGATACAGTCAGCTTGTCCTGGGTCTGCCATGAGGAGGAGCAGCAGCTCTACTCCAAGATCCTCCTGTGTGACTGAGCTCACCCTGCAGAGGAAACTCATTTCAATTTCATGAGTTGGTTGGTTGAGGTTAATGTAAATGTATTTCCAGGGGCCTGTCTGGGTTCATAAGTTTGGATATCTGCACTAAACATGAATTCATCAGAGAGAATCTGAGGAGTTTTAGTGACAGAAACACAGTGAATGTAAAAGTCTGTTGTGTACAATAACCTACACAATTTCTAAGCACTGAAGCCTTGAATGCACAAAAATACAGAATCAATCAAACATGCAACACTTAAATCAATCAAGACATCATTTGGTCATTCAAAAGGTTTAAAATGACAAAGGCACTGCCATCAGTCAGGTCTGTGTCTGCGTTGGTGCAGATATCTTGAGGTGTGAAGTGTGTCATGTTTAGGGGAAGTGTGAAAGAGCAGAAAGGGAAGAAAACCTCACAGACACGATGGCCCTGGCTGTGTTCAGACCTGTGCTTCTCACTCTGAGTCTTCTGCTCTGCTCAGGTAAGAGACCATCACCTGTTTAAATGCTGCTGCGCTCGTCGTCTGAAATGTTCATGTCAGTTTACACCAGAGATCAGGAAAGTTTAGTTTGGCAAAGTGCACAACCCAGAGGACTGTACGCCATGAGAGTGGTTTACATCCAACCATAGAATCAATATTAGGGATTCTAAAAAGTTAAAGTTGATGATGGAGTGTGACCCTGAACAATGTCTGTAGGTGATGGATCTGAACTGACACACCTAACTTAGGGTGGGCTCCCCTTTTGGATGTTATAGATGTTATTTCTTTGTCTGGAATGTTCCGCAGAAACACTTTAAACTGATCCATCATGTGCTCACTGGTGCTGTAAAGCTTTAAGGAGTTGGACATGAGTTTACTGAATGTCTCTACCCTTTCTCTCCCCCATTTCTTGCACTGAACCTAATTTTTATTGCCTTAACCCTCAATCACACCTTCAAAAAATCACTTTGACGGTATTAAAGCACATTTTGTACACCTGTAATTCATTTGGCTGTAGATAAAAAGATATTTTTTACCCCTTTAATGTCTGACTTTCTATTATAAAGTCAGTGCATTTCATACTCCAAAGTCATGAAAAGTCAACTGTCTTTCACTTCAAGAGCTTGATGTGTGTCAGAGTTTATCAGCCATCATTTTGCAAAAGTATTATTATTATTTCAGCAATGGTCAGTTTCATATGCAGCTTACGTTAAGGGCATTACAGCACCTTTTGTACAACTGAAATATATTTGAGGATTCATTCTCAAAAAGTGAGAGTAAAAGAGTCAAAGTAAAAATGTCTTGTCTCTTTCAGTTACCAAAAACTAATGATTAAAACAAATCCTGTCTTCCACTGTTGTGGATTTTTAAATCTGAGAAGAATAAAACTGGAGAAAAGTTGTCTTAAATCAAAGAGTCTGGATTTATTAAAGCAATTGTGCACACAATTAAAAAGAAGATTAGAAAACCAAAACCTGTCTGTCCCTCATACGAGGTCCGTCTCTCCCTAATCTTGCCTGACAAAACAAAAACAGGCTTTTTATACAAGGACACACATCATAACATCAACATGAGGTAACACATACAATAGTATTGATCTAAATCAGTGATTCTTAACCTGGGTTCGATGGAACCCCAGGGGTTCGGTGAGTCAGTCTCAGGGGTTCAGGGGTCAAGACTCACATCCAACTCATAATTCATGATGACACGCCCCGTTTGGCCGTTATTGGCTGCAGGAAATTTTGTGGGTGCAATAGTTTTGTGACTGTCGTGATGGTGTCGTGTCATTTCTTTCTTAATATTTTCCCTTCATACGAACTATGTCGAGCAAAAAAAGAAAGTGGTCGGATGAATATGTGCAATATGGATTCACATGTGTGCACCAATAAAATATATATACCTGTGCTTTGAATTTGAAAAAAAACATAATTTATTTTTCCACTTAAGAAGGGTTCAGTGAATGTGCAGATGAAACTAGTGAGGTTCAGTACCTCCAACAAGGTGAAGAACCACTGATCTAAACAGTTCTCAAAAGAAGACGTCTTGTCTGGGTCAACTGGGACACAGATTAAATGAACTCAAGGGTACCAATAATTCTAAATGATGAGAATGAATAAAACAACAACCTGTTGTTTTAACCCTGATAAATAAGGACTGAACATAATGTCCTGTCTTGAAGAAGCCCAGACACAGCAGGTCACACCACTGCAGTGACCAGGAATACAGAGATACTTTAGCACTTTGTGAGTTACTAGTTATCTGAACCCAAACAATACATTCTTTACCTTAACAAAGTAAGACATTTCCATCACATCCACACTTCCTAGACTCTAATCCCAGAGAGCGTCACCTGCCCAAACTAAACTGTAAGACTTTTGACATCATGAAACAGTCGGATATTTTCCATCGGGTAAAGTGTTTGGAGGAGCAGCTTTAGGACGTTTGGATCTGATACTGTACCTCTGCTGTTCTTACAAATACATGGAGTAAAAGTCAAATATTGTTATTGTTCTCTGGGACTTCTGTAGCTCCACAAACACTCACCCAGTCACATAAACCTAATGCCATGGAGCCATATATATACATACATACAA
This sequence comes from Odontamblyopus lacepedii, assembly GCA_034769755.1. NCBI lineage: Eukaryota > Metazoa > Chordata > Actinopteri > Gobiiformes > Gobiidae > Odontamblyopus > Odontamblyopus lacepedii. The sequence goes on from CM068366.1 coordinate 18,598,271, forward strand.
AGGGCCATAAAGGGAGTATCTTTCCTAGAATGAATTAAAATAGGCTAAGATTGAAAAACTGATGGGAAAATGTTAAAACACACAAAGATACTCTGATCACTCTATCAAAAATCAGCCCATTTGCACCAAAAATGCAGAAGTCCTATCAGAAACATGAGTCAAAAAGTACAAAAACCTAGTGAGGTGTGACTGACCCATGGAAAACAGAACTAGTTCATTTGAAACCGTTTCTTCTCTTACCTTATTCATTCAGAGCGTCCCAATTATTCACCACAGAGTTTATTATTGCGCTTCTCAGTCACTGTAATGTTAAGAACAGCTAGCATGCTAACTGTGCACTTTGTGTTACTTAGACAATTAAAAGCTTTATAATGCAAAGGTTTGGCTCTATTCGATTTGCAGTTGGGTTTATTTAGTCTCCATTTACTGTTACCTCCCTCTTTACAGTCATATTTAAAGACAGTACATCGGCCTAATAGTATTTTTGAAGAACTCTCTTTTCAGCACACTCGCCTAATACTGAAGTCTACTATATAAGAGCAGTTAGCAGAATTTGTCCAATAGCCGGTATATCGGTCAGGCCCTAATACAAATGTTCTTTTGACGTGTAATCTTGCATTTCTTTCATTACATTCACTACTGTGACCTTGAAAACTGCATTTGCGCTGTGAGCAGGGTCGCCTCTCCACAGATCTAACCTGTAGCTTGGCCTGGTGGCATCTGTTAATGCTATACTGTTGAACATTCTGCAGGTAGATACTTTCTTCCACAATTTAACACATTTTTGTTTTGTAATATGTGTGATTTAAATAGCACTGATCTACCAGCAGTAACATGGTGATGTGTTTTGCCCAAGGACACATAGTCAGCAGTTTGCAACAGGTTTTGAACCAGCAACTGTCTTCACTGCTCCCTCTTGAACAATTGAATTTCTGGAATATGAATACATGATTTGAGATGTTGAAACAGCTCCATCTTCTCTTGCTCGAGGTTGCTGGTTCAGTTCCTGTAAAATAACCAATCTTTTCTTTCTTTTATGATTTCTCTTCCACAGAATCAGGTTCAGCTCAACATCAGTTTGTGGAAGAGGGACAAAGTATCACTTTGTCCTGTGGGGAGGTAAGAGAGGGACAAAGAACATGTGCTGGAACCACATGGACTTTTTACTCGGCTGACAATACAATAAAACAGAAACAACTTATTACAAATGGAAGAATCAGCTCCAGTGTCCCAGAGACTCTGTCAAAGAGACTCAGAGTGACACAAAAGTGTGATCTGGAGATTCTGAATGTCCATCTTCAGGATGCTGGATACTTCGAATGTCGTCAATCAGGATATTACCAGTCTAGCTCATATCTGTCTGTGGTCTCATGTGAGTATTTTGTTATTAGATCAGGAGTCTAACCCACATCCTCCTCACTGAAGCTGTTTTCAGGCTGGCCAGAACGGTGCTGGTGCTGGCCATACAAAATAACAATCATGGATCGCATCACGACAGCAGCGAGCATTTGTACTCATACATAAGATGAACGGGACGTAATATTTTGTAGACTTTTCTTGTCATACATGAAGAGACGTGTTAAATCTTGTTGCAATGGCAGGTCCGGATGTACCATCCATGTGTTTGTTTATTTTACATCCGGGCGTGTGACCCGGATGAACCTGCTGACGTCCACTGTATTGTCATGGTTCATTTAGAAGAAAACAACTTTTACTTGGTTCCCATCAGAAACCATCTTTTCAATTGTCGAACGCTCTGATCTTTAGTGTGAACACATCACGTCAGTCAGTTCAAGATGAGGTGCATGAACCAGCACCGGCACAGTTCTCTTTTGGTCTGAAAACGCTTTGAGAGGAGACAGGATAACCACTCTGCCACAGTAACACATTGACTAGAGTGTCTTGTTTTTCACAGTGACTAAATGGACAGAGGAGGAGAAGAAGAACGTCGAGCTAAGATGTAATGTGTCCTACTACAGCTATCCCTATACCTATAACTCTGAAGTCAAAACAAAATGGCTGTTTAATGGACAAGACGTCAGTGATCTCAAATTATCCACAACAAACCATGAAGGAGCTCTCACTGTTACAGTTCCAAACTCACATTCCCTTTACAAACGCATGGATCTGTTCAGATGTGAAGTGGTTTATGGAGGGAACAGGAAGGAGTTCTCTCTCAGATGCAACAAACCAGGTAAGACCAGAGTTGAACCAGCAACTCCCTCTTGAGCAGTTGAACTTCTGGAATATGAACACATGATTTGAGATGTTGAGACAGCTTCATCTTCTCTTGCTCAAAGTTGCTGGTCCAATCCCTGTAATATAAACAATCTTTTCCTTCTTTTATGATTTCTCTTCCACAGAATCACCCTCAACTCCATCTGAGTTTGTGGAAGAGGGAGGAAGTATCACTTTGTCCTGTGGGGATGTAAGAGAGGGACAAAGAGAATGTGCTGGAACCACATGGACTTTTTACTCGGCCGACAAACCAGGAGAAAGTAAAAGCCTTATCACACGAATGAAATTAAAAGAAAGTTGTGGTCTGGAGATTCAAAATGTCCACCCTCAGGATGCTGGAGTCTTCTACTGTCAACAATACGACCAGTCAGGACGTCACCTGCCTCCTGATGCTCCTGTGTATCTGTCTGTGGTCTCGTGTGAGTATAATAACAGGATAACCACTCTGCCACAGTAACACATACTGACTGAAGTGTCTTGTTTTTCACAGTCACTAAATGGACAGAGGAGGAGGAGAAGAACATTGAGTTAAGATGTCATGTGTCCTCCTACGTCTGTGGTGTCAAAACAAAATGGCTGTTTAATGGACAAGACGTCAATGAGCTCAAATTAAACACAACAAACCATGAAGGAGCTCTCACTGTTACAGTTCCAAACTCACATTCCCTTTACAAAGACGTGGATCTGTTCAGATGTGAAGTGACGGATGGAGAGATGAAGATGGGGTTCTCTCTCAGAGCCAACAAACCAGGTGAGACAGGAGGAGGAGTCAGTGTGGGGAACTTTAGTGTGACTAAATACGATTAGGTTTCACAAACAAAGATCTGAACAGTGACAACCAGTGGTTCATTTATAAAGCTTTGCTTACCCACTGCACATTGTGTAGGCGTTCTCTACACTAACTGCAGGATTTCTAAAACTCCTCCTAAGCGCTTTTGCTTATCTGCAGCAGCTAGAACCCCACTGTAGCTCCGAGCAAAGAACCCTAACTTTAGTTACTGTGTTGAACTTGTGTGTGTATAAGTGCAGTACTTTTCCTCTTGTACTGTGTTACTGTGTTGAACTTGTGTGTGTATAAGTGCAGTACTTTTCCTCTTGTACTGTGTTACTGTGTTGATCTTGTGTGTGTATAAGTGCAGTACTTTTCCTCTTGTACTGTGTTACTGTGTTGATCTTGTGTGTGTATAAGTGCAGTACTTTTCCTCGTGTACTGTGTTACTGTGTTGATCTTGTGTGTGCAGGTTGGCTGTGGGCTGTGCTCGTGGCTGTAGTTGGAGGACTTGTCACTGTGGTGGTCGTGGTGACATGGAGGAAACTCAGAGGTGAAACAACATCACACAGAAAAGTGTTTTTATGTGGGACACAACAGAGGACTACGGTCAGAGGAGGAGACTGTCTGTTAAAATAAAGCTCATCATGACATTTAGTTTCACTATTGTCTTCATAAATCAAGATATGAACAATAATAACAGAAATCCAAACATCCAAATGAGCCACTCTAACTGCAGGAGCTGGAAAGGTTTCACTTGGATAGATCTGAACGCTATAAACGAGGTGGCATTTTAGAAACAACAGCCTGTGACTCTCCCAGACAGTTGTTTCTCTGTCATGGTGCAACTTCAGAGAGAAGAGACTGTGGGCGGGGCTAAAAGTTCACTCATGGTTCAAAATGAGGGAGTTGAAAAGGTCCAAGCACCTTAACCTGGCTATAGTCACGAATATCTTCCATTTCCAATATTTTTATATTGATTTGACAGTGTAATTCTACTGCAACACTGCACTTTTCCTGTGAGACAATGAATACTTTCTCTGGAACTAATATACATGTGTTTGTTTACAGTGAAGCCTGACACCAGAAGGGACCCTCCTGTGAGTTTAAGATTAAGAAATACTATGGTGAGTGCACTTAACAGACATTTGTGATTAAAAAAAAACAAAAAAAAAACTCTAGATTGGCTGTTTCGTCTCTGCTCTGGCCAGAACTTTCTGTTGTTGTATGTTTGGGCAAGACACTTCATAATGCTGTTTCTAAGGGGAGGGCATTGATACAGACTGTAGTGGGTTAACAAACAGAATCTAAAATGGAAGGATTTGCTCCAAACAGAAGGTACAGATATTGCAGCGGTTCACAGTTGGTGGTTGAAATTGGTCTTTGTTCTCAATCGAATGTGTAGGTCTAAAGCTTCTGCCAAAAATGACGTCTGATAAAATATTGAACTCTACAACTCTGATTCATTTGATGTTTTTTTCAAAGGCTGAACCTGAAGAAGGGGGAGTGTCCTATGCGACCGTCAGCTACAACAGGAACAACCAGAGAAATGAGGTAAAGACGAGACCAGGACTAGACCAGGACTAGACCAGGACTAGACCAGGCTAAAACATTTCACAGGAGGCTGAAAAACACTGCAGATTTCTTTTGTGCGTCACTGAAAAAAACAAATCTGATTGGACGACCGTGTTTGAGTCTGGCTTGTGATCAGACTGATGTCCCTCTGTGTAAATAATACAGACAGACATGATTCTGGACTCCTGTATTTCCTTTTGGATTTTTGACCACCAAACCTCATGCATATAAATGTATTCTATACTAATATAAGATATTGTCCTGTCCCTGTGCTCAGGTCAGACGGAGTGAGGAGGAGGTGACCTACAGCTCAGTGAGGAACACCACTGTGGAGGACCCTGATCAGCTCTACGCCACCGTCAACAAATGAACAACAACCAACCAACAAATACCCAACCAACAACCAACCCACAACCAACCAACAACCAACCCACAACCAACTAACAACCAACCCACAACCAACCCACAACCAACCCACAACCAACCAACAACCAACCCACAACCAACTAACAACCAACCCACAACCAACCCACAACCAACCAACAACCAACCCACAACCAACCAACAACCGACCAACAACCAACCCAAAAACCAACAACTGACGCAACAACCAAACCACATGAAGTACTGGGACTTTTTAATGTCACTGTGTTGAAAATGTGATGGAAAAGAACTGAACCTTAACAGTTGTAAAAAGTAGTAGTAGTTGAAGCCTCGTACTAGTAGTAGCAGAAGTACACCAAGAAGCCAAGTACTTGCCTGGAAGAAGCAGCATGTAGTAGCCTTGTAGTAGTAGCTTAGAAGTACTAGTAGTAGGCTAATCTGAGTATGAGTAGTCCTATATGAAGCAGTGGTAGCAGCTTTGTAATAGTATAACCTAGTATCCTAGTAACAGTGAGTTTTTATTTTTCTATTCAAAGTCACGTTTCTTTATATTGCACAAGGACAGAGGAGAGGAGCAGAAGGGCAGAAGAGAAGAGGAGAGAGGGGTAGAAGAGGAGAGAGGGGTAGAAGAGGTGAGGAGAGGGGGGCAGAAGAGGAGAGGGGCAGAAGAGAAGAGCGGAAGAAGGGCAGAAGAGGAGAGAGAGAGAGGCAGAATAGGAGAGAAAGAGGGGCAGAAGAGAGAATTCCAGTTCTGTTACCTAGCAACCAAAACGTGTTTAAATTGCACAATATTCACGATTAAACAAATAAAAATCAATAATCACACTTTTTTATTTTGGTAATTCAATGTTTAAACGGTCAGAAAAATGTCGTCCTCGTGCAGAATCTGTCCCTTTGTTTTGGAGGGAAATTTCTGTGGGATTTTGTTTTAGAACTAATACTTTTTACTTTTACACGAAGTCCTAAGTTTTTTACGTAAATTATAACTCTGTTGGTAACTTTGGAGCTAACTGTCTAACTATTACTGTCCACATTGTTCATTTTTTTCCCTTTTGTTTTTTTTCGACCCAGACATAAGCCTCACGTCACGACCACTACATGCTGTGCCTTTGTCGCCCTCTTCTGGACACACGGTGCACGCACAGTTGTAGATCCTTAGCAAAATTAATCAAATACAAGAAATAGTTCAAATAAATATTGAATCCTATCAGAGTGCAGCGTTTTTTTGGGATGTGGAGGACACAGATTGCAGATTTGTCGTTGTGTTTTATGGTTTGTATCTTTGTCCACACGAAGCAAAAACTCACAAATTCCAACGTCTTCTCAACCTAAATAAACTTTTTTTTTTCGTTCACAACAGCTTCAGAAAGTGGACCCAAAAAACGTGCCTTATGATCGCTCGATTCGCCTCATATGAAAGGAAACACTGCCCTCTGGTGGCCACGTTACACACACGAACCCTTGTAAACTTGTTTTTCTTGATTTATTCATGAAAACAAAAAGTGTTAGAATAAATTTAAGACAAAATATGTACAGTGAGCGTTTTATTGACGAGTTAAATGTGTTATTCAAGCAAGAGTCAAAGTTAAACATGTAAAACCAATGAAGAAAATACAATTATAACGCAAAACCCGAATGCATTTATCGCCCATTCAAGTCCTGATGTTCCACACACTCAGAGCTGCAGGGGGCGCTGTGCTCTACGTTCTGATCCTCACCGAAGGTTCACCCGCGTTCTCATAGTAAACCGAGGCCACCTGTCAATCACACACATGTCAGATGCCCTCCCGTAATGTCATATCCCTGTGTCAGATGCCCTCCCGTAATGTCATATCCCTGTGTCAGATGCCCTCCCGTACTCACACTGGTCCTGTGCCTCTGAGCTTTGCGTCCTGAAACACACATCAGAAGAAACTTTACCGTTCTTCTGTTTTTATTGTGACGATTATCAGGAACAACGATTAAAGTCTCACTGTGTAACTTTTCTGACAAGAGGGAAAAAAACAAAAGATGATTGAAACATGTTCAAATCAAATGAATATAAATGTAACACTGATTTACTCTGAATGACAAAACCACTGGACACGATGGACTAAACCAGGACTAAACCAGGACTAAACCAGGTCTAAACCAGGACTAAACCGGGTCTAAACAAGGACTAAACCAGGACTAAACCAGGTCTAAACCAGGACTAAACCAGGACTAAACAAGGACTAAACCAGGTGTAAAACAGGTCTAAACCAGGTCTAAACCAGGACTAAACCAGGTTTAAACCAGGACTAAACTAAGTCTAAACAAGGACTAAACCAGGTCTAAACCAGGTCTGAAGCAGGTCTAAACCATGACTAAACCAGGTCTAAACCAGGACTAAACCAGGACTAAACCAGGTCTAAACAGGTCTAAACCAGGTCTAAACCACGACTAAACCAGGTCTAAACCAGGTCTAAACCAGGTCTAAACGAGGACTAAACCAGGTCTGTCCCAGGACTAAACCAGGCCTAAACCAGGTCTAAACCAGTTCTATCCCAGGACTAAACCAGGTCTGTCCCAGGACTAAACCAGGACTAAACCAGGTCTAAACCAGGTCTAGCGCAGGACTTTACCTTGAGCCCAGGTCCAGGTGTGAACAGTCACACAGAGGATGAAGGCAGCAGTGATCAGGCTGAAGAACACCCACCTCAGCAGCTCACCTGTGGACACAACCCTGACATCAGCTCACTGCAGAAGCTCTAGAGTCCACCAGAGCCGGACACGGGTCACGGAGCTGGACACGGGTCACGGAGCCGGACACGGGTCACGGAGCTGGACACGGGTCATGGAGCTGTGCTGGAGTTTGCTGTGGAACTGTCACGTTGCACATTTGTTCACCTGGTTTATGGTTCATATCTGTGTAATTCCTGGGCCTATCCACATGAAACTAAAACTAAAAACACAAAGTTCAACGTCTTCCTTATTGCTATAAATGAACACAACAGCTCCAGAGAGAAAGACGTGGGTGTTGTCAGTTCAAAAGTCTTTAAGACATAAGGTTAATATGGAGAATAAGTCTGTGGAAACAATCTCAAACAAGTCATTAAAAGGTTCAACATTTGTGTATCCCAAGTTTGCACTGGAAAAAACAATATTGAGGTAAGTTAAAATGACTTAAATTGAGAACATTTACTTTATTTGAGTTGATTCATCTTGACAAGTGAAACGATCTACCAGTGGAATAAGTGTTTGATTTTGAACTTTATCTTAAGTGCGAAAATGTGTTTTTCTTATTTTAAGTGTAGCAAGATGTATTTTCATATTTTAAGTACAAAAAGTCTTGTTCCACTGGCAGATCATTTTACTTTTTTACTCAAATCATGGTGAAACTTTTTTAATTCAAGTCATTTTAGCTTCACTGTGGAGATTTCTCTCACAAACTCCAGTCGAGTTATAAAGCCTTCCCTCCATCTGAGATCATAACGTCATCTATTTCTTCATCTCTCCATCGTGATACAAACTCTTTACCTGTGCTCGTGTTCTGTGGACAGGCTGGAGTTTGAGCGTCCTCTGACAAGAGAAGAGATGGAGGGTTAGTCCTTATCACACACATCATGTACTGTCAGTGTGAACTCTTATTCCCAACACACAAAGTCACACACAGCTCTGTCATGTTCCACTGAGCCCCATTTCTTAGACTTACACAAACTTTAGGCTGTTGGTCTACAAAACAAATGACATTTCCTGTGTAAGAGAAACTACAGGAGCTTTAGTCCTGTTCAGACCTGCTTCAGTCTTTGGTTCTGGCTCACTCGTAGTTTCTCTGGTGTCTTCTTCTCCGTTCTTTGTCTTGGTTGTTGCAGTTTTAGTTAAATGCGTCTTCTCTGAAATGGACAAAACATATGAAAGAGTTCTACACTATCCTGCACTTTACTATTACACTTGTGTCTGGATGTACTCATGCAAACGTGAATACAGGTGAACACCAGTGAGCTCCAGCGACAGAGAATTCACTGCAGCTCGGACTCAAGGACAGTGAGTTCCTGTGGTCCTGCTGTTGTGTGGAAGCTCACCAAGAGAACGCTCTGCTGAAGCTTACACCAGAAACAAACATCCTTCCAGAGCTCTTTTACAGATATGTCTCTTTTGAACAACTGTAACAACGTTTATGACATGATCTTCTACACACTTTGTTAATAACAGTAGAGTTGAGGAGAGGTTTTGCTCAAGCACCAATGGAAAAACAATCCCAGAAAAAGAATTTGGCTTTTTTTTTTTCAAATGACACAAGAATTCTTACTTTAGTGTTTTGGTTATTGCCGTTCAAACCTTTGTAAAACCTTATAGTCGTTTTTTTTCCTTCTTTTTTCTCTTCATGGTCTCACCTGGTTCGTTGGATCTGAGAGAGAACCTCTTCTTGTTCCCTCCATCAGTCACTTCACATTTGAGCAGACCCACGTCTTTGTAAAAGAAATGTGATTTTGGAACTGTAACAATGATGCCACCTCGAAGGTTGGTTGTGCTTAATTGTAGATCACTGACGTTCTGTCCATTAAACAGCCATTTTGTTTCAACATCAGAGAAAAAGGAGGACACATTACATCTGAACTGAACTTTCTCCTTATATTCCACTTCAGTCACTGTGAAAAATAAGACACTTCAGTCAGTATGTGTTACTGTGGCAGAGTGGTTAGGACTAAATTTATGCCACCAGGACTAAACTCATGCTACCAGGACTAAATTTATGCTACCAGGACTAAGGCCAGTCTAGGACCAAATGGGTTTAAAGAAGCACATGTTTGTCACAGTGCAAAGAGGATGTGGTGGAGGGTGTTTCACGGTCCAACACACTAGTGTGGTTTAACTCACTGTGGCTGTATTCCCAACACATGAAGAAGTGGACTAAGGCAGTTTGACTCTGTACTGTTTGACTTCAGTCAAATGAAGCTGATTGATCGGGAACAAGACTGTTCAAGGAATCGTAGTAGTAGTAAAATAAAAAACGCAGGATCATCATGTAGAGCAGCTTAATACAAACATTTGACTGTAAGACCAAAAAGAGTGGATGAGCTGACAGCGCACATACTCACTTCATATTTACAACGCAGCACCCATAGGCTCCATTAATACATACAGTGTATGATTTAAATGCGCGCTGGTTCACTGGTGCGCCTAAGGAGGCGCGGTCTACGTACGGCCTTACCTGGGATATTCCTTTCCAATGTTCGCTCACTCCGGAACAAAATGGACGAGCTGGCCCTGATGAGAAGCATCAACAGAGACTTTTCCTCATCCTGTGTCTTGTGTTTTACGGAATCGTGGCTTGGTGAGGACATCCCGGACTGCGCGCTCCACTTGGAGGGGTTTCAACTCTACCGCGCTTACCGACAAGCGGCTCTCTCCGGCAAGACCACAGGTGGAGGCGTATGTTTATTCATCAACAGCGGCTGGTGTACAGATGTGACAGTGATTGCGCAGCACTGCTCTCCCTCTCTGGAATATCTTTTCATTCACTGCAAACCGTTTTACTCTCCGCGGGAGTTCGCTTCATTCATTCTGGCTGCTGTTTACATCCCGCCCGGACCTTGGGCGTGCCACAGCGGCTCAGTGCGCCTTCGCCAGAGCAGACACTGCTTATGGAGCCGGACATACCGGACTCTCGTCATTGTTCTTGGGGACTTTAACAAAGCCAATTTAAGCCAGGAACTTCCCAAATACAAACAGTACATCAAATGCCCAACCAGAGAGGAGAGGACGCTGGATCACTGTTACAGCACGATAAGTGGGGCTTATCACGCAGTGCCCAGCGCTGCACTCGGACTTTCTGACCACGTAATGATCCACCTTATCGCGTACAGACAGAGACTGAAACACTCTAAACCTGTCGTGAGGACTACGAAAAGGTGGAGCAGCGAGGCTATGGAGGAGCTGCGCACGTGTTTGGAAACCACAGACTGGGACGCTATGAGGGCTGCCTCTGACAGTTTGGATGAGTACACGGACACTGTCACCTCGTATATCCACTTCTGCGAGGACAGCATTGTGCCATCACGCACCAGGGTGAGTTATAACAACGACAAACCCTGGTTTACTCCCAAACTCAAACAGCTGTGGCTAGTAAAAAGGGAGGCTTTCAGAAGTGGGGATAAAGACCTCTACAAGGACGCCAAGTACCGGTTTAGCAGGGAAGTGGGCACTGCTAAACTCCAGTTCTCTGAGAATATGCAGCAGCAGATTTCAGAGGACGACTTCGGCTTCTGTGTGGAGGAGTTTTAGGAAAATCACCAACTACAAACCTAAAACTCCACACTCCACGGATGACCTGTCCCTAGCCAACAGTCTTAACGACTTCTACTGTCGTTTTGATGAGTCATCAAGCAGCTCTCACACCTCCAACTGTCCCAACAATAGAGACAATAGAGACAACCCGGACACTCATCCCCCCACTGTTTCCCCCTCACCAGAGCCATCTCCACCCTTTCACATTCATGAGGCAGATGTGAAGAAGCAGTTCAAGAGGATGAATGCCCGGAAGGCGTCAGGCCCAGATGGCGTCTCTGCTGCCACCCTGAGACACTGTGCTAACGAGCTGGCCCCAGTGTTTACAGACATCTTCAATTCTTCACTGCAGGCTTGTCATGTGCCTGTCTGCTTCAAAACTTCCACCATTGTTCCTGTCCCCAAGAAGCCAAGGACCACCGGACTCAATGACTACAGACCTGTGGCTCTGACATCTGTGGTCATGAAGTCATTGGAGCGCCTGGTTCTACCCCACCTCAAGACCCTCACGGCCCCCCTCCTGGACCCCCTGCAGTTTGCCTACAGAGCCAACAGGTCTGTAGACGACGCCATCAACATGGCTCTACACTTCCACCCTGCGGCATCTGGACTCCCGGAACCCTCGCCCAGGATCCTGTTTGTGGACTTCAGCTCTGCCTTCAACACCATCCGCCCAGACCTCCTCCAAGGCAAGCTGTCCCAGATGACCGTGCCTGATCCTCTCTGCAGGTGGATCACTGACTTCCTGACGGACAGGAAGCAGCACGTGAGGCTGGGGAAGAATGTCTCGGACTCCCGGACCATCAGCACCGGCTCTCCCCAAGGCTGTGTTCTTTCTCCTCTGCTCTTCTCCCTGTACACCAGCTGCTGCACCTCTTCCCATCAGTCTGTCAAGCTCATCAAGTTTGCAGATGACACCACGGTCATCGGGCTCATCTCGGACGGGGATGAGTCTGCCTACAGGACGGAGGTTGATCGTCTGATGTCCTGGTGCAGCCAGAACAACCTGGTGCTTAATGCCCAGAAGACAGCGGAGATGATTGTGGACTTTAGGAAGCACACAGCCCCACTCCCCTCCATCATCCTGACCGACACCCCCATCACCACTCTGGACTCATTCCGCTTCCTGGGGATCACCATCACCCAGGACCTCAAATGGGAGCCCACCATCACCTCCATCATAAAGAAGGCCCAGCAGAGGATGTACTTCCTGAGGCAGCTGAAGAAATTCAACCTGCCAGCACGGACAATGGTGCAGTTCTACACTGCCATCATCGAGTCCATCCTCACCTCCTCCATCACCGTGTGGTATGCTGGAGCCACCACCAGGGACAAACAGAGACTGCAACGTGTCGTGCGCTCTGCTGAGAAGGTGATTGGCTGCAGCCTCCATCTCTTCAGGACCTGTACACTTCCAGGACTCGGACACGTGCAGGTCGAATTGCAGCTGATCCTTCTCACCCTGGACATGGACTTTTTGACCTACTCCCCTCAGGCAGGAGGCTACGGTCCATTCGGACCAGAACCTCTCGCCACAAAAACAGTTTCTTCCCCTCTGCTGTTGGACTCATAAATAATAACACTCGGACTGGTCCCACCCCCCACTCTGCTTCTGTCACATGACCCTGTGTTCTCGCACCTGCCTGCACCTGCCTGTTTTGCACTGATCACTGATACTCTCATACTCTATATTATTATACTCCTGTAAATTTGTACATTTTGTTATATTACACTATAGCTTTATTTTATTCTATTATTTGTTGCATGTCAGTGTTTGTCTACATCCTGCTCCAAGTACCGCAGCAATTTCCTAATGTTGTGAACCTGTTCACTCATATGGCAATAAAACACATTCTGATTCTGATTCTGATTCTGATTCTGAAATAGACCAAACCTGTTATCTGGGAGTACCAAAGGGGCACCAGCTCAGGAGTACCTATCTGGAGATTTACTGGGCCTCACTCATGAATAATTCTTCCTTTTTACATGCAGACACCATAAAGCTTTTTTCAAACACTAGAGCTGTAGTAGTAGTACTTAGATTTACTGAATGAAAGTAAATACACGCATCATACTTCTACTTCTACTGATGTATTGTACAGTGTAACAGTACTTTTACTTGAGTAATATAGTTTTGAAGTAACGCTACTCTTACTTATAGTCCAAGTTTTAGCCACTCTACTGCTTCTGTCAAAAGGGTTCTGTGTTTTCTTTCATTATGGTGGCAATCTAGAAGAGCTCCTCTGTGTTTTTAAAGCACAGTCACTGCCAAATCACCTCGAGTACACAGCTCGTCCTCTTCAGTGTTAGCAGCTTTGGCTGTGGCCTCATTGGGTTCTTCCCTCAGTGCTCCCTCTGCTGGCTGCAGTGCCGGACTTTGACTTGTGTTTAAACACTCAGATACTTTTAAAGAGTGTGTATTTGGAGTGCACTTGTAGTACACATATACTGTATAAGCAGCTCTTGAGCTTAAAAGAAGCCTGCTGTGTACTGTCTGCATCTAATTATGAAGTGTGTTACTACCCAAGAATATAGAAAATACAAGTGTTTGAAATGTGGTGGATCTTCACTGAGCGTCCCATTCATTCTCTACGGGGAACTGGCCGTGTCATTCTAGTATAAACCGATAACCAGCAGCCTGTGGACAGGAAGTTACATAAACTCTGTCCACATGTTCAGCCCTTTATGTGTCATGTTAATACTTGTGTGTTTAATGCCCAAATTCAGCTGAATTATTTGTGTAAAAATAACTGATCGAAGCTGCACCAAAAACTCTTGGTGACTGAACTCTTGAACTATTGAACTCTAACATAACTAGATCATTATTTGACTTTCTGTTCAGTATAAACCACAGCACAGACCTAACACCGATTAAAAATAGAGGTCCTGTGACTTCCTGTTTTCACACCTTTCACTGGAACAAGTGACAGATTCACATTATTAAGTTTTTATTGTGTTTTTATTAAGAAAATGCTACGTGACATTTCAGAACCAACATGAAAATACATTTCAATTTAATTCAACTTTATTTCTATAGCACATTTCAAACAGTTTCAGTTGACCAAAGTGCTTCACATAAAAGTTACATATACATATAAACAGATAACACAATGTAAAAAATAAAATAAACTCAAGATAATCTGACTCACTCGTATTAAATGTCAGGGAGAAGAGGTGAGTTTTCAGTCTGGTCTTAAACTGTGTTACAGACTGAGAGGATCTGACAGGAAGAGGAAGACTGTTCCACAGAAAAGCCTCTGTCTTTTGAAATAACTGTGACTAAATACAGGGATTGGGAGATAAGGCTTTGGCTGCTTTTCTTTCTTTGGATCCTCATCAGTGACAGTAAAGCTGTTGCTCTTCTTCCACAAAAATCCGAGCATTACCAAAGACGAGCACACAGTAGAAGCATACAACCCTGTACAGTATCTGCAGTGATACAGTCAGCTTGTCCTGGGTCTGCCATGAGGAGGAGCAGCAGCTCTACTCCAAGATCCTCCTGTGTGACTGAGCTCACCCTGCAGAGGAAACTCATTTCAATTTCATGAGTTGGTTGGTTGAGGTTAATGTAAATGTATTTCCAGGGGCCTGTCTGGGTTCATAAGTTTGGATATCTGCACTAAACATGAATTCATCAGAGAGAATCTGAGGAGTTTTAGTGACAGAAACACAGTGAATGTAAAAGTCTGTTGTGTACAATAACCTACACAATTTCTAAGCACTGAAGCCTTGAATGCACAAAAATACAGAATCACTCAAACATGCAACACTTAAATCAATCAAGACCTCATTTGGTCATTCAAAGGTTTAAAATGACAAAGGCACTGCCATCAGTCAGGTCTGTGTCTGCGTTGGTGCAGATATCTTGAGGTGTGAAGTGTGTCATGTTTAGAGGAAGTGTGAAAGAGCAGAAAGGAAGAAAACCTCACAGACACGATGGCCCTGGCTGTGTTCAGACCTGTGCTTCTCACTCTGAGTCTTCTGCTCTGCTCAGGTAAGAGACCATCACCTGTTTAAATGCTGCTGCGCTCAAGTCGTCTGAAATGTTCATGTCAGTTTACACCAGAGATCAGGAAAGTTTAGTTTGGCAAAGTGCACAACCCTGAGGACTGTACGCCAAGAGAGGGGTTTACATCCAACCATAGAATCAATATTAGGGATTCTAAAAAGTTAAAGTTGATGAGGGAGTGTGACCCTGAACAATGTCTGTAGGTGATGGATCTGAACTGACACACCTAACTTAGGGTGGGCTCCCCTTTTGGATGTTATAGATGTTATTTCTTTGTCTGGAATGTTCATAGAAACACTTTAAACTGATCCATCATGTGCTCACTGGTGCTGTAAAGCTTTAAGGAGTTGGACATGAGTTTACTGAATGTCTCTACCCTTTCTCTCCCCCATTTCTCGCACTGAACCTAATTTTTATTGCCTTAACGCTCAATCACACCTTCACAAAATCACTTTGACGGTATTAAAGCACATTTTGTACACCTGTAATTCATTTGGCTGTATATAAAAAGATATTTTTTACCCCTTTAATGTCGGACTTTCTATTATAAAGTCAGTGCATTTCATACTCCAAAGTCATGAAAAGTCAACTGTCTTTCACTTCAAGAGCTTGATGTGTGTCAGAGTTTATCAGCCATCATTTTGCAAAAGTATTATTATTATTTCAGCAATGGTCAGTTTCATATACAGCTTACGTTAAGGGCATTACAGCACCTTTTTGTACAACTGAAATATATTTGAGGATTCATTCTCAAAAAGTGAGAGTAAAAGAGTCAAAGTAAAAGTGTCTTGTCTCTTTCAGTTACCAAAAACTAATGATTACAAACAAATCCTGTCTTCCACTGTTGTGGATTTTTAAATCTGAGAAGAATAAAACTGGAGAAAAGTTGTCTTAAATCAAAGAGTCTGGATTTATTAAAGCAATTGTGCACACAATTAAAAGAAGAATAGAAAACCAAAACCTGTCTGTCCCTCATACGAGGTCCGTCTCTCCCTAATCTTGCCTGACAAAACAAAACAGGCTTTTTATACAAGGACACACATCATAACATCAACATGAGGTAACACATACAATAGTATTGATCTAAATCAGTGATTCTTAACCTGGGTTCGATGGAACCCCAGGGGTTCGGTGAGTCAGTCTCAGGGGTTCAGGGGTCAAGACTCACATCCAACTCATAATTCATGATGACACGCCCCGTTTGGCCGTTATTGGCTGCAGGAAATTTTGTGGGTGCAATAGTTTTGTGACTGTCGTGATGGTGTCGTGTCATTTCTTTCTTAATATTTTCCCTTCATACGAACTATGTCGAGCAAAAAAAGAAAGCGGTCGGACGAATATGTGCAATATGGATTCACATGTGTGCACCAATAAAATATATATACCTGTGTTTTGAATTTGTAAAAAACATATTTTATTTTTCCACTTAAGAAGGGTTCAGTGAATGTGCAGATGAAACTAGTGAGGTTCAGTACCTCCAACAAGGTGAAGAACCACTGATCTAAACAGTTCTCAAAAGAAGACGTCTTGTCTGGGTCAACTGGGACACCGATTAAATGAACTCAAGGGTACCAATAATTCTAAATGATGAGAATGAATAAAACAACAACCTGTTGTTTTAACCCTGATAAATAAGGACTGAACATAATGTCCTGTCTTGAAGAAGCCCAGACACAGCAGGTCACACCACTGCAGTGACCAGGAATACAGAGATACTTTAGCACTTTGTGAGTTACTAGTTATCTGAACCCAAACAATACATTCTTTACCTTAACAAAGTAAGACATTTCCATCACATCCACACTTCCTAGACTCTAATCCCAGAGAGGCGTCACCTGCCCAAACTAAACTGTAAGACTTTTGACATCATGAAACAGTCGGATATTTTCCATCGGGTAAAGTGTTTGGAGGAGCAGCTTTAGGACGTTTGGATCTGATACTGTACCTCTGCTGTTCTTACAAATACATGGAGTAAAGTCAAATATTGTTACTGTTCTCTGGGGCTTCTGTAGCTCCACAAACACTCACCCAGTCACATAAACCTAATGCCATGGAGCCATATATATACATAGATACAAAGGGCCCACAAAGGGAGCATCTTTCCTAGAATGAATTAAAATAGGCTAAGATTGAAAAACTGATGGGAAAATGTTAAAACACACAAAGATACTCTGACCCATGGAAAACAGAAGTAGTTCATTTGAAACTGTTTCTTCTCTTACCTTATTCATTCAGAGCGTCCCAATTATTCACCACAGAGTTTATTATTGCGCTTCTCAGTCACTGTAAGGTTAACAACAACTAGCATGCTAACTGTGCACTTTGTGTTACTTAGACAATTAAGAGCTTTATAATGCAAAGGGTAATCTTGCATTTCTTTCATTACATTCACTACTGTGACCTTAAAAACTGCATTTGCTCTGTGAG
Source organism: Odontamblyopus lacepedii (assembly GCA_034769755.1). Classification (NCBI taxonomy): domain Eukaryota; kingdom Metazoa; phylum Chordata; class Actinopteri; order Gobiiformes; family Gobiidae; genus Odontamblyopus; species Odontamblyopus lacepedii. The sequence continues at coordinate 18,615,922 of CM068366.1, forward strand.
CAGGGTCGCCTCTCCACAGATCTAACCTGTAGCTTGGCCTGGTGGCATCTGTTAATGCTATACTGTTGAACATTCTGCAGGTAGATACTTTCTTCCACAATTTAACACATTTTTATTTTGTAATATGTGTGATTTAAATAGCACTGATCTACCAGCAGTAACATGGTGATGTGTTTTGCCCAAGGACACATAGTCAGCAGTTTGCAACAGGGGTTGAACCAGCAACTGTCTTCACTGCTCCCTCTTGAACAGTTGAATTTCTGGAATATGAATACATGATTTGAGATGTTGAAACAGCTCCATCTTCTCTTGCTCGAGGTTGCTGGTACAATTCCTGTAAAATAACCAATCTTTTCTTTCTTTTATGATTTCTCTTCCACAGAATCAGCTTCAGCTCAACATCAGTTTGTGGAAGAAGGACAAAGTATCACTTTGTCCTGTGGGGATGTAAGAGAGGGACAAAGAACATGTGCTGGAACCACATGGACTTTTACTCGGCCGACAAAACAAAATCATGTAAACAACTTATTACAAATGGAACGATCAGCTCCAGTGTCCCAGAGACTCTGTCAAAGAGACTCAGAGTGACACAAAACTGTGGTCTGGAGATTCTGAATGTCCATCCTCAGGATGCTGGAAAGTTCTACTGTCAACAATCAAGATATAACCTGTCTTCTATCTCATATCTGTCTGTGGTCTCATGTGAGTATTTTGTTATTAGATCAGGAGTCTAACCCACATCCTCCTCACTGAAGCTGTTTTCAGGCCGGCCAGAACGGTGCTGGTGCTGGCCATACAAAATAACAATCATGGATCGCATCACGACAGCAGCGAGCATTTGTACTCATACATAAGATGAACGGGACGTAATATTTTGTAGACTTTTCTTGTCATACATGAAGAGACACGTTAAATCTTGTTGCAACGGCAGGTCCAGATGTACCATCCATGTGTTTGTTTATTTTACATCCGGGCGTGTGACCCGGATGAACCTGCTGACGTCCACTGTATTGTCATGGTTCATTTAGAAGAAAACAACTTTTATTTGGTTCCCATCGGAAACCAACTTTTCAATTGTCGAACGCTCTGATTTTTAGTGTGAACACATCACGTCAGTCAGTTCAAGATGAGGTGCATGAACCAGCACCGCCACAGTTCTCTTTTGGTCTGAAAACGCTTTGAGAGGAGACAGGATAACCACTCTGCCACAGTAACACATTGACTGGAGTGTCTTGTTTTTCACAGTGACTAAATGGACAGAGGAGGAGAAGAAGAACGTTGAGCTAAGATGTAATGTGTCCTACTACAGCTATAACTCTGAAGACAAAACAAAATGGCTGTTTAATGGACAAGACGTCAATGATCTCAAATTAACCACAACAAAGCATGAAGGAGCTCTCACTGTTACAGTTCCAAACTCACATTCCCTTTACAAAGTCGTGGATCTGTTCAGATGTGAAGTGACGGATGGAGAGATGAAGATGGGGTTCTCTCTCAGAGCCAACAAACCACGTGAGACAGGAGGAGGAGTCAGTGTGGGGAACTTTAGTGTGACTAAATACAATTAGGTTTCACAAAGATCTGAACAGTGACAACCAGGGGTTCATTTATAAAGCTTTGCTTACCCACTGCACATTGTGTAGGCGTTCTCTACACTAACTGCAGGATTTCTAAAACTCCTCCTAAGCGTTTTGCTTATCTGCAGCAGCTAGAACCCCACTGTAGGTCTGAGCAAAGAACCTAACTTTAGTTACTGTGTTGAACTTGTGTGTGTATAAGTGCAGTACTTTTCCTCTTGTACTGTGTTACTGTGTTGATCTTGTGTGTGTATAAGTGCAGTACTTTTCCTCATGTACTGTGTTACTGTGTTGATCTTGTGTGTGCAGGTTGGCTGTGGGCAGGTTGGCTGTGGGCTGTGGTCGTGGCTGTAGTTGGAGGACTTGTCACTGTGGTGGTCGTGGTGACATGGAGGAAACTCAGAGGTGAAACAACGTCACACAGAAAAGTGTTTTTATGTGGGACACAACAGAGGACTACGGTCAGAGGAGGAGACTGTCTGTTAAAATAAAGCTCATCATGACATTTAGTTTCACTATTGTCTTCTTAAATCAAGATATGAACAATAATAACAGAAATCCAAACATCCAAATGAGCCACTCTAACTGCAGTAGCTGGAAAGGTTTCACTTGGATAGATCTGAACACTATAAACGAGGTGGCATTTTAGAAACAACAGCCTGTGACTCTCCCAGACAGTTGTTTCTCTGTCATGGTGCAACTTCAGAGAGAAGAGACTGTGGGCGGGGCTAAAAGTCCACTCATGGTTCAAAATGAGGGAGTCGAAAAGGTCCAAGCACCTTAACCTGGCTATAGTCACGAATATCTTCTGTTTCCAATATTTTTATATTGATTTGACAGTGTAATTCTACTGCAACACTGCACTTTTCCTGTGAGACAATGAATACTTTCTCTGGAACTAATATACATGTGTTTGTTTACAGTGAAGCCTGACACCAGAAGGGACCCTCCTGTGAGTTTAAGATTCAGAAATACTATGGTGAGTGCACTTAACAGAAATTTGTGATAAAAAAAAAAAAAAAAAACTCTAGATTGGCTGTTTCGTCTCTGCTCTGGCCAGAACTTTCTGTTGTTGTATTTTTGGGCAAGACACTTCATAATGCTGTTTCTAAGGGGAGGGCATTGATACAGACTGTAGTGGGTTAACAAACAGAATCTAAAATGGAAGGATTTGCTCCAAACAGAAGGTACAGATATTGCAGCGGTTCACAGTTGGTGGTTGAAATTGGTCTTTGTTCTCAATCGAATGTGTAGGTCGAAAGCTTCTGCCCAAAATGACGTCTGATAAAATATTGAACTCTACAACTCTGATTCATTTGATGTTTTTTCAAAGGCTGAACCTGAAGAAGGGGGAGTGTCCTATGCGACCGTCACCTACAACAGGAACAACCAGAGAAATGAGGTAAGGACAAGACCAGGACTCAACCAGGACTAGACCAAGATTATCTCAAGACAGGACCAGGACTAGACCAGGATTAGACCAGGACTAAACCAGGACTAGACCAGGACTAAACCAGGACTAGACCAGGACTAGACCAGGACTAAACCAGGACTAGACCAGGACTTAACCAGGACTGAACCAGGACTAAACCAGGACTAGACCAGGACTAGACCAGGCTTAAACATTTCACAGGAGGCTGAAAAACACTGCAGATTTCTTTTGTGCGTCGCTGAAATAAACAAACCTGATTGGACGACCGTGTTTGAGTCTGGCTTGTGATCAGACTGATGTCCCTCTGTGTAAATAATACAGACAGACATGATTCTGGACTCCTGTATTTCCTTTTGGATTTTCGACCAACAAACCTCATGCATATAAATGTATTCTATACTAATATAAGATATTGTCCTGTCCCTGTGCCCAGGTCAGACGCAGTGAGGAGGAGGTGACCAACAGCTCAGTGAGGAACACCACTGTGGAGGACCCTGCTCAGCTCTACTCCACCGTCAACAAATGAACAACAACCAACCAACAAATACCCAACCAACACACAACCAACCCACAACCGACCAACAACCAACCCAAAAACCAACCAACAACCGACCAACAACCGACCAACAACCAACCCAACAACCAACCAACAACCGACCAACAACCGACCAACCAACAACCAACCCAACAACCGACAAACAACCAACCAACCAACAAACAACCCAACAACCAACCAACAACCAACCCAACAACTGACCAACAACTGACCAACAACCGACCAACAACCAACCCAACAACCAACCAACAACCGACCAACAACCGACCAACCAACAACCAACCCAACAACCGACGAACAACCAACCAACCAACAACCAACCCAACAACCAATCAACAACCAACCCAACAACCAACCAACAACCGACCAACAACCGACCAACAACCAACCCAACAACCAACCCTACAACCAACCAACAACCGACCAACAACCAACCCAACAACCAACCAACAACCAACCCAACAACCAACCAACAACCAACCAACAACCGACCAACAACCGACCAACAACCGACCAACAACCGACCAACCAACCCAACAACCGATGAACAACCAACCAACAACCAACCCAACAACCAACCAACAACTGACCAACAACTGACCAACAACCAACCCTACAACCAACCAACAACCAACCCAACAACCAACCCAACAACCAACCCAACAACCGACCAACAACCAACCCAACAACCAACCAACAACCGACCAACAACCGACCAACCAACAACCGACGAACAACCAACCAACCAACCAACAACCAACCCAACAACGAACCAACAACCAACCCAACAACTGACCAACAACTGACCAACAACCGACCAACAACCAACCCAACAACCAACCAACAACTTACCAACAACCAACCAACAACCAACCCAATAACCAACCAACAACCAAACCCAACAACCGACCAACAACCAACCCAACAACCAACCAGCAACCGACCAACAACCAACCCAACAACCAAACCACATGAACTACTGGGACTTTTTAATGTCACTGTGTTGAAAATGTGATCGAAAAGAACTTAACCTTAACAGTTGTAAAAAGTAGTAGTAGTTGAAGCCTCGTACTAGTAGTAGCAGAAGTACACCAAGAAGCCAAGTACTTGCCTGGAAGAAGCAGCATGTAGTAGCCTTGTAGTAGTAGCTTAGAAGTACTAGTAGTAGGCTAATCTGAGTATGAGTAGTCCTATATGAAGCAGTGGTAGCAGCTTTGTAATAGTATAACCTAGTATCCTAGTAACAGTGAGTTTTTATTTTTCTATTCAAAGTCACGTTTCTTTATATGGCACAAGGACAGAGGAGAGGAGGAGAAGGGCAGAAGAGAAGAAGAGAGAGGGGCAGAAGAGGAGAGAGGGGTAGAAGAGGAGAGGGGGGTAGAAGAGGAGAGGAGAGAGGGGCAGAAGAGGAGAGGAGAAGGGCAGAAGAGAAGAGGAGAGAGGGGCAGAAGAGGAGAGAGAGGGGCAGAAGAGAAGAGGAGAGAGGGGCAGAAGAGGAGAGAGAGGTAAAAGAGGAGAGGATAGAGGGGCAGAAGAGGAGAGGAGAAGGGCAGAAGAGAAGAGGAGAGAGGGGCAGAAGAGGAGAGAGAGGTAAAAGAGGAGAGGATAGAGGCTCAGAAGAGGAGGGGAGAGGAGCAGAAGAGGAGAGAGGGTAGAAGAGGAGAGAGGGGTAGAAGAGGTGAGGAGAGAGGGGAAGAAGAGTAGAGAGGGGTAGAAGAGGAGAGAGGGGTAGAAGAGGAGAGGGGCAGAAGAGGAGAGGAGAGAGGGGTAGAAGAGTAGAGAGGGGTAGAAGAGGAGAGAGGGGTAGAAGAGGTGAGGAGAGGGGAAGAAGAGTAGAGATGGGCAGAAGAGGAGAGGAGAGAGGGGCAGAAGAGGAGAGAGGGGGCAGAAGAGGAGAGAGGGGTAGAAGGGGAGAGTAGAGGGACAGAAGAGAATATTAGAGAGGGACAGAAGAGGACAGAGGGGCAGAATTGGAGTAGAAGAGGAGAGAAAGTGAGGCAGACGAGGAGGAGAAGGGCAGAAGAGAAGAGAGAGGGGTGGAAGATAGGAGAGAGGGGGGCAGAAGAGGAGAGGGGCAGAAGAGAAGAGAGAAAGAGGGGCAGAAGAGGAGAGGATAGAGGGGTAGAAGAGGAAGGGAAAGAGGAGCAGAAGAGGGAGGGGCAGAAGAGGAGAGGGGGCAGAAGAGAAGAGGAGAGAGGGGCAGAAGAGAGGAGAGAAAGAGGCGCAGAAGAGGAGACCAGGCCCAAGCATGAGAGCAGAGAGGGGCAGAAGAAGAGAGGAGAGAGGAGCAGAAGAGAGAGGAGAGGGGCAGAAGAGAAGAGGAGAGGAGAGAGGGGCAGAAGAGGAGAGGAGAGAGGGGCAGAAGAGGAGACAGGGGCAGAAGAGGAGAGGAGAGAGGGGCAGAAGAGAAGAGGAGAGAGGGGCAGAAGAGGAGAGAGGGGCAGAAGAGGAGAGAAGAGAGGGGCAGAAGAGGAGAGGAGAGAGGGGCAGAAGAGGAGAGGAGAGAGGGGCAGAAGAGAGAGGAGAGAGGGGCAGAAGAGAAGAGGAGAGAGGGGCAGAAAATTAGAGGAGGGGCAGAAGAGGAGAGAGAGAGGGGCAGAAGAGGAGAGGACAGAGGGGCAGAAGAGAGAGGAGAGAGGGCCAGAAGAGGAGAGGATAGAGGGGCAGAAGAGAAGAGGAGAGAGGGGCAGAAAAGTAGAGGAGGGGCAGAAGAGGAGAGGAAAGAGGGGCAGAAGAGGAGAGGATAGAGGGGCAGAAGAGAAGAGGAGAGAGGGCAGAAGAGGAGAGGAGAGAGGGGCAGAAAAGTAGAGGAGGGGCAGAAGAGGAGAGGAGAGAGGGGTAGAAGAGGAAGGGAAAGAGGAGCAGAAGAGGGAGGGGCAGAAGAGGAGAGGGGCAGAAGAGAAGAGGAGAGAGGGGCAGAAGAGAAGAGAGAAAGAGGGGCAGAAGAGGAGAACAGGGCAAAAGAGGAGAGGAGAGAGGGGCAGAAGAGGAGAGGAGAGAGGGGCAGAAGAGAGAGGAGAGGGGCAGAAGAGAAGAGGAGAGGAGAGAGGGGCAGAAGAGGAGAGGAGAGAGGGGCAGAAGAGGAGACAGGGGCAGAAGAGGAGAGGAGAGAGGGGCAGAAGAGAAGAGGAGAGAGGGGCAGAAGAGGAGAGAGGGGCAGAAGAGGAGAGAAGAGAGGGGCAGAAGAGGAGAGGAGAGAGGGGCAGAAGAGGAGAGGAGAGAGGGGCAGAAGAGGAGAGAGAGAGGGGCAGAAGAGGAGAGGACAGAGGGGCAGAAAAGAAGAGGAGGGGCAGAAGAGGAGAGAGAGAGGGGCAGAAGAGGAGAGGACAGAGGGGCAGAAGAGAGAGGAGAGAGGGGCAGAAGAGGAGAGGATAGAGGGGCAGAAGAGAAGAGGAGAGAGGGGCAGAAAAGTAGAGGAGGGGCAGAAGAGGAGAGGAGAGAGGGGCAGAAGAGAGAGGAGAGAGGGGCAGAAAAGTAGAGGAGGGGCAGAAGAGGAGAGGAGAGAGGGGCAGAAGAGGAGAGGATAGAGGGGCAGAAGAGAAGAGGAGAGAGGGCAGAAGAGGAGAGGAGAGAGGGGCAGAAAAGTAGAGGAGGGGCAGAAGAGGAGAGGAGACAGGGTCAAGTGAGGGTCTTTGTTACACTTTTATCATTGAGTGTGGCTCTGCAACCAGGACAAAGGACAGACACAAAAATGAAACAAACGGAGGCTCAAAATGCCCTGTTCCACTTTGTGATGTCATACAGTGGTAGTTTTCAAATAATCAGCTACCTTTTACCTTTAATTCAGTAGAGACTGAAATGATCCAAATGATTCTAGTGAAGATTTATGGAGTTCAAAAGCACAGCAGAGCACTTCCTGTATTACCACATGACATCACAAGGTGGAACGGAGTGTTTTCAGTTTGAGAGAAGAACGAAATATGCAGAGTTTGTCTGTTAAACATGTGTGAATGAAACAAAACAAACTTTTATCATTATAACATTATGACAGCGTAATATGGGTCCTTTAAAGTTTATAATTTGACTTCCTGGTTGAACATGGGATTCCGGTTCTGTTACCTAGCAACCAAAACGTGTTTAAATATTAATGATTAGACAAATAAAAATAAATAATCACACTTTTATTTTGTTAATTCAATGTTTAAACGCTCAGAAAAATGTCGTCCTCATGCAGAATCTGTCCCTTCGTTTTGGATGGAAATTTCCATGGATTTTGTTTTAGAACTAATACTTTTTACTTTTGCATGAAGTCCTAAGTTTTTTACATACATTATAACTCTGTTGGTAACTTTGGAGCTAACTGTCTAACTATTACTGTCCACATTGGTCATTTTTCTTCTTTATTTTGTTTTTTTCGACCCAGACATAAGCCTCACGTAACGACCACTACATTCTGTGCCTTTGTCGCCCTCTTCTGGACACACGGTGCACGCACAGTTGTAGATCCTTAGCAAAATTAATCAAATACAAGAAATAGTTCAAATAAATATTGAATCCTATCAGAGTGCAGTGTTTTTTTGGGATGTGGAGGACACAGATTGCAGATTTGTCGTTGTGTTTTATGGTTTGTATCTTTGTCCACACGAAGCAAAAACTCACAAATTCCAACGTCTTCTCAACCTAAATAAACTTTTTTTTTTCTTTCACAACAGCTTCAGAAAGTGGACCCAAAAAACGTGCCTTATGATCGCTCATTAATTACACAGATATGAACCATAAACCGGGTGAACAAATGTGCAATGTGACAGTTCCACAGCAAACTCCAGCACAGCTCCATGACCCGTGTCCAGCTCCATGACCCGTGTCCAGCTCTGTGACCCGTGTCCAACTCCGTGACCTGTGTCCGGCTCCATGACCTGTGTCCGGCTCTGTGACCCGTGTCCAGCTCTGGTGGACTCTAGAGCTTCTGCAGTGAGCTGATGTCAGGGTTGTGTCCACAGGTGAGCTGCTGAGGTGGGTGTTCTTCAGCCTGATCACTGCTGCCTTCATCCTCTGTGTGACTGTTCACACCTGGACCTGGGCTCAAGGTAAAGTCCTGGGCTAGACCTGGTTTAGACCTGATTTAGAACTGGGATAGACCTGGTTTTGTCCTGGTTTAGACCTGGTTTAGTCCTGGTTTAGTCCATGTTTAGACTTGATTCAGTTCTGGTTTAGTCCTGGTTTAGACCTGGTACAGTTCTGGTTTAGGCCTGTTTCAGACCTGGTTTAGACCTGGTTTAGTCCTGGTTTAGACTTGGTTTAGTCCTGGTTTAGTCCTAGTTTAGTCCTGGTTTAGACATGGTTTAGTCCTGGTTTAGTCCTGGTTTAGACCTGGTTTAGTCCTAGTTTAGTCCTGGTTTAGTCCTGGTTTAGACTTGGTTCAGTCCTAGTTTAGACCTGGTTTAGACCTGCTTAAGTCCTGCTTTAGACCGGGTTTAGTCCTGGTTTAGACCTGGGTTAGTCCTGGGTTAGTCCTGGTTTAGACCTGGGTTAGTGCTGGTTTAGACCTGGTTTAGTCCTGGTTTAGACTTGGTTCAGTCCTAGTTTAGACCTGGTTTAGACCTGCTTAAGTCCTGCTTTAGACCGGGTTTAGTCCTGGTTTAGACCTGGGTTAGTGCTGGTTTAGACCTGGTTTAGACCTGGTTTAGACCTGCTTACGTCCTGCTGTAGACCTGGTTTAATCCTGGTTGAGTCCTGGTTTAGACCTCGTTTAGTCCTGGTTTAGTCCTGGTGTAGAACTGGTTTAGTCGTGGCTTAGACCTTGTTTAGTCTTGGTTTACTCCTGGTTTAGTATTGGTTTAGTCCTGGTTTAGGCCTGGTTTAAAACTGGTTTAGTCCTGCTTTTGTCCTGGTTTAGTCCTGGTTTAGTCCTGGTTTAGTCCTGGTTTAGACCTTATTTTGTCCCGGTTTAGACCTGGTTAATTCCCGGTTTAGACCTGTTTTAGACCTGGTTTAGTCCTGGTTTAGACCTGCTTTAGTCCTGGTTTAGACCTGGTTTAGTCCCGGTTTAGACCTGGTTAAGTCCCAGTTTAGACCTGGTTTAGACCTGGTTTAGACCTGGTTTACTCCTAGTTTTGACCTGGTTTAGACCTGGTTTAGACCTGGTTTAGACCTGGTTTAGACCTGGTTCAGTCCTGGTTTAGTCCTGGTTTAGACCTGGTTTAGACCTGGATTAGACCTGGTTTAGACCTGGTTTAGTCCTGGTTTAGTCCTGGTTTAGTCCTGGGTTAGTCCTGATTTAGACCTGTTTTAGTCGTGGTTTAGAACTGGTTTAGTCCTGGTTTAGACCTGGGTTAGTCCTGGGTTAGTCCTGGTTTAGACCTGGGTTAGTCCTGGTTTAGTCCTGGTTTAGACCTGGTTTAGTCCTGGTTTAGTCCTGGTTTAGTCCTGGGTTAGTCCTGATTTAGACCTGTTTTAGTCCTGGTTTAGACCTGGTTTAGTCCTGGTTTAGACCTGGGTTAGTCCTGGTTTAGTCCTGGTTTAGTCCTGGTTTAGTCCATCGTGTCCAGTGGTTTTGTCATTCAGAGTAAATCAGTGTTACATTTATATTCATTTGATTTGAACATGTTTCAATCATCTTTTGTTTTTGTTCCTTTTGTCAGAAAAGTTACACAGTGAGACTTTAATCGTTGTTACTGATAATCCTCACAATAAAAACAGAAGAACGGTAAAGTTTCTTCTGATGTGTGTTTCAGGACGCAAAGCTCAGAGGCACAGGACCAGTGTGAGTACGGGAGGGCATCTGACACAGGGATATGACATTACGGGAGGGCATCTGACACAGGGATATGACATTACGGGAGGGCATCTGACACAGGGACATGACATTACGGGAGGGCATCTGACACAGGGACATGACATTACGGGAGGGCATCTGACACAGGGATATGACATTACGGGAGGGCATCTGACACAGGGATATGACATTACGGGAGGGCATCTGACATGTGTGTGATTGACAGGTGGCCTCGGTTTACTATGAGAACGCGGGTGAACCTTCGGTGAGGATCAGAACGTAGAGCACAGCGCCCCCTGCAGCTCTGAGTGTGTGGAACATCAGGACTTGAATGGGCGATAAATGCATTCGGGTTTTGCGTTATAATTGTATTTTCTTCATCGGTTTTACATGATTAACTTTGACTCTTGCTTGAATAACACATTTAACTCGTCAATAAAACGCTCACTGTACATATTTTGTCTTAAATTTATTCTGACACTTTTTGTTTTCATGAATAAATCAAGAAAAACAAGTTTACAAGGGTTCGTGTGTGTAACGTGGCCACCAGAGGGCAGTGTTTCCTTTCATATGAGGCGAATCGAGCGATCATAAGGCACGTTGTTTGGGTCCACTTTCTGAATCTGTTGTGAAAGAAAAAAAAAAAGTTTATTTAGGTTGAGAAGACGTTGGAATTTGTGAGTTTTTGCTTCGTGTGGACAAAGATACAAACCATAAAACACAACGACAAATCTGCAATCTGTGTCCTCCACATCCCAAAAAAACGCTGTACTCTGATAGGATTCAATATTTATTTGAACTATTTCTTGTATTTGATTAATTTTGCTAAGGATCTACAACTGTGCGTGCACCGTGTGTCCAGAAGAGGGCGACAAAGGCACAGAATGTAGTGGTCGTTACGTGAGGATTATGTCTGGGTCGAAAAAAAACAAAATAAAGAAAAAAAAAGACCAATGTGGACAGTAATAGTTAGACAGTTAGCTCCAAAGTTACCAACAGAGTTATAATTTACGTAAAAAACTTAGGACTTCGTGCAAAAGTAAAAAGTATTAGTTCTAAAACAAAATCCCACGGAAAATTCCATCCAAAACGAAGGGACAGATTCTGCATGAGGACGACATTTTTCTGACCGTTTAAACATTGAATAAACAAAATAAAAGGGTGATTATTGATTTTTTTTTGTTTAATCATGAATATTGTGCAACACGTTTTGGTTGCTATGTAACAGAACTGGAATTCTCTCTTCTGCCCCTCTCTCCTCTTCTGCCCGTCTCTCTCTCCTCTTCTGCTCCTCTCTCCTCTTCTGCCCCTCTCTACTATTCTCTTCTGCCCCTCTCTCTCTCCTCTTTTGCCCTGCTCTCCTGTTCTGCCCCTCTATCCTCTCCTCTTCTGCCCCTCTTTCTCTCTTCTCTTCTGCCCTTCTCCTCTTCTTCACCCCTCTCTCCTATCTTCTACCCCTCTCTCTCTCCTCTTCTGCCCCTCTCTCTTCACCTCTTCTACCCCTCTCTCCTCTTCTACCCCTCTCTCCTCTTCTGCCCCTCTCTCTTCTTCTCTTCTGCCCTTCTCCTCTCCTCTGTCCTTGTGCCATATAAAGAAACGTGACTTTGAATAGAAAAATAAAAACTCACTGTTACTAGGATACTAGGTTATACTATTACAAAGCTGCTACCACTGCTTCATATAGGACTACTCATACTCAGATTAGCCTACTACTAGTACATCTAAGCTACTACTACAAGGCTACTACATGCTGCTTCTTCCAGGCAAGTACTTGGCTTCTTGGTGTACTTCTGCTACTACTAGTACGAGGCTTCAACTACTACTACTTTTTACAACTGTTAAGGTTAAGTTCTTTTCCATCACATTTTCAACACAGTGACATTAAAAAGTCCCAGTACTTCATGTGATTTGGTTGTTGGTTGGTTGTTGGGTTGGTTGTTGGTCGGTTGGTTGGTTGTTGGGTTGGTTGTTGAGTGGGCTATTGCTTGGTTGTTGGTCGGTTGTTGGTTGGTTGTTGGGTTCGTTGTTGCGTTGGTTGTTGTTTGGTTGGTTGTCGGGTTGGTTGTTGGTTGGTTGTTGGTTGGTTGTTGGGTTGACTGTTGGTTGATTGCTGGTTGATTGTTGGATTGGTGGGTTGCTGGTTGGTTGTTGGTTGATTGTTGGGTTGGATGGTTGTTGCGTCGGTTGGTTGGTTGGTTGGTTGTTGGGTCGGGTGGTTGGTGGGTCGGTTGTTGGTTGATTGTTGGATTGGTTGGTTATTGCATAGGTTGTTGCGTTGGTTGTTTGATTGTTGTGTCGGTTGTTGGTTGACTGTTGGTTGGTGGTTGGTTGGTTGGTTGATTGTTGGGTTGGTTGTTGCATCAGTTGTTGGTTGTTGCATCGGTTGTTGGTTGATTGTTGGGTTGGTTGTTGGTTGGTATTTGTTGGTTGGTTGGTTGTGGGTGGGTTGTTGGTTGGTTGTGGGTTGGTTGTTGGTTGGTTGTTGGTTGGTATTTGTTGGTTGGTTGGTTGTGGGTTGTTGGTTGATTGTTGGGTTGGTTGTTGGTTGGTTGTTGGTTGTTTGTTGGGTTGGTTGTTGGTTGGTATTTGTTGGTTGGTTGGTTGTGGGTTGGTTGTTGGTTGGTTGTTGGTTGATTGTGGGTTGGTTGGTGGTTGGTTGATTGTGGGTTGGTTGTTGGTTGGGTATTTGTTGGTTGGTTGTGGGTTGGTTGTTGGTTGGTTGTTGGTTGGTTGTTGGTTGGTATTTGTTGGTTGGTTGGTTGTTGCGTCAGTTGTTAGTTGGTTGGTTGTTAGTTGGTTATTGGGTTGGTCGGTTGTTGGGTTGGTTGTTGGGTTGGTTGTTGGTCTGTTGTTGGTTGGTTGTTGGGTTGGATGTTGGTTGGTTGTTGGTTGGTTGGTTGATTGTTCGTCGGTTGCTGGGTTGGTTGTTGGGTTGGTTGTTGGTTGGTTGTTGGTTGGTTGTTGGGTTGGTTGTTTGGTTGTTGCGTCGGTTGTTGGTTGGTTGTTGGTTGGTTGTTAGTTGGTTGTTGGTTGGTTGTTGATTGGTTGTTGGGTTGGTTGTTGGTTGGTTGTTGGTTGGTTGGTTGATTGTTCGTCGGTTGTTGGGTTGGTTGTTGGGTTGGTTGTTGGTTGGTTGTTGGGTTGGTTGTTTGGTTGTTGCGTCGGTTGTTGGTTGGTTGTTGGTTGGTTGTTAGTTGGTTGTTGGTTGATTGTTCGTCGGTTGTTGGGTTGGTTGTTGGGTTGGTTGTTGGTTGGTTGTTGGTTGGTTGTTGGGTTGGTTGTTTGGTTGTTGCGTCGGTTGTTGGTTGGTTGTTGGTTGGTTGTTAGTTGGTTGTTGGTTGATTGTTCGTCGGTTGTTGGGTTGGTTGTTGGGTTGGTTGTTGGTTGGTTGTTGGTTGGTTGTTGGTTGGTTGTTAGTTGGTTGTTGGTTGGTTGTGGTTTGGTTGTTGGTTGGTTGTTGGTTGGTTGTTGGTCGGTTGTGGGTTGGTTGTGTGTTGGTTGGGTATTTGTTGGTTGGTTGTTGTTCATTTGTTGACGGTGGCGTAGAGCTGAGCAGGGTCCTCCACAGTGGTGTTCCTCACTGAGCTGTTGGTCACCTCCTCCTCACTCCGTCTGACCTGAGCACAGGGACAGGACAATATCTTATATTAGTATAGAATACATTTATATGCATGAGGTTTGTTGGTCAAAAATCCAAAAGGAAATGCAGGAGTCCAGAATCATGTCTGTCTGTATTATTTACACAGAGGGACATCATCACAAGCCAGACTCAAACACGGTCGTCCAATCAGGTTTGTTTATTTCAGCGACGCACAAAAGAAATCTGCAGTGTTTTTCAGCCTCCTGTGAAATATTTTAGCCTGGTCTAGTCCTGGTTTATTCCTGGTCTAGTCCTGGTCTAGTCCTGGTTTAGTCCTGGTTTAGTCCTGGTCTAGTCCTGGTTTAGTCCTGGTTTAGTCCTGGTCTAGTCCTGGTCTAGTCCTGGTCTAGTCCTGGTCTAGTCCTGGTCTAGTCCTGGTTAAGTCCTGGTTTAGTCCTAGTTTAGTCCTGGTTTAGTCCTGGTCTAGTCCTGGTCTAGTCCTGGTCCTGTCTTGAGATAGTCTTGGTCTAGTCCTGGTTGAGTCCTGGTCTCGTCTTTACCTCATTTCTCTGGTTGTTCCTGTTGTAGCTGACGGTCGCATAGGACACTCCCCCTTCTCCAGGTTCAGCCTTTGAAAAAAAACATCAAATGAATCAGAGTTGTAGAGTTCAATATTTTATCAATATTTTCGTAATTTTGGGCAGAAGCTTTAGACCTACACATTCGATTGAGAACAAAGACCAATTTCAACCACCAACTGTGAACCGCTGCAATATCTGTACCTTCTGTTTGGAGCAAATCCTTCCATTTTAGATTCTGTTTGTTAACCCACTACAGTCTGTATCAATGCCCTCCCCTTAGAAACAGCATTATGAAGTGTCTTGCCCAAAAATACAACAACAGAAAGTTCTGGCCAGAGCAGAGATGAAACAGCCAATCTAGAGTTTTTCTTCTTTTTTTTAATCACAAATTTCTGTTAAGTGCACTCACCATAGTATTTCTGAATCTTAAACTCACAGGAGGGTCCCTTCTGGTGTCAGGCTTCACTGTAAACAAACACATGTATATTAGTTCCAGAGAAAGTATTCATTGTCTCACAGGAAAAGTGCAGTGTTGCAGTAGAATTACACTGTCAAATCAATATAAAAATATTGGAAATGGAAGATATTAGTGACTATAGCCAGGTTAAGGTGCTTGGACCTTTTCGACTCCCTCATTTTGAACCATGAGTGAACTTTTAGCCCCGCCCACAGTCTCTTCTCTCTGAAGTTGCACCATGACAGAGAAACAACTGTCTGGGAGAGTCACAGGCTGTTGTTTCTAAAATGCCACCTCGTTTATAGCGTTCAGATCTATCCAAGTGAAACCTTTCCAGCTCCTGCAGTTAGAGTGGCTCATTTGGATGTTTGGATTTCTGTTATTATTGTTCATATCTTGATTTAAGAAGACAATAGTGAAACTAAATGTCATGATGAGCTTTATTTTAACAGACAGTCTCCTCCTCTGACCGTAGTCCTCTGTTGTGTCCCACATAAAAACACTTTTCTGTGTGATGTTGTTTCACCTCTGAGTTTCCTCCATGTCACCACGACCACCACAGTGACAAGTCCTCCAACTACAGCCCCAACTACAGCCACGACCACAGCCCACAGCCAACCTGCCCACAGCCAACCTGTACACACAAGATCAACACAGTAACACAGTACACGAGGAAAAGTACTGCACTTATACACACACAAGATCAACACAGTAACAGTACAAGAGGAAAAGTACTGCACTTATACACACACAAGTGCAACACAGTAACACAGTACATGAGGAAAAGTACTGCACTTATACACACACAAGTTCAACACAGTAACACAGTACATGAGGAAAAGTACTGCACTTATACACACACAAGTTCAACACAGTAACACAGTACATGAGGAAAAGTACTGCACTTATACACACACAAGTTCAACACAGTAACTAAAGTTAGGGCTCAGAGTAGGGCCCCACTGTAGCTCTGAGCTACAGTGGGGTTCTAGCTGCTGCAGATAAGCAAAACGCTTAGGAGGAGTTTTAGAAATCCTGCAGTTAGTGTAGAGAACGCCTACACAATGTGCAGTGGGTAAGCAAAGCTTTATAAATGAACCCCTGGTTGTCACTGTTCAGATCTTTGTTTGTGAAACCTAATCGTATTTAGTCACACTAAAGTACCCCACACTGACTCCTCCTCCTGTCTCACCTGGTTTGTTGGCTCTGAGAGAGAACCCCATCTTCATCTCTCCATCCGTCACTTCACATCTGAGCAGATCCACGTCTTTGTAAAGGGAATGTGAGTTTGGAACTGTAACAGTGAGAGCTCCTTCATGGTTTGTTGTGGTTAATTTGAGATCATTGGCGTCTTGTCCATTAAACAGCCATTTTGTTTTGAGGTAGGTATTTCTGTAGGAGTACACATTACATCTTAGCTCAACGTTCTTCTTCTCCTCCTCTGTCCATTTAGTCACTGTGAAAAACAAGACACTCCAGTCAATGTGTTACTGTGGCAGAGTGGTTATCCTGTCTCCTCTCAAAGCGTTTTCAGACCAAAAGAGAACTGTGCCGGTGCTGGTTCATGCACCTCATCTTGAACTGACTGATGTGATGTGTTCACACTAAAAATCAGAGCGTTCGACAATTGAAAAGTTGGTTTCTGATGGGAACCAAGTAAAAGTTGTTTTCTTCTAAATGAACCATGACAATACAGTGGACGTCAGCAGGTTCATCCGGGTCACACGCCCGGATGTAAAATAAACAAACACATGGATGGTACATCCGGACCTGCCTTTGCAACAAGATTTAACATGTCTCTTCATGTATGACAAGAAAAGTTTCACATCTACAAAATATTAAGTCCCGTTCATCTTATGTATGAGTACAAATGCTCGCTGCTGTCGTGATGCGATCCATGATTGTTATTTTGTATGGCCAGCACCAGCACCGTTCTGGCCAGCCTGAAAACAGCTTCAGTGAGGAGGATGTGGGTTAGACTCCTGATCTAATAACAAAATACTCACATGAGACCACAGACAGATATGAGGTAGACTGGTAATATCCTGATTGACGACATTCGAAGTATCCAGCATCCTGAGGATGGACATTCAGAATCTCCAGACCACACTTTTGTGTCACTCTGAGTCTCTTTGACAGAGTCTCTGGGTCACTGGAGCTGATCATTCCATTTGTAATAAGTTGTTTATTTTTTATTGTTTTGTCGGCCGAGTAAAAAGTCCATGTGGTTCCAGCACATGTTCTTTGTCCCTCTCTTACATCCCCACAGGACAAAGTGATACTTTGTCCCTCTTCCACAACCTGATATTGAGCTGATTCTGATTCTGTGGAAGAGAAATCATAAAAGAAAGAAAAGATTGGTTATTTTACAGGAATTGAACCAGCAACCTCGAGCAAGAGAAGATGGAGCTGTTTCAACATCTCAAATCATGTATTCATATTTCAGAAATTCAATTGTTCAAGAGGGAGCAGTAAAGACAGTTGCTGGTTCAACCCCTGTTGCAAACTGCTAACTATGTGTCCTTGGGCAAAACACATCACCATGTTACTGCTGGTAGATCAGTGCTATTTAAATCACACATATTACAAAATAAAAATGTGTTAAATTGTGGAAGAAAGTATCTACCTGCAGAATGTTCAACAGTATAGCATTAACAGATGCCACCAGGCCAAGCTACAGGTTAGATCTGTGGAGAGGCGACCCTGCTCACAGCACAAATGCAGTTTTTAAGGTCACAGTAGTGAATGTAATGAAAGAAATGCAAGATTACACTTTGCATTATAAAGCTCTTAATTGTCTACGTAACACAAAGTGCACAGTTAGCATGCTAGTTGTTGTTAACATTCCAGTGACTGAGAAGCGCAATAATAAACTCTGTGGTGAATAATTGGGACGCTCTGAATGAATAAGGTAAGAGAAGAAACGGTTTCAAATGAACTAGTTCTGTTTTCCATGGGTCAGTCACACCTCATTAGGTTTTTGTACTTTTTGACTTCTGTTTCTTATGGGACTTCTGCATTTTTGGTGCAAATGGGCTGATTTTTGATAGAGTGATCAGAGTATCTTTGAGTATTTTAACATTTTCCCATCAGTTTTTCAATCTTAGCCTATTTTAATTCATTCTAGGAAAGATACTCCCTTTGCTGGCCCTTTGTATGTATGTATATATATGGCTCCATGGCATTAGGTTTATGTGACTGGGTGAGTGTTTGTGGAGCTACAGAAGCCCCAGAGAACAGTAACAATATTTGACTTTTACTCCATGTATTTGTAAGAACAGCAGAGGTACAGTATCAGATCCAAACGTCCTAAAGCTGCTCCTCCAAACACTTTACCCGATGGAAAATATCCGACAGTTTAGTTTGGGCAGGTGACGCTCTCTGGGATTAGAGCCTAGGAAGTGTGGATGTGATGGAAATGTCTTACTTTGTTAAGGTAAAGAATGTATTGTTTGGGTTCAGATAACTCGTAACTCACAAAGTGCTAAAGTATCTCTGTATTCCTGGTCACTGCAGTGGTGTGACCTGCTGTGTCTGGGCTTCTTCAAGACAGGACATTATGTTCAGTCCTTATTTATCAGGGTTAAAACAACAGGTTGTTGTTTTATTCATTCTCATCATTTAGAATTATTGGTACCCTTGAGTTCATTTAATCGGTGTCCCAGTTGACCCAGACAAGACGTCTTCTTTTGAGAACTGTTTAGATCAGTGGTTCTTCACCTTGTTGGAGGTACTGAACCTCACTAGTTTCATCTGCACATTCACTGAACCCTTCTTAAGTGGAAAAATAAAATGTTTTTTTTTCCAATTCAAAACACAGGTATATATATTTTATTTGTGCACACATGTGAATCCATGTTGCACATATTTCGTTCGACCGCTTTCTTTTTTTTGCTCAACATAGTTCGTATGAAGGGAAAATATTAAGAAAGAAATGACACGACACCATCACGACAATCACAAAACTATTGCACCTTGAATCTGCTACTTGTTCCAGTGAAATGTGTGAAAATAAGAAGTCACAGGACCTCTATTTTTAATCGGTGTTAGGTCAGTGCTGTGGTTTATACTGAACAGAAAGTCAAATAATGATCTAGTTATGTTAGAGTTCAATAGTTCAAGAGTTCAATCACCAAGTGTTTTTGGTGCAGCTTAGATCAGTTATTTTTAGGCAAATAATTCAGCTGAATTTGGCCATTAAACACACAAGTATTAACATGACACATAAAGGGCTGAACATGTGGACAGAGTTTATGTAACTTCCTGTCCACAGGCTGCTGGTTATCGGTTTATACTAGAATGACACGGCCAGTTCCCCGTAGAGAATGAATGGGACGCTCAGTGAAGATCCACCACATTTCAAACACTTGTATTTTCTATATTCTTGGGTAGTAACACACTTCATAATTAGATGCAGACAGTACACAGCAGGCTTCTTTTAAGCTCAAGAGCTGCTTATACAGTATATGTGTACTACAAGTGCACTCCAAATACACACTCTTTAAAAGTATCTGAGTGTTTAAACACAAGTCAAAGTCCGGCACTGCAGCCAGCTGAGGGAGCACTGAGGGAAGAACCCAATGAGGCCACAGCCAAAGCTGCTAACACTGAAGAGGACGAGCTGTGTACTCGAGGTGATTTGGCAGTGACTGTGCTTTAAAAACACAGAGGAGCTCTTCTAGATTGCCACCATAATGAAAGAAATCACAGAACCCTTTTGACAGAAGCAGTAGAGTGGCCAAAACTTGGACTATAAGTAAGAGTAGCGTTACTTCAAAACTATATTACTCAAGTAAAAGTACTGTTACACTGTACAATACATCGGTAGAAGTAGAAGTAGAAGAAAGTAAATAGTTGTAAATATGAAGTGAGTATGTGCGCTGTCAGCTCATCCACTCTTTTTGGTCTTACAGTCAAATGTTTGTATTAAGCTGCTCTACATGATGATCCTGCGTTTTTTATTTTACTACTACTACGATTCCTTGAACAGTCTTGTTCCCGATCAGTCAGCTTCATTTGACTGAAGTCAAACAGTACAGAGTCAAACTGCCTTAGTCCACTTCTTCATGTGTTGGGAATACAGTCACAGTGAGTTAAACCACACTAGTGTGTTGGACCGTGAAACACCCTCCACCACATCCTCTTTGCACTGTGACAAACATGTGCTTCTTTAAACCCATTTGGTCCTAGACTCGCCTTAGTCCTGGTAGCATAAATTTAGTCCTGGTAGCATGAGTTTAGTCCTGATAACATAAATTTAGTCTTGGTAGCATAAATTTAGTCCTGGTAGCATGACTTTAGTCCTGGTAGCATAAATTTAGTCCTGGTAGCATGAGTTTAGTCCTGGTAGCATGAGTTTAGTCCTGATAACATAAATATAGTCTTGGTAGCATAAATTTAGTCCTGGTAGCATGACTTTAGTCCTGGTAGCATAAATTTAGTCCTGGTAGCATAAATTTAGTCCTGGTAGTGTGAGTTTAGTCCTAGTAGTGTGAGTTTAGTCCAGATGTTAAGCAGTTTATTGAAGGGGAATGTAGGATGTGGTGATGGAAGCTGGAGACATGGACCGGCAGGAAGACACAGGGGAAAGACTCACAGGTCATGGACAGGCTGAAGACCTGGACAAGCAGGACGAGACCGTAGACAAGGGATGAACAAGGAATGAACTGACCAGGAACAAAGGACAAGGACAGGACTAAGTACTGGGGCTGATTGGACAATGAGCTGCAGGTGAAGCACTGATCCTGGAAGCTCCCGAGCTCCAGGTTGGAGACGCCTGGACTAGATCTTCAGAACAAACAGGACTAATATAAAAGGCAACATGTGGGAGCCCTGTGTGACCTTCTTCATACGAATAACCAAAACACTAAAGTAAGAATTCTTGTGTCATTTGAAAAAAAAAAGCCAAATTCTTTTTCTGGGATTGTTTTTCCATTGGTGCTTGAGCGAAACCTCTCCTCAACTCTACTGTTATTAACAAAGTGTGTAGAAGATCATGTCATAAACGTTGTTACAGTTGTTCAAAAGAGACATATCTGTAAAAGAGCTCTGGAAGGATGTTTGTTTCTGGTGTAAGCTTCAGCAGAGCGTTCTCTTGGTGAGCTTCCACACAACAGCAGGACCACAGGAACTCACTGTCCTTGAGTCCGAGCTGCAGCAAATTCTCTGTCTCTGGAACTCACTGGTGTTCACCTGTATTCACGTTTGCATGAGTACATCCAGACACAAGTGTAATAGTAAAGTGCAGGATAGTGTAGAACTCTTTCATATGTTTTGTTCATTTCAGAGAAGACGACGACTAAAACTGCAACAACCAAGACAAAGAACGGAGAAGAAGACACCAGAGAAACTACGAGTGAGCCAGAACCAAAGACTGAAGCAGGTCTGAACAGGACTAAAGCTCCTGTAGTTTCTCTTACACAGGAAATGTCATTTGTTCTGTAGACCAACAGCCTAAAGTTTGTGTAAGTCTAAGAAATGGGGCTCAGTGGAACATGACAGAGCTGTGTGTGACTTTGTGTGTTGGGAATAAGAGTTCACACTGACATTACATGATGTGTGTGATAAGGACTAACCCTCCATCTCTTCTCTTGTCAGAGGACGCTCAAACTCCAGCCTGTCCACAGAACACGAGCACAGGTAAAGAGTTTGTATCACGATGGATAGATGAAGAAACAGATGACGTTATGATCTCAGATGGAGGGAAGGCTTTATAACTCGACTGGAGTTTGTGAGAGAAATCTCCACAGTCAAGCTAAAATGACTTGAATCAAAAAAGTTTCACCATGATTTGAGTAAAAAAGTAAAATGATCTGCCAGTGGAACAAGACTTTTTGTACTTAAAATATGAAAATACATCTTGCTACACTTAAAATAAGAAAAACAACACATTTTCACACTTAAGATAAAATTCAAAATCAAACACTTATTCCACTGGTAGATCATTTCACTTGTCAAGATGAATCAACTCAAATAAAATAAAATGTTCTTAATTTAAGTCTTTTTAATATAGCCAGATATTGTTTTTTTGTTGTTTTTTTCCAGTGCAAACTTGGGATACACAAATGTTGAACCTTTTAATAACTTGTTTGAGATTGTTTCCACAGACTTATTCTCCATATTAACCTTATGTCTTAAAGTCTTTTGAACTGACAACACCCACGTCTTTCTCTCTGGAGCTGTTGTGTTCATTTATAGCGATAAGGAAAACGTTGAACTTTGTGTTTTTAGTTTTAGTTTCATGTGGATAGGCCCAGGAATTACACAGATATGAACCATAAACCAGGTGAACAAATGTGCAACGTGACAGTTCCACAGCAAACTCCAGCACAGCTCCATGACCCGTGCCCAGCACCGTGACCCGTGTCCGGCTCCGTGACCCGTGTCCAGCACCACGACCCATGTCCAGCTCCGTGACCCGTGTCCAGCTCCGTGACCCGTGTCCAGCACCACAACCCATGTCCAGCTCTGGTGGACTCTAGAGCTTCTGCAGTGAGCTGATGTCAGGGTTGTGTCCACAGGTGAGCTGCTGAGGTGGGTGTTCTTCAGCCTGATCACTGCTGCCTTCATCCTCTGTGTGACTGTTCACACCAGGACCTGGACTCAAGGTAAAGTCCTGGGCTAGACCTGGTTTAGACCTGGTTTAATCCTGGTTAAGAACTGGTATAGTCCTGGTTTAGTCCTGGTTTAGACCTGGTTTAGTCATGGTTTAGACCTGTTTTAGTCCTGGTTTAGGCCTGGTTTAGTCCTGGTTAAGAACTGGTTTAGTCTTGGTTTAGTCCTGGTTTACACCCGGTTTAGTCCTGGTTTAATGCTCGTTTAGTCCTGGTTTAGTCCTGGTTTTAGTCCTGGTTTTAGATCTGGTTTAGACCTGGTTTTAGACGTGGTTTAGTGCTGGTTTTAGTCCTGGTTTAATGCTCGTTTAGACCTGGTTTTAGACCTGGTTTAGTCCTAAATGAGCATTAATCCAGGACTAAAACCAGGACTAAGCCAGGTCTAAAAGCAGGACTAAACGAGCATTAAACCAGGACTAAACCAGGACTAAACCAGGTCTAAAACCAAACAAGAATAGAATTTGCAGGAAGTGGCTGCTACTAAAAAACGTTTCTGAAGAACAGAACATTTAGTGCTACAGGGGCAGATTCATTCAGGCTCCAGTACAGGAGATAAAATGATGATGGACACAGGTTGGTTCACTGCGGGTGGATAATTTAATGTAGGATTTTTATTTGCTACAAGCAGGACTCAAATAGACATTTAGTAATAATGTGTTTAATGCAGTTTTGTGCACATTTGTTTTGTTTTAGAGAAACTAAACTTAAACCGCATGGCTCATTTGCATAAACTGCACTGAAAACAACTCGGTGCTTCAGTTTCAGCTTCTGTCGGACTAAAGGACACGACTCAGTGGATTATTTCTGTTGTATTTTCATTGATTTCTTTAAGGTTGCCGACCCCTGACATAGACTGAACACATTTAAAGAAAAATAACAACAGAAATAATGTACAATATTTGTTCTTTAGAAGTCTGAACACAGAATACAAAGGAAAAGCTCCAAATGAAAGTCTCATCATTACTTTTGGTTGCTTTTTATCTCATGATGTTCAGATGCACTTTAGTCACATGAATGAATGAAATGAACACAGGAAGCAAAATGTAAAGGAATGTTATCCAAATAGAAAAACGCTTTTGGTTTGACATGTGAAACTTTCAGATGAATCATTTCCCATGTGAGACGACGAGCGCAGCAGCATTTAAACAGGTGATGGTCTCTTACCTGAGCAGAGCAGAAGACTCAGAGTGAGAAGCACAGGTCTGAACACAGCCAGGGCCATCGTGTCTGTGAGGCGTGTCCCTTTAGTCTTTCACAATTTTTGTCTTTGTAACTTCCCCTAAACATGCCACACTTCAGATCTTAATAATTAAAACTAAGAAAGATGCAAAACCGTGAATGATGTGAATGCTTTTATCATGTGGA
Organism: Odontamblyopus lacepedii; assembly: GCA_034769755.1. Taxonomy (NCBI): domain Eukaryota; kingdom Metazoa; phylum Chordata; class Actinopteri; order Gobiiformes; family Gobiidae; genus Odontamblyopus; species Odontamblyopus lacepedii. Next base: position 18,639,798 of record CM068366.1, read on the forward strand.
ACTTTATGAGTGACCAAATGATGTCTTGATTTCTTTAAAAGTGTTGTTAAAACTGCTTGTTCAGGTGTGTTTCTGTCACTAAAACTCCTCAGATTCTCTTTGATTTTATTTTCCTCTGCAGGGTTCCCCCGATGGAGCTGGAGGAAGTGTCTAGGGAGGGGGAAGTCCGGGTGTCCCTGCTTAAACTGCTGCTTCTGTGACCCACCCCTGGATAAAGTGGAATAAAACTGCTGTATGGATTTATGGAATGCATCAACAAGATTAGAAAATAATCTTAAACTGTCCGACTACATTTTCTGTGGACTGGAGGAAGAAAAGCAACTGATACAAAACCTTATCTCCCCATATTTAGTTAAATCCATTTTCCTGTAGCATTTTCTCAACAATAAAAACTCAAATGTGAATCTGCTGCTTGTTCCAGTGAAATGTGACTGAAGAGGCGGGGCCTGTCAGATCTGTGCTTTCAAACAGGAAGTGACTGGACCTCTGTCTATTCTTAAACCGTGTTAGGTCAGTGCTGTGTTTATACTGAGCAGGAAGTAAAATGATGATCTAGTTACGTTAGAGTTCAATATTAAGAACCTGTAAAAAGTATAACACTCTTTAAAACGTGAAAAACACGTACACACAAGTATTAATATGTTGTGAACATGTGGACAGCGTTTATGCAGCTGTACTGTCCACAGGCTGAGGTGACGGGACGGTCAGTGAAGATCCACACAGTTCATTTTAAGTTTGCAGTGGTCCAGAAGTGTTCCTCACTTACCTGAACACAATGAATGTATGAGGACTTTTCACAACTTTCACAGGCCAGAGCCGAGTTCTGCTGTCACAGTATTTAGGGAAAATACTCAAGTAAGAGTCATTTAAGAGCAACTGGAATGACAAACTTTATAAAGAAGCACAAAGTCTCTTATTTCAAACAAGGACAGAGCACAAAAATGACAATAAAATAAAATCAGATCTAAAAGAGCGATGCAAAAATCACTGATGTTCACATGATTTCATATTGTTGTCACGGTTTAGCTAAGACCCAAAATCACGAACCACGACTGGTAAAGGTGAAAGTGATTTATTACAAGATTCTGGAAATAATACAGAAGGCAGGCAGACGAACAGACAGGCAGGCAGGCAGGCAGGCAGGCGGGCGGACAGGGAGGCTGGCAGGCAGGCACGTAGAGTAGACAACGAACTGGCGAGGACTGGTTGGAGAGCTGGGGTTCTTGTACTGCAGGTAATGAGTTGATGGGATGCAGGTGTGCGCTCTGCCAGCAGGAGGGAAACGCCCAGAGGAGGAGACTCAGGAGACACAGGATGGAGGGGAGGAGAAGGCAAAGACCAGGAGTGGATCCTGACAGTACCCTCCCCTCAACGGACGCCACCGGGCGGACAGCCAGGCTTGTCCGGATGAGCTTTATAAAAGTCTGAGATCAGGTTAGGGTCCAGAATGAGTGCACGGGACACCCACGAGCGTTCCTCAGGCCCGTAACCCTCCCAATCAACGAGGTATTGCCTCGGCGATGCACATCCAAGAGACGCCGAACAGTATAGGCAGGGTAATCATCAACAACCTGGGCGGGAGGAGGGGGATCGGCTGGAGGGCACAGGGGACTGGACTGAACCGGGAGACATGGAAACTGGGATGTATTCTGAGTGAAGGAGGCAATTTCAGTTTAACCACAGTAGGATTGATGATTCTTTCAATTTCAAATGGGCCAATATACCGTGGAGCAAGGTTCCTTGAGTCAGTTTTTAATGGAATGTCTCTGGAAGATAACCACACTTTCTGACCTGGTTTATAGGCGGGAGCAGGTGTCTGGTGTTTGTCAGCTGATTTGCGGTTTTGTTCCACTGAACGGAGTAGAGATGCCCGAGCAGTTGTCCAGATGAGCCGACAGCGCTGGAGATGGTCCTTTACCAAGGGGACTGCTATGTCTCTCTCCTGTTCAGGGAACAGAGGTGGCAAATATCCCAGTGAGCATTCAAATGGAGACATACCAGTAACGGCGGAGGAGAGCGAGTTGTGAGCATATTCAACCCATGGTAGGTGGTCACTCCAGGTGGTTGGATCTTTGGCAGCAACGCAGCGAAGAGCGGCTTCCAGGTCCTGATTAGCTCTCTCGTACTGACCATTGGTTTGTGGGTGGAATCCAGAAGATAAATTGACCTTGGCACCAAGGGCTTCACAAAAACCTCTCCAAACTTTAGAAATAAACTGTGGCCCATGGTCTGAAACAATATCGAGGGGGATACCATGGATTCGTATAACATGTTGTACCAATACGTTAGCAGTTTCGTGAGCTGAGGGAAGTTTTGGTAAGGCAACAAAATGAACAGCCTTTGAGAATCTGTCTATTATTGTCAGAATGACCATGTTACCTCGGGAGACAGACTAAGAACAGGGAGAGGACGTAGGTGACCTGGAGGAGGCTGGTGAGAAGATTTACCTCTGGCGCAAACTGTACAGGCAGATATGAATTCTCGTGTGTCTTTTCCAAGTGTTGGCCACCAGAAATGACGACGGAGGAGGCTGATAGTCCGACCAACACCAGGGTGACAGGAGAATCGGGAGGTATGTCCCCAACGGATGACCTGTGAATGAACAGCGTTGGGGACAAACAGACGGTTAGGTGGTCCGTTACCTGGATCAGGTTCAGTCTGCTGTGCCTCCTTAACCACCGACTCCATCTCCCAGGTAATAGCTCCAATCACTCGGGAGGGTGGAAGTATGGTGGCAGTGTCCTCGGGATTCTCTGTGGAAGCAAACTGACGGCACAGTGCATCAGACTTAACATTTTTCGATCCAGGTCTGTACGCGAGGGTGAAATTGAACCTATCAAAAAACAGGGCCCATCGAGCTTGGCGAGAGTTCAAACGCTTTGCAGACTTGATATAAGACAAGTTCTTATGATCAGTCCAAACTACAAATGGTTGTTCAGTACCCTCCAAGAGATGTCTCCATTCCTCTAGTGCCAACTTAACTGCTAGTAGTTCTCTATCGCCAATAGTATAGTTACGCACAGCAGGACTTAAGTAACGTGAAAAGAAGGCACAAGGGTGTAGTTTATGGTCTGAGGGGGAATGCTGGGATATAACTGCCCCAACCCCGGAATCAGAGGCGTCAACCTCGACCACGTATTGGAGAGCTGGGTCTGGATGCACGAGGACAGGTACTGTGGTGAACCTTTGCTTGAGTACCAGGAAAGCATTTTCAGCATCTGTGGACCAGATAAAGGGGACCTTGGGAGAGGTTAGACGGGTTAGTGGGGAAGCAATCTGACTGAAGTCACGAATGAATCGTTCGTGACGAAGAAATCTTTGAAGTTGTTTGATGTTTCCGGGTTGAGGCCAATCAGCAACTGCCTGTATCTTAGTGGGGTCTGGCTTCACATGTCCGCTGCCAATAATGTATCCGAGGAAACTGACTGAGTCCTTGTGAAATTCATATTTTTCTGCTTTCGCAAACAGTTTATTTTCGAGTAGTCTTTGGAGGACTTTACGTACATGGCAGACATGTTCCTCAGGGGAGGAAGAAAAGATCAGGATATCATCCAGGTAGACAAAAACAAACTTGTTTAAATAGTCTCTTAACACGTCGTTCACCAGTGCCTGAAAAACCTCAGGTGTATTAGTTAAACCAAAAGGCATTACCAAATATTCAAAGTGGCCCAGAGGAGTGTTGAACGCTGTCTTCCACTCATCACCATCGCAAATACGCACGAGATGATAAGAGTTACGTAGGTCCAATTTTGAGAATGGAAAGCGGAGTGGAAAGCGGAGTCAATAAGGGAGAGTGGATATTTGTTTTTTAACAGTGATGTTATTAAATCCTTGATAATCAATACATGGGCGTAAAGATTTGTCTTTTTTACCAACAAAGAAAAAGCCTGCACCGACGGGAGAGGAGGATGGTCTGATAATACCTGCTGCCAAGGAATCCTTTATGTAGCGTTCCATTGCCTCATGTTCGGGCGAGACAGGTTGTATAGACGACTGTTAGGAAGAGGGGCACCAGGAAGGAGGTCGATAGCACAGTCATATGGCCGGTGTGGGGGCAAGGACAAGGCCCGCTCCTTGCTGAACACTTCTCCCAAGTCATGATATTCATTAGGAACAAATCAGGTGGCTCATGATGAGATGGGGCAGCACCAGCGGAAGGAAGGGCAGACTGCAAACAGACAGAATAACATAATGAACTCCAACTCAGAACCTTCCCTCCTGTCCAATCGAACTGGGGGTTATGGCGTCATAACCAGGGGTAGCCCAGAATTAAGGGTGAGTGAGGAGCTGCAATCAGATGAAAAGTTATTTCTTCCTGGTGATTTCCAGACAGTAACAGAGTGAGGGGAACTGTGCGATGGGTTACCTTGGCCAACAACCGTCCATCCAAAGCGTTAGCCACTAAGGGGGTGTCAAGGGGTTCCATCGCCAGCCCAGCTTCCAGTGCAGTATTGAAATCTAGGAAATTCTCTTCGGCCCCAGAATCAATCAGAGCAGTAAGTGGTAACGTTAACTCTTGGAAACAGGTTGTAGCTGAGATTTGCATTCTATTCTGGGGGGCAGAGGAGGTAGAATTATGGCTCACCAGTACCCCCAAGTTTACTGGTGAGCCCTGTCTTTTGGTCGGGTGGGGCAATTGGCAAGGAAATGTCCCGTTTTACTGCAGTAAATGCACTCACCGGCTTGAATTCTGCAAATCCGCTCAGCAGGGGTCAAACAGGCTCGTCCAAGTTGCATGGGCTCCTCACCTGAAGTAGATTGAGCTGCCGGTGGTGCCGTGGGTACAAACAGGGTGCGAGGAACTGGTGGAGGATTGGAAAACAAAGACGGGGCTGGCCGATGACTTCGCTCTCTTTTGCGCTCCTGGAGGCGATTGTCCAATTTGATGGCTGTAGAGATGGTAGAATCAACACTATTGGAATCCTCTCTTAGTGCCAGCTCATCCTTTAACTGTTCATTTAGGCCGTTAACAAAAACGGTCTGAAGAGCCACGTCATCCCAGCCTGCTTCAGCTGCCAGTGTTCGGAATTCTACTGAATATTCAGCCACTCTGCGTGAGCCCTGGCGAACGGTGAGAAGGCGTTTAGATGCCTCTCTGCCCTGGACAGGATGGTCAAATACTTTCTTTAATTCTTTAACAAATCTTTCATAATCATTAAATATTTCGGAATTATTTTGCCACATAGCTGTTGCCCAGTCCAAAGCATTTCCACGTAATAAGCCCATGATGAAGGCAATCTTAGATTGATCACTAAAATATGTATTAGGTTTTTGGGCGAAAACTAGTGAACACTGAAGTAGGAAACCCCCACATCTCCCCATGTCACCTCCATAGTGGTCAGGATCTGGCACATGGACCTCTCTTGTGTGGCCTGGGTCCAGTGGGGTAGCAGGAGAGGAGGCCTGGACCGGGGCAGACAGAGGCTGGGTCGGCAGAGGATTAGGAAAAACATGTGTAGTGTACTCACGAAACATGTCTCCAAGCTGGGTCATCTGGTCTGAAGTAGATCTTTGACAATCCATGAGATTCCTCAGAAGTTGCTCGTGTTGTCCAATTAGCGCCCCCTGATTGGAGAGGGCCTGGGTAACTGGGTCTGCGTGATCTGGGTCCATAGGGCCAGTTTGTACTGTCACGGTTTAGCTAAGACCCAAAATCACGAACCACGACTGGTAAATATGAAAGTGATTTATTACAAGATTCTGGAAATAATACAGAAGGCAGGCAGACGGACAGAGAGACAGACAGGCAGGCAGGCAGGCAGGCAGGCAGGCAGGCAGGCAGGCAGGCAGGCAGGCAGGTGGGCGGACAGGGAGGCTGGCAGGCAGGCACGTAGAGTAGACAACGAACTGGCGAGGACTGGTTGGAGAGCTGGGGTTCTTGTACTGCAGGTAATGAGTTGATGGGATGCAGGTGTGCGCTCTGCCAGCAGGAGGGAAACGCCCAGAGGAGGAGACTCAGGAGACACAGGATGGAGGGGAGGAGAAGAGAGCAGGAGAAGGCAAAGACCAGGAGCGGATCCTGACACGATCAAACTAAAGCCAAATTCAGAAACACTTCCTGATTTGACATTTGAAAAGCTTCAGACTATAAAACATTTCAGACAGTTTCAGACAGTTCTGAGGAGTGTTTCAGTAGCTGCATGTAAAAGACAGAATCACCAACAGGTCTACAAAAGAAAAGGACTCAAGTGTCTTACCTGAGCAGTACAGAAGACTCAGGTCTGAACTCAGCCAGGGACATCGTGTCTGTGAGTCCACTTCTGGCTCACACTTTGTCCTAACTTTCTCTAAACATGTCAAACTTCAGACCTCAACACATTCATATGAAGAAGGTCACACGGGGCTCCCACATCGTGCCTTTTATATTAGTCCTGTTTGTACTGAAGATCTAGTCCAGGCTTCTCCAACCTGGAGCTCGGGAGCTTCCAGGATCAGTGCTTCACCTGCAGCTCATTGTCCAATCAGCCCCAGTACTTAGTCCTGTCCTTGTCCTTTGTTCCTGGTCAGTTCATTCCTTGTTCATCCCTTGTCTACGGCCTCGTCCTGCTTGTCCAGGTCTTCAGCCTGTCCATGACCTGTGAGTCTTTCCCCTGTGTCTTCCTGCCGGTCCATGTCTCCAGCTTCCATCACCACATCCTACATTCCCCTTCAATAAACTGCTTAACATCTGGACTAAACTCACACTACCAGGACTAAATTTATGCTACCAGGACTAAATTTATGCTACCAGGACTAAATTAATGCTACCAGGACTAAATTTATGCTACCAGGACTAAATTTATGTTACCAGGACTAAATTTATGCTACCAGGACTAAATTTATGTTACCAGGACTAAATTTATGTTACCAGGACTAAACTTATGCTACCAGGACTAAATTTATGTTACCAGGACTAAATTTATGCTACCAGGACTAAATTTATGTTACCAGGACTAAATTTATGCTACCAGGACTAAACTTATGCTACCAGGACTAAATTTATGCTACCAGGACTAAATTTATGTTACCAGGACTAAATTTATGCTACCAGGACTAAGGCCAGTCTAGGACCAACTGGGTTTAAAGAAGCACATGTTTGTCACAGTGCAAAGAGGATGTGGTGGAGGGTGTTTCACGGTCCAACACACTAGTGTGGTTTAACTCACTGTGACTGTATTCCCAACACATGAAGAAGTGGACTAAGGCAGTTTGACTCTGTACTGTTTGACTTCAGTCAAATGAAGCTGACTGATCGGGAACAAGACTGTTCAAGGAATCGTAGTAGTAGTAAAATAAAAAACGCAGGATCATCATGTAGAGCAGCTTAATACAAACATTTGACTGTAAGACCAAAAAGAGTGGATGAGCTGACAGCGCACATACTCACTTCATATTTACAACTATTTACTTTATTCTACTTCTACTTCTACCCATGTATTGTACAGTGTAACAGTACTTTTACTTGAGTAATATAGTTTTGAAGTAACGCTACTCTTACTTATAGTCCAAGTTTTGGCCACTCTACTGCTTCTGTCAAAAGGGTTCTGTGTTTTCTTTCATTATGGTGGCAATCTAGAAGAGCTCCTCTGTGTTTTTAAAGCACAGTCACTGCCAAATCACCTCGAGTACACAGCTCGTCCTCTTCAGTGTTAGCAGCTTTGGCTGTGGCCTCATTGGGTTCTTCCCTCAGTGCTCCCTCTGCTGGCTGCAGTGCCGGACTTTGACTTGTGTTTAAACACTCAGATACTTTTAAAGAGTGTGTATTTGGAGTGCACTTGTAGTACACATATACTGTATAAGCAGCTCTTGAGCTTAAAAGAAGCCTGCTGTGTACTGTCTGCATCTAATTATGAAGTGTGTTACTACCCAAGAAGATAGAAAATACAAGTGTTTGAAATGTGGTGGATCTTCACTGAGCGTCCCATTCATTCTCTACGGGGAACTGGCCGTGTCATTCTAGTATAAACCGATAACCAGCAGCCTGTGGACAGGAAGTTACATAAACTCTGTCCACATGTTCAGCCCTTTATGTGTCATGTTAATACTTGTGTGTTTAATGGCCAAATTCAGCTGAATTATTTGTGTAAAAATAACTGATCTAAGCTGCACCAAAAACACTTGGTGATATGTGATTTTTTTCTGTTTTAAAGAGGACATACTATACTTTTTACAGGGTCTTAATATTGAACTCTAACATAACTAGATCATTATTTGACTTTCTGTTCAGTATAAACCACAGCACAGACCTAACACCAATTAAAAATAGAGGTCCTGTGACTTCCTGTTTTCACACATTTTACTGGAACAAGTGACAGATTCACATTATTAAGTTTTTACTGTGTTTTTATTAAGAAAATGCTACGTGACATTTCAGAACCAACATGAAAATGCATTTCAATTTAATTCAACTTTATTCCTATAGCACATTTCAAACAGTTTCAGTTGACCAAAGTGCTTCACATAAAAGTTACATATACATATAAACAGATAACACAATGTAAAAAAAAAAAAAAAAAGAAGATAATCTGACTCGCTCGTATTAAATGTCAGGGAGAAGAGGTGAGTTTTCAGTCTGGTCTTAAACTGTGTTACCGACTGAGAGGATCTGATAGGAAGAGGAAGACTGTTCCACAGAAAAGCCTCTGTCTTTTGAAATAACTGTGACTAAATACAGGGATTGGGAGATAAGGCTTTGGCTGCTTTTCTTTCTTTGGATCCTCATCAGTGACAGTAAAGCTGTTGCTCTTCTTCCTGCGGTCCACAAAAATCCGAGCATTACCAAAGACGAGCACACAGTAGAAGCATACAACCCTGTACAGTATCTGCAGTGATACAGTCAGCTTGTCCAGGGTCTGCCATGAGGAGGAGCAGCAGCTCTACTCCAAGATCCTCCTGTGTGACTGAGCTCACCCTGCAGAGGAAACTCATTTCAATTTCATGAGTTGGTTGGTTGAGGTTAATGTAAATGTATTTCCAGGGGCCTGTCTGGGTTCATAAGTTTGGATATCTGCACTAAACATGAATTCATCAGAGAGAATCTGAGGAGTTTTAGTGACAGAAACACAGTGAATGTAAAAGTCTGTTGTGTACAATAACCTACAAAATTTCTAAGCACTGAAGCCTTGAATGCACAAAAATACAGAATCACTCAAACATGCAACACTTAAATCAATCAAGACATCATTTGGTCATTCAAAAGGTTTAAAATGACAAAGGCACTGCCATCAGTCAGGTCTGTGTCTGTGTTGGTGCAGATATCTTGAGGTGTGAAGTGTGTCATGTTTAGGGGAAGTGTGAAAGAGCAGAAAGGGAAGAAAACCTCACAGACATGATGGCCCTGGCTGTGTTGAGACCTGTGCTTCTCACTCTGAGTCTTCTGCTCTGCTCAGGTAAGAGACCATCACCTGTTTAAATGCTGCTGCGCTCATCGTCTGAAATGTTCATGTCAGTTTACACCAGAGATCAGGAAAGTTTAGTTTGGCAAAGTGCACAACCCTGAGGACTGTACACCAAGAGAGGGGTTTACATAAAACCATAGAATCAATATTAGGGATTCTAAAAAGTTAAAGTTGATGAGGGAGTGTGACCCTGAACAATGTCTGTAGGTGATGGATCTGAACTGACACACCTAACTTAGGGTGGGCTCCCCTTTTGGATGTTATAGATGTTATTTCTTTGTCTGGAATGTTCCGCAGAAACACTTTAAACTGATCCATCATGTGCTCACTGGTGCTGTAAAGCTTTAAGGAGTTGGACATGAGTTTACTGAATGTCTCTACCCTTTCTCTCCCCCATTTCTCACACTGAACCTAATTTTTATTGCCTTAACCCTCAATCACACCTTCAAAAAATCACTTTGACGGTATTAAAGCACATTTTGTACACCTAGAATTCATTTGGCTGTATATAAAAAGATATTTTTTACCCCTTTAATGTCGGACTTTCTATTATAAAGTCAGTGCATTTCATACTCCAAAGTCATGAAAAGTCAACTGTCTTTCACTTCAAGAGCTTGATGTGTGTCAGAGTTTATCAGCCATCATTTTGCAAAAGTATTATTATTATTTCAGCAATGGTCAGTTTCATATACAGCTTACGTTAAGGGCATTACAGCACCCTTTTGTACAACTGAAATATATTTGAGGATTCATTCTCAAAAAGTGAGAGTAAAAGAGTCAAAGTAAAAGTGTCTTGTCTCTTTCAGTTACCAAAAACTAATGATTACAAACAAATCCTGTCTTCCACTGTTGTGGATTTTTAAATCTGAGAAGAATAAAACTGGAGAAAAGTTGTCTTAAATCAAAGAGTCTGGATTTATTAAAGCAATTGTGCAGACAATTACAAAGAAGAATAGAAAACCAAAACCTGTCTGTCCCTCATACGAGGTCCGTCTCTCCCTAATCTTGCCTGACAAAACAAAAACAGGCTTTTTATACAAGGACACACATCATAACATCAACATGAGGTAACATATACAATAGTATTGATCTAAATCAGTGATTCTTAACCTGGGTTCGATGGAACCCCAGGGGTTCGGTGAGTCAGTCTCAGGGGTTCAGGGGTCAAGACTCACATCCAACTCATAATTCATGATGACACGCCCCGTTTGGCCGTTATTGGCTGCAGGAAATAGTTTTGTGACTGTCGTGATGGTGTCGTGTCATTTCTTTCTTAATATTTTCCCTTCATACGAACTATGTCGAGCAAAAAAAGAAAGTGGTCGGATGAATATGTGCAATATGGATTCACATGTGTGCTCCAATAAAATATATATACCTGTGTTTTGAATTTGAAAAAAACATATTTCATTTTTCCACTTAATAAGGGTTCAGTGAATGTGCAGATGAAACTAGTGAGGTTCAGTACCTCCAACAAGGTTAAGAACCACTGATCTAAACAGTTCTCAAAAGAAGACGTCTTGTCTGGTTCAACTGGGACACCGATTAAATGAACTCAAGGGTACCAATAATTCTAAATGATGAGAATGAATAAAACAACAACCTGTTGTTTTAACCCTGATAAATAAGGACTGAACATAATGTCCTGTCTTGAAGAAGCCCAGACACAGCAGGTCACACCACTGCAGTGACCAGGAATACAGAGATACTTTAGCACTTTGTGAGTTACTAGTTATCTGAACCCAAACAATACATTCTTTACCTTAACAAAGTAAGACATTTCCATCACATCCACACTTCCTAGACTCTAATCCCAGAGAGCGTCACCTGCCCAAACTAAACTGTAAGACTTTTGACATCATGAAACAGTCGGATATTTTCCATCGGGTAAAGTGTTTGGAGGAGCAGCTTTAGGACGTTTGGATCTGATACTGTACCTCTGCTGTTCTTACAAATACATGGAGTAAAAGTCAAATATTGTTACTGTTCTCTGGGGCTTCTGTAGCTCCACAAACACTCACCCAGTCACATAAACCTAATGCCATGGAGCCATATATATACATACATACAAAGGGCCCGCAAAGGGAGCATCTTTCCTAGAATGAATTAAAATAGGCTAAGATTGAAAAACTGATGGGAAAATGTTAAAACACTCAAAGATACTCTGATCACTCTATCAAAAAATCAGCCCATTTGCACCAAAAATGAAGAAGTCCTATAAGAAACATTAGTCAAAAAGTACAAAAACCTAGTGAGGTGTGACTGACCCATGGAAAACAGAACTAGTTCATTTGAAAACGTTTCTTCCCTTACCTTATTCATTCAGAGCATCTCAATTATTCACCACAGAGTTTATTATTGCGCTTCTCAGTCACTGTAATGTTAACAACAACTAGCATGCTAACTGTGTACTTTGTGTTACTTAGACAATTAAAAGCTTTATAACGCAAAGGTTTGGCTCTATTCGATTTGCAGTTGGGTTTATTTAGGCTCCATTTACTGTTACCTCCCTCTTTACAGTCATATTTAAAGACAGTACATCGGCTTAATAGTATTTTTGAAGAACTCTCTTTTCAGCACACTAGCCTAATACTGAAGTCTGCTATATAAGAGCAGTTAGCAGAATTTGTCCAATAGCCGGTATATCGGACAGGCCCTAATACAAATGTTCTTTTGACGTGTAATCTTGCATTTCTTTCATTACATTCACTACTGTGACCTTAAAAACTGCATTTGCGCTGTGAGCAGGGTCGCCTCTCCACAGATCTAACCTGTAGCTTGGCCTGGTGGCATCTGTTAATGCTATACTGTTGAACATTCTGCAGGTAGATCCTTTCTTCCACAATTTAACACATTTTTATTTTGTAATATGTGTGATTTAAATAGCACTGATCTACCAGCAGTAACATGGTGATGTGTTTTGCCCAAGGACACATAGTCAGCAGTTTGCAACAGGGGTTGAACCAGCAACTGTCTTCACTGCTCCCTCTTGAACAATTGAATTTCTGGAATATGAATACATGATTTGAGATGTTGAAACAGCTCCATCTTCTCTTGCTCGAGGTTGCTGGTTCAATTCCTGTAAAATAACCAATCTTTTCTTTATTTTATGATTTCTCTTCCACAGAATCAGCTTCAGCTCAACATCAGTTTGTGGAAGAGGGACAAAGTATCACTTTGTCCTGTGGGGAGGTAAGAGAGAGACAAAGAACATGTGCTGAAACCACATGGACTTTTTACTCGGCCGACAAAACAAAAACACATAAACAACTTATTACAAATGGAAGGATCAGCTCCAGTGTCCCAGAGACTCTGTCAAAGAGACTCAGAGTGACACAAAAGTGTGGTCTGGAGATTCTGAATGTCCATCCTCAGGATGCTGGATACTTCAACTGTCAACAATCAGGATATTACCAGTCTAGCTCATATCTGTCTGTGGTCTCATGTGAGTATTTTGTTATTAGATCAGGAGTCTAACCCACATCCTCCTCACTGAAGCTGTTTTCAGGCCGGCCAGAATGGTGCTGGTTCTGGCCGTACAAAATAACAATCATGGATCGCATCACGACAGCAGCGAGCATTTATACTCATACATAAGATGAACGGGACTTAATATTTTGTAGACTTTTTTTTGTCATTCATAAAGAGACAAGTTAAATCTTGTTGCAATGGCAGGTCCAGATGTACCATCCATGTGTTTGTTTATTTTACATCCGGGCGTGTGCCCCGGATGAACCTGCTGACGTCCACTGTATTGTCATGGTTCATTTAGAAGAAAACAACTTTTACTTGGTTCCCATCAGAAACCATCTTTTCAATTGTCGAACGCTCTAATTTTTAGTGTGAACACATCACGTCAGTCAGTTCAAGATGAAGTGCATGAACCAGCACCGGCACAGTTCTCTTTTGGTCTGAAAACGCTTTGAGAGGAGACAGGATAACCACTCTGCCACAGTAACACATTGACTGGAGTGTCTTGTTTTTCACAGTAACTAAATGGACAGAAGAGGAGAAGAAGAACGTTGAGCTAAGATGTAATGTGTCCTACTACAGCTATAACTCTGAAGTCAAAACAAAATGGCTGTTTAATGGACAAGACGTCAATGATCTCAAATTAACCACAACAAAGCATGAAGGAGCTCTCACTGTTACAGTTCCAAACTCACATTCCCTTTACAAAGACGTGGATCTGTTCAGATGTGAAGTGGTTTATGGAGGGAACAGGAAGGAGTTCTCTCTCAGATGCAACAAACCAGGTAAGACCAGAGTTGAACCAGCAACTCCCTCTTGAGCAGTTGAACTTCTGGAATATGAACACATGATTTGAGATGTTGAGACAGCTTCATCTTCTCTTGCTCAAAGTTGCTGGTCCAATCCCTGTAATATAAACAATCTTTTCCTTCTTTTATGATTTCTCTTCCACAGAATCACCCTCAACTCCATCTGAGTTTGTGGAAGAGGGAGGAAGTATCACTTTGTCCTGTGGGGATGTAAGAGAGGGACAAACAGAATGTGCTGGAACCACATGGACTTTTTACTCGGCCGACAAACCAGGAGAAAGTAAAAGCCTTATCACACTTGGAGAGGTCACCTCCAGTGTCCGAGAGATTTCAGAACGACTGAAATTAAAAGAAAGTTGTGGTCTGGAGATTCAAAATGTCCACCCTCAGGATGCTGGAGTCTTCTACTGTCAACAATACGACCAGTCTGGACGTCTCCTGCCTCCTGATGCTCCTGTGTATCTGTCTGTGGTCTCGTGTGAGTATAATAACAGGATAACCACTCTGCCACAGGAACACATACTGACTGAAGTGTCTTGTTTTTCACAGTCACTCAATGGACAGAGGAGGAGGAGAAGAACATTGAGTTAAGATGTCATGTGTCCTCCTACGTCTGTGGTGTCAAAACAAAATGGCTGTTTAATGGACAAGACGTCAATGAGCTCAAATTAAACACAACAAAGCATGAAGGAGCTCTCACTGTTACAGTTCCAAACTCACATTCTTTTTACAAAGACGTGGATCTGTTCAGATGTGAAGTGACGGATGGAGAGATGAAGATGGGGTTCTCTCTCAGAGCCAACAAACCAGGTGAGACAGGAGGAGGAGTCAGTGTGGGGAACTTTAGTGTGACTAAATACGATTAGGTTTCACAAACAAAGATCTGAACAGTGACAACCAGGGGGTTCATTTATAAAGCTTTGCTTACCCACTGCACATTGTGTAGGCGTTCTCTACACTAACTGCAGGATTTCTAAAACTCCTCCTAAGAGTTTCGCTTATCTGCAGCAGCTAGAACCCCACTGTAGCTCCGAGCAAAGAACCCTAACTTTAGTTACTGTGTTGAACTTGTGTGTGTATAAGTGCAGTAGTTTTCCTCGTGTACTGTGTTACTGTGTTGATCTTGTGTGTGCAGGTTGGCTGTGGGCAGGTTGGCTGTGGGCTGTGCTCGTGGCTGTAGTTGGAGGACTTGTCACTGTGGTGGTCGTGGTGACATGGAGGAAACTCAGAGGTGAAACAACATCACACAGAAAAGTGTTTTTATGTGGGACACAACAGAGGACTACGGTCAGAGAAGGAGACTGTCTGTTAAAATAAAGCTCATCATGACATTTAGTTTCACTATTGTCTTCTTAAATCAAGATATGAACAATAATAACAGAAATCCAAACATCCAAATGAGCCACTCTAACTGCAGTAGCTGGAAAGGTTTCACTTGGATAGATCTGAACGCTATAAACGAGGTGGCATTTTAGAAACAACAGCCTGTGACTCTCCCAGACAGTTGTTTCTCTGTCATGGTGCAACTTCAGAGAGAAGAGACTGTGGGCGGGGCTAAAAGTTCACTCATGGTTCAAAATGAGGGAGTCGAAAAGGTCCAAGCACCTTAAACTGGCTATAGTCACGAATATCTTCCATTTCCAATATTTTTATATTGATTTGACAGTGTAATTCTACTGCAACACTGCACTTTTCCTGTGAGACAATGAATACTTTCTCTGGAACTAATATACATGTGTTTGTTTACAGTGAAGCCTGACACCAGAAGGGACCCTCCTGTGAGTTTAAGATTAAGAAATACTATGGTGAGTGGACTTAACAGAAATGTGTGATAAAAAAAACAAAACAAACAACAACAACTCTAGATTGGCTGTTTCGTCTCTGCTCTGGCCAGAACTTTCTGTTGTTGTATTTTTGGGCAAGACACTTCATAATGCTGTTTCTAAGGGGAGGGCATTGATACAGACTGTAGTGGGTTAACAATCAGAATCTAAAATGGAAGGATTTGCTCCAAACAGAAGGTACAGATATTGCAGCGGTTCACAGTTGGTGGTTGAAATTGGTCTTTGTTGATGATGATGATTCTGGACTCCTGTATTTCCTTTTGGATTTTCGACCAACAAACCTCATGCATATAAATGTATTCTATACTAATATAAGATATTGTCCTGTCCCTGTGCTCAGGACAGATGGAGTGAGGAGGAGGTGACCTACAGCTCAGTGATGTACACCACTGTGGAGGACCCTGATCAGCTCTACGCCACCGTCAACAAATGAACAACAACCAACCAACAAATACCCAACCAACACACAACCAAGTAACAACTGACGCAACAACCAACAACTGAACCACCAACTATCCAACCCAACAACCAACCAACAATCAACCAACCAACAACCAACAAGCGACGCAACAACCAACCCACCAAACAACCAAACCAACAACCGATGCAATAACCAACCAATCCAACAACCAACCCAATAACCGACCCACCAACCACCCGACCCAACAACCAAACAACCGACACAACAACCAACCAAACAACCAACGCAACAACCAACCAACAATCGACGTAACAACCATTCAACAAGCGATGCAACAACCAACAACCAACCAACAACCAGCCAAACAACCAACGCAACAACCAACCAACAACCGACACAACAACCAACCACCCCAACAATCAACCAACAACCAACCTGACAACAACCAACAATCAACCTAACAACCAACCTGACAACCAACCAACCCAACAACAACCACCCGACCCAACAATCAACCAACAACTGACCCCCCCCCCCCCCCCCCAATAACTGAACAACAGTAAGCCTGGTCATATATAAAGTATTGGGACTTTTTATGCACCGTGTGTGTTTTAAAATGTTTTTGAAATGTACTTAATCTGTGAGTATAGTTGTAGTACAAGTAGTAGTAGTAGTAGTAGTAGTAATAGTAGCAATAGTAGTAGTAATAGTAGTTGCAGTACACAAGAAGCCACATAGTATTAATACTTGCCTGTAAGATGCAGCATGTAGTAGCTTTGTAGTAATAGCGTGGCCTCTAGTAGTACTAGTAGAAAGCTTGTAATAGTCTGATAGTAGCTAGTAGTATCTTAGTAACAGTCTATTTTTATTTCAGCGTCAATAAAACAAATAAAATCCATGATATCTTTGGATGATATGGCGTAGTTCTACCTTTAAGTCCCTAAATTACTAATGCGACGCATTGTGGAAGTTAAGCTTTGTAATTTTACACCGTAACTTACTATGGTTTATTACGTTCAAGCAGACTTTTCTAGCACTTTCTTTTGTTGAAATCAGGTCAATATTTAAAAAGAAAAAGAGAGAAAAAAGAAAAGACTAGAAAATAATGAGTTCATGATTTATTCAAATGTCAAATCCATTTAAAACAGCACTCCCACATTCAGCGGATAATCAAACAACTGAATATTATGGAGTAGTAGAAGTCACTTAAAAAGGTGAGTGTGATTGTGATAAAAAATTAAAATGGTGTATTTTATATTTCCAGCGTCACACTCAGAACATGTGCAAAAATATGGTTTACATTCAAAACAGTGTAAAGACGGTTAAAGCTATGTTATGAAAAATATATTATCTGCATACGTCTCTTTAATATTACAACGATTGCACTTACGTAGATTATTACCATTTCGGAATACTTTCTTTTTAGTAAATCCGTTTGCGTTCTTAAAGATCCACTACGTAACTTTCCTGCAAACTACTGGTCTGTATGGAGAGGTTATTGCTTTGCCTGGAATGTTCCGCAGTATGCCGTTAAACCTAAACCTACCTTCTCCGTGAAGATGACGACACAAGACCAAGTTTATTTTTAGATCGTTGAAAGATCGTTTGTAATGCCGTACTGCGGGACATTTGAGGCGAAGCTCCGTGGAGACCCTCTAACGGTGAAGATGCGTAGTGTTTCTTTAACTTTTGTTACGTTAAATTATTGCAGATCAAATCGTTAATAAGTGGCTACGATGATAAATAAAAGAGATGCCCTGACGTAGAATTCTGAAGTGTTGACAAAGTGGAAGACAGAGGTTAGAGATGCACCGATCCAGCTTTTTCACTTCTTTTTACTCGTTTGAACCCAAAATGGTGTGATCATATACCAAAGTGTACCCTCTAATTTTAGGAAAGTGACTGCATTGTGAATATCGACAAATGAAAGTGTAACTACTGAAACACAGGTACTCAGGTACTCTGTAGTGGAAATCTTTTACTTTGTTTCCTGTTGTGATCTATTTAAGCTAAAGAATGTATTTTATGGGTTTAGAATAGCAGGATCCTTGGGGGCAAATATGATTGAAGCCTCAGCTGAACCAGACGAGTAGTCTCTGTTTATTTAGACATACTGTAGTATGTTTTACCTTATGTTGATTCTGTGACGTTTGTCGACTGTATAAGAAGGCGTTTTTTGTTTTGCCGGAGAGTCGGACCTTGCGTGAGGGACAGAAGGTTTCATTTTCATTTTCTCTGTAATTGTGTGCACAGTTGTGTTAATAAATCCAGACTCTTTGATTTAAGACCACTTTTCTCCAGTTTTTATTCTTCTCAGATTTAAAAATCCACAACACCACATATTCTGAATTTGTATTTTCTGTGAAGCCATGGTTGTGGCTTAATGGTTAGCACACTTTTAAACTTTTTATTTTTTTTTTTTTTTTACATTTTTAACTTAATATTTGGGGATTTTGACCAACTAGGCCAAACTTTTCACCTTTATGCTCCTGGGCCATAAGATTTGGAATTATTATTAATTATTGGAAAATAATTTGGAATTACAAAATGAAAATATTTTATTTTCAGCGGCACGGTGGCTGAGTGGCAACACTCAGGCCTCACAGCAAGAAGGTTGCGGGTTCGATCCTCGGGTCGCCCGGGCCTTTCTGTGTGGAGTTTGCATGTTCCTCCCCGTGTCTGGACGGGTTTCCTCCGAGTACTCCGGTTTCCCCCATCAACCCAAAACATGCAGCACCCCTATGAACTAACATCAAGGACCATGACACCCTCCTGTGGGCTCACCACCTGCAGAGGGGTTCATAGGGGGGGTCAGGTGCTATGAGTATTGGGCAGCAAACTGCCCCTGCGACCCAGCTGGATTAAGCGGGAGATGATGGATGGAAAATATTTTATCATTTTACCTCATGTATGGACTAAAGCTGCATTCATTTCATTTTTTTAAGGTGTTTTTTAAATGACAATTTCTGTAAGGCAACCTCACTTTTTCATTGCTTAGTCTGAGCATAAACTCTTATTAGTCTGAGCAGTGCGTCAAAATGGATAGAACCTTTAAACATTTTGATCTTACATTTTTAACTTGATATTTTGACCAACTAGGCCAGACCTTTTCCTTTGTACGGCTCCTGGGGCATAAGATTATTAGATAATTTGGAATTACAAAATGAAAATATTTTATAATTTTACCTCATACATGGACGCAAGCTGCATTGGTTTTATTTTATTACAATTTCTGTAAGACAACCTCACTTTTTCATTGCTTAGTCAGAACATACATTCTTATCAGTCTGACCAGTGTGTCAAAACACTGCGATTTACTGCTTTTTATAAAGAAATACAATTAATATTATGCAGAATTGAGTTAAGCATTTTGGTCCGGCCCTCCACAGTATGCTCTGTTTCTCATGTGGCCCCATGGAAAAAATAATTGCCCACTGCTGAACTAGGAAGTACAGCTTGTACAGTTCAAAGGACGGAAGTTAAGGACTCTTGGATTGTGTAATTTGAGCGGTTTCTTTTTCCTGTATCCATGGCGACCTTGCTTGGAGACAGGCATGCTAACCAGCTAGCTCTGAAGCTACAGGCAATGGGTCAAATATAGTAGAAAATGTTTCAGAGTAAACACATCGAGGGAATGTCCTGTCTCATCATAAACCGAAACAGCAAAGTGGAGTGAGAGAGGTTTAGAAGAGGCTTTTCCTGTGGTGTGACACTTTTGTCCTGAGGGCTGCTTGTCTCCTCAAACCGCCCTGACACTGGATCTGATCCTGACTTTTGTTTGAGCGTTCTATTACAGTTGTATTTACTGCTCAATGTGCCCCTTCAACTGCTTAAACTGCCCCTTGGGGACAAATAAAGTCATATTGAGTGTTTGATTCAGCATTTTTATCCAATAACAGTACAGGATAATAGGACTGGTGCATCCCTAACAGAGGTGGTTAAAATATTGCCAAGAAAAGATTGTTTTAAAAATGTGCAAAATAACAGTATTAAGTATCATCGACTCTACAGTACGTAAAGTGTCAAAAGGCTGCAAAAAATAATCAATATTAATTCATACATT
This sequence comes from Odontamblyopus lacepedii, assembly GCA_034769755.1. NCBI lineage: Eukaryota > Metazoa > Chordata > Actinopteri > Gobiiformes > Gobiidae > Odontamblyopus > Odontamblyopus lacepedii. Next base: position 18,659,783 of record CM068366.1, read on the forward strand.
AATATGAAGAACACAAGTGATACTCTGATACTTTTGTGGTTCATTTTACTGCCCATTCAGATTTTTCAAAAGCTGGAGTACGTAACCTTTCTGGTGGAGGGTCTGCCACCTGCTTGTCTCCATGGAGATGTTATTGCTTTGCTTGGAATGCTCCGCAGTATGGCATTAATCTTTTCTATCAGATCTGTGGAGTGGCAAGTTGGCTTACAGTAAGAGCGCATCTTTCTGTTATTGAAGAGAAGATATGACCATACTGCGGAACATTCCAGACAAAGCAATGACATCTCCATGGAGACGAGCAGGTGCAGGACGCCCAACCAGAAAAGTTACACAGCGCACCTTTAATCATGACATTAACAGGTTTCTGACAGACTGCAAAACATTAGTGCCGTGGGGTTATTACGTGTGACGTCACTTCAGGGTCTGAGGCGCAGCAGCCATTTAAATTAACTTTAAAAACAATGGACACATTTAGAATCTACTCTGTTTTTAGCAGCAACACGTCACGCTAAAGAGACTGCAGTTGTTTAACGCCAACGAGGTTATAGACGTGACAAAAGTGTGTAGAATAGAGTGACCAGACAGTCCCAGTTTTGAGCCCTGTGTCCCCTGTCCCAGCAGATTTATCCAAAACCACTGATTTATCCCAGTTTTATACAAGAACTGTCCCTATTTTTGACCAATCTGATCCGTCCCGACAGTAAAGAGAGCCATAAACTGTCATTTGTTCAAGTAAAATACAGAAAAGCTGCTTAAAAGCGACCAAAACACAACGAAAACGTGACTATACTGGCTCATGTTAGTCATGAATAGGCCGAGTGCAGAACAATTTTCCTTAATTACGCACTCGTTTCACAGTTTTATTATGACCAACCACCAAAAAAACGGGGGTGTCCCAGTATTTACGTTGAAATTCTGGTCACTCTAGTGTAGAAGATTGTACAAGGTTGAGGCTCAGCTAATCGATTTAGTCAGATATATACACAAGAATACTACGTTACGCTAGATTATCTTAGCTTTCAGAAAGGTCAGATTCTGTAGTTTTTTTTAAATTTTAAATCGTCAAAGCACCAAAACTTCATGGTGCACATTTCTGTTCTGTGTAATGGCCAAAATGTAAGATATAAACACTTAAACGACCTCTAGACTAGAATGAAGCCATCTCAGAACATGTAAGTCCATAATAAATCTGAAAACAAGACGAAGAACCTGACAGATGTTTTAGAATCTTGACCAGATCAGAGAAATTTGCAGCGTATTGAGGAAATAAAATGGAAGAAAAGCTTGAGTTTTTGCATTTTACGTCACTGAAAACAACACAACGCCATGTTCGGTTCTTCTAGATCAGGGGTCTCAAACTCAATTTACCTGGGGGCCGCTGGAGGCAGAGTCTGGGTGAGGGTGGACCGCATAAGGGATTCCACACAAAAAAAGTCCTCAAATGTCATTAACAGTTTTAATGATTTCTTCTGAACACAAAGTGTCCTGAACATGAATGGAACATTGAGTGAAAATCATGAACGGTTCTTCTGAACATGGCTTCTCTTGCCTACTCCTTGCTGCCAGAGACTCACTAACCATGTAGCTTCGACTGCTGCAATATTCTCTTTGGTTACTTTCTTGAAGAAATCTTGTTGCCTCAGTAGACATGCTTTAAGACTGGCAACCCACTTGGCTCTCTCATCCCCCTGGTATTTTGCACATTCCTCAGCATGTTTAGTTGAATAATGGCGTTTAACGCTGTATTCTTTGTGCACTGCAACTTTCTCTGTGCAAATAAGACATGTGGGGATGCCCCTGTGCGCAACAAAGAAATACTGCGTCTCCCACTTTTCTTGGAATTGTCTGTGCTCGTCACCAACCTTTCTCTTCACTGCAGGCTTTGATGAAGACATGACTGGGGTATGACAAAACCTAATTGATTCCGCTCAGTGGCGCTCTTGTTTCACGTTTCAAACAAGAGTTTAGCTAGCTAATTGCGCACAGAGAACGTCTTAACGCATAACGCTTTGTGACGGAGCCTTAACCGGGAGAGCGCTCCATGCGCTCTGCCGCGCTCCTGAGCCAGAGCAAGAGGCGCCGGTCGGGGAATGTCAGGGCAGCTACAGGTGCTCCGTCACACGCTTCTATCTGTAACAGCAGCGTAGACGATAAACAGCCCGGTAACAGTCGCCGGTAGAAAGTACGATAGAAGGCAAGTGCTGTTGTTGCAAGTGTAAAGTGCACGAAGCTGGTGTAGCTTAGCCTCGCCCCGACCAGGGACGGCGCGCGGGAGCTGGCAGATTGGCCTTTCGGAGGTCCACTTTCTCTGCGGGCCACACTAATATTATACTTTCATATTAAGGTGCGGGCCACAAAATATTGAACTGCGGGCGGCACTTGGCCCCCGGGCCGTGAGTCTGAGACCCCTGTTCTAGATGTTCCAGATCTACGTTCTTGCGTCCTTCGCCTTGATTCCTCTCCTCGATTCTGCACGAAATGGGTTTAAAGTTTGATTCTTTTATCCAACGTTTGCTCTGGAAGCCTCCCTCAGGTTTACCCCTTCCTTCCTTTTGGGTTTTCTTCCGGACGTTGGATTGACAGCTGAAAAACGGAGGATCGGGGAGAGGAATCCGTGAAAACGAAGCGACGAAACAGAATTAAAACGCGGCCTATAACTCCGCGGTTGGACCCGGAAGTGACGTCATTACCGCCCAACCCCGCTGCCCTCGATTCGACGGATAAAACGCGCTTGTACATTCTTTGCTATAAAAATATAACTGATCATTTTCCTTGTAACAGCTAAATAAAAGTACATCCAATGAACAATACTCGATTTGTAGAACACGCTGGTGATATAATGGTGTTTGCCGTTCATTTTAACACATCCAGAAGCGGCAGAAGACCTCCCAAACCTTCCTCCTCTTAAATGGGGTCAGGTTCTCCTAAACGCTGGCTGTTCTTGGTGTCTCCTGGCTATCGGCAAGATTTAATTTCTGGCTGGATCGTTAGGTTAAGTAGAAAAAACGCTGACAAAATACAACAGGCTCAAGTAACGTTACGATAATTGAAAATGGGTTAAATTTGGGAAGGAAAGAGCAGAATTTTATGGTGGAAATTGTAATCAGAAGCGGCTGGATGTAATCAGGGCAGTGTTTCGTGATGTCACCAACTACCTGAATCCGCAATCGCCGCTGGAGATGGGACACACTTAGATTTAGGCCTTTTTGACCAGAATGCTGCAAATTTTCCTAGTTTGCACTAAGTTACCCAAAGGAAATCACTTGGAAGGGAAGATCATGTTCTTAAAGGGGAACTCCGGCACGTTTGAAGCTAAAATCCATTGCTAGAGGTGGTTGAATACTGTCAGAAGCCAAAAAAGTTAGACCCAAGGGGAATTGTTCATAGTATCAATACTATGTCCAGATATGATGGGTTTGATTTTAAAGGATACATAGAAGAACTCAGCTCCTCCAACTGAAAGAGAAAAACAAATAAAGACGTTAGATATGACTATTTACACTGGTCTCATATAGTTACAGTTACATTTCCTGTTTGATCCAACCAGACCAAGTTACGGGTCAGATCTGTGGAGAGGCGACCCCGCTCACAGTCAGAACGCCTCTTTTTCTAGGTATTTTGGAGCTTTATTTGAGCTGTAATTGAATAAATGTAAAGTAGATCTGTTTAATGTCATACCGTGGAACATATTCATAGAAACATGAAGGCGACGGGACGGGTCCAGCACCAGAAAAGTTACACAATGCACCAACTCATCCGTGCTCCCCATCTTCGACAACTCTTTTGTTCAAAACTGCCTTCAAATAATACACTTTTATCTGGTTCTTCGTTTGTTTTGTCCGTTTTGAAGTGTGTGAAGCATCTCTGAGTGTCAAGAAAGAAGCTACACAAGTGTTATGTATTATTATTAGGGATATAACAATAACCAAAATATTGTGATATCGTATCGTCAAAGGTCTCACAATAATATCGTGGACCATCCCAATATATCGAATCACAAGTCTCTTTGCTTAAATGCTCCGTTTCAGTGCAGACGACATGAAGAAATAACTGTCCTAAGCACCTTGAAATGTTCATTCTTTGGATTAAGTCTTGTGAAGGTGTTTTTAGAGGAAAAAGTAGAAGATTCAAACTAAATATTGCAATAAATCTGCTACGGTGAGATGTATATGGTGAAAATATCGTACAGAGATTTGGATATCGTTCCATCCCTAATGACAATAAATGTTGGTCAAAGCATTTTAGAATGTCAGTCTTCTTATGATGTAGAATATCATAATATCGTGAGCTTTCCCACGATATCGCAATAAATATTGTACCGTGAGGTTCATACCGTGACGATATCGTATCATGAGACTTGGATATTGTTACACCCCTAATTATTATTATCATTATTATTATTTAATTTTTTTTTTTTTTACTTGAGTACCTTTCTAGCAGCATCCTTTTACTCTACTTGAGTTATATTTTTATTGAAGTAACAGTACCGTACTCTTTGTAAAAGCTCTGGCTACTCTTCTCACTGTGAGCAAGTCTAAAAGTGACAAAAGCTTTATGTTAATAATAATAATAATAATAATGATGATGATGATGATGATGATGATGATGATGATGATGATGATGATGATGATGATGATGATGATGATGATGATGATGATTTTAAAAATCAGTTTTATATAGCGCTTTTCTGGACACTCAAAGACGCTTTACAGACTATTCATATTGACAATATGAAACGACTTGAACACTTGTGTTTTGTTTCTTTTACCACTCCTTCAGATATGATTTCATTTGTTTGCTCCATTTTGGTCTCTACCCTTTGGAAATACCATTGTTTAATCTTTTGTCTTTCCATTTACATTAACTTTAAATTATAAATTGGATGCTACGTCCCGACAATTACCCTTTAAGTTTATGATAATACAAAAACACTCTTTCTTAAGACAATTGAACGTGATTTTCAACATTAAAAGTCCTAGTACTTTCTTTTCTATTCCCATGTGCTCTTATATGTGTGTAATCCCTCGGTGGTCCAGGTAGGTTGCATAGTGCTCCATGTGCGTATACTAGTCTATGCGCTCTTATACTTATACTTGTTCTTATCGATTAATATCTGACTTTCAATACTTTTCATAACCCTAATGAAGAGAATAAGTGAGAAGGGAAAACTATTATAACATGGTGGAAAGCTCTGAAAAGAATATTTTCCGTCTCTTTTAAGCCCGGTGCTAAACCCAGATTAAACACTAACAATCCACAGTACGTTCATAAGCAGCCGTACTGTGACCTCACATAACCCTGAGGTGCTTACGTTGAGCAGTAGTTTTTCCATGTTGGTGTCAGAGGCCATTTTCCTCTGGTCCTCGGGCATCTCGTCCACCTCCCCGTTCAGGTCAAAGTGCAGGCGGGCTAGCTTCTCCTGCATCTCCCTCACGTGCTCCATCTGGTCTATGGAGCACTCGTTTCCTGAAGCACAAGCAGAAAATAAAGATGCATATGTTTAGTTTAGATTATTAGAGTATAGGTTGTGTTCTTGAAAATCTAGATGTCCTTATATCAGATGGAGGGCAGCAGCCTGTGTGTCTAAGGGAGATTCACTGGAAGAAATATCTCTTTTGTCAAAGCTTTGGCTTATTTATTATGTAGTTTGAAGCTTTCAACTGACAACACTTGTTAACCCACCAGAGGCCAGACTGAGATGTGCCAGGAAACAGGAAACAATTGACACTTTAAGCTGATATCAAAGAAACCAAAATGTGTTAAATCCACTTGAGCGAAAACCAAAGACATCTTTCTCTCCACAAATGCACAAAGCACTTTCAAAAACAACAGTCTGTGTTTCTGCTGAAACAGGCTCTAGAGGTTATGAACTTGTCACAGGAATTCATCTCACTGTGTAAGGTATTTGTGTGTCGGAAATAAGCCGCCATTTTTTAGTTTATTTCATTTCTAAAGGCAGAGAGAATGTTTGGAGTTGTTTTGTTTCATATTGATAGGCCAATAATTACAGAGATATTAACGATAAACCAGCACCAAATATTTGCATACAGAATGCAAATTCTAGCCTACCCTCAGCTCAGTGTTGAACAAAGGGCAGTTGTGATGTCACGTGAATGTACTTACAGGATGAATGGCTGAAATGACTGGTGTTCTATTAGACTCTTTCTCACCAAAAGCCTGCAGTTTGCCTGAGTGGAAGTCGTTGAGGAGGCTGAGCAGGCCCTTCTCCATCTCCTGCACATCGGACACGTCTGTCAGAAAAGAGTGCTGGATGATGGGCGTGGCCTGGCCCTGGGCGGGAGCCTTGGTGCCTGGCGGGTACCTTGGTTTGTCTTTCCCTCCTCTACCATACACCAAACATAAAGCTGGTTAAAATGGTTAATTTGCATGATGTGTAGATCTGTGAGCTCCTCACCTCCTGCCTTTGCTCTTCTGGCTGGAGGTGGTGCCCATGTTGTTGGCCACATGTCTGCCCCCAGAGGAGGAGCTGCTCTTTCGGGCAGACCCTGAGGGAGGCCCTGCTCCAGAGGACGATGTCCTGGGACTCCTACGCTTCACTTTCTTGTCCTCCATGTGCACATGTTCAGAGCCACAGGTTAAGCAGGAAAGCTACGGAGAGAGAGAGAAAGATGCATCAAATACAAAATAGTGAACCAAACTACTAGTACTTTTAGGTTAATATTAATTAAATTTTAATATTGTGACAACACTACAAGTTGTAGTGTTGTCACAATATACGATTTTGAGTTCAACCACTCACAGGTCAGACATATAAAACATATTTTAAAAAATCTTCTGTGTAACTTAAAATTTATACAAGCAAGTATTCATTTGTGACAATGTGGTAATTAAATCTGGAATATATGGATATATGTTAATAGCAGAAAGGAAAAAGCAGTGAGTTTGCTGGAGTTTTGGGAGTGACTGGACAGTTTAATTTGCCTAAGCACTTATGTAGATGCAGTTTACTAGTACAACAACAAAAAAACAACACGACAAATGTGATTTCCAACACTGAACTCATAGTATTTTCTTTTTTGTTCCCATGTGTCCTTATATCTGTGTGATCCCTCAGTGGTTCATGAGTGTATACTAGTCTATGTACTCTTATACTTGTTCTGATAAAGCTCAAGATCATTCGCAAATGTAACATAACATCAGTACTAGTTTTCGTATTGATTAGTTTATGTACTTTGGACAACTAAGTCTAACTCATGGTACTTTTTAGAGCTGTGGAACAGGTTGTCAGTGTTCAACCAGGAAGTAAAATGACCAAACTTCAAATTAGGGAAGACTCAGAAATACCTTTTACTCAATATCTTAAATGTCTTCATATTTTAGTAGTTTTTGGTGAAATGAGCTGTGTAATCTGTCATGCATACAAGATTTAACTCCTGGTTAGCTCTTATCTTGGACGTGGATCAACATAACATTTATTTTAACATCCCGCAGATTATAATCGGTGAACATCTACTCACTGTCGATGTTGTGCGTGAGGTATCGGTCGGTGTTTCACGATGTAAACATAGTTTAAACCATTGTGATCGGATTGTCTCGGTCTGTGTCCCGGCGGGCTAACGCTAACGCTAGCGGCACACACTTCCTGTTTTGGTCCGAGGCAACAGACGCGTGGGGACGTAAACAGAATACAATGAAAATATAATAAAAATTTACATTTGTTTAAAATTCATGTTACATATCACAGAGTCACAGTATTATTTTGAAATGTCAATTAAATTGAAAGTATATAAAAAGGAAGAGATATAAAGTTATCTGTATATTATCTGTTTTATCCGAGAACAAGACGTAGTTACGCAAATACACCGCCAGAGGGAGACAAATGAAAGCCAGTGTTTTTGGGGCTGCTTTTTTACGCTCTTAATACGTGCTTTACTTTTTTTTAATATATATATATTTTGGAATTATATATCTCTGTTTTGAAAGAAAGCCTATAATATACTGCTACTATATTTTAACACAAAATATATAGAGCTATTATTTATCGTGTTTTTTTTTTTTTTTTTTGTTTTTTTTTAAAGCTCATGTATTGCTGAGTTTCAGATGAAATCACACCATTCTATATTTAATACAGATGAGGGCAGCTAAATGTATGTTCAAATACTAATACAGTGAGTCATGATCAGGTTCATAATGTGCATTTACCTTTTGGATATTTCATGGCAAAGTACAATGTAATCAATAGGAAAATGGTCTATTCTAGAATCTGAAAACCACCAATTAAATCTGGTTCTAAAATTGTACATTTTTGTACATTTTGAAAAAACAAAACAAAACAGAACAATATTTATTTATTTATTTATTTACACTTTGCAGTCACAACACTATATTTTTTATGTATTATTATTATTATTATTATTATTATTATTATTATTATTATTATTATTATTATTATTATTATTATTATTACTGAGAAAATACTTTACCGCATTATCTTTATTTTATTCTTCAATATGTTACCAGGTAAATCAATTGAGAACAGCCAAGACACAGCATAAACCAAAACAACATGAGCTGAATAGTGAATCATAAGTAGAGACGGTGAATTGTATGAAACAGTAAATCGTATCAAACAGTGAATTGTATGAAACAGTTAATCATGACATGACACAGAGAATCATAACATGACACAGTGACCCATATCAAACAGTGAACCGTATGAAACTGTGAATTGTAAGATAACACAGTGAATCATAACATTTGTCCTATGAAACAGTGAATCATAGCCTGAAACAGTGAAACCTTTGCGTTGTGTTAAAAGCCCGTGTGCACTGATCCTGTTAAATATTCTGAACTGAGTTTTCTGACAGCAACATGTAGTTACACAAATGCGCCACTAGAGGGAGACAAATGAAAGCCAGAGATGCTCTCCCTGTCCCTCTTCAAAGACAGGCCTGCCATAGAAGTGGTTTGCACAATAAAATAATACATCAGTCTATTATGTTGATCAAATTCCTCACTCAAATTCGATTTTTTAATTCCAAAGTCTTAGAAATATCCTGATAATAAATGATAATGGGATAAAATAATCACAAGTAATATATTCAAGCTTGTATATATTTTCATTCTAATGTAGCAGTGGTGGCTAATATTAATAATAGTTTAATATAAGATTAGAAATAAATAACCTGTGATCTTTTCTCACTGTTCAGTTTTACACATTTTTTGGTGACATTATATTGTGCATCAATATTATAGGCCACATTTTAGATCTGAAATCATGTTTATTATCGGGATTGTTGTCTTCTTATTTTCAATGTCTTTAGGTTACACAGTCAAGTCAGTTTATTTTAATTAAAGCATCACTGTGTAACTTCCTGAAGCCGGTGTGATCACTTGTGTTTCAGAGCAATTAATCATTAAAAAACACACTTTTATTTTGGTTTATGGGGACTAGACATGACAAGTGGAATGCCTTTTTCTGCGGTGTCCTGCGGTGTGACGTTTTTATAGCAAAATACAAAAAATATTTTCAAAAACAAATCAGTTCTGCAACAGTTTAGGGAATCCTTTTCATTTTTTTTATGTAAATCTTTTAATTTCAGATATTTGAACATGTCCTGCGGTGTGACTCTTCCTGTCACCCCGCTGGACATTTATTAGAAATTTGCCATGTTAAAAAATTCTAATAAATATAAATAAATAATTAATGACTTAACATGTCCATAGTGTTAACTTAATAATGATGTAACTGCCCCATTTTTAAGAATAATTATTTAACAAGTAGAATTGTATTTTTCTTAGGAACTACAGTTGTCACACGGCAGGACATGAAGCACGCACTTGTTAAAACGTTTTCAGACAAGCTGCATTTCACAAAAATAAGAAAATGATAATTCCACTTGTTCTAAATCTTAAACAGACAAAACAGCTCCTTTTAGTTTTTGTGTCTGATTTTTCATGTCACAGCGCAGGACACGCTCTGGATCGCAGCATTAAACTGATTATATATTCGATAAAGGTGTAATATTTTTAAAATCATGTACAGCGCTTCATTCTAAAGGTTTGTGTAATTTATAGAATACAGATTTGTGCACAGTTGAGATGAACTTTGTATTAAAACACATTATTTTGATAGTCATCTAATGTGATGCTGAAAATGGACATCACGTCAAGTACACTTCATTTTTGGCTATAAACCTACACGTTGCAACTTGAAATTTTAGCTCTCCGATATTTTAGATTTTCAATCATTAATCGATCAGTGAAACTTTATTTATAGAGCGTTTTTCATACAAAAATGCAACACAAAGCGCATTTTCAAAAGCGCTTATTGATTATTTATCTATTGGTGTTTTCCAGATTCTAAAACGTGACAATGCTATACTCTCAGTTTAGGTAAGAAACAGTTTTTCCGTTAATTACATTGAATTTTACCATGAAATTTCCAAAAGGTAAATTCACAGATGTTGAAGCAGATCATTTCTATTAGTAATACCCCAAATCTCACTATCGAACGACAAAAAAATGACCAAAACTACAACGTAAAACGACTTTACAACTATATTCGCTTTAGCTGCCTCGTCTGTGTTAAAAATGATTGACTATAGGACGTCGTGAAATCATCTGAAACCCAGCAATTAGTCCGATAGTGCTGGTTACCGTGACAACATGCAAAAGTGACCCAGTGCTCGGGGTTTTTTTAGGCTGTGTTCACACAATATCTAGCCTGGACAAAACCAGAACTGGACGAGCCCAAAGATTTCATCCAAACAGGCCCGGATAGGACAAAAACACATCCTTTCTCTCTTTTTTTTGTTTACATGTGATCTCTCTCTCCTCTTCGTGCTCGAGGAAGTGACACAGGATAAGCGATGGCACAGATTTGGCGGCTAACGTGCTAACTGGCCGCAACTGTATGTGTGTGTACACTCCGAATACACCGGGTATCTCTGCGTATAATTACAGATTCCAGTAACTTCTGTCCGGCTCATCCTCGCTCGTCCACAGCCGCCTCCATCGCGCCGAGGTGAAAAGGGAAGCTCATGTTTTTTTTACAGCTGCTGCATCGCGCCTACATCGTGTTTTGTGTTTCATTTTACCGACCGTGGCTTAAAATCCTTCCAGATCTAAGGGCAGTTTTAGTACATTTGTCCTCGCCTGGATTTTTTTCTTAATTTTACTATTAAAACTCCTTTTTTACCCCCGAATGAAGTGTTATACATCCTTTTTTTCAGTATAACCTGTTATTTCACAATCTACGTGGCTGTAATAAAAGCTACAGGACCAGAAATACAAATGAAAAAAAACAAAAACCGGAAAATAAAATTCACTCTTTCATACAAAACACACAGAAAACATGTATAAACAACATTTTTGGACATAAAAAATGCTTAATTTAGGGCCTTAGCTACAAAAGTGCAAAATATTAAGTCTGTAAGTAAATTAAAAATATCCTTATTGCCCCAAAACAACAACAAAAAAGTGGAATTGCCCCATGACTTTCCTGGTCCAGTCCTGGAAACAGCTCCTGTCAGGTCCAGGGCCAGAGCCACAGCACTTCCTGTATTCCCAGGGTGGAAATTACATTTAGATTTGGACATTTGGACTGAAATAAACCTTTCAAATAAAAAATAGCAAGGATTAACATGAGTAATTTGCCATTTATTTAAGAAATAACTGCACTTAGAGCGGATTTTTCAGTTGTTACGAACACAAACGCTCAAAGCATCGACCATCTTGACTCACTTCACTCTTTGGCAAAGTTTGCGCCGATCAAAATGGACGGAGCACATGAGTTTGGCAGAAAACAAAGTTCCTATTGGACATTTGTTTTCGATAATGCTGGAAATACGCTCAGAATGTCGCTTTTCTCACGGAAAAAAAGTAAGTTTCTTCTTTTTATGCTTGGAAAGTTATGCTCAATATCGTCGCTCTGGAAGGGTTAAAGGTCCTAAATGATTATATTTGTTCAGTATCTTAACCCCTGTAACCCCACACTGGAAAAAAACAATATCTAGGCAAGTTAAAATAATTTAAATTAAGAACAATTTACTTTATCTGAGTAGATTCAACTTGACAAGTGAAATGATCTGCCAGTGGAATAAGTGTTTTTTTCTTAATTCAAGCATTTGATTTTCTTATTTTAAGTGCAAAAAGTTGTTGTTTTTCTTATTTTAAGTGTAGCAAGATGTATTTTCCTATTTTAAGTACAAAAATCTTATTACACTGGCAGATCATTTTACTTGTCAAGTGAAATTTACTCAAATCATGATAAAACTTTCTTAATCCAAGTCATTTTAGCTTGACTAGATTTAGTTTTTTGCAGTGCAGTGTTCTTCCTTCTTGTTTTTGTGTCTTTTGAAATATGTGATTTTTCGTGTCACACCACAGACACCCTCTGGATTACAACATTAATCTGTTTATGCACTTTTGGATTTACGGTGAACTGTCCCTGACACAAGCGACTCAGTCTACAATTGTTTTAAGTGTGACAGTCACACGGCAGGACTCTATTTAGTACCAAAAAATAAAAAAAAATTTTTTAAAAATTCAACACGCTACATTCTAAAACTATGTGGAATCTTACTTTTTATTATGGTTGGAAAATTATCCACAATATCGTCGGTCTGGACGGGTTTAAGGTCCTAAATTACGCAAAACTGACTCTTGTGAGCTTTAAGTCATGTACCTCCTCAAAAACATACTTGAAGGTGTGTTTTGTTTCATTCCCACGTCTAAGTATCCAATTATTATGAGTCTGTGTACATCTCCAAAGCTCAAAATGCTCCGTTCGACTTTGTGATGTCATGAATTGGTCATTTTCAACCTTTTGTTCAGTAGAGATGACAGATTTCCAGGGCTGAAATCTTCCAAATGATTTTAGTGAAGGCGTATGGAGTTTAAAAACACAGTGGAGCACTTCCTGTTTTCCCACAGCGTTCGACCCATCCTTCAGTGTCTTCTGAAGGTCGGATCTGTGGAGAGGCGACCCCGCTCACAGTCAGAATGCTTGTTTTTCTGGGTATTTTTGCGCCACAAAACCACTTGTAATTGAATAAATGTAAAGATGTTTAATGTCACACTGTGGAACATTCCAGGCAGAGCGATGACGTCTCCGTAGAAACAGGGTGACGAAAAGATGACGGACCCTCAACCAAAACCTAGACGATACTATTCACCTTCAGAATAACGGAAATTTAGAAAGCTGAAGCGGGCCCCTCACTTCGGACCCCTGCACCGCTGAGGCTGAGGCTGCACCCTTGGGACCCGCTGTGTTTTTGTGGGTGCCGGAGGGGCTAGAGAGCGAGGTGGGGGTGGAGGGGGTGGAGGGGGTGGAGGGGGTGGTGTCTTTGGGGGATTGAAAGGTTAAACTGCCTCTTAGTGTGAAGTCCCCTGGAGACGTGGCCCAATTTTAATTTTTATTTATTTTAATTATCGTTCAAGATCGCTCACATGTGCTCATCTAATAATAATAATAATAATAATAATAATAATAATAATAATAATAATGTCAAATTATTAGCAGAATTTTTTGGTTACCGAGAACTGCCGATTTATTTAATTGTTGTATTTATTTACGCACTCACACCAATGCAATAACTACTACTATTTAAGGGGTTATGAAGTGTGTTTTTTTCTTTATTTAATTTTGATTTTCATACTTGTTTTTCCAATTTTGCCATTTTTTAAGGTTTAAAATTTGACTCCCTGGTTGGAAATTGCACTAGGGAATTCCATAACTGTTACTTTACTTATCAAAACTCCTCTAATGAGCGCAGAAATTATCTGATGAATACAAATCTTTGCCGCAATTTTCTCACGGATAAATTGCGGCTGAACTTTTGGATAGAATTCTCCCAAGTGTGATGTTATCGATACGTTTAGAACTCTACTTCCATGTTCCTGCAGTCCAGGTTCAGGTCCAGGTGAATCCAGATTTAGCCCAGGTTTAGCCCAGATTTCGTCCAGATTTAGTCAATGTTTAGTCCAGGTTTAGTAAAGGTTTAGTCCAGGTTTAGTCCAGATTTAGTTCAGGTTTAGTCCAGATTTAGTCCAGGTTTAGTCCAGATTTAGTTCAGGTTTAGTCCAGGTTTAGTCCAGATTTAGTTCAGGTTTAGTCCAGGTTTAGTCCATATTTCATCCAGGTTTAGTCCTGATTTAGTCAAGAATTAGTCCAGGTTTTGTCAAGATTTTGTCAAGGTTTAGTCCAGATTTAGCCCAATTTTAGTCAAGATTTAGTCCAGGTTTAGTCCAGATTTCGTCCAGGTTTAGTCCAGATTTCGTCCAGGTTTAGTCCAGATTTCGTCCAGATTTAGTCCAGATTTAGTCCAGATTTCGTCCAGGTTTAGTCCAGATTTCGTCCAGGTTTAGTCCAGGTTTAGTCCAGATTTAGTCAAGGTTTAGTCCAAGGTTTAGAACTCTACTTATTGTAATTTTCGACAATTTTTTTTTCAACTTTTCACAAATTGCTTCTTGACTGGTCAAAAACTGTAAAAAAAAAAACTTTGGTAAAAGGTATAAACGATCAAAATGCGTTTAGGAATTACAGAACGGCTTTGTTAAAGTTTAATATTAAGAGATGTTTTGGACCAACATTGGCCGGTAAATCATCTTATTACACCAGTTTCAGACAAAAAAGGGATATCGACTGGACCGATATCATGAAACTGATATCCAATCCGCCAGAATGTTCAGCATTGGCATCGATATCTGACACAATCATCGTTTCATTATTGTTCACATTTGTAATTTCTGCTTTTCACTCCTTTTCTTGTGTCAACCCCTGCATAATGGGTACAAAGTTGTTTTTAATTTTCATTTAAGTGGCATTAAAAAGGTCTTCAAAAAGTCTTAAATTTGGAGTAGTCAAACCTGAGTTATAACCCTGATAATCGTGATTCAACAGTGGGAGCATTATTCGATGGCTAAATTGGCCTGTCGATATGAGCTACCTTTATTCGGAGCCATAGACCGTATATATGAATGGACAAAGCTAACCCGTTAGCCACCACATGCCAAACAGGAAGTGCTCCAGGAAGCTCTTCCGGCTCCTTCTCTCCCTTTTCCCCATTGACTCACATTGAGACCTTATCGCCCCTCTCTCCGTGACTGCTGCTGTGGCCTCGTCATTTTGGTCTTAAAATGTTCGTGTGAACCCGCGACACATCATCCTGAATTTTTCATTTCGCTGTTTTGTTCCTAAATCAAGATATGAACATAAATAACGGACCAATCAGACGCCTTCATTCCCCGAGGTTGCTGCCGCCGAGTGTTAGCAACAGGTACATAACAGAACATAGAACACAAATCAATGACTTAAACTTACTATTTAAAGCTTGATGATAAAAGCTAAAAGTTTCCTTATTATGCTCAAGAATCACCGAAATACAGCGGTCCATGCAGAATGGTGCAGAGTATCACATCGCCGCTCTTATCTAACATACCTCGATCATGATTGGCTCTTGTGGTTGCTATGATACTCACGATCGGATTTCCAAATAGGGAGCCTGGATCCAAATTCGCTCATCCACTCATATATACGGTCTATGTTCATATCTTGATATATATATGGTCATACGGAGCCCTATTCGATATCAGGAACACGACTGTCCAAATGAACTACGCATATTTATATAAATGACATAACTCAGGTTAGGGTTAAGGATGGTGTGATCACAGTGTACAAACAGCATCAAACCCGCTGTCTCTAATCCAAAGAAAAATATAGTAAAACTGGGGAGATTTACTGGATCTATACAACTGTAGTGGGGTTTATTACTTTTGGATTTGGACGTTTGGACTGAAATAAACCTTTCATATACAAATAGCAAGGATTAAGATGCATAATTTGCCATTCATTTGAGAAATAACTGCACTTAGAGTGGCTTTTTCAATTGTTGCGAACACAAACGCTCAGAGCATCGACCATCTTGACTCACTACACTCTTTGGTAAAGTTTGGGCCAATCAAAATGGACGGAGCGCGGAAAACATAGTTCCTATTGGACGCTTGTTTTCGATAATGCCGGAAATACGCTCGGAGCGTCGCTTTTCTCAGGGAAAAAAGTAAGTTTCTTTTTTTTTATATGGTTGCATGGTTATGCGCAATATCGTCGCTCTGGAAGGGTTAAAGGTCCTAAATGATTATATTTGTTCAGCATCTTAAACCCTGTAACCCTCTACTCCAAAGAAAAATGTAGTAAAACTGGGGAGATTTACTGGATCCACACAACTGTAACCGGACAATCGTAAGGTCGCCCATTTCGACGGAACATCGGCTCTAACTTCCAACTGGGCACTATCCCCCCGTCGCTTTGGCCCGGACTCTATACGCCCGTCTACGCGCAACTGTCCGCACCGTCGCCGATCGATCTCTCTATCTCGCGCCGACCGAACTCCTCCACCTCCTCCATTACCCGTCGTCCCCTCTTCCATTCGATCTCTGCATCTATCCCTCTATTATCCCGGCGTATCCCTCGTGTGTGCACCTTGCCGCCTGATTAGAATGCGAACCCGACGACGCGTGACAAAGTAGCGTAATAACAGCCCCGCCATAAACTGACCCTCTCAAGTACACTTAATGGAAGCCGACGTGTGTTTTTGGCGCGCTCGTGTGTGTACGCCGCGATCCGACTCGCGCGCATCCCCAAATGGCTTCCCTCCGGGGGTGAGCGGAGATGGACACGGTTCCGTTCAAATGACTGTTATTTGTCCCTTTAAAACTAGCTAATTGCGGTGCGCGGGTTTTGTTTGGCTTCCTTGTTTATTGTTTATTTTCTGTTTGTCTCTTAAGCGGACGGCGCATTTTCACTCCGTCGTCAAAATCTCCGCCCGCCACAGCTGTCGGGAGCAATTAGACTCGCGGAGCACGGTTTTGTGTGTGAAATCTCCGAGTCCTAATAGAAGGAAATGAGCGGGGAGGTGAGTGTAATACAATGAACGGCGTGCTGAGAAAACTGCAGTGTAGGAGCGACTGGCCGCTAATGCACTTGTCTCAATAAGGCCGTTTGTAAATTACATGGAGTAGAATTCGGTCATGATTTAAGTAACTGCTTAAAATATGATTTGTAGCCGCGACAAAACGGTAAATTTAACATCATTTGGAATTTCAGTTGTCGATTGTCAAGCGTTACAAGGAGGGGATGCAAAGTTGATTTTTTTTAAAGCTTTTGAACATGTTTAAATGTCAAAAATACATCTGAAGAGGTGTTAGATGTCATTCATGCATGTTTGGGTAATCTAGAGATCTCTCCTGGGTCATATTCGAACTCTCCTTTTGGTTAAGTTCAGGTTTTGTTCAGATTTAGTCCAAGTTCAGTTCAGATTTCGTTCAGGTTTAGGCCAGATTTGGTCAAGGTTTAGTCCGGATTTAGTTCAGGTGTAGTCCAGTTTTAATCCAGATTTAGGCCTGGTTTAGTCCAGGTATTGTCCATGTTTACGGAAGCTTTAGTACAGTTTTGTACAGGTTTAGTAAAGATTTAGTCCAAGTTCACTCCAGATTTAGTCCAGGTTTAGCTCAGATTTCGTTCAGGTTTAGTCCAGATTTAGTCCAGGTGTTGTCCAGGTTGAGTACAGGTATTGTCCAGGTTTAGTCCAGATTTAACCCAGGTTTAGTCCAAGTTTAGTTCAAGTTAAATCCAGATTTAGTCCAGATTTTGTCCAGGTTTAGTCCAGATTTTGTTTTACTTTAGTCCATATTTATTCAAGGTTTAGTTCAGGTTTAGCCCAGATTTAGTCAAGGTTTAGTCCAGGTTTAGTCTAGATTTAGTCAAGGTTTAGTCCATTGTTAATCCAAATTCAGTCCAGATTTTGCCCAGGTTTAATCCAGGTTTAGTCCAGGTTTAATCTAGATTTAGCCCGGGTTTGGTCCAGGTTCAGTCCAGGTTTAGTCCAGATTCAGTCCAGGTTTAGTCCAGATTTAGTCCAGGTTCAGTCCAGGTTTAGTACAGGTTTAGTCCAGGCTTGGTCCAGATTTAGTCCAAATTCAGTCCAGGTTTTGTCCAGGTTTAATGCAGATTTAGCCCTGATTTAGTCCAAGTTTAGTCCCAGTTAAATCCCCATTCCGTTGTGTTTTTCAAGTATGAGTGCACTTTAAGTAGGCCACTTAGACAGCTCGCTTTGCCAGGCAGGTGAGCCCATCTGCCCCCTCTTTCCCCGTCTCTCCTTGTCCTCCCTCGTGCCAGCGTCCAATCCCGCCTCGGCGTTCCAACAGATCAGACGAGGAGGTAAAACATTCCCTCTCCGTCTCTCTCGGGGCTGAGGAGGGCCGTTCAGTTCCTCCTTTCGTCTCTTTCCCTCGCTTCCTCCGGCTCGTTTTGTTTGTCCTCTCTTCTGCCGTCCTGCCTTTCTTCGCTCTCCATGCGCTCCCTCTCGCCTCCCCAAACGTCCCTCGCCTTCCTTTCTTTCCGCTCCATCCCTCTCCTTGGACAAAGGCGGCGGTCCCTCTCTTTCTCTCGCTCCAGATTGGATTGTGTCTTCTCGCGGTACCTGTGCCGGAGCGTCCAAGGGGCTTATCGGAGTGGGCAGCCCCGGGAGCGTTCACAGGGCTGGGCTCACATCACACGCACGGCCAGGCAGGAGCGAGCTGGAGATAAGCGCCTAGCGAAAAACTCAACCCCAAATACACTTGTTTTACCACGAAACTGCATAGACGGTACATTTATGCACAGTTAGAGCTGCTTCAACTGTCGTGTGATGTACTATGTGACATCACGCAGGACTGTCCGGGTTACAGCCTGATGTTTAGGATGACAAACAACTTCCTGCAGGGGTGAGTTTGGATGCATCAGGAGTCTCCAACCTGTAGCTTTTCACCCTCTTCCAAGTAGCTCCAAGGGATTTCAAAATTATTGTATTTTTCGGACTATAAATCGCAGTTTTTTCAGGGTTTAAGTGGTTCCTGTGACTTATACTCAGGTGCGACTTATATATTAAATTTTTCACACTGACAGTCCATAAATCAAATATATGAATTGCATATATGAATCAAAAAATGAAAAAAAAAAAAAAAAAGCTAATCATCTGTTTTTTCATTTTGGTTTTAGACACAAATAATAAAGAAAAGAGTTGTTTTTTCTTTTTCTTATTTTTGGTTCTATATTGAAAAACGAATGAATGAATGATACACGGATTGTTCTCTATTGGGTTGTTTTTATTACTATAACTTCTATAACTTGATATATAAGATGAAATGTTGGTTGTTGGACGAAATGTTGGTTCTTGGTTTCTGGAACTCTCTCCCCCTTCACATCAGAAACTCAGACTCACTTAACACCTTCAAAAAACTGCTCAAAACGCATCTTTCCTACAATCCTCACACGTGACTGCACCTCATTACTGTTTTATCTGTCCTGTCCTTGTTTTAGTGTTACCTCATTGTGAAGCGTCTTTGTGTTACCGTGAAAAGCGCTATATAAAACCAATGTATTATTATTATTATTATCAAATTAATTTCCACCAAAACGTGCAACTTTTACATGGTTTCTTCTTCATTGTGCATTTTTTGGCTTTCGACTTAAAAATATGTACATGTATTGTGGTTAATAACAAAAATTTAAGTTTAAGTTTATTGATGTTTAAAGTGCAAATCACACTGAAGTGTCTCAGTGCCGTTAGCAGTGAAATTAAAATGTACTAACATTTATAACAAAATTACAAGAATATACAGTGACTGACAGTAGGGCTGAAATGATTCATTGAGTAAATCGATTAGAAAAATGCATCGATTATTTTCTTTTTGCCTCGATGCTTCGTTTTATTTTCATACGCTCGGCGATGGCCGGAACTTTCTGCGGTAGAGGTAAAGTTTCCGCACAACCACTGCACTTCACTGTACACACAACAGCGCGGCGCCCATGGATGTATAATAAGAGCTTTTTATAATAGAGAGAGATTTTATTGTAGTTCTATGATGTATAATAAGAGCGCACACCTCATCTCCTCTGGTACACTGCATACACTGCATCTCCTCCCATACGCCGCACACACCGCGCGTGGATCGTGTCTTGTCCATAGACTGTATGGTCTTGTCGCGTATACTGCGTGGACCGCGCTTCCTCCTGTGCGCCTCTAAACCAGAACTAACACCAGGACTAAAACCAGGTCTAAGCCAGGTCTAAAGCAGGTCTAAACCAGGTCTAATTTAGATCTAAAACCATATCTAATCCAGGTCTAAAACCAAACCAGACTTTGCAGGAGTTGGTTGCTGCATTCATGTAGTTTTAAAAATCATGACAATATCAAGTAATCCAAAGTAATCAGATTACGTTACTCAGTAATTTAATGGATTATGTTACAAACTAAATTTTGGGGTATGTAATCTGTAATCTGTAGGGGGATGCTACAACATGTAAACAGAAAGAACCCGTACATTATATCAAGTGGAAAAGAAACCGCGAGGTGAGTCAACCTTAGCCTAGCGATAATTACGTTTTTCATGTCCAAAACACGTGTATCTGTCAATGCACGTGGTGTGTACTTAACATGTGCAAAGTAGATAATTACTCGATTATTCGAAACAAAATAATCGACAGAATAATCGATTACTGTAATAATCGATAGCTGCAGCCCTAACTGACAGCAATATACAGTGGTAAAAATGACAGAAAACAATGTACAGTGTGCAAAACTCAAAATGACACCATTATACAAATGTGTACATGTGCATTCAGTCATCTACACATCATACACATACACATAGACCTACAAACACACACACACACACACACACACACACGTCTGGAAGCCTTAACTGCAAAGTGGTTTATTGATTGGATGTGTAATATTTAGAAAAACAGTGGGTTTAAAGTCTGGATTTGAACATGAGTGGATATGGCATATCTCATGGTGGGAGGCAGATTGGATTATTGCCATTGTAAACACCTAATTATGGAAGTTTGACGATTACATGCTCAGAAAAACACTTGTGTTACTGCCAAATGATGTGAAAAGAAAGTCTAAATGTCACAACAAAGTTTTTAGAAGACATTTTCCCTGCATAGACAAACTTAACACATCAAAATGACCAAAAGACAATTGTGCCACCATTTTTACTGTGATGTAAATCCAACTGACTCGGTCTGCACCAAACTAGCCCGAGTTTGTTTTGGAACCCTGATACGATTGGCCGTTCATTTGCACTTTCTCTGGGTGGAGGTTGGTTTTCCTGAGTCCAAAAACACAATAGAATGCAGCATTAGGCTTGACATGGATCCTAAACTTTCTAAATTTCTTGCAACGACTAAAATGAGTAGCTCTGTAGGATTTTGGTTTTGTAAAGGGAGCTCACCAGCGGATAAAGGCTGGAGATCTCTTGGCTACGTGGATATGATGTGGACACCAAGACTAAACCAGGACTAATCCAGGGACTACTGGTGAGAATAGGAGCAGAGATCTAACCCAGGACTGAGCCAAGACGTAACCAGAACTAAACCAGGACTAATCCAGGATAGGAACATAGATTGACAGATCAATTCTGAGCTTTTTCTTCCTTCTTTCACTCGAGAACAAGACCCCAAGACCTCGAGATCTTGAAATCTTTGATCCACAAAAGTTGAACGTTCTCATTATTGGTTTGCAAATGGCTCCACAAACTTGTCATTGATCTTATGGCTAGAAATCTTTTTAACTGACTGCTCTTCATCTTTCTGGACAAACTGATACAGAGATATTAACCATAAACCAAAAAGAAAAAGAAAAATCTACAAAAAGCAAATCTACAAATTCCACCATAGAAGATTCTAATTTGTGGCGATGTCCCGTGAACACAGCTCCTTATTAACCTGCCTTAACCTATTTACTTCTTCCTCGTTTCCTCCTCCTTCCTCTCCTCCTCCTCTTCATCAGAGCCTGTTGATCGACGGTGGCCCTCCAGGCGCTGAGCTGACCTTTCAGATGAGCTGCTCGTTCTTCAAGACTTCAAGAGGATTCGTGATTGATGTCTAATCTTTGATATCCTCTGAAGATGCCCGTATATGTGCGTCTGTGTGTGTGTGAGTGTGTGTGTGAGTGTGTGTGTGTGTGTGTGTGTGTCGACCTCCCAGCGCTAAGGAGCCAAAGGTCCTGGGGGTATCAGAGGCGAGGGGGGGGCGTGTGCAGGGTGGTCTATGGCGCCTCTCGCAGAGTTCAGTGGCACGACCTGTGGTGAGAGGGCGTTTGAACTGACACACTCATACACGCACACACACACACACATTGACGCACGCACACACACACACACTTAAGCTCTCGTTCTGCTAATACCTCCTTAAAGCTCATCAATGTTCTAACGTCCCCCCAGTCCTGTCTCGAAAACACATTTTGAGATATGACATAAGCGATATTATCGGTGATATACATTAAAGCTGCACTGTGGAACTTTTCTGGCAGGGGGTTTGTCACCTGCTTGGGTCCCCGCCTTACATTTTTTCAATTACAGGTGGTTTTATAGCTCAAAATACCTCGAAAAGCAGGCATTTTGACTGTGATCTGAGTTGTAACTTGGTCTGGTTTGGTCTCCATGAAGATAGAAAAGTAATACCATACTGTGGAACATTACAGATGAAGCAATAGCCTAATATCTCCATGGAGAAAAGCGTTTGACGGACCTTCCACCAGAAAAGTTACACAATGAAACTTTAAGCAGATGTAGTAAAGTTCTTCCAAATTATGATTACAAACCATGTCATATGGTTTGAAGTATTGTGATAAATTACTTATGATACTATGTTTAGCAGAGATAAAGTAACCAGGTTCTTTGGGGTCCAGAATATTCACTTCTCCTGTACTTTACGCCCAGGCTCTCCAATCTTTTTCCTCCGATGAGCTAAATTTACAAAACCAAAATGTTAGCGACTGAAAGAAATTGAGAAAATAAATATAAGAGTCTTAGATGTAAATGTGTATTTCAGATGAACTAGAATTCAACTGTGAAATGTGATTTTCCGGCAATGAAATCTCAAATGTATGAATGTATATTTGTGATGAGGAAATGGGGATTTTAGATTTCTGTGGATCCAGGAAGACCAGATTAGACTGTTTCAAATAAACAGGTCTATGCCTATAAGACATAAACCATTATCCAGTTACAGTGCACAGTTAGACATCTAAATACATAGATTTACAGTAGACTTTTAGTTCATCAAATGTTATTTCTTCAGCACAGTACATTCAATTCAGAAATCCCTTAGCGACGTGTTGCCAGCCCAGTATTTTATCAGGGTACATGACTGTGCTGGACTTAGCACTTTTATTATTACTGTTTAAGGTTCACTGTAAATAAGAATATTTATCTCTTTATTCAGTTAGTGTTAATTATTCGCTGTATTATTGTAAATATAAATTTTTCGACCCATGACCTGGAAGTTATTGGTCACGTGACCCTCAGTCCCACCCACAGACTGTATAAAAAAGTGGATTAAGTGAGTGTGACGTCACCCACAGCCTTCAGCTCCACTCAAATGAAGCTCGCGATGCTCACGGTTACAGGAGTGAATTTGGAGCCAGGTTCTAGATTATGAATAGGATTTTTTTGATGGACAAAATAGCGAGAAAAAAAACAAAAAAAACCCCACCAGGATCATGTAGTTAAAGGGGAACTCCGGCACGTTTGAAGCTAAAGTCCACTGCTCGAGACGTCGATTCTAATCCCATTTATTTATGAGTGAATTATATTTTTTTGAAAAAACGCAAAAAAAAAATACATTCCCGAACCTTTTTCTTTCAACAACTTTCAGTTTCTCTTCTTCTTCACAGTCAGTAGTCGATCCTCACTTGTTGCTTCTGGGCTTTGGCCTGTGCAGTGGGAAATCAACAGAGGGAAGTGTAAAGCTGCTTATAAAGTTGTTTTCTAACGTTTCCAGACACTGAGTGAACCAGGCAGAGCGTTTTGTTTGTTAGACTCGTGGCTGTTGTCAGATGGGTTAAAGTGGTGTTCAGCTTCTTCAGTGTGAAGCAAATTGGCGTTTTACATGGAAGTTCAGAACTTGCCCCCATCACTACACTAGTTTGCTGCCTTGACAGACTCACTACCACAGTGAAATCTCCACTGAGGAAACACTGATCTGTGCTGTTTTTTTTTTCGTTCTGACAGAATTCCACCACCTCCAGCAACGGACTTTAGTTTCAAATGTGCCGGAGTTCAACTTTAATATGAACATTTTAAGACCAAAATGACGCAGCTCACAGCAGCAGTTACAGAGAGAGGAGCCAATATGAGAACTTCCTATTTGGAAGACGACGGCTATGTCCATTTGTATCCAATCTATGGTCCCACCCCAGAGTGCGCCTAACTCCTGTCTTAAAGCCAAACTTACCTGCTTAGGTAGTGCACCTTTGGGAGCGGCAGCAGCCAGACTCACTTGTTTATCGTTAAACCGTAAGTGTTGCTTTTATTCTGTTCTGTTGTAACCTGAAATCCAAAATCATTACGCTACTTTTTCTTTTTTTTTTTTGGAGAAATCCGGTACTGTTGCAGGAGTTGGGAGGAGTGCATGAGGGAGCAAGTCTGTCTTTGTGTGTGTGTTTTGTAACGAAAAACCTGTAAGTTTTGTATTTTATCTGTATTGTATTGTACTGTATTGTAGAATATTGTGGATTACTAATATTTTGTGCTTTTTGTGGACCCCCTCGAAAACGAGACAGCACATCTCAAGGGGGATTCCAATAAAATAAAATAAATGTTGAAGTGTTTCATCTGGGCTCTTCTTCTAATGCACCTTAAATAAACGGTGAAGAGTGCAAAAGACGCATGATAAACGTCCAAGTTTGGTGTTTGTTTGGGTCCGGACGAAACACAGGGAGCGAAGAGTGGAAACCAAACTGAAATCCCTCTGCAAGAAGGTACCAGACTCTCCAAGAAGAAAAGTTACATAATGCAGAATGACTAGGAGCACCAACTTTTACTGCTAATGTAACAACAGGTCGAGAAACTCCAGAAGGTCTCTTTATAATGAATATGGAACAGTACAAGTACAAGGACTCCACTGCATATCTCCTCTGCATATTCTGCAGGCCCAAACTTCAACAACTGTCAAAAGAAAAAAATAATTACCTGTTAGGAAAAAATCAGGAAAAATTTAAAGTTTTCACCAGGATAAGAATGGTTGGTGAAATACCTTTTTGCCCCAAACTTGTACCTCAAAAGAATTCTTCGCCCAAGGCCCATAATCCGAACGGAATTTCTCTTTTTCGTAATAAAAGAAATTCGTCGTCGTCTTTCGAGTGTGAAGAACAATGCGTCTATGAGGAGAAATGTGCGATGGAAGAATCCAGCGGAGACGAGGGGGTCCGTAAGGTCAGGGGGAGGGGGACGGTCACGCAAAGGTCGCCATGGATTATTTATTCAGGGATCATTACACGCGCAGAACACACGCACGCACGCACGTATACACACACACACGCACACACACACACACACACATACACGATAACTGTAATCGTGTTGATTTGTACTACTTATAGCAGAGCTGGTGTATTTTAAATTCATGTGTGTGTTTTGGAGGCACAGACATGAGGGAGACTACGACGACTACGACGACGACTACTGCTACTACTGCTACTACTACTACTGCTACTACTACGACGATGACGTCAATGACGACTACGACTACTGCTACTACTGCTACTACTACTACTGCTACTACTACGACGATGACGTCAATGACGACTACTACTACTGCTACTACTGCTACTACTACTACTGCTACTACTACGACGATGACGTCAATGACGACTACGACTACTGCTACTACGACTACTACGGCTACTACTACTACTGCTACTACTACGACGATGACGTCAATGACGACTACGACTACTGCTACTACGACTACTACGGCTACTACTACTACTACTACTACTACCGCTACTACTACTACGACGTTGACTACGACTACGACGACAACTACGACTACGGCTACTACTACTACTAGGACGACGACTATGACTACTGCTACTACTACGACTACTACTACTATTTACTACTAACTTCTTTACTCCTACTTGAGTAATATATTGTACAGTGTAATAAACATGCATTTTGATTGTGAGCAGGGCGGCCTCTCCACAGATCTGACCTGTAACCTCTCCTGACCACATCGAATTTATGGCAGAGGTGGGTTACATATTCTTGAGTAATTTTTTTATAAGAAATTTTACTTTTCTGAAGACTCTTCTAGCAGCAGACTGTTAATCCTACTTGAGTAATATTTGTATTATTTATTTTTATTGACATAACAGTACTCTTACTTGAGTAATATACAGTGTAACAGTACTCTTACTTGAGTAACTGTACAGTGTAACTGTACTCTTACTTGAGTAACTGTACAGTGTAACAGTACTCTTACTTGAGTAATTGTACAGTGTAACAGTACTCTTACATGAGTAATATACAGTGTAACTGTACTCTTACTTGAGTAACTGTACAGTGTAACAGTACTCTTACTTGAGTAATATACAGTGTAACTGTACTCTTACTTGAGTAATATACAGTGTAACAGTACTCTTACTTGAGTAACTGTACAGTGTAACAGTACTCTTACTTGAGTAATATACAGTGTAACTGTACTCTTACTTGAGTAATATACAGTGTAACAGTACTCTTACTTGAGTAATATATAGTACAGTGTAACAGTACTCTTACTTGAGTAACTGTACAGTGTAACAGTACTCTTACTTGAGTAATATATAGTACAGTGTAACAGTACTCTTACTTGAGTAATTGTACAGTGTAGCGGCATCCGACAGTAGACAATTTGCGCGGATGCGCTTTGACGGGAGCGGTCAGTAATGTTCATGACACGCAGGTTAGCCTACTTTCTTAACTTAAACGTTTATTTGCTTTCAGATAGTTTTACAGTACATTTCTTAGGGTTTCACCAGGACGGTCAAAAAACTGTGTCCCCTTCCTACTCCCGCCAGCTAATTCCCACCACCTGTGTAATCACCTGTTATAATTAAAGTGAGAGCAGGTGGGACTACGTATAGGAGCTACCGTGAATCTATTGGTGCCCGTTATCGCCCAAGCCCCTGTGACACAGATCAATATCACTATTTCAGTGAAACTATACCAAAGAAATTATAAATGATTATTATTAGCATACTAACAAAGGGAAACGACAAAATAGCGAAAATGGCTCCAACATCCCGGCCCCTAATTGTCTACAGTATTCATTGGACAATTACAGTAATAAACATGGAGCTATCAAATATAATTAATTCGTTTCAGGGTTAGAGTCCATACATTATATATATCTGCAAAACGTATCATAGTTCTTTTCAGTGAAAAATGAAAAAATCTTTTTGAAAAGGCAAAAATATGAAAAGATCTTCAAAGACAAAAAAAGTCTTCTTTAGAGTACAAAGAAAGAAAAGAGGGGAAGAGGGAGAGAGGAAAAGGTCAAGGTAGGGGTCAGTCAGAGTCATGTCTCCTGAAGAAGGCACAGCTTAGTGATGGGCCTCTCCAGAATGTTTGTTTTGGTCTGTATCTTGACCCGTCGAACATGTCCTCTGCTGTCTGGGAAGGTCTCTATTATTCTTCCCATTGGCCATGAGTTACGTGGTGATGTTTCATCCATGATCAACACAATGTCGTCTGGCTTAAGGTTCTTTCTTGCCACATTCCACTTCTGTCTTTCTTGCATTAGGGGAAGATATTCTCTGACCCAGCGCTTCCAAAACAGGTCGGCGACGTATTGCACCCGTCGCCATCTTCGTCGGGCATAGCAGTCGTCCTTCTTAAATACTCCTGGTGGCAGCAGGGGCTTCCCTTCTTTTAACAGGAGCAGATGGTTTGGTGTGAGAGGTTCTGGATCCTTCGCATCGTCAGAGACAACAGTGAGGGGTCTATCATTCAAGATATTCTCCACTTCACAGAGAACCGTCTGCAGGCTCTCCTCATCCAACACTTGCTGCCTAACAGTGGAGTAGAGGACCCTTTTGATGGTTCGAATGAGCCTTTCCCATGAGCCTCCATGGTGTGAGCCGAAGGGAGGATTAAAAGTCCATTTTATTCCTTGAGTAGATAGGTCTTGCTGGATTTTGCTGTGATTCAGAAGTGAAAGTGCGTCTCTCAATTCACGTTCTGCCCCCACGAAGTTTGTTCCATTATCAGAGAACATCTCTTTGACCTGACCCCTTCTGCACATGAATCTTCGGAGAGCCGCGATACAAGAATCAGTGTCCAAGGAATGTGCCAGCTCTAAGTGAACAGCTCTGCTGACAAGACAGGTGAATAGGACTCCATATTTCTTTACCAATGCCCGGCCTCTCTTCGTTTCTATGGGGCCAAAGTAGTCAACCCCGACGTAGGTGAAGGGAGGGTGGTCTGGTAATATGCGGCATAAGGGCAGGTCCGCCATCTTCTGCACCGTGGGTGGAGCGTGCCAGCGTCTACAGAAGACGCAATTCCTTATGGTCCCTCTGGTGGCTGAATTGGCCTTCAGGATCCAAAATCTTTGACGGAGCTTTGCCAGTGTTTGATTTCTTCCACCATGGCCAGCGGAAACGTGTGCATGCCTGATGAGCAGTCTGGTTAGGTGGCTGGTCTTGGGTAGGATGGCTGGATGTTTGAACTCTTCTGGCATTGCCATCTTATTCAACCTCCCGCCCACTCGCAGCACTCCATCATCAAGAATAGGGTCGAGTTTGTAAAGTCTGCTGCCTTTCTTGACAGACGTGTTCCCCTTCTCTAGTGCAGAGCACTCGTCTGGGAAATGATGCTGCTGAACACACCGGAGTAGAGCCTTTTCAGCATGTGCAAGATCTTCAACTGACAGATGTTCACAGATGAGTATTTTTGTTCTTTTCTTATGGTCATCTGCCTGTTGGTCTGAGCGGGCCAACTCTCTTCTTTTCCTACTTAACTGTATAAGCAGGTTTCTGAATTGCAGGAGTCTTGCAGTAGCTCTTTTCAGACGATCCCAGGAAGAAAAGTGCTGTATGAACTTGCTGACTGGATCATAAAACTCTGTTACTGCTGTACTGAGAACCGCAACAGTCTTCTTGATTTCCAGGTCATCATCGGAAACAGTGAGGGGGGTCTCTGGGAGTCTTGGCCAAGACTGCTCAGGCTGCTTCAGAAAGTCTGGTCCTTTCAACCATCGTCCCGACTTCAGAAAGGATTCAGTTGATATGCCTCGTGAGGCATCATCCGCTGGGTTAAGGCTGCTGCTCACATAGCGCCACTGAATCTTCTCAGACAGGTCTCTGATGGTAGTCACTCTATTGGCCACGTAAGTCTGGAAGCGACAGGTGTCATTTAGGATGTACTTTATGACAGAAGTGCTGTCCGTCCAGTAGACTGGTGGTTCTAGCACAAATTCTAATTCTCTCTCCAGTGTCCTATTGATCCGCACGGCCAGGACTGCAGCTGCCAGCTCTAGTCGAGGGATGGTTACTGGCTTCAGCGGTGCTACTCTTCCTTTGCCCATCACAAATGCCACATGGACGAGACCTCTGGTATTTGTAAGCCTCAGGTAGCTTGCTGTGCCGTATCCCACCTCACTGGCGTCACTGAAATGGTGTAGCTGCGCTCTGCAGACTTTCCCAAAGTCCTTTGGTGCGTAGCATCGGCTGATGTTAAAGTCCTCCAGCTGTGCCAGTGCACTTATCCAGGTTTCCCATCTTTTGACAAAGGCAGGTGGAATCTCTGAGTCCCATCCAAGGCTTCTTCTGCAGAGTTCTTGTATGATCCTCTTAGCTGGAAGGATCATAGGCACGAGGAAACCAAGGGGATCATACAATGAGTTGACAACAGAGAGAATGCCCCGGCGCGTGCATGGCTGCGGTTTCGATGAGATCTTAAAGCATAGGGTGTCTGAGCTGATGTTCCATTGGATTCCCAGAGCAAGCTCAAGAGGCTGCTCACTCTTCTCAAGATTGACATCCATTGTCTCTTTTAGAGCTCTATCTTCCTCTGGGATTGAAGCTAGCACAGATGCGCTGTTGCTCACCCACTTTGTCAATCTGAAGCCTCCGGTAGCACACGCTGCTTTAAGATCATTAACAAGGCATATGGCCTGCTTCTCAGATGCCACTGATTTCAAGCAGTCATCGACATAGAAGTTTCTTCTTATGGTGTTCAGCACATCTTGGCTCACCTTGCCCTCATTGTCCTTGGCAGTCCTCTTCAATGCGTAGTTGGCGCAACTTGGTGAGGAGACGGCGCCAAAGAGATGCACTACCATCCTATACTCTGTGAGGGGTTGGCTGACGTCACCATCGGACCACCACAAGAAGCGTAAGAAATCTGCATCGTTTTTGGGAACTCGGACTTGGTGGAACATGCCTTCAATGTCTGCCATCATGGCCACCTGTTCCTGTCTAAATCTGAGGATGACACCCAAGAGGGTGTTTGTCAGGTCAGGTCCTTGCAATAACTGAAGGTTCAACGAAGTACCCTGAAATGATGCAGGACAGTCAAACACAACTCGGATTTTACTTTTCTTCTTGTGGTAAACCCCATGGTGGGGTATATACCACACTCTACCATCACATCTTGAAAGTTCATCGTCTGGAACCATCTCAGCATGACCTTTGTCAAACATGGCATTCATGAATTTTGTGTAATCTGAACGGAATGTCTCATTCTTCAGAAGTTTCCTCCGTAGAGTCATAGCTCGCAGCTCGGCCACGGGTCTATTATTTGGCATGACAAGGCTCTCATCACGGAAAGGTAACTTCATTTCATAATGTCCGTCTTTCTTTATGGCTGATTCGTCAGCGATTTTCAAGAACTTCTTGTCCTCAAAGGACTGTTCAGCTTGCTCGTCACAGGCCCTCTCAGGGAAGTCCTGATTATACTGTCTGACAAGCAGGTCCTCTAATCTGGCCACAGAGATTCTATTTGAAGAGACACATTTACGGCCATGTTCATCAGGAGGCGAACCGCCACTCAGTGGACCATTGATGAGCCATCCTAAACGGGTCTTGACAGCATAAGGCCCATCTCCTTGGCTGTGTATGATCCTCCAAGGCTCTAACGCCCATGGGGCATTGGCTCCAATGAGCAGACCAATGTCTGCATCAATGGTGGCGAGTTGAACATCTTTCAAATAAGGCCACCTTCGTATGTCCTCTTCTATAGCAATATTTCCATGGCTCACTGGGATTCTGTCTTGTGTGAAGACTTCTGGCAGTCCTGTGAAATCGGACCCTTCAAAGCTGCTCACCTCCAAACCTGTAATGCGGTGGGTACCCACAGCTCTCTCTTGCCCCATAGTTCTGAGCAGGATTTCTGTTCTTCTGCCCTCCACATGTAGATCCTCCATCAATCTATGCGTACAAAAGGATGCAGAACTTCCTGGGTCTAGAAACGCATAGGTAAGTATGGCATTATTACTTTTAACAGACTTGACTTTCACAGGCACAATAGCCAGCTTGCAGTCTGACACGCCGGCCCCAATATGCTTACTAGACATGGTCATGGGGTTGCTGCTGTTTACTGTACAGGCTGAGGATTGAGTAACAGGGCTCCTAGCTTTAGTGACTTGAATGGAAGGTGGCTTGACTGGGACTTGAATGTGCAAGATTGTTGGATGCCTTTTCTGACATATTTGACAAGTCAGACGCCTTTTACACGCACTACTTATATGGCCTTTAAGGAGACACGCAAAACACATTCCATTATTCTTTAAGAATTCAACTTTATCCTTGTGCTGTTGTAGCGCCATCTGATGGCAGGATTCCATAAAGTGGTCTCCTTTGCAGAAGAGGCATGGTTTGCTGTAGGCCATTCTTGTCTGAGTCTCTAGGGGGCTCTCAGATGTGCTGCCCTCACCCTGCGGTGCTTTGCATATTACTGGGACAATGGTGGTTGCAAAGCTTTTCTTAGTGAGTGGCCGTTTCTGCTCAGTTGCTCTTATGACTTTAGCAGAATCCTGAATGGAGCCAAATACTGGGTCTAACAATATTCTGGCCTGTTTTTAAAGGAACTCCACGATATGATGGAATCTGGCTCTGCGTTTTGTATTCTCCTGAATCTCGCATGCCTTGGTTCTCCATCGCTCCCGTAGCTTGTATGGCAGCTTGGACAAAATCAGCTTTAAATTGGAAGCGGTGTCAAGCTCTGTCATGTCGGGTAGACTTCGAATTATATTACAACAGCTTCTCAAATACAATGCATAGCTGTGGAGCTCTTTACCATCTTCAGGTTTTATAGTGTTCCAGTTTAAAGCTTTCTGGATATAAGCATTGCTGAGGCGATATGGATCACCAAAGTGTTCATCAAGGAGGCGCCTGGCCTCTGCATATCCAGCCTGAGCGTCCATATGCAAGCAGCTTCGAACTAATTCTCTGGGTTGACCAGATGTATACTGCTCGAGGAAGTAGATCCGGTCTTGGTCGCTCTCAGTTTTTTGTTCAATGCGATGTTCAAAGGCATTAATGAAAGGGAGGTAGGTTATGTGGTCACCACTGAAAGTTGGTAATTCTCTAGTGGGGAGAGAAGTCTGTTTTTGGTGTTGAATAATCAAATCTGCAAGCTCAATTTGAGGATTCTGTGGATTTGGTTGTGCAAACTGAAAGCCAGGTGGGGGAATGGGTTGCTCCATTATGTGACTTCTAATTGTGGGTTGACTAACATTAATTGTTGCTGATGTTTGTGCTCGCACTGTAGGTCCAGGCAGAGTGTGTGATATTGAATTAGTATTAATGATGGGCCTAGGCATTATTGGCCTTGGTTGTCTTGGTTCCTCCTCCATAATTCGCTGTAAAGGTGTTTTAGGAATTGTCCCCATCTTTGTGAACTCAACAGGGGATGGCTCAGACTCCGTAACAGATTTATCAGGATAGCTGTCAAGGTAATCATTCATTCCATCATTGCCGTCATTCAGCATCTGTGAGACAAAGTCACTTGTGGATTGAAGCTGATCATCGTAACTCTCCAAAACCTTTAATTTAGCATCAGCTGCTGCAATATTTGTCTCGAGATCGACCATTTCCATTTTTCTTTGAAGATTTTGCTTTTCTAATTCAAGTGCATGCCTTTGTTTCAAGCCTTGCGCTTTTGCCGTAAACGCCGCTTTCTCTGCAGCCGCTAGCGCGCGTAAAGATATCACTGACGAGGCTTTTGACCTGGCTTTTGACCCAGTCTTAGATACGCTGTCTTCTGGATTAATCTGTAATTGTGGATCGGATTCAGA
The DNA here is from genome assembly GCA_034769755.1 of Odontamblyopus lacepedii. Classification (NCBI taxonomy): domain Eukaryota; kingdom Metazoa; phylum Chordata; class Actinopteri; order Gobiiformes; family Gobiidae; genus Odontamblyopus; species Odontamblyopus lacepedii. The sequence goes on from CM068366.1 coordinate 18,692,859, forward strand.
CTTTTTCCACAAATCAACCTCAAGAAGAAAGCTCTCAAACACGGCCACTTTAGGCTCATACCATTCAGTGCGATCCTTTTCTTTATCTTCTTCAGACATTAACGCTTGAACAGATACATGCGCTTCGGACAGTTCATTCATTGCAGCTCTTAACGCGGTAACGTGTTCGTCAACCTTTTCAACACTTGCATGAGCATCAAACAAAGTCCTTATTTCATTCACTTTCCTTGTACATACACCCAGTTTCCCACCGCGAGTCGCGGTGAGAGTTTTCAAGTTCTGTTCAGTCATCTCAGCTGTTAATTAACGTTATTCCGTCATACAATGCGCGACTTAAACAAACTCCGCTTTTAGTTATTGTTTACAGTCACTTTGCGATCATTGTTCAGCTTTGAAGTCCATTTAATAAGAACATATTAGTGATCACCTTCGTAATGTTTGTTTTAGGCCATCCTTTGTTCTCATTTCGGACACGCAAACTTGAATCAGAGGGCTCCAGGCAATAAACTTTACTCACGGACCGGAGACTTCTTGGATGCAACCAGTAAATTTAATCCTTCCACTGCTTTATCTTTGTAACGAAGTTTCAGAGCCGATAGTCCATAATCCATGAAAAGTTTCAGATGTATAATCCACGGGAGTTTTTTGACTTAATGTAGCGGCATCCGACAGTAGACAATTTGCGCGGATGCGCTTTGACGGGAGCGGTCAGTAATGTTCATGACGCGCAGGTTAGCCTACTTTCTTAACTTAAACGTTTATTTGCTTTCAGATAGTTTTACAGTACATTTCTTAGGGTTTCACCAGGACGGTCAAAAAACTGTGTCCCCTTCCTACTCCCGCCAGCTAATTCCCACCACCTGTGTAATCACCTGTTATAATTAAAGTGAGAGCAGGTGGGACTACGTATAGGAGCTACCGTGAATCTATTGGTGCCCGTTATCGCCCAAGCCCCTGTGACACAGATCAATATCACTATTTCAGTGAAACTATACCAAAGAAATTATAAATGATTATTATTAGCATACTAACAAAGGGAAACGACAAAATAGCGAAAATGGCTCCAACATACAGTGTAACAGTACTCTTACTTGAGTAATATATAGTACAGTGTAACAGTACTCTTACTTGAGTAATATATAGTACAGTGTAACAGTACTCTTACTTGAGTAATATATAGTACAGTGTAACAGTACTCTTACTTGAGTAACTGTACAGTGTAACAGTACTCTTACTTGAGTAATATATAGTACAGTGTAACAGTACTCTTACTTGAGTAATATATAGTACAGTGTAACAGTACTCTTACTTGAGTAATATACAGTGTAACAGTACTCTTACTTGAGTAATATACAGTGTAACAGTACTCTTACTTGAGTAATATATAGTACAGTGTAACAGTACTCTTACTTGAGTAAAAGTCGCAGCGCTCCTTCAGATATGATTTAGTTTTTCTAATTTTTGTCAGATTTTGTGATTTAAAGTTTGATCTTTTGCCTTAAATTACATTAAATTCAAATGATGAATCTGATTATTTGTAATTTATCTAAGTATTTTTTTGACCACAACTTGGTCCATTCACTTGAGCAATAATGTTCTGAAGTAACATCAGTCTAACTTGAGTATAAGCTTAGCAAACATCAGTGTGGCCTACATCATTTCTGTGTCAGATGTTTGGTGCTCAGGTCCTCATGGTCAGGACCAAACCAGACCATGAAGAGTCCAAGTCCAGTCCAGTCTGATCTCAGACGCTGAGCCGGGCTGGTTATGATCCAGCTCTGCGAGGGGCAGGGGAAGTAACACAAAATCCAACATGAAAAAATGGAATGAATAAAGTGATTTAATTAACAGGATTGTAAAAGGTTAAATTAACGAAAAGGCGATCTAAAATATTTACAGCACACATTTACAAGGTTTGAAATAAAAGAGTTACAAAGGACAAGGGTAACTACACAAACTAAGTCTAGAATAACAGAATAACAGACTAAACAAACACAAGGTCAGTCCTGACATAACGAGTGTCTCAAACGCCGAGTCACCACAGGGACAGAAACAAAAGACAGAACAAAACTAAACCAGTGCCTCTTTCATAACTCCGAATACATAGAAACTATGCTCAGACTGCAGGGCTCAACGCTCAATTTAGATTTTTTTTTTGCGAGGTCGTTCACATTTCCAATTAAATGTGACCTGTCTGTGATCTCCAGTGTGAACTTTAAATGCCCCAAACGAGTCCCACATGATCACTGGACACGACGACGTCACAGACAGAGAGCGAGCTCAGTGTTTACGGAAGTCGCCTAAACATGGACGCTGCACTGAGCTCCTGGAGATTTTAAACATCTTTGCCGGAGTATTTCAGTGAGCGAACACGTCGGCGTTGAGCTGTATTGGCTCATGGCAGGAGTTTGTTACTGCACAATAGCCGAACTCTCGCTTGTTGATGACGTGTAGGTTGGATGTAGGTCGGATAAATGCAACCTGACCGTTCAGACTGAAGTCGCATGTCAAAAGATCGGATATGTATTGGTTTTAGGAGTACATATCCAAGTGTACAAATCGGATCTGTGTTGTTCTGTGATTAAAAGATCAGATACAGGTCGAATACGGGCGAAAAAATCACATTTGGGTCGCTTCAGAGCCAGAGACAGAGGCCTGCAGCCCCGAACAGGTGAAGCAGATCAGCTTAAAGGGGAACTCTGGCACATTTGAAGCTAAAGTCCGTTGCTAGAGGTGGTGGAATTCTGTCAGAAGCCAAAAAACGGCACAGATCAGTGTTGCCTCGGTGGAGATCTCACTGTGGCAGTGAGTCTGTCAAGACAACGAACTAGTGTAGTGATGGGGGCAAGTTCTTCACTTCTACGTAAAATGCCAATTTGCACTGAAGAAGCTTAACACCACTTTAACCCATCTTACAACAGCCACGAGTCTAACAAACAAAACACTCATTAGTGTCTGGAAACGTTATAAAACAACTTTATAAGCAGCCTTAGTTTTAGCTTGTAGATTTCCCACTGCACATGCAACAGCCCAAAAGACTCGATCGCCGATGTCATTTCAAGTGAATTATATTTTTTGAAAAAAATATAGTCCCGAACCATTTTCTTTCAACAACTTTCAGTTTCTCTTCTTCACCGTCAGTAGTCGATCTTCACTTGTTGCTTCTTGCGGCTCGAGCCTCTCGGCGCCGCTGGAGTCGACAATCGAGTCTTTTGGGCTTTGGCCTGTGCAGTGGGAAATCAAATCGGTAAGGCTAAGGCTGCTTATAAAGTTGTTTAATGACATTTCCAGACACTAATGAGTGAATCAGGCAGAGCGTTTTGTTTGTTAGACTCGTGGCTGTTGTAAGATGGGTTAAAGTGGTGTTAAGCTTCTTCAGTGTGAAGCAAATAGGCGTTTTACGTTGAAGTTAAGAACTTGCCCCCATCACTACACTAGTTTGTTATGACAGACTCACTGCCAGAGCGAGATCTCCGCCTAGAAAAGACTAATCTGTGCTGTTTTTTGACTTTTGACGGTGTTCCACCACGTCTAGCAACGTACTTTAGCTTCAAACGTGCCGGAGTTCCCCTTTAAACAGTCCCATTTTTAAGTGGGGAAGTGGGTGAGAAAAGAGAAGAAGGGGCGGGGTCTAAATGTACAAGGAACCATGTGATTGGTGTAACACTTCAAACTCCTCACTTCAAACCTAGCAGCGAGGCGTTTGTATCAGAATCTCCTGTCTGTAATCAGGGCAGTCTTGCTTGATGTCACCAACTACTTGGAACTGCAGAACCCACTGGAGGCAACACAAACTTAGATTTAGGCGTTTTTTGACCAGAAAGCTTCAAATTTGCGCTATAGTTGCCAAAAAAAGACTAGGAACGGTAGATAATGCTATTCAAACACTATATATACCATTTAATAGCGTAAAAAGTGGATTTAGGGTTCAGTTCACTGTAGCACCGCTGTTATTCTCTCCGCTTGGTGATATTGTTAGTATGTTCACTTTGTCACTTTGTTGCTCGACTAAACTTTGTTGTAAACCGCGGGAGATGCCAGGGCCGCGCCGTAGTACACCGCTGCACCTGTCAACCGTCCAAGGGATCCTGGCGCCGGTCCCTGTCGTTTTTTTTTACCCGCCCGATAGTGACACGTCGTCAGGCTGCTGGAACGCGTAGAGAGAGCGCAGAGCAAAGAGAATAGCCGAGTATGCGCCGCATGCGAACGCGCTCATGAAAAATGGAGTGGCGTGCACGAGGAGGTGTAATTAAAACCGCCACGGACTGAAGCGCCTGCCACCGTCGTGTCAGCACGCACACGACAGGTTTGCGCGCTTCTGGGGACAGGACGTTGACTTCAGTTTGTTTCCTGAAGATTGGGCCTAACTATAACCATGTCTGGCTGAGGGAGTTAAAGGGAGTGTTGCATATTGAGAGATTGAGGTATGAGGTGTCGGGGAATCCTCAAAAATGTAAGAAAGTATGAAAATGCATCTGAATTTGTAGTGGACCCCTGAAAAAGAACATAACAATGATGTCAAATGATGGAATTGTGGACATTTATCCTCTGTATTTTTTTGCATATGTAAACCCCATTGTGTGTTTGTATGTTGTTGTTTTTTTATTAAAATTTCTTTGCATTTATGTTACCTTTTTATTATTATTATTATTATTAATATTATTATTATTATTATTATTATTATTATTATTATTATTATTATTAGTATTATTGTTATTATTATTGTTATTATTATTATTATTATTATTTTACTACTTTATTTACATGTATTTGTTAGAATTTAAATGTATTGATTTATTTTTGTTTATTTAATTAATATTCATTTCTACATGATGCTTACAGTGTAGTTTAGTGATTTATTATTATTATTATTATTATTATTATTATTATTATTATTATTATTTCGTTATTTTATTTATTAATTTGTGATTATTTGATGCCAACAATAAGCTTGTCCGAGTCACTATATATATTTTTTTCAGTTATTATTTTTTATTATTTGTATTAGTCATTATTTTTTATTTTTGTTTTTATTTTATTTATGAATTAGTGATTATTTGGCACCAACAATAAGCTTGGCCACTATATATATATATATATATATATATATATATATATAAAATATATATATATTATATATATATATATATATATATATATATATATTATTTTTTTATTATTAGTATTAGTTATTATTATTTTATTTTTTTATTATTATTTTTTTTTGTAGAATATTTGTTCTAAACTGAAAATGTCAATAAATAAAGTTGTGGGGGGAAAAAATGTAAAAAAAAAACGTAACCATAGTCATTAAAACTGCTATATTTGCTGAGTTCCCATCTTTAATCTCATCTTTCTAAAGTTTTGTCAAAGTTTTGCCTGGTTTGTACTTGGATGGGAGAACGTTGGAGAACCAGATGCCACAGTCAGCTCTAGTTGGTCCATGGGCCCCTCTGACCACCCCCAACACTCACGGACACCGCATTTACCATTATATTTCAGTCCTCGTAATGTAATAATTAGTGGCCCACACACACATACTCCCCCTAACCCTGTGTGAGAGCAGAGAGGGAGGGAGAGATGGAGGGAGCGATGGAGGGATGAAAGTGTCACAGTCGTTTCTCTGCCTTTTGTGCCCCTCTCTGCCCCGAGGCACAGTTTAACAAAGCACGACCATGAGAGAAAGAGGAAGAGGAGGAGGAGGAGGAGGAGGAGGAGGGTGAGTGACGTGCCAACCCCACAACTCACCAACGTGACTTACTGGTTCTGCTCCACCTCTGTCCCTCCAGGCGGACTCTCCCCAGGCCACTGCTGCCCTCGGAGAGCCACCCTGTGTGTGCTCCTGGGCTGGGAGGACATGGGAGACAGTGCACATGGGAGACAGTGGACATGGGAGACAGTGCACATGGGAGACAGTGGACATGGATGAGGACATGGGAGACAGTGGACATGGAGGTGGACATGGGAGACAGTGGACATGGGAGACAGTGCACATGGGAGACAGTGGACATGGAGGTGGACATGGGAGACAGTGCACATGGGAGACAGTGCACATGGGAGACAGTGGACATGGAGGTGGACATGGGAGACAGTGCACATGGGAGACAGTGCACATGGAGGTGGACATGGGAGACAGTGGACATGGGAGACAGTGCACATGGGAGACAGTGCACATGGAGGTGGACATGGGAGACAGTGGACATGGGAGACAGTGGACATGGAGGTGGACATGGGAGACAGTGCACATGGGAGACAGTGCACATGGAGGTGGACATGGGAGACAGTGGACATGGGAGACAGTGCACATGGGAGACAGTGCACATGGAGGTGGACATGGGAGACAGTGGACATGGGAGACAGTGCACATGGGAGACAGTGCACATGGAGGAGGACATGGGAGACAGTGCACATGGAGGTGGACATAGGAGACAGTGCACATGGTGGGGGACATGGGAGACAGTGCACATGGAGGTGGACATGGGAGACAGTGGACATGGGAGACAGTGCACATGGAGGAGGACATGGGAGACAGTGGACATGGGAGACAGTGCACATGGAGGTGGACATAGGAGACAGTGCACATGGTGGGGGACATGGGAGACAGTGCACATGGAGGTGGACATGGGAGACAGTGGACATGGAGGTGGACATGGGAGACAGTGGACATGGGAGACAGTGCACATGGGAGACAGTGGACATGGAGGTGGACATGGGAGACAGTGCACATGGGAGACAGTGCACATGGGAGACAGTGGACATGGAGGTGGACATGGGAGACAGTGCACATGGGAGACAGTGCACATGGAGGTGGACATGGGAGACAGTGGACATGGGAGACAGTGCACATGGGAGACAGTGCACATGGAGGTGGACATGGGAGAAAGTGGACATGGGAGACAGTGGACATGGAGGTGGACATGGGAGACAGTGCACATGGGAGACAGTGCACATGGAGGTGGACATGGGAGACAGTGGACATGGGAGACAGTGCACATGGGAGACAGTGCACATGGAGGTGGACATGGGAGACAGTGGACATGGGAGACAGTGCACATGGAGGAGGACATGGGAGACAGTGGACATGGAGGGGGACATGGGAGACAGTGCACATGGAGGAGGACATGGGAGACAGTGCACATGGAGGTGGACATAGGAGACAGTGCACATGGTGGGGGACATGGGAGACAGTGCACATGGAGGTGGACATGGGAGACAGTGGACATGGGAGACAGTGCACATGGAGGAGGACATGGGAGACAGTGGACATGGGAGACAGTGCACATGGAGGTGGACATAGGAGACAGTGCACATGGTGGGGGACATGGGAGACAGTGCACATGGAGGTGGACATGGGAGACAGTGGACATGGGAGACAGTGCACATGGAGGAGGACATGGGAGACAGTGGACATGGGAGACAGTGGACATGGAGGAGGACATGGGAGACAGTGGACATGGAGGGGGACATGGGAGACAGTGCACATGGAGGTGGACATGGGAGACAGTGCACATGGAGGTGGACATGGGGGAGGACATGGGAGACAGTGGACATGGGAGACAGTGCACATGGGAGACAGTGGACATGGGAGACAGTGCACATGGGAGACAGTGGACATGGGAGACAGTGCACATGGGAGACAGTGCACATGGGAGACAGTGGGCATGGGAGACAGTGGACATGGAGGTGGACATGGGAGACAGTGGACATGGGAGACAGTGCACATGGAGGTGGACATGGGAGACAGTGGACATGGGAGACAGTGGACATGGGAGACAGTGGACATGGGAGACAGTGCACATGGAGGTGGACATGGGAGACAGTGGACATGGGAGACAGTGGACATGGAGGTGGACATGGGAGACAGTGGACATGGGAGACAGTGGACATGGAGGTGGACATGGGGGAGGACATGGGAGACAGTGGACATGGAGGTGGACATGGGGGAGGACATGGGAGACAGTGGACATGGAGGTGGACATGGGGGAGGACATGGGAGACAGTGCACATGGAGGTGGACATGGGAGACAGTGCACATGGAGGTGGACATGGGAGACAGTGGACATGGAGGTGGACATGGGGGAGGACATGGGAGACAATCAACATGGCAGACAGTGGACATGGGAACAGACAGGGGAGACGGTGGGAGATGGGTGGATATGGAGGGGGACATGGGAGAGGATATGGGGGAGGACTTTGGGGACATTGGACATGGGAGCAGGCAGAGGAGACAGTGGACGCTGAGGTGGACATGGGAGACTGTGGACGCTGAGGTGGACATGGGAGACTGTGGACGCTGAGGTGGACATGGGAGACTGTGGACGCTGAGGTGGACATGGAGAGGGTCCATATGGGTGAGGCGGAGCGGGAAATGTCCTGTGCTTTTCCAGGGGAGCGCCTGGTTCTTGTGCTCACACTCGTGCAGACCCGGCTGGGCTGCATATGTGCTCCTTCACCCCTCTCTTGGCCTGGGCAGGGGACACTGGCCTGCCACCTTACCCAGGGCAAGGCCTGCATATGTCGGGAAGGTGGGCAGTGCAGAGGGGGGTCTGTGCTGGCTGGGCAGCAGATGGTGGAGCCCCTAGGCCTGTGCTGGTGTGTGTGAGTGTGTGTGAGTGTGTGTGAATGTGGCTGGTGGCAGTAGGTGCATGTGGGGGAGAAGGAGGAGGAGGTGGAGGGGGTAAGTGCTGAGCTTTCTGCTTGGAAGGATGAGCGGAGGGGCATCAGGGCAGAAAGACTTCTCCTGCTCCGAGGACAGGCTGCAGAGGGACCAGACTCCGGCCTACGGACTCCACATAAATGTGTGTTCACGATGAGGAGGCTCCTTCAGTCACAGGGAAATGAGAACACACCTGCTGCTGGATGTGCTGGAGAAGCAGACAAACACACGTCTGGAGCCAGCCTGAGTGTGTGTGTGTGTGTGTGCCTGAGTGTGTGTACATGTGCGTATGTGTGTACGTGGTGGCCCTGGGCAGCCTGTCTCCTCTCTGCCCTCTGTGTGCTCTCACGTGAGGTTACAGATGTGAGGCGTGTCCTTCACAGCTCCATCACCATCGCCTGGGCGGCTGAAGACGCTCTACGCTCTGAATCCTCGTCGCTCACACCCGCAGCCATGGGACAGGCCCTGGGACAGACCCGGACACGCTCCACATACTTTACGCCGGAGCTGTGGCCTTCTGCACTCTCGCAGGACCGGACACAAAGATGTCTCCTGTCTGCTCCTGTCGGTTAGCGACAGGTGAAGGAGTGACAGGTGAAGTCTCCCTGTCTCCCGCTCTCACAAACAGATGGGACGTCCTTCTGCTGCTGATGTTTTGATTAAAGCAACATTAAAGGCCATAAAACAACACACACACCTGTTTGTCATGGAGGAACAGAGCCCGGGCTGCAGGTCTCATGTGTGGAACTGTTTACTCACACAAATACGTAACATATTTAACATTACTTTGCTGTTTAACGTAATAAATCCTGTGGTAAACTTTAAATTAAAATCATAATGTTGCCTGGTAAGTCCATTTTTTTTATACAGATATCAGCAGATACCACGCTGCTATTCTGACATGTTGCTGTTTAGACATTGACGTCTAATTGTCGGAGTAGCGGCAATTTACTATTTTTCAAACATTCTGCATTTCCAAAACAACTAATATTAATGTGATAGCCTATTATACATTGTACATATATTATAAGGTGCTTGGGCACTTGATCAGAGAATACTTCGGCCACAGAGGATGTCAGACAGTGAGAAAATGTCTTGAGAAACTGTCATATATTTTAAAAAAGAGCATCGTGCAAAAAAAAACCATGTCAGAATAGCAATGTTAAAAAGTGTCAGAAAATCGTCAGGTTTACATAGAGACATGTTGTAATGAAGGGATGTCGGAATAGGCAGCGGACCCCGTTTAACAAAGTCCTAGATGTGTCGAAATTAGAGATAGACCAATATATCCAGCCAATATATAGGGCCGATATTTGCACTTTTTAGCGCATCAGCTACTGGTCTGTAAACTGCAGCACTGTTCGATATTTTGCTTTGGCCGAGCTTTAATATACATGGTCCAGTCCATGTCTAGTACCCCCATGTCATGTATTATGTGTTTAAATGTACGGATGGGGTGACAGGTTCAATTTCTATTCCTTTATATGTCTTGTACATGTGAAGAAATTGACAAATAAAGGCTACTACTACTACTGCTACTACTACTATTACTATAAAGCTTTATTTAGTGCAAAAAGATCATTTCTCAAAACATAACCACATAGATCTCTGTCTGTGGTAGATGTGTGGTAAAAGTAGTAGTAGTAGAGATAAGATAGGACTTTATTGATCTCACAGTGGAGAAATTCAACAGTCACAGTGGCTCCAGGACAGTTTAGTGCAAAAAAGGGGAAAAAGTGTGATGCAATCAAGATAAACAATAATAAAAATAGAAATAATAATAAAAATAATAATATAAAGTGAATAAGTATATGTACAAAATTTACAAAGAGAATTGAAATATAAATACTATATATTTAAAATAAAGAAAGTACAAAAACAGTGCAAGTCGTCACAGTCCAGTAGTGGCACAGACATGGTTATTGCACAGAGGAGTTGTACAGTCTGACCGCAGTGGGGATGAATGATCTGTGGTAGCGCTCCTTCCTGCACTGAGGGAGTCTCAGACGGCCGCTGAAGGAGCTGCTCAGCTCCTCCACAGTCTGGTGCAGGGGGTGAGAGGTGTTGTCCATGATGGATGTAAATTTGGACAACACTCTCCTCTCACCCACCTCCTCCACAGAGTCCAGGGGACAGCCCAGGACAGAGCCAGTCCTGACCAGCTTGTTCAGTCTTTTCCTGTCCCGTTCAGTGCTGTCTGGGGCCCAGCAGACCACCGCGTAGAGGAGAGCAGAGGCTACCACAGTCCTGAGCAGGGGCCTGCACACGCCAAAGGACCTCAGTCTCCTCAGAAGGTGGAGGCGACTCTGGCCCTTCTTGTACAGGGCATTGGAATTATGGGACCAGTCCAGTTTATTGTTGAGGTGAACACCCAGGTACTTGAAGCTGTCCACAGTGTCAATGTCCTGCCCCTGGATGTTCACTGGTACATGAGGGGGTGTCCTTCTCCTGAAGTCGATCACCATCTCTTTGGTCTTGCTGGTGTTAAGGCACAGGTGGTTGCGCCCACACCAGTCCACAAAGTCTCTGATGACCGAGCGGTGCTCCAGCTCGTTCCCCTCAGACACACAGCCAACAATGGCTGAGTCGTCCGAGAACTTCTGGAGATGACAGGTGTTTGTGTTGTAGGTGAAGTCCGAGGTGTATACGGTGAAGAGGAAGGGGGAGAGGACAGTTCCCTGGGGGGCATGCTGCAGACCACCACCTCAGACTCACAGCCGCGCAGCCGCACATACTGCGGTCGGTCAGTCAGGTAGTCCATGGTCCAGGCAGCCAGGTGTTCGTCCTAGTAGTAACTTTAAATGACACAATGTGGAGAAAATAAATCAAAATTGGCCCAAAAATATCACCAGAACGTATTGGTCATTGGTTTCTCTGGGTTCTAAACAATCGGTATCGGCATCGGGGTCTGGGGCACCATCAGCACTTATAAGACTCAACACAAATACACAACAATGAGAGGGAGGAGGGACAGATGTTCTTGTGTCTTCTATAGTTATGTCCGTGGATCATAATGTTATAAATAGCCCAATATTCAGCTAAAACAACTTAACAAAAGAAACAAGTCCACTAGCATTTGCGTTGGAAAACTGGCGTTGCTATAAATGTGATCACAACGTAGAGCCGTGCAGCTGTTGGCACCTCCGATGGATAACTGCAGATCTGATGAGGTAACATTGTAGCATGGCATAAAGCTCACAAGAGTCACTTTTGTGTAATATAGGACCTTTAAGAAAATATAATTGGAGAACAACAGTAAATAGGTCACAGTGGGCATGTGCTGGTGGTGGTGAAATCAAGTATTGAGCAGAAAATGGTGTCTTGAAAATAAGTGATTAAAGATGACTCAAAGATGCACTACTATGTTCATTATGAATCAGAGATGGTAATTTTCTCCCGCTTATCCGGGGCCGGGTTACAGGGGCAGCAGTCTAAGCAGCTCCTCCAGATGGACCCCAAGGTGTTCCCAGGCAAGCCAAGAGACATAGTCCCTCCAGCATGTCCTGGGTCATGAACACCTCCAGAGAGAGGCAAATGGTAAATGGTCACATTTTTATAGCGCTTTTCTACCTTCTAGGCAATCAAGGGTGAGTGGTTCCTACAAGGAATCACTCACCCATTCACACACCAACGTACGCAGACACTGGGGCTGAGGTGGGTTAAGTGTCTTGCCCAAGGACACAAAGACAGCATTCATCTGTGGGAGCTGGAATCACACCAGCGACCTGTGGGTCAGTGGATCTGATGCTCACCAATGATGTTTATGTCGAGAGTGGGATTTGAACCGCCAACCTTCGGATCAGTCTTAGCAACTGAGGTACTGTCGCTCAAGGCGTCCAGGAGGCATCCGGAACAGATGCTCGAGCCACCTCAGCTGCTGCTCTTGACGTGGAGGAGCAGTGGCTCTACTCCAAGCTCCTCACCCTATCTCTAAGGGAGCGCCTGGCCACTCTGCAGAGGAAACTCATTTCGGCCGCTTGTATCGCTGATCTCGTCCTTTCGGTCATTACCCAGAGCTCCTGACCATAAGTGTGTCATGGTTTGAGTGTGGTTGAGGACCCCGAAGCAGAGACAGAGACGCAGGTAGGTTTTTAACTAATTTATTGAAGGGGAATGCAGGATGTGGTGATGGAAGCTGGAGACATGGACCAGCAGGAAGACACAGGGGAAAGACTCACAGGTCATGGACAGGCTGGATGACGTGGACAAGCAGGACGACATGAACAAGCAGGACGAAGACGGAGACAAGCAATAGGCAGACGTAGACAAGGGATGAACAAGGAATGAACTGACAAGGAACAAAGGACAAGGACAGGACTAAGTAGTGGGGCTGATTGGACAATGAGCTGCAGGTGAACCACCCAACAGATGAACCACACTGCATCATTAGCTCGGCCACACCCCCGGAGAGGAGCAGACACAGAAGGAAGGGGGAACATAACACACACCAAACCCTAACAAGGTGAGGGGAGAAACGTAGACTGAGATAAATCAAGAGCTTTGCCTTTCAGCTCAGCTCCCTCTTCACTACAACGGTCTGATATAGCGACCGCATCACTACCGACACTGCACCAATCTGCCTGTCAATCTCACGCTCCATCATGAAGCAAATTCACATTAGACCTAAATCTATGTGAAATAATGTTAGTTTTTACTCTTTAAGTACATTTTTAAATTGGTGCTTCAAGACTTTTACTTATTGTAGTAAGCGTAGAGATTTTTTTTTTGCTCTTGTATTTGACTTAAGTAACAAATCTGAGTACTTCTTCCTCCACTGTAGTGCAAAAATCCCCAAACAGTGCAAAAATATTTACAGTGAGCAAAAATGACCCGTCAGTATTTACATCAAAAGGAAAAATAAATGAGTTCAACTTTAACTCTCCTTCTGAACTTTCTGCAGCACACTGGTGTTACCTGCTGTGTAACCAGTGGCAGACTGATTGGCAGCCAGGAAGGGCTCCCCTTTATACCCCCTTGCCCCTCCCACTGAGCAATATATAAAAATTATTATAGAAATAAACTATTTAATTTCAAACCTACATCATACCTTCTTCATATGACAAACAGTAATACTGTACATTAAGAGATGAAAATAAGGAAGCAATAACGTATAAAAAGTCATCTTACATAACGGCGTCCGTGGTCAGCACCATAGCGCGAACAGCGCTATTTCAACTACGGGAAATAACCTTTCGGTTTGGCAGGCGCGTTGAGAAAGGCGGCAGTGAACAGGTAGGAAATAAAATATCTAACGCCCAAGTGTGCACCCTTGGCGAATTAGTAGCGGAGGAAAGAGAAAGCGGCAGGTAATATACGGCACGGGACGGATAAAGCGAGGAAAGCAAGGAGTGAACTTCGTGTGCGTGTGTGCGTGATGACTCAGCGTGTGTGTCTTGGGCACATCCAGTGTGGCCGCAGTACATGAAACACCGCCTAGAATCAGAGATGGACTGGCTCCGTCACATTATCCCTCCCTTCCAGAAGTTCGGCACTGTGGGGCAACCTGGACAGGTAATCAGCCACGACATTCACCTTGCCAGCCGCGGTGTCGAATGGAGAACCTGAAGGGCTGAAGGGCAAGATACCATCTGGTCAGGCGACTGTTATGGTCCTTCATGGTGTTTATCCATGTCAGAGGCTCGATGATCGGTTTCCAGGTCAAACTCTCGTCTAGTAAGTAATACACTTAAGCTTTCTAATGCCCTTGATGGCCAGCCCCTCTTTCTCAACAGCAGAGTAGCGGGTCTCACGTGGTTGGAGCTTGCGACTCAGGTATAGTACTGGCTGCTCCTCTCCTGGTTTCCCTGAACCAGCACTGCTCCAAGGCCAACTGTGGAGGCATCGAGCCTGAACCAGAAACCTCTTGGTGAAGTCTGGACTCTTCAGCACAGGGGACGAGCACAGGTGAGCTTTGAGGGTGGTGAAAGCTTTCGCAATCTTCAGTCCAAATGACTGGGTTCCGCTGGGCTTTGGCAGTGAGTGCAGTGAGGGACGGCAATGGTGGCAAACCCTGGCACGAACCTTCTATACCACCCTGCCAACCCAAGGAAGGACCGCACCTCTTTCTTTGTGCATGGTCTTGAGGGATTTCAGGATTGCCTCGACTTTGTCCACTTGAGGCCTAACCTCCCCTCGGCCCATCTGGTAGCGAGGTAGCGCGTCTCCTGCCGAGCCCATTCACACTTTGCCGGGTTCAGGGTCAGCCCTGCTCGCTGGATTCTCTTCAGCACTAGGAGATGTGTTGAACATGATCCTCCCAGGTCTCACTGAAGATGACAACATCATCCAGGTAGCTGCACTGCAATGTCCACATCCCTGGAGGAACTTGATCCATTAGGCGTTGGGCGTGGCGGGTGCTCCATGCAGCCCGAATGGCATCACAGTAAACTGAAACAGTCCAGCAGGTGTTTGGAAGGCTGTGTAAGGCCGTGAGAGGACTCTTCGAGGGAGCACTTGCCAGTATCCTTTGCCAAAGGTCAGTGTGGTGATGTACTTGGCTCGCGCCAATCCTTTCAACAAGTCATCAATCCTTGGCATAGGATATGCATCAAATTCAGACACTGAATTCAGCTTTCTGAAATCAATGCAGATCCTGAGTGACCCGTCTTTCTTAAATACAATGACCACAGGGCTGCTCCACTCAGAATTGGAAGGCTCAATGACTCCCAGCTTCAGCATTTCTTTTATCTCGTCCTGGAGCTTTCCCACCAGCTGCTGTGGAACACGATAAGGCCTTTGGCCAGTTGAATGGCCGTTCTTCCAGTCAGGATCACATGCTCAACAACTGCAGTCTTGCCAGGGCTAGCGCTGAACAGTGAGGACACCTCCTTGAAGGTCTGCAGTAGCTGTGCGGCTTGCTCAGGAGGAGATGAACCAGCATTGGGGCTGCGGTGTTGGTCAGTCCCTCCAGTCCCATGTCCGGCTCCTCCTCATCCTCCTCTTCGCCCACCCTCCCGGACCAACAGGGCCTTTGTCGGAGTCTGAACTGGGCGCTCCCTCCACTCCTTCAGGAGGTTAACATAGTAAGTCTGTTTGGACTTCTTTTTGTCTGGAGTGCAGAACCTCGTAGGTGACAGGGCCCATCTTGCGTGCAACAGTGTAAGGGCCTTGCCATTTTGCTAGAAGTTTGTTGGTGGAGGATGGCAGGAGAAGCAGTACCTTCTGGCCGGGCTGGAACCCCCGACTGCGGGCTTGACGGTCATACCACGCCTTCTGGGCTTTGGGCATCCACTGGAGTTTTCCAGCCTCTCACAAGTATTCAGCCAGTCTCTCTCGCATCTCCAAGACAAACTGGACAATGCTCCGGTCCCGTGTATGGTTGGTCTGCCCTCCCATTGTTTTGCGGAGAAGGTCTAGTGGCCCCTGCACATCCCAGCCATACATCAGTTCAAATGGGGAGAACCCAGTTGATGCCTGTGGAACTACACGATAGGCAAATAGAATGAAGGGTAGCCAGCGGTCCCAGTCCTTGCCAGTGTCATGGACAAACTTTTGTAACATCCGCTTCAATGTCTGATTAAATCTCTCCACTAGTCCATCAGTTTGTGGGTGAGTGCGGGGTGGTTTTGATGGAAGTGATACCCAGTTGCTGCTGGAAAAGGCTCATCAGGCGAGGCGTGAAGTTGGTGCCTTGGTCAGTGAGGATCTCATCCGGTATGCCAACCCTAGAGAACAGCTGGATGAGGGCTCGAAGGACAGCAGGGGCAGTAATGGTCCTCAGCGGAAAAGCCTCTGGAAATCTGGTAGCGTAGTCGAGATGACCAGGATGTACTGATGTCCACTGCTGCTCTTCACCAGGGGCCCCACAATGTCCATGGCGATCCTTGGAAGAGAGTCGATATCACGGAAGAGGCTGTAGAAAGCGCGCGGTCAGTTTTAGCACAGGACAGGTTTTTGACAGGTAGGACAGGTAGCGCGGTATTTTTGAATATCAGCATACATAGATGGCCAATAAAACCGGGAACTCCTGGCGCAGAAAGGTTTTGTGTCGACCAAGGTGACCTGCCCATGGAATTGTGTGCGCAGGTGCATGACAAGGGTCCTACAGCTAAGAGGAACAACAAAGCGTTTGCACTCATTACTAACAACATACAAAATTTCATTGTCAATAATACACTTCTCTTGACTCCAGACAATCACTGGTTTCTTTTTCCCACCTTAGCAAACAGACATTTCAAGGTTTCATCATGGCTCTGCAACTCAACAAAATTTTCTGGCACATTCCACACAAAAGAGTCACCCTCTTCAGGTTTCGCAGACCACATTTGTTTTTCAAATGCCGTTGGGCGAGGGCTTCCTATAGCCCTTTGGTGCCGCCCTCACCTGAACTACTGTCCAAGTCTGGCAGAGGTTGGACCCGGCCTTTGCCTGTGCTCGGGTGAGAACAGGACAATACACATTCAACAAACAGTCCCCATTCCTTCAGAGTCAACTTCCTCAGGCACTTCACTTCCATTTAACAAGTCCATTAAAACAGGTAAATCCCAGCCCAAGGATGGCATCTACAGGTAATTTTCTACAACTCCCACAGTCAGAAGGTAAGGCTGGTCGGCCACAGTCACAGTCACATCCACCGTGGGATAAGGGTGGCTATCCGTGTCGCACAAAATATCCACTGTCTTGCTGTAATCCATGCTGCTAACAGGCACTGAGCTACGCTTGATCAGAGATGTAAAACTACCAGTGTCAACAAAGCAGAAATCTCACAGCCATTGATCAGTATTTTTGTAGCGTTGCACAGTATTTTCCACCTCTACAGAGCTCCTGGCTCTAATCTTGGAGGATAG
The DNA here is from genome assembly GCA_034769755.1 of Odontamblyopus lacepedii. Classification (NCBI taxonomy): domain Eukaryota; kingdom Metazoa; phylum Chordata; class Actinopteri; order Gobiiformes; family Gobiidae; genus Odontamblyopus; species Odontamblyopus lacepedii. The sequence continues at coordinate 18,710,301 of CM068366.1, forward strand.
CAGGCTCCGTTAACTTTGGCTTTGCGAACCGGGCAAACTGAAGCTTTGTGACCAGGCTGTTGGCAGCAAAAACAAACAAACTCATACCCAGGTCCTCGTTGGTTTGAGGCTGAACTGGTGGTACCTGGCTGGTCCTGACTGGGGTCACGCCTTGCTGGTCTGGGGGAAGTGGTTGAGCTGGTGCACGCTGAGATCACGGTGGCTGACCGGGCAGCAGGTCCTCCCTTGCGGCGTTGAGGTACTGCATAGCCAACTTGGCAGCGGTGAGTCCGTCGGCTGGCTCATGTTCCTTCACCCAGGTCCTCACCTCGAAGGGAACACCGCGGAGCTGCTCCATAATAATCGCCTCCCGATCTCCTCCTTGAGTGCGCTCCTCTGGTGAATCCAGCGGCGGTAGAGTCCTCTGGGCGGTGATAGGTCTCCGTGGGGCTCTCTCCAGGTGGCAGGGTGGAGGAAGCGAAACTGAGTGGCGGTAGGTTTCGGTGAAATGTCAAATTTGGCCAGCAGGGCCACCTTCAGGTCCCCGTAACAGTGGGCCCTCTCTCATCCATGGCGGAATAGGCCTCCAGTGCTTTCCCACTCAGTAGGGGTACCAGTCGACATGCCCTCCTCCTCTGGCCACCTCCAGGTTTTAGCTATTCGCTCAAAGCGTAACAGATAGATTCTCCATGTCTTCCCCATTTTGGTATTGGGGTATTTTAGGCTCACTGAAATGTCTCCATTCAGGTCTGGGTATTTCAGCCTGTTCGGAGCTTGGCGCTGCAGCTCAACAGCACCATCGATCTCCATGCGACTCCCATAGAAGGATCTCTGACCTCCAGGGGTTGGCAGTCCCATCCTTGGACTACTGGCTGCTGTCGGCGTTGGAGTAAGTGCCTCATGGTATACAGGCCGGATTGGAGCAGGTAGATGTGGCACGGACGAGCTCTGGGAGCTGGTTGAGGAGGCGGTATGTGCTGAACCACACTCTCTGCTGCAGGAGGGAGGCTCTCAGGCCCGGAGTTCTGCCAGCAAGCCCTCTTCAGCGTTGCTGGCCTACTAGGAACTCCCTCATCAAAGTCACCATTTCCTGTCTAGGCTCAGGCGATGGCTCTGGTTTGTCCTCCCACTCATCCTCCTCCTCTGTCTCCCATACTGTGTCTGGAGCTCCTGTCCCCTCTGGCTGTTGCACACGGCTTTGTGACGCAGGCCTGTGCGCTTTGGAAAGCGGACACTCTTCTTCCGACTTGCCATCCACTTCTGACACCAGATGTCGCGGGGCTCAATGAAGACTCAGGCAAGATCGATTTTCCAAGTGCAGGTGGATTTTATTGTGCCCAGTGTCCAAAGTGCAAAAATCCCCAAACAGTGCAAAAATATTTACAGTGAGCAAAAATGACCGTCAGTATTTACATCAAAGGAAAAATAAATGAGTTCAACTTTAACTCTCCTTCTGAACTTTCTGCAGCACACTGGTGTTACCTGCTGTGTAACCAGTGGCAGACTGATTGGCAACCAGGAAGGGCTCCCTTTATACCCCCTTGCCCCTCCCACTGAGCAATATATAAAAATTATTATAGAAATAAACTATTTAATTTCAAACCTACATCATACCTTCTTCATATGACAAACAGTAATACTGTACATTAAGAGATGAAAATAAAGGCTTAATAACGTATAAAAAGTCATCTTACATAACGCGCGTCACGTGGTCAGCACCATAGCGCGAACAGCTATTTCAACTACCGGAAATAGCAACTCCGGTTTGGCAGAGGCGCCGCGTTGGGGAGAGAGGCGGCGGCAGTGAACAGGTGGAAATAAAATATCTAACGCGCCCAAGTGTACCCTTGGCGAATTAGTAAGCGGAGGAAAGAGGGGGAAAACGGCAGGTAATAACGCATACGGCACGGACGGATAAGAGCGAGGAAAGCAAGGAGTGAACTCGTGTGCGTGTGTGCGTGATGACTCAGCGTGTGTGTGCGCGGGCACCGCCAGTGTGGCCGCAGTACATTTAGGGGGGAAACACCGCCTAGAATCAGAGATGGACTGGCTCCGTCACAGCTGAATATACGGTATAACTGGACAGTAGGAGCTAACCTGTGTATTCAGAATAGTACTTTTCTAAATTAAAAGGAATACATTGAGGTACTTGATCCAGTCTATCTTCTGTACTCTCACTACTACTTTTTCGTTGCACATTTTTCTCATTGTCGCTCAGAACGGCCGCAGGTGCAGCGGCTGCACACTTTGGTCCAAGGATGAATCTTTTTTAGAAGGTTTTTTCAAAGCACACCTCTTAAACCACCGCCGCCGACAGACGAGATAAATACGGCAATGTAAACCAATGGAACTTCATTAGCTGCGTGTAGCTTGGCCTAATTAGCTCGACTTTTCAATTTTTGTGGCGGAAAACGACATATAGAGTAAAAGGGAAGATATTACTCTCAATAAAAACTAAAAAATAATAGATAGATGGACATCTGTAAACTAGATTTTTCCCATGTATTTGAGCAGAATTGGTCTAATTTACTGATTTCATGAACATTACCTGGGAATGTGATGCTAACTGTAGGCATGTTCTGTCTAAGGCTTTGTTAGACTTTGATCTGAGTTGTATTTGAACACGATCTGACCAGAAAGAGCTGGTGAGATGAATTTTACTAAACAAGTCAAGTCCCAAACAAGTCCCTCCCAAACATCATTACAGTCACAGGCTCTCCTGCTTCTGTTGAAAATCAAACTCCTAAACAGGACCATAAACATATTGTATTTTTTCTGGAGTTTTCAGACAGTCTTAAACCATCATTGGGAGCGTTTGCTAAAGTGTGTGTTGTGTCACCATGGTAATAGCTGAACATTCCTCCATACTCATAGTGTAGAACAACCCCAACCGTGATGTCACTGCAAGCATCGATTAGGATGGTCCAAAAATATTGTTTTTTAGATTCTCTAGATTGAACCCTGCATTTGGTTCAATATCTGGTCAAAATATGGGTCCAAATTTTATGCAAATGCTCGAGACACTTGAAAATTTCCCTGTACTATAACATAGCAAACCAAATAAATAAAGAATACAGTGGTCCCTTGTTTATCGCGGGGGTTACGTTCTAAAAATAACCTGTGGTAGGCTTTATTTTTTACAATTAGTATAGCTGTTTAAAGGCTGAGGAGTGGGGGTGAAAAACATAGTTATGGGCAGTTGTTGGTGTTTTTTTTTATTCTTATAAACAGACATGCCTCCTTTGATTACACAGAACACAATGCACAGGTTCTCCCTTAGCCAATGAGAACACAGAACATGTGCGTTCATACACTGTAAAAAAAAAAAAGCATGCAAAATTGCACAAAAAAATTACACAAAACAACGAGACAGCGAAAGGTGAACCGCGATATAATGAAGGATGTATTTGAATAATTTGTCATTTTATTCTGCAAACACAAACTGAAAATTGCATAAACATTACTTAGAAAGTCCATAAAAAGTTACTTGAAAAAAGTTACTTGAAAACACAAAAACATCTTTTTCTTCAAACGCAGGGTTCAAATCAAGGTGATCTAAACTTTGTTTTTTACCTCGCTTTGATGGACCACCCTAGTATTGATAAGCAGCTATTGACGTAAAAATGAGACCACTGTGTTCTTCCTGCATCTAATCATAAACTGTTTTACGAAAAGAATTGCAGCACGGTGGCTGAGTGGCAACACTCAGGCCTCACAGCAAGAAGGTTGCAGATTCGATCCCCAGCTCTTCTGGGCCTTTCTGTGTGGAGTTTGCATGTTCCTCCCCGTGTCTGGATGGGTTTCTTCCGGGTACTCCGGTTTCCCCCATCAACCCAAAACATGCCCGCACCCCTATTAACTAACATCAAGGACCATGTTGTCCACCCTCCTGTGGGCTCACCACCTGCAGAGGGGTTCATAGGGGGGGTCAGGTGCTATGAGTATTGGGCAGCATGCTGCCCCCGCGACCCAGCTGGATTAAGCAGGAGAAGATGGATGGATGGATGGATGGATGAAAAGAACTTCCTTGGTTAGCATGCTAGCTGTTTTAGCTTTACATCAGGGTATCTCCAGGTTTGACTCCCCCAAATTTAAGACCTTTTTAAGACCACTTAAATGAAAATTAAGACCATCATCCCACCCATTCTGTGGGAGAAAAACACCAGATCCAATTCTAATAATGAAATTACTCACTGTTTAAAGAACAACAAATACTTTTACTATACAATCTCATTCAGAACTCATTTATAGTCATATGCATTGCTTGTAAAATGGCCAAAAAATCATTTATAACATTCTAACGAGACAAAATAAGCTTTCACATGGTCTTATCTCACATTGCACTGCAGCCTGGTTGAGTAATAAGCTAATGGACAACATAATTTAAGACTTTTTAAGGCCTTAATTTATGAACATGAAGTTAAAGACCTTTTTGAGGCTTTTAAGACCCCGCAGTGACCCTGTACATGATGGAAAAACTCAACTCTGGTCTCTGGAAGTCGCGAGAAATGCTTATAAACTCATCACAGTGAATAATTAGACTGCTCAGAATGCATTTGGAAAGGTATATATTACATTTTGTTTTATTCTTTCGATTCTTTAAGCTAAATTCTTCTCTCAGACAGAAAGCAGTCTGTTATAATGAGCTAACTACATTATAACATGACTTACAGCTCATCAGACTGAACTTACTGCACCCAAAACTCACACACGGTCGTCCATAATTGTGAAAAATGCAAAATGCCAGACAGAGACCGAGATCGGGGGACGGTCTCGGCCCCCCACGGCGTTGTTGACGTGACATTTGGTCCCCCCTGTCCTCACAAAGCCTTTTACAGAGCCGCCAAAGTGCGTCCCTCCTTCTGTCTCCAAGTAGGACGCTGTCAGACGGAGGGGACGGGCCCAGGTAAACAGGGCTCTCAGGGACGAGTGACCTTTCGGACGCAGTCAGAAAGAGAGGGAGAATGAGAGAAGGCAAATGGAGGGAAGAGTGCACATGGAGGAAGCAACGGGAAAAACAAAAGAGGACAAATACGAGCCGGAGTGAGCTAATGGACCAGGAAGTGTCTCGAAGCTGAGTCCAAGAATGAGCCACGTACTCTACTAATACGCAGTAGCCTTAAAGACTAGGTTTAGACGTTCTCCAGTGTCTCGTCGTTGCCATGGAGATGTTGAGAGATATCATTATGTAGAGTGCTCCACAATATGACATTAAAGTGCATCTGACCAGTTAAGCTTGGGTCCCATTCGTGTCAATGGAGAATTTAGGAAACAGGTGTAACAATAACCGAAATATGACGATATCGTGATATCGTATCGTCAAAGGTCTCACAATAATATCGTGGACCATCACAATATGTCGAATCCCAAGTCCCTTTGCTTAAATGAATAGTTCTGATGCAGAAATAGCTAAAAAAAAACAGAGGGAACTACATAGACCATGATCCTTTGCTCTGGTTCAGTGCAGACGGCATGAAGAAATGACTGTTCTAAGCACTTTGAAATCTTCATTCTTTGGATTAAGTCTTGTGAAGGTGTTTTTAGAGGAAAAAGTAGCAGATTAGCCACAAAATATTGAAATAAATACTGTACGGTGAGATGTTTATGGTGAAAATATCGTACAGAGAGATTTCGGATGTCGTTCCATCCCTAATGGCAATAAATGTTGAACCAAATGACATGTCAGTCTATTATGTAGAATATTGGAATATTGTGAGTTTTCCCACGATATTGTATCTGTATAGTACCTGTTATACTACTGTATCATACTTTATATATTGCTACTATATAGTGTGTCTTACTAGTGTGGGTCCCCTGTTATCTTTGGGGCCTTTAGATTGGAGCATGAAAGGGCCTTTTTCAGATTTTGGGAGGTCTGCATACCAAAACCATCTGGGTTATGGTACGATGGCAACATAGATCATCCTTAGGTAATCTACGGAGAATTGTCCTGTGCAAAACATGTTTTTCTGGTAACCCGAATGGTCAAGAAGTGGGATGTTCATATAGAAACTAGAAACATAATCTTTTCTTCTACTATTGGCTCTAAGACCCAGACTCCAACTGTCTGTTAATTGGCTGACTCTATTTTCTGTAAAATAAATCATGTTTACATTTACTAGAATAAGTAAGTAAGTAATTAAACTTTATTTATATAGCACCTTCACAGATAAAATCACAAAGTGCTCTACAGAGTGCAAGTAAAAATAGATAAAATGCAAAACAACAATAATAAATGTTAAAACAGGTAAATAATTCACTACTCTTTGTCTTATTTACCTGTTTTAACAATAATAAATGTTAAAACAGGTAAATAAGACGAAGAGTAGTGAATTAACTAGAAGCTTGTCTGAATAACAGTGTCTTTAGCTGCTTTTTAAAGGAATCAACAGATTCAGCCACACGAAGAGACAGAGGCAGGGCATTCCACAGTCTAGGGGCTACTGCTTGAAAGGACAGGTCTCCTCGAGTTTTAAACCGGGTCTTTGGGACCTTCAGGAGGTTTTGGGCTGAAGACCGGAGGGAGCGGCCAGAGGTGTAAGGGAACAACATTTCTGAGATGTATTCAGGGGCCCGTCCATTAAGAGCTCTAAAAGTCAAGACTAAAATTTTAAAATCAATTCTAAATTTGACAGGTAGCCATTGTAAAGCAGATAAAACCGGAGCGATGTGAGCTCTTCTGTTGGTTCCTGTTAAAAGCCTTGCTGCAGCATTCTGGACCAACTGGAGACGAGTGACTGCAGATTTGTTAAAACAAGTAAAAAGAGAATTACAACAATCTAAACGAGAAGAAATAAAAGCATGGATAATCAATTCCAGATCAGATTTAGATAACATTGCACTCAGTTTAGAGATAGATCTCAGATGGTAGAAGCAGTTTTGAACCAAATGTCTTGAATGGCTGTCCAGGGACATTGACTGGTCAAATAGAACACCAAGGCTAGGCTGAGAAGAGAAGCCCAGAGAACCCAGGTGTTGTTTGATCAAAGGAACTTTCTGTTCAGGAGCAATGATCAGAGTTTCAGTTTTCCTATAATTTAATTGAAGACAGTTGTGAGCAAGCCAGTCCTTAATAGATGAGACACAATTTAATAGCTCAGCTAACTTATGTAACTCTGAATCATTGAAGGAGCAGTACAATTGGATGTCATCAGCATACGAAAGACACATTTTTGAAGGTGCTTATAATTTTACCGAGAGGGCTGATGTACAAAAGGAACAGAATTGGGCCTAGGACTGAGCCCTGAGGGACACCGTGTAACAGGGAAGTGACTTCAGACATGATTCACAAACATGGCAAAAGTTCTGTTGGTCAGGTAAGAAGAAAACCATGAAAGAACAGTCCCAGAAATTCCTCTCATTTTGCAGTCGACATAACAGTATACCACAATTTCAATAAATATTGTACCATGAGCTTCATACCGTGACAATATCGTATCATGAGACTTGGATATCATCATGCCCCTATTAAAAACATCTTTATCGTCTGTATTGAACTTAATTGCTTTTAGGATTGGGAGCCCCGTACAAAATAATACAACCCAAATTTACGGCAACTTCTGGAATAAGGTGAATACAGGACGTAAAAGTGAGTTCTATAGTGGCAAGTGCTCGGTTTCAGATGATGTCACAGCATTCTATAGGTCAATATTAATGAATACAGATGGGGGCGGCTAAAATAAAAATTGTAAAAATGCAAAATGATGTTGCAATACGTTGAGTTCTTGGGTTTAGTCAATAATAGAAAATACCAAGGTCAACATTTGTGCATTTCCCTTTTGGATATTTCATGGTAAAGTATAGCGTAATTAATAGAGAAAACAGGCCCTTGCCCCCATCTGCAAGTATGACATCATCACATTCTAGAATCTGAAAACCACCAATATGTAAAAAAAAAAAAAAAAAAAAAAAAAAAAAAGAGGAGGAAAAAAACTAAACTAAGTATATCTGAAATGGTTCTTTTAGAAAAAAAATATATTGAAAATTTTGAAAGGGTCTGATGGAAATCTTTTACTTTGTTTTCTGTTGGGATCTATTTGAGCTAAAGAATGTATTTTATGGGTTTAAATACTGTAAACTCACAACTGCTAAAGCGTTTCTGTATTCCTGCCACATGTGATGGTGTAATCTGCTGTTCCTGGGGTATCTCAGGGCAGGACACGCTGCTCTGTCTTTATCCAGCATTGTTAAAACAGTGAGCTGTTGCTTTGCTTATTCTCATCATTTAGAATAGTGAGATCTTTGGGGGCAAATCGGACCAATGCCCCAGCTGAACCAGACAAGTCGTCTCTGTTTGGTGGTTGTTTAGATATAGTATGTATTACCTGATGCTGATTTTGTGATGTTTGTCGGCTGTATAAGAGCCTGTTTTTGTTTTGCCATTCAGATTAGGGAGAGACGGACTTTGCATGAGGAACAGAAGGTTTCATTTTCATTTTCTCTGTAATTGTGTGCACAATTGCTTTAATAAATCCAGACTCTTTGATTTAAGACAACTTTTCTCAGGTTTTATTCTTCTGAGATTTAAAAATCCACAAGGCAATGCATTGTAAACCAAAAACTAAATTCCAATATTATATAGTAACACTGACCCTAGACCTTAAAGCAAATCTATTCTGCAAAATGGAATTTTCAGACTTTTAACCATGTCGTAGTTGTTTCCTTCTCATTGTTGACTCTCTGAACTTGTATTCAGAGTCGTCCATGCATGTTTAAGTCATCTTTATTCTTCTTTATTATTCTCCGTGAGCATGTAGAAGGTTTTTCAAGTTACTTTCAAGCAATGTGTAGTACTGAGTTGAGTTACATTATCAATCTGGAAGGACTCTTGCTGAAGCTATCGGGACATTCAAAATCCAACTTTTGTTCAATTCAGTTAAGAGAAAATCGCAAACATCTTCCCTGTCCACAAACACACAAACCTCTTCCTTTCCCCTTCATTTTCCTCAAACTAAATAGTCTGTATCTCTGCTAAAACAGGCTGAAATACTGCGGCTTTGGCTTCTGCCCAAACCTCAGTGCTGCTCTGGGATTGGCACCGGTGGCCGATAAATCCTGGTGAGTTCGAGATCTCACAGATATCGTGAGAATCCATCTAACTGTGCGAGGTTAATTGATGCATCTGTTTACTGTGGAGCATTACGAGCAGGTGATGGAGCTCCACCAGAGAAGTTACGTAATGCATCTGTAGGTTATGTCTTGATTTCTAAAGGGAAAAGAGTCTTCAGAATATTAAAAACTCCAGTTCTCACTTTGTTTTACCATGTATGATAAACCCAAAACCCAGCGTCTCGATTATGATGTTTAGTTTAGGTTTAGTTGTTTTTTTTGGTCTCCAGGATCGTTCAGGAAGAAGGATTTTTTGGTCTTAAACGATTTTTAAATGTGTGACAAAGAACGAACACCACAGACACGAGGAGAGACTTAAAATCTCTGATCTCAAAAACTGCAGTGGGATCTGTCTGTGGACCACAGGATATAAAGCTGTGAGCGCTGTGATGGCGTCAGCTGTTTCCTGTCTACAGTAAAACCACTCGCTCTGAGACTCTGAAATATTCAAAGATCAGAGCTCTGCACTTCTAGTTTAGACACAAGTCCAAACTGTCTTATTATTTGAAATGTGGTGCAATACTTCAGATGCAGGAATTTGAAAGCATAAACGTGGCGATTAATTCCACAGGAAGTAGAGTCACTATCGCTAATCTGCAGCTTTACGCTCTGTGGACGTAAACAAACACATGCGAGGAACAACTTTTGCATTCTTACTTTCAAAGAACGCTTTAAACTGGATTCACAGTGCGGTTTTGTGGACTGGAGAGGACAATTTCTCCGTATATGTGGATCAGATGCCGCACTTTAAATTCGATTTAAAGAGGTGAGAGTAATAAAGTCTTTATTTTCGCTCTATCCCGAATTTGTATGTTGCGTCTCTGTGTCCGTCGCTCCTTTGCCCCTGACGCTCTGTTTTATCGTCTGTTATCGTAGCGTTGCTGATGTTTGATGGTTCTGATCTGACACTGACACACACGAGGACAAAAAGTCGGATCACACCTCCCTGAAATCGGGAAAGAAGAAATCACAGCCAAAATTCTTTTATAGAGTGTGTGGCAGCCTTAAGTTTTGGTGGAAACTTTTCTATATTTCTTACTATATTATGACAGGAATTACATGATTGTTATGATTATATATGGACAACTGGGCAAATAAATGTGAATTATTTGAATTATTTTCAGTTTGGATACAGCAATGAATTATTTGAGTAAAAAAAAAAATCTTTAAACAGACCTTTTCTGCGTAATCAACCTTTCAGAGCTGTTGTTATAGTTGTTTCCTGCGCATTGACCCTCTGAAGTTGTATTCAGAGTGATTCATGCATGTTTAAGTCTTTATTCTCCGGTTGTCAAGACGTCATTGCTCCGTTTTCACGACGTACTTTGTCTTTTAAAAGAATATGACATTTTATTTTCTTAATCTGTGTTACATGTAGAATTCGGCAGCGCCCTGTTGTCATTTTGGCACAAATAAAAAAAGTGTAGAAGTGCTTTCCTGTGATGGTGACTGTGATTTACGGCGACGTCAGCTCCCACTGGGCACCGCCGATTTCTAACACTAAACTCAGCGCACTTGTACCTTTTATTAAAGTGTTTTAAATCAATATTGTGATTTAAAATGTCCAAATTAAACACAATGCTCTTAGGTGTCATATATATATATAACTTTATATATAACTATTAACTTTACAATAAAACAAAAATATAAGAATACAGATACAAAATGCATACAATTATAAGAGGTACAAACTATTACACCACTGCCGTCTCAGTTTGGAAATGTATCTATAGCAGCTTTTCGGAGGACTGACCAAAGCTGCTGTTACTTGGTCTTCTGAGTTGTCCAGGCGACACATAAAACTAAACTTTAGCCGTCTTAAAAGTGCCTCACAAGCTGCTAATCTTCTGGATACAAACAATTGACTCTGTGCCACCGAGGGACTTGAAGGAGCGTTCTAGGTGACGTTTAACCTCTGCAAACTTGATTTCTTATAATTTGAGCACAATTGCGCGGTATAGAATGGTGTGATATACGTTTTAAACAGGGAACACTTCACATAATCAGAGCACATGTAGCACATATAATCAGAACTTCCTTAACATCATGTCAGCTTGAACGTATTTTTTACAGCGCTGCCGATGAATGTCCTCGTCATCCGTCCAGTCATTAGATAAGACGTGACCTGATTATTTGATTTCTTCACACCCTTCAAGAGGACTGTCAGATAAATAGAATCTGGGAAAAGTTGATTTCCTGTCCCCAGTGCTTCTAACTATCATTATTTTACTTTTCTTATATTTTATGTCATACTCTATACCAGGGGTCGGCAACCTTAAACACTCAAAGAACAGTTGGGTCAGTGTGTTGCATTTATGAAATCAATGAAAATACAATAGAAATAATCCACTGAGTCGTGTCCTTTAGTCCGACAGAAGATGAAGCTGAAGCACTGAGCTGTGTTTTCAGTGCAGTTTATGCAAATGAGCCATGCGGTTTTAAGTATCGTTTCTCTAAAACAAATGTGTGCAAAGCTGCATTAAACACATTATTACTAAATGTCTATTTGAGTCCTGCTTGTAGCAAATAAAAATCCAACATTAAATTATCCACCCGCAGTGAACCAACCTGTGTCCGTCATCATTTTATCTCCTGTACTGGAGCCTGAATGAATCTGCCCCTGTAGCACTAAACGTTCTGTTCTTCAGAAACGTTTTTTAGTAGCAGCCACTTCCTGCAAATTCTATTGTTTGGTTTTAGACCTGGTTTAGACCTGGTTTTAGTCCTGGTTTAATGCTTGTTTAGTCCTGGTTTTAGGTTTAGACCTGGCTTAGACCTGGTTTAGACCTGGCTTAGTCCTGGTGTTAGTCCTGGTGTTAGTCCTGGTGTTAGTTCTGGTTTAGAGGTGCACAGGAGGAAGCGTGGTCCACACGCGGTGTCTGTCGGCGTACAGGAGGAGGTGCGATGTGCACGGTGTAGCCTATGGGAGGAGATGCGGTGAGCTCTAAAGACGTTTTATTTGAATGTTACAAGACCATTATCTACAAATTTAGAATTGCATTTGAAAACATCCATCCATCCATCTTCTCCCGCTTAATCCAGCAGGGTCGCGGGGGCAGTTTACTGCCCAATCCTCATAGCACCTGACCCCCCCTATGAACCCCTCTGCAGGTGGTGAGCCCACAGGAGGGTGGACAACATGGTCCTTGATGTTAGTTCATAGGGGTGCTGCATGTTTTGAGTTGATGGGGGAAACCAGAGCACCCGGAGGAAACCCATCCAGACACGGGGAGGAACATGCAAACTCCACACAGAAAGGCCCGGGCGACCTGGGGATCGAACCCGCAACCTTCTTGCTGTGAGACCTGAGTGTTGCCACTCAGCCACCGTGCCGCCCATTTGAAAACAAACTAACTAAAATAAAAATACAATGTCATTAAATACTCTTACTTTCAAAAGTCACAGGGAGCCACAACAGAAGGAGGAAAGAGCCGCATGCAGCTCCGGAGCCGTGGGTTGCTGACCCCTGCTCTGTACCATACCTAGAACACACCTTCAACATCTGCTGCAGCCCAGCGCTACAGGGACTGAACAGGACCATACAGCTGCACACATAAGATGATTGACAAGAGTGTTGCCCACAAGACATCCAGTATTTGTATTATTCAGCTGGTGTGATAGTTGATCCATATATACATTAAATAAAATAGGAGATAAGATTCCTCCTCATAGATTATAACGAACCTAAAAGCACAATATTTCTTCTTTGATCGTTTCTCTGCTTAAATGCCTTCTTCCTCTCCACTTCCTCCTGTGCCCGCCTGGTCTGCGCCCGCCCCGGTTACCGCCCGGTGCTCCCCCGCCTGCCCCCGACTCTCCCGGAGGGGGGGAGCGCTTCGCCGTGGGGATTCCGCCTTGGCTTTAAGTGGCTCTAAGTGGCTCCGGCTGTTTGTCTCTTAGCTTGTTTGTTTCCTCCTTGGCTCGCGGCGGAGAGGGACATCGCCTCCCCCCTCGCGTCCAGGCGGGAGGGCGGAGTAGGTCCCAGCACGCGCCCGGGCCCGTCTGAAAACCCGGGCGCGTGCTGGGACCTACTCCGAGTGAGGAGCTTATTGTTTGTTAAGATGTTGTTGAGCTTTTGTGCGCGCGCCGCCTCTGTCCGCCGGTCCACAGTGCTCTTTTGTATCGACGAAGCCAAAAAGGTCCAGGTATGACCTTCTAAGATGACATTATTTGCCATCGATTCGCCGCCGTTTGATTTGGGGTCGCGCCAGGACTGCCCCGGCAACAAGCGCCTTCCATTGTTCTGCTTTTAAAGACACGGCGCCGCACAAAGTTCCCTCCGGAGAAAGGAGAAACAATCGGGTTTTGTCAAATCAGCAGGAAAATTTCACACCAGGCCTGGACCAAAGGGCAAATGTTTTTGTTCTAAGGCCACATTAAAAACATGAATATTTGAGTCGGCTCACGACAGGAAATGGCACAAATGTCACTGCTTTGGCTGAATTAAACTAATGCTCCATCATCAAATCAGCTTCACAAATTACAGGTAAGTTTGCTCTCTTAACATAAACTTTCATTTCAGAAAAAAAGCAACATCTTATTTTCTTAGAGGTCCTATATTGCGCAAAATAAGACATGTTAGAATGTTGTTACCTCATCGAAAACATCTGGATTTGCGTCTTGTTTCATTCACACATGTTTGAGTATCTCTTTATTATTAATCCATACACATCTCCAAAGCTCAAAATGCTCTGTTCCACGTTGTGATGTCCCGTAGTTCAGTAGAAATGGGCAATTCCAGCCTAATATGCAGGGTTTGTATGTTGTTCAAATGTATTTTTGGATGAGGAAACATTATTATAACATAGATCAGAAAATACTGTAATTAAAGACCCTGTGAAATCCATTTTTCTCACTTTTTGATCCAAAAGGGCAGTATCAGAGTCCTGCACAGGTCTGATTTTGACAGTCCACACCTGACCCGTTTTCCGACAGAACTGAAATAAAATTCTGCACCCAGTCTGACCTGCTATAAATACCGACTTTTATATACAAGTTTAGGTGCGACTTATACTCAGGTGTGACTTATATCTTACATTTTTCACACTGACAGCCCATAGACCAAATATATGAATTGTATATATGAATCAAAAGTGAAAAAACAAATCGTTATCAGTTTTTTAAATTTTGGTTTCAGAGACAAATAATAAAGAAAAGAGTTGTTTTTTTTCATTTCCGTATTTTTGGTTCTATATTGAAAAACAAATGAACGATACATGGATTCTTCTCTATTGGGTTGTTTTTATTACTATAACTTCTGTAACTTGCCTTTCAAGATGAAATGTCGGTTCTTGGTCTCTGAGTTTATAAAATAAATTTCCCCCAAAAAGTGCGACTTAAAGTCCAGTGCGACTTTGACATGTTTTTGTCTTCTTCATTGTGCATCTTTTGGCTGGTGCGACTTATAATCAGAAAAATACAGTACAAACTGACACCCGAACCGCACCCGGATGAAAAATCAGTCCCAAGAGCCAAAAAAGAGCCACAACTTTACACTCTCTACTCGCAAATGTTCTTTTCAGTTCCTCAAGAGTCATTTTGAACTGCAGGACGTCGCATGCGAGGTTTGAAAATGAAAGTGGCAGCGATTTCTGGGATGGGCGTGTGCAGCAAAAACATGGATTTTACAATTTCCAATCATCTTGTAAAGACAACGGCCCTTTTGCATTTCACTAAAATACAGCCCTGTTTTTTGTTCACACATGTTGTTTTATAAAGCGCAGATCAGACCTGCGTTCTCCTGCGTCAACCCGAACCCGTATCCGACACAGCACAACATTTTTCACCCACTTCATTAAAATTTGCACCTGTCGGGTATCCGCGGGTACCTGAACCCGTGCAGGACTCTGCTGTATCTAGGCTGCACCAGAGTCACGCTGAGAGGGCCTATCACTGAGCAGCGCCTGTCTGTCCTCACTCTAGTGTTTCTTGTCATTTCCTCAGAGTAGTTACCATAAATCAGGGGTCTCCACCAAAGGATTTCTGAATTATATGTACTGCGCTCAATAACTAAAATGTGATTAATTATTATTGTAAATGGTCACGCTCACTCAGGTCCTCCTCCTCCGTACATCTCACAGTCCCTCCTGCCCGTTTCAGCACCATGGAGAGCAAGGACCTTCCGCTGCTCTTCTCCCATCTCTGGAACTCACTCCCCTCCGGAACATTCAATCATTACCAGTTTTCAAATCTCATCTTAAGACCCATCTTTTCAGAAAGTCACTTAATTCTCCATCTCCTTGCTGATTGTCCATTTTTACTTGTATTGCTTTGTTTAATTTCTTTGTTTTATACTGTATATATTGCCTGTTTTTAGTTAACTGTCTTTGTACGGTGTCCTTGAGTGTCTAGAAAGGTGCTTCGAAATAAAAAGTATTATTATTATTATTATTATTATTACATGTGTCATTTTTTTTGCCTAATTTGTGCAGTAATAAATTGATAATGGTTTATGTTTAATAGGCATCTGTCATCTAAGGCAGTGTATAGCTCTTCTACTTTCTCAGTTTGTGGTGACCGCTAAAACTAGTCACTCTCCTCTCACTCTCGCATTTTTGTTTAATAAAGGGAGTTCAACCAGAGGAAAAAGGACAGTTACACTTTCAGTTTAAAGCATAAAACAATATCAAACTTATCCTCTTTTGTTGTAAAATAGTTGCATTAATGTCGTAATTTCAAGCAAAGCAGTAGCATCTCCATGGAGACAAGCAGGTGGCTGACCCCTCTCCAGAAAAGTTACATATTGCATCTTTAAAATAAGGCATGCAAATTCAGAATATATAATTATAAATATATTGTAGGTGTGTTTTACTCAAGGATTTTATTATATCGAGTATATTTACATTTTTTCAGATTTTTTCAGATTTATATCCTGAAAATTATTCAAATTCTCGGGTATAAAAAAGTAATAATGAAAAATAAAATAAAAAATAAAATAATAATAATAATAAACAAAAAAATCAAAGTGAGAAAATTCAACTGCATTTAAAAATTCCAAATCTGAAGAAACTAATGATTTTCCATAGAATTACATTTTTAAAAAAAGTTTCTACATCTTCATTCATATTTTCTTCATCCACCCAAAAAGTCTCTTCTAACTTGTATTGTCTGAGTTCCAGGCTGCTGTTTCCGCCGTTTACTTTTACAATGTCGGCGCGTGTTTGAGCAGCAGATGTGTAGTACTTAGAGGCGGCGTTACCAGGATTTTATAGCTGTTTTAGTCATAAGAAAACAGCTGCCTCCTTTGAGTGAAAACGATGCTCAAGAGACCGGCGCGTTTATGGATCTCGTAAACATAAATAAAGTGCATCAAACGCTCTTTAAGACACCACAGGCTCAGAGTCCGCTGTGGAGTTTTCTACATGTACTTTATTAAAGACATACCGTACTTGTGTCTGCTTTAAAGCTGTAATCTGTGACACCCGTGGATCATTATGGTGTGATTTGGATATCTGAAATCGCAATATTCATCTAAAATACTTGTGAACGTCGTCACAACAAAGCGCCGCACAGTTGTAGGTGCTCATCACGCAAATAAGGCTCAGATCTTTTTTCATTTGTGCCAAAAACAAATGAGTTGTTGCCCGAATCCTACACGTATCACAGATTAAGAAAATAAAACTGGAAGAAGGAAATAAGTACGTAGTGAGTGAGTACCAGTGGAGGTGAAAATGGGGGTAATTTAGAGCCGTGACGTTTTGAATCCAGGAGAATAAAGATGACTCAAGCTTGCATGAATCACTCCAAATACAACGTCCTGAAGGTAAAAGCAAAGAGAAACAACTGCCACATGGTTAAAGTATTTGCTGCTTTACATGAATGTTGTTTATTCCTGTTTTGATATGTCTGTGTGTATGTTTTACTCATCCATATCTTGGAACGCCCTTAGAGGCTACTGTTGTTGCGATTTTGGGCGCTACAAAATAAATTGAATTGAATTGAATTAAAGTTCTGAAAAGTGCATCCATTTTCTTCTGCTT
Source organism: Odontamblyopus lacepedii (assembly GCA_034769755.1). Lineage (NCBI taxonomy): Eukaryota > Metazoa > Chordata > Actinopteri > Gobiiformes > Gobiidae > Odontamblyopus > Odontamblyopus lacepedii. Next base: position 18,727,367 of record CM068366.1, read on the forward strand.
TATCCCGTAAAGTTGTAGCATGTATATCCACACAACAGTACACAAAAATATAGGCAAGTTAAAATGACTTAAATTAAGAACATTTTACATTATTTAAGCAGATTCATCTTGATTGAAATGATCTGGAATAAGTGTTTTTTTCTTAATTCAAGCAACATTTGATTTTATTTCTTATTTTAAGTGCAAACAGTTGTTTTTTTTCTTATTTTAAGTGTAGTAAGATGTATTTTCATATTTTAAGTACAAAAAATCTTCTTCCACTGGCAGATCAGTTTACTTGTGAAGTGAAATTTACTCAAATCATGGTAAAACTTTTTAATCCAAGTCATTTTAGCTTGACTAGATTTTGTTTTTTACAGTCAAATTAAACGTTACCATCCATCCATCTTCTTTCGCTTATCCGGGGCTGAGTCGTGGGAGCAGCAGTTTAAACAGGGACTCCCAGACTTCCTTCACCCCAAACACTTCCTCCAGCTTCTCCGGAGGGACCCCGAGGCATCCCCAGGCCAGACGAGAAGAGACACAGTGCCTCCAGCGTGTCCTGGGTCTTCCCCGGGGTCTCCTCTCTGTGGGACCTGCCCAGAACACCTCCTGAGGAAGGCGTCCAGGAGGCATCCGGACCAGATGCCCGAGTCACCTCTTGATGTAGAGGAGTAGCAGCTCTACTCCGAGCTCCTCCCGTGTGACCCTATCTCTAAGGGAGCGCCCGGCCACTCTGCGGAAACTCATTTCGGCCGCTTGTTTCCACGATCTCGTCCTTTCGGTCATTCCCCAAAGTTCATGACCATGGGTGAGGGGAGGAACGTAGATTGAGGTAAATCGAGAGCTCAACGGTCCGATACAGCGACCGCATCGACCCACCTGTCAACCTCACGCTCCATCCTCCCCTCACTGTGAGCAAGACCCCGAGATACTTGAACTCCACTTGAGGCACGTTACCATTTTTGATATTTTACAAAACGGAAACAAAAATAGCCAAAAAATACAACCCTCCCACGCCCTACCCTTTACACAAAATGACTAGGTAATCCAATATCAACAGTCCCTCTAATCCAATCGTGCCAAAATGTTCTAGAAAGGTGCCCACATTAGTTCAAATTGCTGTGAAGAAGGGTGTATTTGTGATCCCAGGCAGCAAAAGTCACAATTTTTACTGCAAATTTTGAAAAAAACTGTCATAACATAATAACAATGACGATGTTCCAAACCTTATTAAAGCTGTGAATCGTTAATTCAAGGCAACCCCTCAGTTAAAGAAAGTTTGGACACCCTCGGCTTAGATCTTTGCACGTGCAGCATCTTAAGTCTCTGCCGCTGATGTTCACCCGCTGAATCTTCAGACCTCGACCTTCAGGGTGCAGCGAGGTGGCGGTGAAACACCAAACTCATTCTTCCGTATTAAGAGGAACAGCTGAGGGGCCCACCCATCTGTCTCTGAGGCCTCGTGGACCCCGAGCCCGAGGTGTGAGAAGACCTCCTGAAGACCAAGGACACGCCGGGGATGGACTGTATCTTCTGTCCTGGAACTCGGCCCCGGAGAAGTGGAAGCAGCATGGCGGTTTTTACTTAATTACTACATCGACTTATCGTTCAATACATGACAGATGGAACAATACTTTCTGGGAGTCAGTATTTATAACGGACTTTTAGTTATTTTTCTGTTCTACGATAAGATTTGAGGTGTAGAAGGTTGTTGTGGCTCCTGCAACTTTGGAAAATAAATAATGAGTATTTAATCACAATCTGTTTTTATTTTAGCTTGTTTGTTTTTAAATGTTTAATGTTTAATGCAGGTTTACGCACGTTTGTTTGCGCTTTACAGGAACGAAACTTAAAACCACATGGCTCATTTGGATAAACTATAAAAGCTGAAAAAACAGCCCACAAAGGCTACAGACTCAGTGGAATATGAGTGTTCTTTCTGTGACAGAGGATGTTCTGCTGATGGTGAGTCTCTTCTGTGCATATGTCGCGTTGGAGATGGTTCATGTTAAAATTTTCAGAGATTACAGGACAAGAATACTACTGCAGTACTACTACTACTACTACTACTACTGCTACTACTACACAAGAATACTAATGCACTATTACTACTACTACTACACAAGAATTCTACTACAGCTACTACTACTAGTACACAACAATACTACTGCTACTACACAACAACACTACTACGACTACTACTACACAGTACTACTACTACTATACTACAACTACTACACAAGAATGCTAATGCACTACTACTACTACTACTACTACTACACAAGAATACTACTACACAAGACTACTACTACTACTACACAAGAATACTACTACACAAGAATACTACTACTACTACACAAGAATACTACTACACAAGAATACTACTACTACTACTACTACACAAAAATACTACTACACAAGACTACTACTACTAATACACAAGAATACTACTACTACTACACAACAACACTAATACTACTACTACTAGTGCACAAGAATACTACTAGTACTACTACTACACAAGAATACTACTACTTCTACTACTGCTACTACTACTACTACTACAATGCAACAATACTACTACTACACAAGAATACTACTAGTACACAATACTACCACTACTACTACTACTACACAGCAACAACTAGTACACTAGTATACTACTAGTACACAAGAATACTACTACTACTACTACTACTACTACTACTACTACTACTACTATTACACAACACTACTTCTACTAGTAATACTACTACACAAGAATACTACTACTACACAACAACAACAACAATACTACTACTTCTACTACTACTACTACTACTACTACAACACAACAATACTACTACTACTACTACTACTACTACAAAACGATACTACTACAACTACTACACAGGAATTCTCCTACTCCCTCTACTACACCAGAATACTCAACAGCAGAACTTTGTCCGAGTGGAATCGATCTTCTGACTTTCAAGTTCTGACCTTCAAGTCTAAGGACCCCTGAGCCCCTGCTGCACTTCTACAGTATATTGTCCATTTCGAGAATCTTTTGGGGGATAATTCTACTTTACGGTTCGGTTTCAACATTACCGTTTATCTCCGTCTACGCTCACTCCAGCTCATATCTCACGTTTCAAACTTTGTTACCGTGACAGGCCTAGTTCTGCCCAGCGTGCGCACACCGTCGCCGAAAGCTCGGGACTTGTGTGAAAGTGCACAGCGCCGTGTGCAGTGGTGCGGAGTCCGGGAGCGTGTGCAGTGGACTCGTGTGTTTAAGAAGCCTAGCGGTGCATCTCCGCGTGTAATGCGACGCAGCTGCCCCGAGCTCAGACTGGAACTCACACTCTTGGACAAATGAGAATTACCTGCATGGCCACACACACACACGCACACACACGCATACACACCTCCCTTCGCTCGCTTCTCTACCTGAGCAGCTAATCCGCGGAACCCCCCTCCTCCGCCGCCCTCCGCAGCTCAGGGGTATTGTGCGGGGGCATTGTTGTTGACCGCGCTCACTCAGACCTTAATGTGCGGGTCCGGGGGGAGCGCAGAGCCAGTGGAGAGGAAAGACGAGGCCAGCTGACAGAAGGGGCATCCGCGGCGCTCCTCGTCCTCGCCTTGGTCCTACCGCGCGATCTCGGCCTATCTCGGGCGATCTCGAGCGGCCCCGCGGTCACGGGCAGATGTTCGGCGTGCGCGCATCCGTCGGAGCGAGCGGGGCGCAGCAGGTCGTGCCTCGGGTTCTCGATGAGCGGACGCCGACACCACGCCGTCGCCCGGAGCTGTGTGCAGCCCGAGTAATTACGCGGCAGGTCGCAGCCTGACAAGATTTCTTGCAAGAACACCTACACAAGTGGCCGCGTAATGACTGCACTTAGAGATGCCCACGGGCCAAGCCAAACCGAGCAGAGGCAAGGACGGGGCAGGGGCAGGTACAAGGCGAGAACAGGGGCATTTAACTCACACTTGCGGAGGAACAAACACTGTGGTGAAGGAAATATACAGGCCCAAATCAGAGATGGACGTCCGTTTGTCAGAAAGGAATGACTGATTTATGTAGAAGGAAGTATAAGAATGGAAAAACGGACACAATTTTATGGAAGGCTTTTCCATCTTTAAGAACTTTACATCAAGGAACCACTAACCCATTCACACACACATTCATACACCAGTTTACGCAGACTGTGGTGGTGCAGTTAGGTGTCTTGCCGAAGGACGAAACGACAGTATTCGTCTACGGGAGGTGAAATTGCGTTGTTGCACCGTTGCTGTGATAGCGTAATAAAGGAGGGGTGATTTAACATGACTCAGAGCTCAAGAGCGTCAAAAATAGGGTGTCCGGACGTCCCTATTTACCCGGGACAGTCCCAGTTTGGAGTCCTGTGTCCGCTGTCCCAGCAGATTTATCCAAAACCAGTGATTTGCTTGTTTTATACAACAAATGTCCACAGTGTTCCTATTTTCACCAATTTGATATCTGCCAACAGTGAAAAGAGACATACATTTGAATTTGTTAAGGTAAAATACAGAAAAGCTGCTTAGAAACAACCAAAACGCAACGAAAATGGCTCATATTAGTGCAATTTTTCTTAATGATGCACTTGTTTCACAGTTTTATTATTATCAACCACCCCAAATCAGGGAAGTACCAGTTTTTTAGTTTGAAAATCTGGTCATCCTAGTCTAAAATGAAAGCTTTAAAAATGTGCTAATGTATAATTTTCTTTTGGTGAATATAGCATTTTCAAAATAATAATAAAATAATAATAATAATAATAGTAATAAAAGGTAACTTGGTGATCTAGATATATTACGTGTTAGCAGTTAATTATACTCTCTCTTTCAGAAGTTGTCAGTCACCTCCACTCACAGCGCCCTATCCATTGCCTTATCGGTCAGTATTTATTGATTTTAGTGTCACTGTGCAAAGTCCTCATAGAGATTACATTGCTTACTGTCTTTCTGAATGGAACTAAGCTGCCTATGAACCAGAAGATTACCCGTCATGCCATAGCACATGATATAGGTATGTTATGTGTGGCTGCGTTTGATTTTGACTCCCCTAAAAACATGAAAAACAGAACTAGTTCATTTTAAATGGTTTGCAGTGGTCGAAAGTTATTCCTCACTGACCTTATGCATTCTGAGCAACTTAATTATCCACCAAGATAAGTTTATAAGTGCTATTCAGAATGTTGCGGTCATGGTAATATTAACAACAACATGGAATCCTTGAGCTGATATTCAATATTTGTCCAGCTTCTGTCATATATAGTAATATCTTAAAATCCATATCGAGGCCAACAAATGCATTTTAAGTTGAAGTAAAGATCACTACTTAACTTAAACTTAAAAAAATGGGTTTATCTGGGATGTAAAATTATTTGTCACATAACACTTGTATTACGATTTTGACTCATTAGTCTGTTCAAATACCGATACTGGAACCAATATATGTCTCATCCTGAGTGATATGTACGTTTACTGCTGAAATCTCCATGAAAACAAGATGGTGCATATCCAAGAATACTATGAAAGCGTATTTACTCACATAATACGGAATACCTGAGTCAAAATGTATTTTGCGATGTATTCCATTCCATTATATGAATACTTCGAATACTTTTACACTGACATGCAGTATATTAGGGAAAAACACACAGCGTATAATTACAAACAGCTTTATTTTCATTCATTTATTTTTAATTAGAGAAGGGAACATGACACAGTTGCAGTCACCAGAGTGTGCTGTCTTTTTTCTTACTATGATACTGTGCAATTCAAAACTAAAATTACACACTTGCCATGTTTACATGATGTCTTTTAATTCAGAATTAATTGTTCTGAATTAAATAGTTCGGAATTAAAATATTCTCCTTCAAATTTACATGGAAATAATAATTCTGGATTGAGGTTTACATGGAAACACCTTAAATCGCCTTTATTTAATTCCGCTCAACGTCTGGAGGTCGGGAAGGGTTCTGATCGGACAGCGACATGAACGTATTTACGTCTTTGGGAAGAAAACACACACTTCAGCTGCTCCCGGCTTTTCTGTCATCTCGGTTTGTCGTTACGCCGCCGACGCAAATACGATCCAAACTTTTTCCGCGGTCGTTCCGATGATAATGAAGCAGCAGCTGGAGAATTCTCTCCTCACGCTTTACGTCTGTGAGCTGAGGAGGAGAAGGGAAGAGTGTCGGAGAAGGAGGAAGAAGATAAACTGAATCTGAGGCTGTGACACCTCAGCCCACTCCCACATCCCGCTCACAAATCCAAAGAGACGTGGAGGAAAGTCCGAAGCCACGACTGGTGGAGCCGGATTGTTGGGATCACGTCAGAAGGACGAGTCAACGAGCACGAACCACCGGGATTATTTTGAAGAAGAAGAAACGTTTACATGATCGAGGAATGAATTCATTTGGCTTTAAAATCGGAATAAACCTCCAACTTTGGAATCAAGTTTAATTCCGAATAATCATTTTCATTAGGAAGTAAGTGTTTACATGGTCTTTTTAAAGCAGAATTCATTTTTATTCAGAATCAAATTATTTTTATTCGGTATTAAAGCTCTCATGTAAACGTGGAAAATGAAGTACTGCCACGTAGTCCTATAATTTTTAGGAAAGTAACAGTTTTGAATACCATCCATCCATTTCTTCCTCTTATCCGGGGCCGGGTCACGGGGGCAGTAGTCCAAGCAGGGACTCCCAGACTTCCTTCACCCCAGACACTTCCTTCAGCTCCTCCAGATTGACCCCAAAGTGTTCCCAGGCCAGCCCAGTGTGTCCTGGGTCTTCCCCGGGGCCTCCTTCCGGTGGGACATGCCCGGAACACCTCCTGAGGGTGGTCCCGAGGTGATTTGAATACCACCAAATGACAAAGTACTTGTACCGGAATACAATTACTATTATGTATTCAGAACATGTATTTTCAGTAGTCCTAGATACATGCATTTATTTACTTTCCAACACTGTGCATATCCTCTACCGGAAAAATTCCACAGAGTACCTTTAATCATAAAAATCACACTTGCTGCCGTCGCCTCGGACACACACACACACACACGTACGACTGTGTGTTTACATGACCTTCCCGGCTCCGGCACCTCTGTCTCCATGACGACGGGCCACTTTTTAGCGGCCACTCTGCGCCGTTTGCATTTGATTAGCGTTTATTAGCGCGCAGACCTTCATACACAGACTTTTAAGCAGAGTGCAAATGTTGTGTTGGCCTTTTAATGAGCCGGGAATAACAGACAGATTAAGGAGACGGCGAACACGCACCGTTTGATGGGGGGAAAATACAGGTAAAACTTGTAACCCTGTGAATTTTGACTGTTGGAATGAAGTTGTTTTGAAGACTGTCAGGACCAAACCAGAACTAAACCAACTAAACTAAAAAAAGGACAAAACCAGGGTTAAAACAAGATAAAACCAAGAGTAAACCGAGGTCAAGCCAGGGCTAAATCAGAACTAAATCAGAACTTAACCTGGACTAAACCTTGACAAAACTACAACCAGACCAGAAATAAACCAGCACCAAAAGAGGACTAAAATTGGACAATTCCAGGACCAAAAAAGTCTAGAATTAAATCTGGACTTAACCATGATTTAACCAAAACCAATGAGAACCAAATCAGGACTAAACCTGGACTATACCGGGACCGAACAAAGTCTAAACCTGAACGAACAAGAACTAAACAAGTGCCTGACCAGGACTAAACCAAGGTATAGAACCTAATGAGGACCATACTAGACTTAGCCAGGCCAAAACCCAAACTAAACCAGGACTAAACGAGGACTAAACCAAGATTAAACCATGATCAAATCTAGGAACAACAGCACTTAACTTGGACTACACCAGAATAAAACCAGGACTAAACCAGGACTTAACCAGAACTGACGAGAACCAGATCAGAACTAAACCAGGATTTAACCAAGAGAAAACCAGGACTTCAGGAGGATCAAGAAGAAGAAGAAGAAGAAGAAAAAGACAGTTCCAAACCAGAGCTAAACCTGGACCAAACCAAAACAAGAACAATAAAGGACCAGAATTATACCAGAACCCAAGCAGGACTAAACCAAAACCAAAACCAAAAAAATGGACTAGACTAGGACAAAACCAGGATTAAATCAAGATTAGATCAGGACTAGGAACAAAACCGGACTAAAACAGGACTATTCCAGGATTAAAGCAGGATGAGAACCAAATCAAACTTAACCAGGACCAAACTAGAACTAAATCAGGATAGAAATACGAATAAAACTGAACTAAACCTAAACGAGAACCAAGCAAGAACTAGGACTAAGTGAAGATTTAACCATGACTTCATGAGGACCAAGAAAAAACAAAAATAAAACAATACGAAACCAGAGCTAAACCTGGACCAAACCAAGAACAGCAAAGGACCAGAACTAAACCAGAACCCAAGCAGGACTAAACCAGGATCAAACCAAAACCAAAAAATGGACTAAACTAGGACAAAACCAGGATTAAACCAAGATCAAATCAGAACTAGGAACAAAACAGGACTAAAACAGGTCTACTTTCGGATTAAAGCAGGATGAGAACTAAATCAAAACTTAACCAGGACTAAACTAGAACTAAACCAGGACCTAAACAGGAATAAACCTAAACTAAACCTAAACAAGAACCAAGCAAGAAGTAGGACTAATTGAGGACCAAGAAAAAACAAAATAAAACAATACTAAACCAGAGCTAAACCTGGATTAAGCCAAGAACAACAAAGGACCAGAACTAAACCAGAACCCAAGTAGGACTAAACCAGGACCAAACCAAAACCAAAAAACAGACAAAACTAGGGCAAAACCAGGAATAAACCATGAACAAAACAGGAATAAACATAAACTAAACCTAAACGAGAACTAAGCAAGAACTAGGACTAAGTGAGAATTTAACCACGACTTCATAAGGACCAAGAAAAAACAAAAACGGCTCCAAACCAGGTCTAAGCCAGGTCTAAACCAGGACAGCCTTCCCTCCGTTGTCATTCGCCGTGAACCATCCCGCTAAACACTTCCCAGTAGCTGCACGTGCGTGTGGAGAGGGCCAGGATGGGGTCCAAGAGCAGCAGATGTTGTGGGTTATGGAGCAGGCGGAGCACATCTCCTCGCAGTGAGTTAAAGCACGCCTGGAGGACTGCAGCTCCAAATGTCTTCCACCAGAGCGCTTGGCTGACCTTATCTCGTTCAGCCCTTTCATCGCCGCCTCCCCGCTCTCCGCCAGCTCATCTGCGCTCCGTCCCTGCAAATGTCCGGGGAAAAAGTCGACGTTGAGAGTAACACGCTGTAGCGAAAATGTCTTGGTTCGAATCCTGAGCGTTTCTGTGTGGAGTTTGCGTGTTATTCTTGTGTTTTTGTTGGTTTTTACTCAACAACAAGTCAAAAATCATCCAGGTAAGGTAGTCCTGACCTTACCCGATGAAATTACAAAGATGAATGCAGGGTTCCTACACGTTTCTTCAAGTTAAATTTAAGTAATTTTAAGAACTTTTTAAGACCATTTATATAAAAACTTAATACTTATTTCACAGCCTGTTTCATAGAGCTACCAGCAAAGAAAAACTAAACTCCTGAATTTGTGTTAATTTATTTCTCAAACAAACTCCAGCGTGAAATGTGTCGCTCGGTAACGTAAAACCAACGATAAAAACAACATAACGGCGTCAAACTTTGTGTTCTGCTGAGATAATCTTTAATTTTATTCTTCTGCTCAGTTTGTTGCTTTTGGTTCTGTAGCGCGTGAGCTTCACTGGACGTGTTTGGAAGATTTTAACCCAGTTGTGTTCTCAATGATTTTTTCCGCCGCTCTTTATTTAGGCAACGTTATTTAACCAAATAATGGTGCTTGACAAATTAAACTTTTGAGGAGAAATGTGATATGGAGAAGTTGCGTACTGCACAAATTTGAACAAAAAACGTCATAGATCAGTGTTTCCTCGGCGGAGATCTCGCTGTGGCAGTGAGTCTGTCAAGGCAACAAACTAGTGTAGTGATGGGGGCAAGTTCTTAACTTCCACGTAAAACGCCAATTTGCACAGAAGAGTCTTAACACCACTTTAACCCATCTTACAACAGCCACGAGTCTAACAAACAAAACGCTCTGCCTGGTTCACTCATTAGTGTCTAGAAACGTTATAAAACAACTTTATAAGCAGCCTTTGCTTCACCTTTGTTGATTTCCCACTGCGCATGCTAAAGCCCAAAAGACTCGATTGTCGACTCCAGCGGCGGTGAAAGGCTCGAGCTGCCAGAAGCAATAAGTGAAGATCGATTACTGACAGTGAAGAAGAGAAACTGAAAGTTGTTGAAAGAAAATGGTTCGGGAATGTATTTTCTTTTGCGTTTTTCAAAAAATATAATTCACTCGTAAATAAATGGGATTTGGAACGACATCAGCGATCGAATCTTTTGGGCTTTGGCCTGTGCGATGGGAAATCAACAGAGGGAAGTGTAAGGCTTATAAAGTTGTTTTCTAACACTTCCAGACACTAATGAGTGAACCAGGCAGAGTGTTTTGTTTGTTAGACTTGTGACTGTTGTAAGATGGGTTAAAGTGGTGTTAAGCTTCTTCAGGGTGAAGCAAATTGGCATTTTATGTGGAAATGAAGAACTTGCCCCCATCACTACACTAGTTTGTTGCCTTGACAGACTCACTGCCACAGCGAGATCTCCGTCGAGGAAACACTGATCTGTGCCGTTTTTTAGCTTTTGACAGTATTTGACCACCTCTAGGACTTTAGCTTCAAACGTGCCGGAGTTCAACTTTAATTTCCATGTCAAAACCTGCACAGGTATAAACAGATTATAAGTAAATCAGATGATCAGCATATTTCTGGCCTGTATGTAAAGATAGCTCATAAATTCTGACAATAGTTTTAGTTTTAACCCATTTACGCCTAAAACACCTGCAAAAAAGCCTATAAAAACCTGTGCTATTCTAGGGTAAAGGTCCTTATCTCCTGAGGGTTTTTGAAGCACATAAAAACACATAAAAATTGCATTTGAAGGTAAGACTCTCAGCTTTTATGAAATTGCGTCATGGGTCAAGAACTCATGCTTGCAACTCAATATAGAGAAAACTGTCTGCATGATGTTCAATACAAAAACAAATGATTTACAGAGGTCCAGTGTCTTTCTGGACAGAGTGGAACTTTTCAAAGAGTTTAAATCCCTGGGACCGACTTTGGACCCGACATCCACATTTAAGAAACACATTAAGCGGCTCACAAAAACTGTTAATTTTAACTTAGGGAACTTTAGACAGGCAAGATCCTTCATGACTCTATATGTAATTTATTTTCTTCAGTCATACACTAGTCATGTACTCAACAGATAGTTACAAACTTTTTACATAAAAATATGACCAAAGGGGTTTAGGCTGAAGTGGAATCACTTATGCATATGCAGCACCAGTGTTTTTACACTCCATGATTCTGTCTCATATAGAGGATTGCAGAACCACATGGGCACAACACTCAAACCAGTTCAATCACTTTTTAAAAATCTGTAAAAAAAAAAATATCGGACAAGAAACCATTCTCAGTTCACCACTGCACTATTTTAAACAAGTACCCTATTTTCCGGACTATAAGCCGCTACCCAGGCTTTGAACCATGCGGTTTTTAGAACGGAGCGGCTAATGTGGATTTTTTTTTTCCACCGCTAGGGGCGCTCTAACCGGAATTTCAAAAACAAGAAAGACGAAAAATTATTACAAAGAAGAAGACAAAGACGCTACTTTTTATTTAGCAGATATAACACGCACGACAAATTACTAACTGGTAATTATTTTCAAATCCTCGCCCCTTCATCATGAAAAGCACACGAAGGAGTTTGTATGATGCAAGTTTTAAGTTTAAGGCATCGATCTTGCTCCAGGAAGGAAACCGCTGTAGAGCCCTGCACCCGTGGGACCAACACAAAACAGTGTGGTGCGGGACCATGGATGTAATAAGAACATTCTGAAAGAACATTCTGAAAGTTTATTGCGGGCGGGAGCGCACAGCGCGGCAGTGGGCGGTAGCGGGACTGAAGACTGCGGGAGCGGGACTGAATATTGTGTCCCGTGCAGACCTCTACCTGCTGCTGCACGTAAGCTCGGCATCAATTTCAGCGGAGATGATTAAAGTGACTTGTGGTTTCACTGCACAGGAGAAATGAAGGTAAATCAATTACCGGTTCTTTTCTGTTTTTGACCTCGTTTTAATCAGTACAGTTGCTGCCGTGTTAAAAGGCACTGTTCAGAAAGAATCTGTTCAGGTACATAAATGTACATTTACACAACAAAATCGTTCTGTATATGCAGTAAATATCTCATTTTTCAACATAGATATCAGCAGCTTATAGCCCGGTTGCGGCTTGTATAACTTTTTTCTTATTTTTTAAAAAAGTTTTTTAAAGTTTAAAGAGGGATGTGGCTTATATACCGGTGCGCTCTATAGTCCGGAAAATACAGTACAACTTGCTAAATTTTAATAACTTTGTTCATTTTAAACATGGATTGTATATAAGTTTTACATGGACTTGCCCCCCTCCCTTACAGGATTTTATTAAAGCAAAGACTGTCAGCAGGAACTAGGGCCACGGCCCAGGGGAACTGTGAGCTCCACACAGACGCACGACTTTCGGACACTGTTCTCTCAGTCAGAGGCACTAAGTTCTGGAACATTCTCCATTAAACTATAAGAGCCACTCGAACACTGGACATTTTCAAATCACACTCGAAACAGCAGCTAAAGGAAAACCAGACTTGTGAACACTTTTAGTGTAGAATTGTCGTTATTATAATTATAAATTGTTATTGTTTTCCTGTTAATTCTCTGGTGTCACCTGCCAAGGGACGACAGATGGAAATGAGCATTTTTGCTATAATCTGTCATATTTACACTGCAATGTTGTAGATGTTCATTAATATGCACTGTCCCTATTCATTAAATAAATAAATAAAATAAATAAATAAATAAGGACAAATCAGCAATGTTGATCTGCACAGCATCCGGTATAAATGGGTTAAAACAAACAACCTCTAGGTAGAATGAAGCCGTCTCAGAATGAGTAAGTAGATCATAAACCTGAAAACAAGATGAAAAACCTGATATAAGTTGGAAAATCCTGACCAGATCAGATCATGTGCAGTGTGGCCTACCATTTTAACCTCAATCAAAAAAGTTTCACTCTTCTTTTCTCAAACACGATCACAAATTTCTGGCCTGACCTGCGAAACATCAACGTTTTGTCTCACATCCTTTACTTCTCACGAAACATTCTTGCTCTTGCACCCCGACTCTTTCCTTACGTTAACTCGGCTTCATTGTGTTTCCCGCTCCTCGCTCGTCCTTTTCCCATGTAGCCTTGCATGGCGACAGTCAGTGTGCAATGTGCGTGCTCGCGGCGGCTCCTGTGCTCCATGGAAACAGATGGATGCGGCGCTGGCATGAAATCACAGAGCACGTCAACAAAGAGATCGGGATTCTACACACACAAGCACACACACACACACACACACTCCCCATTGTGAAGCCCACTATGCACTCCAGCCCGAGCGTTTCAACGATGAACCTGGGCATTTAAGGTCAGACGCTGCAGGGGAACAGGAAAAAGCAGTTTTCTGTAGATTACCCATATCATGTTGAGGATACAATGTCCACGTTTACATGAGGGCTTTAATTCTGAAGAAAAATAATGCAATTCTGAAGAAAAATGAATTCCGCTTTAAAAAGACCGCGTAAACACTTGAAAGAAAAATAATAATTCGGAAGTAAGTGAGTGGTTTATTCTGATTTTAAAGCTAAATGAATTTATTCCTTGACCATATAAACGTTTATTCTTCGTCTCTTCGGACTTTCCTCCACGTCTCTTTGGATTTGTGAGCGGGATGTGGGAGTGGGCTGAAGTGTGGCAGCCTCAGACTCAGTTTGTCTTCTTCCTCCTTCTCTGACACTCTTCCCTTCTCCTTGTTCTTTCCCTAAAGCGTGAGGAGAGAATTCTCCAGCTGCGGCTTCATTATTATCGGAACGGCCGCGGAAAAAGTTTGGATCGTGTTCGCGCGGTAACAACAAACCGAGATGACAGAAAAGCCGGGAGCAGCTGAAATGTGTGTTTTCTTCCCAAAGACGTAAATATGTTTGTGTCGCTGTCCAATCAGAACCCTTCCCGACCCCCAGACATTAAGCAGATGTAAATAAAGGCGATTTAATGTGTTTTCCATGGAAACCTCAATTCAGAATTATTATTTACATGTAAACTTGAAGGAGAATATTTTACTTCCAGACTACTAATAATTAATCGGAATTAAAAAACAAAACAAAAAACATCATGTAAACGTGGCCACTGTTTTAAAAGTTTTTATGCAGGTTTTCATACAGAAATTTGGCCTTTTAAGTGGAATATTTGCTAATAAAATCTGGTTCAGAATTCTTGAGTCATTTTCTTGTATCTAAATGAGCATTTCAGTAAAGTAAATACAGTATGACTGAGAGTGTATGTACATTTTAACATTCTGCTATTCTATAACATAAAAAAGGCTAAATAATATTTGTAAATATACATTTTTTAAACTTCCTGCCATGTTATAAAATTGTTCCCTCATCAAAAACATATCTGGAATGGCTGTACATTCAAGCACATTTAAGTAATCTCGTCATCTCTCCTGGGCCCTATTTGAACCTTCTTTGCAGTTAACTGTAAGACTCTGTGCAAGGCTCCGCCCACAAGCCTACGTCACCCATGCTCCCACATGACAATTCTCCATAAATATACAGAAAACAAAACAATACACTACAAGTTCACAAACCTGGCTCAGTGTGCAGTAGTTTCATTCGCGGAATGTGTTGTGAAAGTCCAAAACCCAAACTAAACCAGGGCTAAACTGAGACTAAACCAGGACTAATCCATGATCAGATCAGAACTAGGAACCAACAGGATGAAGCCAAAACCCAAACAACATTAAACCAGAGCTAAACCAGGACTAAACCAGGACCAAACAGGACTAAACCAAAACTCAAACAGTAAACCAGGACTAAACCAGGACTAAACCAGGGCCAAACCAGGACTAAACCAAAACCCAAACAACATTAAACCAGAGATAAACCAGGACCAAACAGGGCTAACCCAGGACCAAACAGGACTAAACCAAAACCCAAACAGGATTAAACCAGGGCTAATCCAGGACTAAACCAAAACCCAAACAGGATTAAACCAGGACCAAACAGGACTAAACCAGGACCAAACCAGGACTAAACCAAAACCCAAACAGGATTAAACCAGGGCTAAACCAGGACCAAACAGGACTAAACCAAAACCCAAACAGGATTAAACCAGGGCTAATCCAGGACTAAACCAAAACCCAAACAGGATTAAACCAGGACTAAACCAGGACCAAACAGGACTAAACCAGGACCAAACCAAGACTAAACCAAAACCCAAACAGGATTAAACCAGGGCTAACCCAGGACCAAACAGGACTAAACCAAAACCCAAACAGGATTAAACCAGGGCTAATCCAGGACTAAACCAAAACCCAAACAGGATTAAACCAGGACTAAACCAGGACCAAACAGGACTAAACCAGGACCAAACCAGGACTAAACCAAAACCCAAACAGGATTAAACCAGGGCTAAACCAGGACCAAACAGGACTAAACCAGGACCAAACAGGACTAAACCATGGCTAAACAAGGACTAAACCAGGACTAAACCAAAACCCAAACAGGATTAAACCAGGACTAAACCAGGACCAAACAGGACTAAACCAGGACCAAACCAAGACTAAACCAAAACCCAAACAGGATTAAACCAGGGCTAACCCAGGACCAAACAGGACTAAACCAAAACCCAAACAGGATTAAACCAGGGCTAATCCAGGACTAAACCAAAACCCAAACAGGATTAAACCAGGACTAAACCAGGACCAAACAGGACTAAACCAGGACCAAACCAGGACTAAACCAAAACCCAAACAGGATTAAACCAGGGCTAAACCAGGACCAAACAGGACTAAACCAGGACCAAACAGGACTAAACCATGGCTAAACAAGGACTAAACCAGGACTAAACCAAAACCCAAACAGGATTAAACCAGGACTAAACCAGGACCAAATAGGACTAAACCAGGACCAAACCAGGACTAAACCAAAACCCAAACAGGATTAAACCAGGGCTAAACCAGGACTAAACCAAAACCCAAACAGGATTAAACCAGGGCTAAACCAGGACCAAACAGGACTAAACCAGGACCAAACAGGACTAAACCATGGCTAAACAAGGACTAAACCAGGACTAAACCAAAACCCAAACAAGACTAAATCAGGGTAAAGCCAGGACTAAACCAGGACCAACCTCGGACTAAACCAAAACCCAAACAACATTCAACCAGGGCTAAATCAGGACTAAACCAGGACCAAATCAAAACCCAAACAGGATTAAACCAGGGCTAGACCAAATCCCAAACAAGACTAAATCAGGGGAATACCAGGACTAAATCCAAACAAAACACTACAACTTCACAAACCTGGCACAATGTGCAGTAGTTTCATTAACGCAGTGTGTATGAAGAGCATTTTCAAACCTTTCAAAAAATAAAAGGCAACATGGTGATCGACATATATGTGTTAGCAGTTAGTGTAGTGTAATACTTAAAAAACAAAAACATCAAAATACATTTCATGGATTAAGTCATTTGTTTTTTGTTGGGTTTAAAAATATATCTTTCCGTCTCAAATGAACAGTTTCAAGTAACCAAAAAGTCAAGTATGTTTGTTTTTTGGGGTCTTGAACTTTAAAAACTCCAACTACAAAAACATTTCTTGCATTTGACATCTTTTACCGTGAGCGCAATCTGACCCACAACTTCCAAAATAAAATGATCATTCCGCCTTTTAACACTTTTAACTTTTACACCCCCACCCGCCACCTTGTCTAAACCCTCTAAAACACCTCTGAGCGCCGCCAAACTACCCACAATGCATCTCCCCGTGTGTGTTTTCCTGCGCTCGAATTACCGCCGCCATCCAAACAGACTTCGGGCCGAGAGAAAGGCGCGTAACAGCCGCAATTAGCCTTTTGTGCTTAAAACCCATCTGATTAGCTGCGGTTGAGGCTTTTACCCGTGCGCCGCGACGCTAATGAACCGAGCAAGACACAAATCACCGACGCCGCTAATTGTGAGGCGACAGAATGGAGACGGAAAACCAAATATTGAGATCGCGGTGACTTTGTCCACTGTGTTTAAATAGCATTAAGGTAATTCTATACTTCAGTGTGCTTAATGCAAAAGGTAATGATTTGGGTTGCATTGTCTGCTGGCTAAAAAGTAGTAGGGATCTGTTATTAAAAACATATGGGAAATTTGTGTGAGAATAATACTCAAATTGTTGGTTTATTTGAGGCTTTCTTCCGGTGCGGTGTTGGCGTAATTATAGTTCGCTTTCATGGTTAGATATGATGCCATTAGAAGTGTGAGAAAATATAAAAATATCGATATATTGTGAAACTAAATTTGGTGATATGGTATCGTTATCCTGAGCTGCTGCATCGATATATAAACAAGGGTCTTTTTGGTATCTTTTAGCCTTTTTTGTATTGCAATGTTGACGTTTATTTAGGCTACGTTTATATGACGGTCTGAACAAAAGACGCAAAACTGGTGTCGCGTCTTCACTTTTTATTTCATGTTTCGATGGAATGCGAAACTTTTGCGTACGGCAATGCAAAAGTGTGGAATTGGATGGGGTATGCACGCCACGCGGCCCTCCCAGGTCACGTCCATAATCAGCGACGAACTGGTGCATCCAGAATTTGACAGAGGTAATTTCCGATCTTTCTCTGTTCACTAATAGTATCTATGTATTAGGGATGTCCCGATCCTATATTCAGTATCAGTATCGGCTCCTGTTCCGGCTCTTTTATGAGTATCGGACAGTATCAGATTCAGTCACGTGATCGGACCGATCCAGTTTTACATATTTTTGCGGCTTTACGACAGCCGTAAATCAAAACTTCGCCATGTTACTGTGTGGGACTTTTCACTACTGTGGTCACTCGTTTATCGCAGGGGTTACTTTCTAAAAATAACAGAAGTAGAAAAACCCTCTTATTTTTTCTTCTGAATTACAACCCTCCTAAAAAACGTAAAACCCCTCCACGATATGAGCGGGGAGAGGGATCGTTCCACACAAATCGGCCGCGATTTAAACAGAGGAGTGCGGCGGCTGAAAAACATAGTTATGGGGAGTTATTGGTGCTGATTTTTATCCTTATAAACAGACACGCCTCCTTCGATTACGCAGAACACAATGCGCGGGTTCTCCCTTAGCCAATCAGAACCCAGAACACAATACACTTACATGCACTGTAAAAAAACATGCAAGATTGCACTAAAAAAATCCACGAAAGCTGAACCGCGTTATAGTGAGGGACGACTGTACAACAAAACAAGAGTCAAACAACGACATGTAATCGCTGCAAACAAACAGTTTCTCATGGAGGAACCAGCAGAGCCACTTTACAGATTGTGTACAGATTTTCAGCAGTTTTTTTCTTCATGATTTGAACATGTGTTCCTTGCACCGCTCCTTCAGATCTAACTGACTTTTGTTTTTGATACCATGAGTCTACTCATTGCTTGTTCCCCAGGCTAAGTCGCTCCCCCTTCAGAGCACTATCTAATGAAACTACTGCACGTCATATTGGGTTTGTGATGTCTCATGCCTTGTGAGTAGTTTTGGACAGGCTTGTATTGCTCAAGCCTGCACAGAAAACATATAAAACCTAAATATGAAAGCACAACATGACAGAGAAAGCTCCAAAAAGTCCATTTTGTATAATACACTGTCTTTGATGTCTTCCAATTACAGTAACTTCACATTATAAATCAGTAATGTCCAGACAGTCACTCTTACAATTAGCATTCTTGAGTAGTATTTACCCTAAACACTTCTTTACTTCCATGAGTAATATTATTTTGTATCATGAAGTAACTCTTGAGTAAAACTTTTGACGTCTCTATATAATTCTGGTCAGTGATCAACTGTCTTGGACAGGTTCCTGTTGCTCAAACTTGCCTGGATGATAAATAAAGGCTCAATATGAACAACATTATAACATGCTCCAGAAAGCTCAAGTCAGTTTTGCGTCCAATTATATTAATTTCAAATGATAAATCCGTAATGTCCAAACAGTTATTCTTACAATTAAAATTCTTAAGTTCTTAAGTCTCTACCTGGCCCTACCTCACCAGTCCTGTTAAACTCCACTGTGACCTTTGACTGAGGCACAAAGCCGTGGAAATGCTGCAGCAACATCTTCTGGAACGGTTTGTTGCATCAAAACTTGAATGATCAATAAAGTATCTGTCTGTCTGTTAACATAAAATTATGACACAATAATTAAACATTTAGAGATTTAATCATGCATTGTACCTGTTTTATCATTGCACAATTCTATACATTTTGTTAAATCAGAGCCCTATTACTTTGAGTTGCTAAAACTACTTTTAAGCTCAAAATATCAGCAGCTTTATCTGATTTGCCCTAAAAGCTCAAAGGTTGTCATTAAAAAAAAAAAAACTTGATTTGTAGTTTCCCTAAAACTTCCAGCTGAGCCTACCTGAGTAACATTATTTTTTAATTTGAAGTGACTTATTTGAAGTGACTCTTTTCATTCAGATTCCTCTCTGTGATCACTTTTAATATAATAATATAATATTCCACGCTCACACACCGGCTCTTTAATAGCCCGTCGTATAGTGCACACTGTAGCCCCGCTCCATAAGGACACATGTAAACACACATACCCACACTCCATAATTACCCCAGCACGCTCACCTCTGCCCCCGTCACCTCGTCCTGTTACTATAAGACCCCCCCCAACGCACACGCACACGCACACACTTTAGCATTAGCATACCACTCCATTAAAAACAATGAGGAGTAGTTAGCGCGCGGACGGACGTATGCTAATGACCGCGCGGCAATTTACCCAAACAAAGATGGCACCATTGTCGTCGGAGGTAAAAGCGGAGAGGGGGTGACGGGATCGCTGACATGCTAACCCCGAGCTAACCGCTTTCACGCGTATGTGCGACGCCGCGCTTGCTAGGCCGCCTTTTCAGTTATTGGTAATTACTTGGTTGTGTTTTGGCATAACGCTAGCTTTATTATTGCATTGTAAACGTCAAAGCAGTGGTTAAATATTCCTGGAGTATCACTGGAAATATTTGATCAATTTTTGGGTGTCAATCCAGATTAGCCTACGTAACCTAGCCTGGTTGTAATATTATGTAATTAAAGAGGGTGTATTATGCAAAATCGATTTAGCTTCCTACCATTCTGTAATGTTCCTTCATCGAAAACATGCCTGAAGAGGTTTTTAGACGTCATCCATACATGTTTGAATAATTTAGTGATCTCTCTTGGGTCTATTCGAACCCTCCTTACTGATAGCTGTAAGATTCAATGTCATCCATGCTCCCATAAGACAATTCTCCATAAATATACAAACTGCACACAGCAACTTGAGAAACCTGCTGCAATGTGTAGGGGTGTAATGATATCCAAGTCTCCATGGTATGAAGCTCACGGTACGATATTTATTGCGATATCGTGGGAAAGTTCACGATTAGGAAGACCATTCATCTGGATTTCGGCCGGACAGTCCGGTTTTAGAGCCTTCTGTCAAGAACTCTGTTACGCGTCCTCATTTTTGGCATTTTATCCCCATTTCAGACTTTGGCCTCCACCGTTGCATCACATAATTACACAAATCTAATATTCTGAGTCGTTATAGTGATGCAATGATGTAATGGTTAGTATAGTTTGGACTTGGGTCATGGAGGCAGCCTAAAACAAGAGTTCAGAAGACGTAATGCAGTTCACACATTATTTTAGCTCAGGAAGAAATACAGGCCTTTTATATTAGCAGTTTTTCCCCTCGTCTCTGAATTCGCAACACTTAATTGGCTCTTCTTATACCCGGACATTCTGACAAATATTAACTTCATTACACAACCTGTAGTACACACTATCTAAGTTCACATATCAAGGTTTAAATGACACATGTAAAGTTTCCAGGTTGGAATAACACAAGGGTCATGTCAAAAGAACTGAAAGTACAGTTGGCTTACACAAAGAAAATAATTTTACAATTCACAATAGTAAATGAGTGTAAATGGCTTTATCTGTAGACATTGTGAATACAAGTTGTACAGGATGTAAAACCAGATAAATGTGACGAAGATGGTTCAGAGGAAACCGGACGTCAGTAAAAATGTTTCAGTATAGATAAAGGGCGGGATTCAAAAAGTGAACACTTCTTCCCATGAGCCTTTGAGATATGTTTACATATGTAAAGGGAATTCTATTATCATGTCTACACGTACATGTAAACGTGTAAGGTATTGTGTACTGTACACTGACTCTGACATACTCAATAAATTCACTTTCACCACCACAAATCCTGCACCTGCGATGCTGCGAGCAACGTTTGAAACTGTTTGCTGTTGAAAAAAAGCAAATGGCAAAAAAGGAAGAATCCTTCAAACACGCTTGGTGCTCAGAGCTTTGTTTTACCAGAGCACCAAAGGAGAATATTGAGCCTTCTGTGAGCTCTGCTGTATTTACACTGATGTGAGGAGCCAAGGAGCGTTAGAGCGACACACAGACACAGAACGCCACAAGGAGAACGCTGCAGTGCTGCACACTCTTCTTTAATGTCTTTTTTTGCCCCAACAACAACCAACACAACAGATGATAAAACCACTGCTGTGT
The DNA here is from genome assembly GCA_034769755.1 of Odontamblyopus lacepedii. NCBI lineage: Eukaryota > Metazoa > Chordata > Actinopteri > Gobiiformes > Gobiidae > Odontamblyopus > Odontamblyopus lacepedii. The sequence continues at coordinate 18,749,139 of CM068366.1, forward strand.
AACATGTGTATGTTCCTCAAAGAAATCCATCGCTCTAAAATAATGTTGTCTTCATCATGTAGCCTATGTGTGCGATATATAATCATCTCGCTTGTCTTGAAACTGATGAATAATAATAATATGTGTGAGAATTATTAATCATGATACTAATAATAGTTCCAGTAGTGTCCTCACATTTGGGCCTAAGTGTCCTAATTTTCAGAGTCATGTCGATGGTCATCCTACTCACGATATGTTAGGGAGGCTCACGATATTACGATATTCTCCATAATAACAAGACTGTCTTTCTAAAACGCTTTGATTGTCATTTTGGACAACATTTATTGTCATTAGGGATGTGACGATATCCAAATCTCTCTGTACCATATTTTCACGATATCGCTGGCTTTCAGATGACATCACAGAATTCTATAGACCAATGTTATTTAATACATATGGGGGGCAAGGAAAATTAATATTGTTAAAATGCAGACTTTTTGTTGCCATACAGTGACTTCTTGTGTCTAGACACTGATAGAAATGTTCAGGTTCAACATTTTTGAATTTACATTTGGGATATTTCATGGTAAAGTACAATGTAATTAAGAGGGAAAATTGGCTCTTGACATCATCACATTCTAGAATCTGAAAACCACCATATACATCGCACCGTACGATATTTATTGCAATATTTTGTGGAGGCTCATAAAACTGTGAATCTGCTACTTTTTCCTCTAAAAACGCCTTCACAAGACTTAATCCAAAGAATGATGATTTCAAAGTGCTTAGAAGAGTTATTTCTTCATGTCGTCTGCACTGAAACGGAGCAAAGGATCATGGTCTATGTAGTTCCCTCTGTTTTTGTTTGTTTTTAGCTATTTCTGCATCAGAACTGTTCATTTAAGCAAAGACACGTGTGATTCGATATATTGTGATGGTCCACGATATTATTGTGAGACGTCTGACGATACGATATCACCAGATTTCGGTGTAATAGTTTCAATAAGTTAACAGCCATAAAGAGGCGGGACTTGGAGCGTCAAAAGTGAAAGCGAATTATACGCACAACAAACCTGTCTTTATTTCCATGGTCAATTTCTTGCGCATCTTCAGTTTAGAAATTAAGATCTGTAAGAGATTCCTTTTTTTTTTCAAATACGGAATTTTTCACTAAACTAATATTAAAATGTCATTGCTCACTTAATATAAACACAATCACTTTCTTTTCATTTTCAAATTTTTCAGATTCTTACACCTTTTGCACTGACAAATATACACCAAGATATTTTTTAGATTTTTTAAAATTTGTCCATCAATAACTCTGAAATGTGTTCGATTTTGTGTAGCAATAATTATAAGCTTTCATTTTGCATAAACAAAGTCGCCTTGTTCAAATTTTCACTTCTGACTCGAGTCCTCAAAATAGCGGACGGTACAATTCGACAGCTTCATTTCACAATCTGAAAAATAAGCCAATGACTGACATTTCACGCTACTTCTGATCTGCATTTGTCATGAAGCTTGATACTTTTCATTTTGTTCTACAGTGTGGCCTGGTTTTGTTACCGTCTGTGGCCAGTAGGTGGGGACAGACTCACCTCACATTTCAGCTTTGGAGACGTAACGTTTTCAACAGCTTATTTTCGTTTTGACCTTATTTTCAGCAAGAGACGACACGCTAAATAACAGAAGCAGAAAGAGTAGCCAAAATAAACTCGAGTACTATTACAAAGTACAAAGTAGTGACGCAGAAAGTAAGAGTAGTTTGTAGTTTTTGGGGTAATGACTGCTGACTTGTAATTGCCAAAAAGGAGATGAAATGAGAGGAATTGTTGAAGAGTAAATGATGAAATGAGACTATTTTAATAATAATGATGTAAAATTAACTTGTAAAATCCTGTATTTTGCTTCATCCACTTCAAAGTCTAATGCACGACATGATTTTCAAGCTACACTCCAAAAAACTCACCTTTTTTAAATTCAAAGCAATGAAAGTAAATGTTAATTAAACTTAACTTAATATATTCATTTTAATGTAATGTTCAAAGCAATATGGGTATTTTTGGTGTCTGTGTCATCCCTCATTCGTCCAGGTAATGTGGTCAGGTACATTTTAATTTAACATGGTGATGTACTTTTGTATTAACTTGTATTGTTTTTGTTAAGTTGAATTGTTCTATAGGATTTCATTTACTGTGTCAACTCAAATTGAATTGATTATACAAAATTGTGTAACTGATGCAACTTATCATAACCAACATAACCAAACCACTGGTGTGAACGTCTTCTTTAACATGAGTTACACCCCCCCAAAAATGCACCTTTCTTGCACGCAGGACCTTATTTCAATTTGGTGTCTCAACTTTTTTCTATTTATTTTACGTTGAACCAAAGCAAATAATTTCACTTTTACAATTAGCTGTACAAAATATTCTTCACAAATTTAAATGTTTAAGAAAAACATATAGTCAACAGTTCAAGCTTTTGGAAATACAGTGGACTGGCTGAACAAAATTGTGTTGTTATGACAAGTGTAACTGAGTAGTAAGTGTAAATGTAACTTATCACGTGTTATGTTATAGTTAACTGTCTATGTGCTAAAAAATTAAACCTTATACGTTCTTTTTTTCAGTCTTTTCAAGTTGTTTAGATGTAAAACTTATATAAAAGCTATTTAAATGAAAAACGTAATAATATTTAGCGTCAACATTTGTTTTTGAGTCAATAGAAAAAAGTGTATTATGCTATACAAAATACAGAATATATGTGAAATTGTGTGGGTATAACACAGGAAAATGAGCACATGTTACTTATTACTTACTACATGCTACATCTTTAACTTTTATATTTATTTTTTATTAACTTTTCATTTTTTGAGGGTGCAGAAATTGGATTACGCTATATAAAACTGAGTTGACAGGATAACAGAAGTGACTGAGTAGAGAGTAGTAGAGACGAAATGTATTCCATGTTACATTTCCATACAGTTAGCCTGTCTAACCAAACCAAAAGATAATAGTGACAATATATATTTAGGGTCAAGGTTTGAAGAGTAAAGATTTGTTTGAATCTTTGACTCCCAATAAGGGATATACAGAAATGCTTTAACTGTCTGGTGTAAACTATACAAAATCGTGGGGGCAACTGGCTTTGTCCACTGATCTGGAGGTTGCCGGTCTGAATCCCGCTCCCAGTGTAAACGTCGTCGGTTGAACGGTCAGATCCGCTGACCCACAGGCTGGCGCTGCGACTCCCACACTGTCGTTGTGTCCTTAAGCAAGACACTTAACCCCCCCTCACATCCACTGTCTGCGTATGAATGTGTGTGACTGGGTGAGTAGTGAATTTACTATTTATATGCAATAGAGAAGATATTGTGTAATATCTTGAGCTCTTTTATTTCTTTTGAACCAACATTAAATTTTTTAGCATGTTCAAATAAAGTGTACTGCACAACAAAATATATATTGAACTAATTGTACAAAATTGTGTTGGTGTAACAGATGTGACTGAGTACACAGAACGTCCCACATGTAACATCTACAGTATGTTACAGTTAGCATGTGGAGCCAGATACAAAAGTGAATGTTTTAAGGCAATTTTTTTAAACGTACAGATTTTATTTTATTTTTTTTAAGATTAGATTGAACAAAGAAATACCTGAATTGACTATACAAAATTGTAGTAGATGTAGCTTATCGCATGTTACATCTATTTTATAGTTAGCACATGTAAACCAAGATCAGTGTTTTTTTATTTCATTATTTTAAGTAGATAAAAAGCAAAAAAGCTTATTGGGTTATTAAAAAAAACTTGGTTTGAATGTATGTAATTGAGTAGTCACATTAATTAAAAGTAAATCAAAAGTAAATTACCTAGGTCAAATAATAGTGTTAATAGGTTTAGGCTAGGCTGTTTACGCTAGTTTTTTAAGCATTTTTAAGTGTAAAGCTTGTTGGTTTATACAAAATTGTGTTACAAATGAATGTAATTGAATTGATTTCACTTATCACACGTTACATCTATATTATAGTTACTAAACAAACCAAGACGAGTGTTCAAAAAGATGATTTCACAATCTATTTTATGTCAATCAAAAGCAAATAATTGGATTTTAAGACGATCTACCAAAACTGCGTATATTCTTAATAATAATCAACAGTAATAATATGTGTTTAGGCTGTTTTTTTGAAGAACATAGATATTTTAAAAGCTTATTGGGTTATGCAGCAGATGTAACTTACGACATTATATCTACTACAGGCATTAACACAAAATAAATGTTAAAAAAGACGTGTTTTTTTAATTGATTCAAGCCAATTATCTACTTAAAATAATGGTATGCAAACGTGTATTTGGGCTCATTTGTTAAGCATGAAGACATTTTCAAAAGTTTATTAGGTTATGCAAAAAAAACAAAACAAAATAGTGTTGGTGTAAATTAATATCGTCAAGTAAGTCGTGCGTCTCCACCTTTGTTATCTGTGAGTGGAGTTTTCGATGCACGGGTGAGCGGTCCGAGCAGCTGTTTTTGGAGTTGACTGGCTGAGTATGGCTGACCTGCTAATCTGTGTGCTTTACCGAGTGCTGATTATACAACGGGCCGTGCACTCATCCCAAACACAAATACAGACCCCTCCTCTTCCTCCTCTTCCCTCCCCATCCCTCTCTCCTGACCCCTCCTCCACCTGCGCCTCTCCCGCCGAACGTGCGAACGCCAAATAACAAAGTCCGCGGACAAAGGAGCGACGCCAAGGTGCAACCGCGGAGATTCTTGGTCAAAGGAGGATGGAATTGTGAGCAAAATCTAAAAGTTTTTGGGACACTTTTATGACGCCACTGGTTTAGCCTTGAAAAAGACGCACTTTTTTAGTTTTTTAAGAATGATTCAGGCGTTAATTAATACTCTAACTTCTAAATAAGTATCAAAAATCACAACGAAAAACGAATAGCGAAATTAGACACTCATTTGAGCAAGTATCGATACTGAAAAAGTCACGTTCACAGGACAGAAATGAAGCTTTCCTGAATCGCTTTGAGCTACATAGACTAGTGTACGATGTAATGCTGAAAATCACATCTTCTATCGTAAATAAAGTATTTTTGACTATTTTTGTGGTATCAGAATCTGTATTGAGTTTTGAGTCTATTCCTTTTTGAAATTTTACTTGTTACGACACTAACTTTTCTAGCTCACCTCCATAAAGATGTTACTGTTTGACCTTTTTTGTTCCACAGTATGGAAATGAACTTCGTAATCACAGTCGAGACAGGTTAATAGTCAGATCTATGGAGAAGCAAACCTCATTCAAACATGGTAAGAATTCAAGTTTTTGAGGGGATTTTTAAGCTAGAAAACACCTGTAATTGAGCAGATGCAATGGAAATGGACTATAGACATAAACCGGGACGAGGGGGCTTTTTTACTCTTCCACACCTGGGATATTGTCTTGAGGAAGTTGGACTGCAGATGGCGCTGTCGTCCTGCCTCTACCGGTAGGAAGACAGCGCCAAAATCTGTAAATCAACTCAGAGTCCTGCAGGGGTTCGAGTAAATCGCAAATTTGAATGAAACGGGTGAAAAATGTTCTGTGGCGGATGCGGGTTTGGGTCGGACGCAGGAGAGCGCCGGTCTAATCTGCGCTTTATATATATAACTGTATTTAACCAGGGAAATCCCATTGAGATTAAAAACCTCTTTTTCAAGGGAGCCCTGGCCAAGAGGCAGCAAAAAGACAATTACAACACAATTAAAATTACATACAAATGAGTTAAAAACAGGTAGTAAAAAGACAATTACAACACAATTAAAATGGCATACAGATTAGTTAAAACAGGTACAGTTTATGGAGGCTGTCTCAAGTGCTCTCAGTCTGGATTTAAAGCCATTCAATGAAATAAGTTCTGTTAATTTCCAGTCCTTTTGCAGCTTGTTCCATGTCGAGGGGGCAGAGAAGACAAAAGCCCTTTTTCCCAACTCTGTGCGAACAAACGGAACAGAGCAACAACTGATCATTCGAACGCAAACTATAAGAATCAACACTTCTCTGTGTGATTAAGTTACAGATGTAGGAGGGCAGTAGTCCAAGCATGGCCTTGTAGATAAAAGTTTTACAAAACACCATGTGCGAACAAAAAACAGGGCTGTATTTTAGTGAAATGCAAAAATGCTAGTGTTTTTACAAGATGATTAAATGTAAAATCCATATGTTTGTCCCTGCACGAGCGCGTTCCCAGAAATCTCTGCCACTTTCATTTTAAAACCACACCTGCGACATCCTGCAGTAAAGCGTCTTTGTGACATGTCTGTGAAAAGCGCTATATTAATAAACTCTTACTTACTTAAACTTAAGTCTGACGTGTGGGAGCATTTTGGCAATAAACATTTGAATTTAGTTTAAGTTTTAAGTTTATTGATGTTTAAAGTGCAAACTCACACCAAAGTGTCACAGTTCACTTAGCAGTGAAAATAAAATATACAAATATTTACAACAATATTACAACAATATACAGTGGTTGACAGCAATATACAGTGGTAAAAATGAATTTAATTTTGGCTCTCGGACTGATTTTCCTTCGGGTGCGGTTCAGGTGTCGGGATGTATTTACAGCGGGTTGGATCAGGTGCAGAATTTTATTTCAGTTCTGTCGGAAAACGGGTCAGGTGTGGCTTCAGGTAGGACGGGCGGTTTGTCAAAATCAGACTCTTAATCAACTGTCAGGTACAAAAACAAACTCTTGGTCTGAAAAAAGAACCTAATAACATAACGGAAGACCCAATGAACTTCTTTGGACTATGGGCAATGGAAATATGTTTAATACCCTACTGTGGAACATTCTAGGCAAAGAAATAACATCTCCATGGAGACACTTCCTTTATACATTCTGAGCATCCAAATTATTCACCATGATGAGTTTATAAAAGCACTTTTCACAACTCTCAGACACCACTGAAGAGTTTTTACCATCACTTTGCTTACTTGTTAGCATGCTAGTTATTGACTGCTTTAACAACAACTAGGATGCTAATGCGCACTTCCTGCTTCATAATTAGATGCAGATAGTCCTCGGCACAGACTTATTTTGACCTCAATAGCTGCGCATACAATATATCTGTACTGGGGCAAGATAAAAACATATATATATAAAAATGGTATAAAATTTTTAAGTCAGAATCAGAATCAGAATGTTTTTTTTAGAATCAGAAGTGAAAGTGAAAAATATTTGAAAACTTAATAATAATTTGGATCGAGGAGGCTTTGGTTGATGAAGAAATACATAAAAATCGATAAGACGTGAGAGTAAATTGTGTGTTTTTGTAGATACGACAAAATAAATACGACAAAAAAAAACTTGAAAAACATCTACGGCACTAGTTTCTTGAATTAAAAGGAAAACAAAAAACACAGTAGCTCAGTTGGTAGCGTTCGTATTCCGATCCGAAGTTTGCCGGTTCAAATCCCGCTCCCGACGTGAACAAACAGCGTTGGCGAATCAGAATCAGAATTACTTTTATTCATCCCCGAGGGGAAATTTTCTTTGTTACAGATGCAACTGACCAAGAACATGTTAGAATCGAATTTCCAAAAATAAGATAAGATAAATACAATAAGATAAAAGATAAAAATAGTTCTCTCTAAAATGTTTTCAAAAATTATTTACATCAAGCGACATATTTGCATCTATATACGTACATGTGTGAGCAGGGATTGGAAGCGGTCAGATCCACTGGTCGCCGTTTTTTTTTTTTTTTGCGATTCCAGCTCCCATGGATGAATGGTGTTGGTGTTTCCTCGAGCAAGACACCTCCACGACCACCGCCAAGCGTCTATGCACACTTGCGTATGAGTGTGTGTGTGAATAGTGAGTGGTTCCTTGAGGTAAAGTGCCTCGAAGATGAAAAAAGCGATAGAAAACTGACTATTTACCATTTACAATCATCCATGTTGCATCTCTCGATCTATCTCCCGTCTCTTTCTCTTTTTGCTCTTCTCTCTCTCCTCTGCCCTCCCTCCTTCCCAGGGGCAGTGGTCTGATCACACAGTATAGTGCGCAGATACCCAGCTCAAACATGTCTTCTTTATCGGAGCGCACAGTGGCTCATAATCCCACACACTCGCGCGATTACTGCACCTGTCTACGGGCGGGTATCCATATCGTTGCGGGGGACTAAAATCCGCACACACGCTCGCGTCATGGGGACCTGCTTCGGGGGATTTAGAAGTGCTTTTCTGGTGGAGAGGCTGTCAAATGCTTTTTTTTTCAGTTTCTCCATGTTATCGCTTTGTCTTTGCCTGTTTTCCTACTATTTTTGAGCTATAAAACAACCTGTAATTGCAGTGACATATAGAAACAAGCAGGTGATGGATCCCAAGACAAAAAGTTACATAAAGTTCAGATATTGGTTCAAATAGGTAAAGATGAGGTAAGTAGTGGTAAAGAGTGGGTGTTATGCAAAATACATTTGTTTGTAGCATTCTACCATTTCATAAAGTTGTTCTATTTGTAAAAACATGCCTGAAGAGGTTTTAAATGTCTGAATAATTTAGCGATGTCTCTTCTGTCAAAGACTCCGCCCCCACAAGTCTACGTCACCCACGACAATTCTCCATAAATATACAAAAAACACGATGTAAAACGGTGCATAGCAACTTCACAAAGCTGACGCCATGTGCAGTCGTTTCATTATCAGGATGGACGTCGCTTGTGTTGTGATAGCGCTCTGAAGGGGGGGCGACTTAGCACGAGCAGCAAAACTCTTGAGTGTCAAAAACGGAAGCGAAACTTCTAAAACATGTTAATATGGACTCACTGGCAAATATAACATTTTCAAAGCCATTAAAGTTAACATGGTGCATAGTAACCTCCAGTTCATTATTGACATTTCTCTGTGGTCAGCTCTGGCATCATCCGACTATTACACAATTTGTCCGTCTTTTTACATGACATTATCAGTTTGCTTGGTCAACTCGTCTCACAGAAGGGGGTCTTTACATTTAATCTCGGCCAGCATGTCTCCAGGCTGTCCTTTGCTCCTATTTAAAGTTCTGTTCACACTGAAACAAATCACTGTTTCACCGTAATGGAAACGAATTGCATCCAGACACGTCATTTCTGTGTCCACGAAACAGCCTGAAACACGGGTCACATGACTAGGCTGGCATCACGACGTCACATGGGCGGTAAAAGCAAGGACGTGGAGCACCGTGTCTGAAGTTGCAGCAGCCGATTTCAAGCCAAGGAAGATGGCGAGCGTGAAAACAGTCTTTTCATGGACTGACAACGAGGTTTAGTTGTTATTGAACTGTTTCCCGTTTGTCTTGGGTTTGTTTGAACTGTTTTCCATAATAGCGTCACATGACCGGTGTCATGAACCCAGTGTCAGGGACCAAACAGAGAAAACAAGGGACAAGGTATAAAAAGAAGTTTAAATTTAATAAAGTCCAAAGTAATTTAACAGAAGAAAACCATCAACAAAAACTGGGCCCAAACTGAGGGAACTTAAAGTCAACAAAAAAAAAAAACACACAATTAACTAAAACTACTAACTCATTTAAAGCAACACAAAAACAAATCATTACACTACAGAAAATAAACACTAATAAAGTAACATTAACTAAACTAACTTAACAAAACAAACTAAATAGTGCTCCCCCTTGGCTCAGCAATGGTCTGGTCCGTCCAGCTGAAACCGAAAAAAAGGAAAAAAAACATAACTGTAAGTAAATTAAACTATGGGGTAGAAATGAAAATGTAAATATACTTTTAATAAAATACCGACACTGGAGTGGTGGCAGAGGGATCCACCACACCCAGCGAATCAAGAAGGCGCAATTCACAGTGACGTGGTCCAATAAGGACGACGACTAGAGCTCCTACGTCAGCGCATCAATGTTTTCACTCGTCCACACAGTGCTGGATCAGGTCCGTACTGAGATGAATTCGTGGGAGTTGGTGGCACCAGATCTTTTCGTCTCTGGAGCCGTTTTCCATCGGATTAGTGTGGACGAACAAATGAAAATGAATATGTACTAGTGTGGATGGGGCCTAAACCTTCTGGTGCGGAAGCAGAGTCAGGCTTGAATAGACAATACGGACGCGCAGTGTTGAGTATTAAAGTTCACCGGGTCCTGGACTGATGAAGTAACCTCTAGCGTCTCTGTCTCTCTGTACAAATCTAAGACTGGCTGGGACACTTTTTTCCTCTAACAGTGATGCGCTAAATATACGTGTTATGCTGACTTATGTTGTAACTTTAAAGATGTTCCGGCATGAATTCAAAGCATCCGGGTGACATACAGGCAAAAAATATCAGAAAGTCTATAAGCATCTATCTGAGGTTTCTGAAAGTCGGATCGAGTTTGCCCAAAGCGTTTGTATTGTCCATTTAAAAACGTTAATTTTTAGCTGACTTGATAGTTTTACTTCCGGGGATCTTCTGGAAATTCTTAGAGTTTGTATCGTAAAACAAGTAGAGTATCGAGCATCATTCAAGGTTACTGAACACAATCAGATTATAAAAAAGGATTATTGTTCACAGTGAGCAGTTAAAACCATGATACAATTTCTAATGAAAACTTAAACGGATACAGTGTTATTTTTATATAATTGACACATGAAATAAATAGCTTCTCCTCTGTGTACGTACGAGGGCCGCTAAATGACTCCTTGTAGCTGTCAGTGCATCTGTGAGTGTCCATGTGTAGTGTAAACACAATCTGCCCCTCCTCCCCCTCACACTCACACACACACACACACACACACTCACACACACGCACATTTCACCCCTCATTACCCCTTCACTCCTTCAAGAGCCTGCCCCCCTGGACCTGCCCCCGAACACAAACATATGGGCTCCACGCATTTGACATACAACTACTTAACTATGCAGAAATGCTACTTTTTCTGTTTTTAGCGCATTGAGAATAAACAAAAGATATTATTGGACAAATACACCGTTAATGTAAGGGCTGTACTCACTTTTCTTACTTACTTACTCACTTTTCTTACTGTTATATCATCTTTAATACAGCATTGTTACTTCCTGTACACTTTTGACGTAAAGGTTTGAAATGTCAACAGTACACGCACAAGTACTTACAAATTTAATTACTAGTGCTGTCAATCGATTAAAATATTTCATCTCAATTAATCTCATGCATGTCATAGTTAACTCTCGATTAATCGCACATTAATCGCACATTTTTGTCCCTTGAATAATCATTTTAATACTCTTATCAACATAGAAAAGTGGATCTTTTTTTAAAAATTGCAACTGTTTGCGACCGTGTTTGTCTGACCCATCTGCCCCAACCATGAAACTATAATAAAATCTCTTATTAAAATTGATTATAGATCCATGTTGCGGTACTGAGGGCGCTGATGTCATAACGCGGAGCCGTTTGTTTACATGTGGCAGCAGCTCGTGGATCTATACGCAGCAGCAGAGCGACGCTTTAGTGGAGAAAATAAGTCCAGCGACAGAAGTATGTTAAATAGTGAGTCAAGTATGAGTCCTGCTGCGATACGCTCCTTCCTAAACTTCTAACTAAGTATAAAAAATCACAACTAAAAACCAGTATCAAAACTAGATACTCATTTGAACAGGTATTGATACTGAAAAAGTCACATTCACAGGACAGAAATGAACGGAGCAGTGAGGACAGCCGGAGGACCGAGGCTGCAAAACTTCTGTCTCCTTATCGAAGGTCATAGATTTAATCGAAGGTAAGCGCGTATTCACTGTGTGTTTTGAAACGGACTTTATTTCGTGTTTTCCTCGTATGAATAATGTCAGCACAACAGACCGGGCTTCTCAGTTTCGTACAAATTGTTTCTCTGTAGTTTCTTTCTAATGATACAGCAGTGACCACAGCTTATGAAAAAATTAGTTCACAATAAAAAAAAGTGAACGCCCTCAAAAAAATATGAATGGCATTAACATTTTTTGCGTTAACTTGTTAATAACGCAATATTTTTGACCGCACTAATAATTACACAATCTCAAGTGTTTTCTGAATATCCAAATGTAAATGTGGTCCTGTGGTGAATCTGGGTTGGTCCAGTTCTAGTCTTGATTTAGTCCCAGTTTAGTAAAGGTTTTATATTACACAAAATCGACCCTTGTGAGCTTTAAGTCATGTTCGAATATTGTTATCTCCTCAAAAACAGACCTGGAGCTGTGTTTCGTTTCATTCACATGTTTGAGTAAATCTTTGTATTATTAATTATTACAAAAAGCTCTGTTCCACGTTGTGATGTCATGAAGCTGTAGTTTTTAAGTTAACCTTAACCTTTTACACTGGAAAAAACAATACCTAGGTAAGTTAAAATGACTTAAATTAAGAACATTTTACTTTATTTCAGTCAATTCAACTTGGCAAATAAAATGAATGTTTTTGCTTAAACATTTATATTTTATTGTATTACGCTCAAATACTAATAAATAAACACTAATGACGATGATGATAAATGTATTTTGTAATTCAAGAAACATTTAATTTGGTTGTAGTTCTTATTTTAAGTGCAAAAAGTTATTATGTACGTGTAGCAAGATGTATTTTCATATTTTAGATACAAAAAGTCTTATTCCATTGGCAGATCATTTTACTTGTCAAGTGAAATTTACTCATGATCAAACTTTCTTAATTCAAGTCATCTTAACTTGACTAGATTGTGTTTTTTGGCATGTACCTTCAACAGAATTGGTCAGTTCCAGGGCTGAAATCATGCAAATGATTCTAGTGAAGGTGTGTGGAGTTTAAAAACACAGTGGAGCACTTCCTGTATTACCACGTGACATCACTAGGTGGAGAGAAAAACCCTAAATACGCAGGATTTGTGAGTTAAAACATGTGAATGAAACAAAACGTGAGGAAACAGATCAGAAAATAGGATAATAAATAAAACGGAATGCCATACTGTGGAATATTACGGCCAAAGGAACAACATTTCCATGGAGACAAGAAGGAGTAGGGCAAATAAGAGTCAGGTTTGTGGCGATGCAAGCCCGCTCATGATAAGAACCTGTATTTTTTGATGTTTTCAGTGCTATAAAAACCTCCAAAGTGAAAAATCATGTTTATTTTAGCTTGTTTTAGCCAAAAAGTTACGTATTATGACTTTACTGATTATGATTAGAGGTAACCATATTAGTTAGCTCCACTGCGGACGAGAGGAAGCCTGAATCATTCTAAAATTCATCCTAAAACCAAATCTTCACCCTTCGTCATACGGCTAATTTAAGTGCCGTTATGATAAAGTGTTGCCCGTTTTGAAAAGATAACGACATAAATATATTTGGAAAGAATCATAAATGCAGAAATAGTCAAAGTTGGGTGTATTTTCTGCTCCTAAACGCGCTCTTTTATTGCCTCCGTCGAGTGACCTATTCTGTGATTGCGCTTGGGGGCTGTCATTGTTGCGAGGCTCCGGGAGTGAATGCCGGGGCACACGAACGCCGCTCGCTGTTTTTGTCTGCGGTGTATGTGAGCACGAGGGGCCTGTGTGCTGGCGCGCGTGGCCTTGGTGGGGGGCTGCGGGCCAGGTGTGCGTGCCCCTCCGCTGCCCGCCGCCTGATCGCAGCGCCGGAGAAAAGGGAGAGCACCTGGATGGGGAGCAGGGTGCAGCAGGTGTTTGGTAATGCTCGGAGATGAGAATAGCATGACGCGAATGCAGGTCACAGCCACATCGAGTTGTCTGAAAATATGTTTTATTGGGTTGCCGCTACTTTTGAGCGGTTTCGACTCCTCATTTCGTGCGAACAGAAATGATTAGCGTCATTATGGTTACGATTTTTTTTCTAACAAATCATTATTTTGCTTCCTGGTTGTGGTCAAATCCATCCTTGTCAAAGCCTGATCCTGCCAAACTGTAGAAGCTCCGCAGGGCCGGACTTGGTTAGTACTTGGGTTGGAGACCTGAAAGAACTGTTCTTGTCGTAAAAGTTATAGGTAAACGCACATCGCTGGTGCAAGGCTACTACAGCGAACATAGAAAGCAACAAATCCTGCACAATTACTCCCAAACTGCCTTTAATAAATGACCTGACGAAGATCCACTGATCGAAACGTTGCCAGGCTTTGTGTCACTTTCTATAAAAACTGTTGTCGTGTCCTTAGACAAGACACTTCGCTCGTATTGCTTAGTATGAAAAGAGGTGTGAGTGTTAGTGCTGGTTGGATGGCTCTATATAAAACGAATGCATTATTATTAGTATAGGCAGCAAATGAGAAATGTTACCTAGCAACCATAATCTTAATAAGGGCCTAAAACGGTCTAAATTAGACTATAGTTAAAGAGAACGCTGGAAAAAACAATATCTAGGTAAGTTAAAAAGACTTAAATTAAGAACATTTGACTTTATTTGATTCGATTCAGCTTGACAAGTTGATTTTGTTTCATATTTTAAGTGTAGTAAGATGTATTTTCATATTTTAAGTACAAAAATTCTTATTCCACTGGCAGATCATTTTACTTTTCAAGTGAAATTTACTCGAATCATGATAAAACTTTCTTAATTCAAGTCATCTTAACTTGACTAGATTTTGTTTTTTGCATAAAGGTTGAATGTATTTCCACTTCTTCTAACAAATTTAGATCATTTAGGAGACCTTTATTGTTGTGTAAATACTATATTCTCTGTAAAGTTAACATGTTTTATGAGTTTCACTTTTGTTTTTGGTGTTTGAGGCTCTATCCGACATCTGTCTTTTACAGTGGTGATAAACGGCCAGAACCGAAAGACAGCAAACATCACTGCTGTATTAAGACGGATATTGAAACACTGAAATGTGCCCACGGGACTATGAACCAGGACAAGGGGGCCTTTTTACTCTCACATACCTGGGATACTGTCCTGAAGAAGTGGGACTGCAGATGGCGCTGTGGTCCTGCCTCTGGTAGAAATAAAGCTCCAAATTCTCATCACGGCGACACCACACGACCAGTCTGAGGAAGACCACAAACTAAAAAAAGAATCTCTTACAGTCAATTATCGGACGACTAAATTAAACTAGCCAAGTATGTTAGTTAAAGGTTCTGTATTACTCAAAAGCAGAGGTGGAAAACATATTTGTAGTTAAGTAATTGTAATTAAGTAAAAGCATCTTTACTTTGCTTAATTTCTACACAAGTAAAAACAACAATCTAAAAATCTACTTGAGGAAATGTAAAAAAAAAAAAAAAAGTACTTCATTTAAAATGTAATTCGAGTAAAAGTTACCTAGTTACTTTCAATTATTTGATGTTAAAAAGGAGGAGTCATAAATCTAATCCAGCACAAGTTATTTTAATCAACTTTTAGGTGAAACATACAAACTTTGTACATTTGAAAGACACTGAGCTCCAAACACTGACTAACACTGAGCTCTAACTTTTTTTTTTAGAGATCAGCATAACAAATTTAAACAAATTAACAATTTAAGAAATTCATTGCACACTGACTGCTGATATAAGAAATGAAAAAGTCCCATGTCCTACAAAATATTCTGCCCACTGGATACTACGGCATTAGACTGTGAAGCTCTTAGACAGACAATGACTGTACAATCTGCAGTGAAAATACCATGTGCTAATTTCCGGAAAATTATGATTATTTTTTATTTATTTTTTTATTTTTTGCATTTCATTTTTTCTATCTGATTTTACTCAGTAACAAGGGTGAGTTCCGATGTAATGAAGTAAAATAATGGGGTGAAAATGTAGTAAAAGTAAGTAAATAAAAGTAAAATGACCTATTTCAAACACTACTTAAAAAACTACTCCATGACAGTAACGTGAGGAAACCTAAAGTGACTCCTGTGAGTTTCGAGCAGAAAATAGCTCAATATAGGCTATGCCATTTAACGAGAAAACAACATTCTGATTTGTTTCAAGTTTTACATGTCATTTGCATATATTACAGGCTAAAAGTTGTTGTATAAATAAGAATATGAGGTCAGACTGACATGTGCTGTACACCTGATCCCTGAGACACAGAGGAGAGGGGGAGAAAAAGAGCGAGGACAGAAAAAGAGGGAGGAGAAAGAAGGAGGTGGAGAAGCGCAAGAGAAAAGAAGCGAGAGAGGATTGATACAGAAGAGAAAGCGAGGAAATAAGGTGAGGAAGAGTGGAGACGGAGAGAGATGGAAGAAGAGAGAACGAGAGAGAATGGATGAGGACGAAAAGAGGAGGAGAGACGGACAAGAGGAGAGGAGGTGGACGAAAATCACTTCCACTACACGCTCATTACCGCCTATTCATCTGGAAGACATCTCTGCACACATGCCCCCTCCTCTTCCTCCTCTTTTCCTCTCCTCCCATCATCCCCCTCTCTCTCCTGCATCCCCATAATAAGATAAATGGCCTCTTAATGCCTTAGATATTTGCATGTTTTTTTTTTTTTTCGTTTCTTTTTTTTCGGTCTTGGCTTTCGCTCTGAAGGCCACCGCAATTATCATGTTTATCATTACCACGGGAGAGTACTTCTACTTGTCTCTATCTTCTAATGGCCGCCGATATATGCACGGTACAAGGTCTCTGCGTAAGGCCAGTTCAGGGCTCTCATTGTCGAGGTTTCTTAAGAACAACGGAAAGCAGCCACTCAATCGTTTCAAAGCTAAACGGTAAGCTAATGGAGCGAACGCTAATAAGGCTAATGCATAATACAAAAGCCATCAGGATCCTGTGTTGTGCGTATGAAGTTAGAGTGTTCAGAAAGTGGGTTTTTGCGTACCCCCTGTCCCCGCCCACTGCTCTGTGCGATTTAGGGTCGTCCAGAATATTTTGTTTTAGATTCTCTAGGCAAGGCAAAGCAAGGCAAGTTTATTTGTACAGCACAATTCGTACACAAAGTAATTCAAAGTGCTTTACAGAATAAGAAATACATTCAAATCACAATACAAACAGATCAAAACATAAATAATCATCGTAATTTAAAAATAGAGAGAGTTAGAGGGAAGAGTGTGGAATGACAAATGAAAACCTTTCAGTCATATACACAGCTAAACAGAGCTGTTTTGAGCCTGGATTTAAACAGAGTCAAAGTAGAGTCTGTCTCACATGTTCAGACTGTTCCAGGTTTTAGCTGCATGAATCTGAAACTCTGACTCCCCGAGTTTAGTCCTGACTCTGGCACCAGCAGGAGGCCGGTCCCTGAGCTCCTCACAGTGCAAATGGTTCATATCAAATCAAATCAAGGTTTATTTATAAAGCACTTTTCATAGAAAAAATGTAACACAAAGTGCTTTACAGTGATTAAAAACAATCCCACATTTCCTTCCACCCACCCAACCCCAAAGCTGCCAAACCCCACACAACCAAACAATCCAGACACACACACTCACACACATACACACACATATGAACACTCTAAAATAACAAGTAAGACATGAGGCATGTGGCACTAATATGTAGGGTTCTCTAAATTAGAACCCTACATTTGGTTCTATATCTGGCCAAAATATTTGGGTCCAAATTTTATGCAAATTCATTAATATTTAAAGGTTACTCAAGACACTTGACAAGTGCCTATACTATTAGTCAGGCTGGTGCCACCTCGTGCCTCCGCTCAATTTAATTTCTCTCCAGCAACTAGGTCAGGAATCAGAACACACTCAGCGGTTTACAAGAAACCTGGAAGTTTTAGTTGGTGCACTGTCCAATCAGGGAAGAGCTTTGAAGCCATGACGTCAAACTCAAGCACCTCTGGGTCCTTTTGTGGTGCAGCACAACAGTTCATTATGTTATATTCTAATAGCCTGGTTCATCTGCCGGTTTCATGTCATGGAAACCGTCTGACCTCGCAGTATTAGGATTCGATCGCTCGACGGTGGGCAGGTACTTTTTTTGGATTCAACCAATCACTTGCTATTTTGGAACACTCAGTGGTGTCCAAGTAATTGACCACCACAGTCAACAGCGAATCCCGTATGAAGAAGTAAACAAAGAGGTCGAGATGGATGTAGACGAAGCCATACATTTTGTGTTGAAAACGATTCCTGACATCGAGGATTTAAAGCCAGAACAAAGAGAATGTTTGGTGAATTTTATCAAGAGGAAAGACGTTATTGCCCTTCTTCCTACGGGATTTGCCATTGTGCTGGTAATTATTTGGACACCACTGAGCGTTCCGGCACATTACAGACACCACCACCAAATAACAGTGATTGGTTAAATAAAAAAGTACCGGCCTACCGTCAAGCAAACAAATGGTGCGAGGTCAGATGGTTTCCACGAAGTGAATCATACTATAACATAGTGAACCAAATAAATAAGGTGTATTCAGATAATTTGTCATTTTATTCTGCAAAAACAACTGAAACTTGCATAAAATTATTAAGAAATTCCATAAAAGTTGTTTAGAAAGTCCCTAAAAAGTTACATGAAAACGCAAAACCTCAGAACCACAAACCTTTAAAAGATCTTTTTCTTTCAAATTTCTTCCTAAATCATCTTTTGGACACTAAAACCTAATGCAGGGTTCTAATCGAGGTGATCTGAAACTTTATTTTTGACCATGCTTTGATGGACCATCCTAGTGCTCTTACTTGTGATCAAAGAAATTCAGGCCATGGGGTTCTTAAAAGTTACAAAGCCACAATCTGACCAAATCTGACAACTTTGCAATGTCCAGAATATCCCATTGTCCATATATATGTTTTTGTTTGTTTATTTTATTTGTTTTATTCTTGTATTTTTTGTATGTTCGTGTTTTTTACCATTATAGATGAAACCGACCAAACATTTGGCTGCTTAAAGAAAACATATGATGCTGTCTATCCAAGATTTTAATATTAAACCCTAACATTAGACTTAGACAAACTTTATTGATCCACAAGGAAAATTATTTGGACACAGTTTCTCACACATCACAACATATTAGAATAAAACAGAGTCAAAAATATAAATGGTAATAATACTTTCTAAATAAGTAGTAAAAAAGCAAGAGAATAATAAAAGGTACAGGTTTTCAGAAAATTTGCAGGAGTTACTGTGACACTGCTGCCACTCGCTCATGAACAGATTTTAAAATGTCATAATTTTACATTTCGGTCATTGTAAAAAACAAAAACGGCTTATTAATAAAATGAGGTCCATGGACTTCAAGCCGCAGACATTTATATTTAGGTGTTTTAAACTGATTAAAATGTCTGTGTGACATTTTTGAACCCTACATAAGACCCAGAGTCTGATTTTTATGATATTTGAAAAACTGTAAGAACAAAACAGCAACACATTTACACATGCACAGCAAAAAACTGGAGGGTTAAAATTTCAGGGTAAAATATTTCAGAGTTGTTTTTAACACAAAAATTGTTATTTTAACTATTTGAAGGTTAAATGGAGGCTCGAGTTGGGGTTATTTGCCAGAGTTGATATGGTTGAAGTTAATTCAACTTCGACTAATGTTAATTCAACTTCCTCTAGTGTTCAATCAACTTCCTCTAGTGTTCAATCAACTTCCTCTAGTGTTAATTCAACTGCCACTAGTGTTAATTCAACTTTCCATAGTGTTAATTCAACTTCCCCTAGTGTTCATTCAACTTCCACTAGTGTTAATTCAACTTCCCTTAATGTTCATTCAACTTACCCTAGTGTTAATTCAACTTCCCCTAGTGTTCATTCAACTTCCCCTAGTGTTCATTCAACTTCCCCTAGTGTTCATTCAACTTCCCTTAGTGTTAACTCAGCTTCCACTACTGTTAATTCAATTTTCACTAGTGTTCATTCAACTTCCTCTAGTGTTAATTCAACTTCCACTAGTGTTAGTTCAACTTCCACTAGTGTTAATTCAACTTCCCTTAGTGTTAATTCAACTTCCCCTAGTGTTAGTTCAACTTCCACTAGTGTTAATTCAACTTCCCCTAGTGTTCATTCAACTTCCCCTAGTGTTAATTTAACTTCCCCTAGTGTTAATTTGGCACCTCCCACCCACCACTTCAAACTCCTGCGAGAGAAGACCAGTTTGAACCAGTTTTGTACATTTCATTTTAGATTAACTCAAATAAAGTGTAAAAATAAAACACCTCTGTGTGTTGTTCAGCTAAATCAGGATAACCCTATAAAGTGTTATCTGTTTACTCTCAAAACATTAATATAACTCTTAATTTCGGGGGTTAAACAGGAACTTTGGTCCGGCATTACTTCATTACTTCATTACTTCAAAAATGTTTAATTAACTCTAGAAGAGATTGGACTCGTATAAACCCTGAGAAAATGTTACAATTGATTCTGTAAGAGTCAATTTTAACACTCCATATTTTGCTAAATGTCGCAAAAATGGTCTGTTTTACTGACTTTTTTATTACACGATGAAAAATTTGTAATACATTTCTGTGAGTAAACTACAGCAGAGGTTTCAAATGGATATCTCTAAACTTCACGTAATATTAAAAACAAAGACATACTTTGTGATTCTACTATGAAAAGACATATATGTGGAATAAAACCTGGAATGTTAAATTTCCCGACACAAAATCATTACCTCTCATCAACAATCGCCATTTTTAATTAAACAAACAAAAGAACTGTTAATCACTCACATTGTTTTGAACTTTTCCCAAAGCTTTTTAATTTAGTTTCTGTTTGTTTTTTGTTCGGCGTAAAAGGGCAAGTTCTCCAAAGTCAGACAAAAAACATATTCAGAACTCTTAGATTGCGACCCTTGTGTCTTTAACGAAGATGCGGGGGAAAAAAATCACTTTAATACTAATCATAATTGAAAACGCTGCAAAACATGGCATTGGACGTCGTGGAGCGGCCGGATGTCATTGAAATTAAGTGCGTCGCTTTATGAGAGCTTCATTCAACTTGTGGCGATATTTTCCAATCATCTTTCACAAGACACCGATGCCGTGCGGTGAAAAGCCTATTCAAACACTGTACGCACGCTATTATTCGTCCGATCTTAAGGACAAACAGCAGATTAGAGAGACACATTAGCTAAAGGTCATCCCCCCGCTGCTACTCTGCTCCGGGTACGTCACCTGCACAGTTCCGTGGAAATGCAAAGTTAGAATTGTACTCCGGAACGTTCTTCGTGGAGGTGTGCACGTTTTAAGTCATGCGGCGGAAGATGGTTGATACTTTGCAGCTGATGTCGTCAGTGTTCAAGACCTAAGGGCAATTTTAGTATATTTGTCGTCGCCTGGATTTTTTTCCCTTAATTTTGCGATTAAAACTCCCACTGTTACCCACTAATGAAGTGTTATATGTCCTTTTTTTCAGTACAACCTGTTATTTCACAATCTGCGTCTGTAATTGTGTCATATGACTGTAATAAAAGCTATACGACCAGAAATACAAATGGACATTAAAAAATGCTTAATTTAAGGTCTTAGCTACAAAAGTGCAAAATATCAAATCTGTAAGTAAACTAAAAATATCCTTATTGCCTCAAAACAAAGCAAAATGTGTAAATGCCCCATCACTTTCCTGGTACAGTCATGGAAACAGCTCCTGTCAGGTCCAGGCCCAGAGTCACATCACTTCCTGTATTTCCATGGTGGAAATTACATTTGGATTTGGACATTTAGACTGAAATAAACCAAATAAAATAAAATAAAAATAGCAAGGAAGGCGCAGTTACGCACACCAAGACGCGTAATTTGCCATTTATTTGAGAAATAACTGCACTTAGATCGGATTTTTAAATTGTTACGAACATAAACGCTCAGAGTAATAACCATCTTGACTCACTTCACTCTTTGGCAAAGTTTGAGCCAATCAAAATGGACGGCGCACATGAGTTTGGCGGAAAACAAAGTTCCTATTGGACACTCTTCACACTTTTCCCTACATCACATGTGTCAAACATGCAGCCCGGGGGCCAGATCCGGCCCTCCAAGACCTTTAATCTGGCCCTCGGCTGATTTTTCTATTAAAATACTTAAAATTTTCAGATTTTTCTGTTAATTTTCTGCACCGTTTAGCATAGCAGCGTCTCCGGCGTTTCTGTGCGTTGCGACTCCCACCAGAGCAGCACAAATGAAGACTTTCCTCTTTCCAAACGCTCTTAAAGGACGATCGTTTTGACTGTCGACCGTGACCCTCATCAGCAAAATGTCAAAAAATGAGAAAAGCAGATGCTGAGTTCAGGATTTCCCAAGAAAAATAGTCTAATTCTTATTTGTTGACAGAGGTGAATGGGAAATCTGTGCTCAGTGTGTTTGGAACAAGTGGCGTTGCTCGAGGAATATAATCTTAAACACCACTACGAGACACGGAGAAAAATACAATAACTTGAAGAGAGAACTGAGTTTTCTGATCCGGCCCTTTTGGGATCAAAGTAGGCTGCATACGGCCCCCGGACCAAAATGAGTTTGACACCCCTGCCCTACATAAATGAAATATGCTTAGGAATTCGCAAAATTCCATCAAAAAACGTCAAAAAAGTAAGTTTCTATCGTTTATGGTTGGAAAGTTATACGCAGTTATATAAAACATATTCCCAGGTATCATATACGATACCGTCGGGAAGCATTAGCCACCAGTTTTTCAGTTAGTCACTCTCATCTTTTTATCGAAAATCAAACACCTAAACCAGACCATGAACACTCGTATTGATCACAGGCTGCTGAAAATGTGTTCTTTAAATCCATTTAGTATTTGTTTCTCGAGTTTAAAACTGTACATTGTGTCTCCATGGTAACCTCTGAACATTCGGCCCATAGAGATAAATGTAGAACACCCCCAGCGTCAAAACTAACAAAACTTAACAAAGACGAGTGGGTCTGGACCAGTATACAGTCTCCAGATTCCGGCAGTACAAATAAGCCAAACTTTAACATATAAACACTTAAATCTATCAGAGAATGACTTAAAAGTAGTGAAATGATCTGTCCATGCAGCAAGATCATTTTACTGGACAAGTTCTCTGAAAAGAAACAACCTCTAGACTAGAATTAAGCAGCCTCAGAACTAGTAAGTCAATAATAAATCTGAAAACAAGATGAAGAACCTGATAAAAGTTCAAATCTTGGCCAGATCAGAGAAATTTGCAGTGAGAGAGTGTGACTGAAGAGGCAGATTAACCAGACACGTAAAAAGGTGAAAAAAAACCCCAAAAAAACTACTATCAGAATCAAGAGAAGCACCAAATTTATTTATCTCAAGTAAAAGAAGTGATATATATATATTGTCTTGAATGATTTGAAAGTTTTGGAGAGGATTTCTTCTGTATTTGAGAGACTCGTGCTACAAATGAGCGGCTGTACTGTAGTTGGACAGAGGTTTGTTATGGTCCCATTACAGACACTTCTGGATTTAAACCGAATGTAGAAAGGAAGTTTTTTCAGTGCAATAAACAACCAATTATTTCTATCTATTTTTGGATAAAAAAGTTAGATACCGTGTAACTTTTGGAAGATGATCCAGCACTTGAACCGCACCAGGGTTCCACGCAGCTATTCCGACATGCCGCTATTTGGACATCGATGTCTTAATTGTCGGATTAGCGGCATTAACATTATTTTTCAAGCGTCCCACTACTTCAACTTTTTTTTTTTTCATTGTCAGAGTGGCGGGACTTTACTATTTTTCAAACATTCCGCTTTTCCGACATAGATAATGGTCATGGGCTACTGTGTGTGTCGGTTTTGTGTGTGACTTGATCATTGTTGAGATTAAGAACATTGAAGCACAACGAGAGACGATCGCAACTCTCTCTCTCTCTCAAAAAAAAAATTCTCATAAATACATCTCTCAAATACAGAAAGAAAAATAACAAAAAGTTAACACCCACACCCATGCAAAAGTATTAAAATCCTTTTTTTACTATACTGTTTGAATTTGATTTGTTGAGATAGTACTTCTACATTTGTCAAGTGGCAGTTTGTGATGAAAAGCTGAAAGAATTGTTTTTTTTTTTAAATTACATGAAGTTGTGATGAGGAATCCCTCTAATGACATGAACACAAAAGATGTCATCAAAATGCAGGAGGACATTGTTCTGACAACTGAAACCTTTATTAAAAGTGCTTGTCAGTGTGTATTTTTAGTTGTGGCCCTTGTTAACCCTGTGCAGTTTCTAGGTAACTGTTAGAATGGCCTTCATGTAACCAGTATGTGCTGCTGTCAAAGTAGGGAAAACTAACAACGATGTTCCAAGAATCCGCCGCCTAGTCCGACATGTTCCCTCAGCTCTATGTTCCCTCAGCCCTATGTTCCCTCAGCCCTATGTTCCCTCAGCTCTATGTTCCCTCTATGTTCCCTCAGCTCTATGTTCCCTCAGCTCTATGTTCCCTCTATGTTCCCTCAGCTCTATGTTCCCTCAGCTCTATGTTCCCTCTATGTTCTCTCAGTTCTATGTTCCCTCAGCTCTATGTTCCCTCAGTTCTATGTTCCCTCAGCCCTATGTTCCCTCAGCCCTATGTTCCCTCAGCCCTATGTTCCCTCAGCTCCATGTTCCCTCAGCTCTATGTTCCCTCAGCTCTATGTTCCCTCAGCTCTATGTTCCCTCAGCTCTATGTTCCCTCAGCCCTATGTTCCCTCAGCTCTATGTTCCCTCTATGTTCCCTCAGCTCCATGTTCCCTCAGCTCTATGTTCCCTCAGCCCTATATTCCCTCAGCTCTATGTTCCCTCAGCCCTATGTTCCCTCAGCCCTATGTTCCCTCAGCCCTATGTTCCCTCAGCTCTATGTTCCCTCTATGTTCCCTCAGCTCTATGTTCCCTCAGCTCTATGTTCCCTCTATGTTCCCTCAGTTCTATGTTCCCTCAGCTCTATGTTCCCTCAGCTCTATGTTCCCTCTATGTTCCCTCAGCCCTATGTTCCCTCAGCTCTATGTTCCCTCAGCCCTATGTTCCCTCAGCTCTATGTTCCCTCAGCTCTATGTTCCCTCAGCCCTATGTTCCCTCAGCTCTATGTTCCCTCAGCCCTATGTTCCCTCAGCTCTATGTTCCCTCAGCTCTATGTTCCCTCAGCTCTATGTTCCCTCAGTTCTATGTTCCCTCAGCTCTATGTTCCCTCAGCCCACCTCAAGGTGCAAAGGACCCTAGATTGAAATGACTCTGAATCATCTCTTTAAATGTGATATAAAAATAAAAATAACTTGACTTAGAGTTAAATTTTGAGAAATTTTTTAGAAAAATCTTAGAAATGAGGGAACATAGGGCTGACCCCGCTATTCCAACATGTCACCCAGGTGCATCTCTCGCTACTTTAGATTCGTTTTAGATGAGATATTTTCCAGAAGGCTGGCCAATGCTCTTTTTTAAAATGCATGACTGTTTCCTATGGCGACCAGTTAGGACATTGTCCTACTGTCTGATCTCCTCCGTGGCTAAAGTATTCTCTAATCAAGCATCTTATGATATATGGAAACGCAAAGTATAATAGGCTATCACGTTAATGTTATTCATGTCGGAAAAGTGCCGCTACTCTGACAATAAAAAAAAAAAAGTAGTAGGACGTTTGAAAAATAATGTTGCAGCTACTCCAACATTTAGATGTCAATGTCTAAATAGAGGCATGTAGCTGTTATTTAGGAAAAAAAAGAATGTCTATGAAAAAAACTAATGCGAAATTTAGTTTCAAAACTTCATGGTCTGTATCCGTTTTCATATATAGGCCTACTGAGCTAACTGTGGCGTTTGTGTATGAAACAAAATCCAACTCCAGCTACATTTCTGACCACACAATATAACATTACAACATGATTAAAAACTATAAAAAGTCTGTTTAGCATATTACAAGATCTTTAAGCCCGGCTAACTTTGGCGTGCGCTACAGCTGGCAGCGGCGTCGACAGGTGGGCAGGCAGCTCTTCCTTCCAGATAGCGCGACGGCCTCCCAAATGTCCCTCCCTGGCACCCTTACCCCTCCTCGCCCCTCCTTCCCTCATCTCGTTAGCTGCTGTGTTTTAACGCGCTGCCCCAATCTGGTCCGACATATGCCGACGCGCATCTGGCACCCCCGCAAACGCTACGCCCGAGCTCCCAAGAAATAGTCCCGCGTAAATACTGCAAATTAGTGAGCGCAAATGGCCTTTTATGAAGTCTTCTGTCACTAAAAATGTTTTCAAACGCCGGCGCTTATTCTCGGCGTGATGTGCATCTGGTGTGGCGAGGAAACAACGTAAAAACAAATGGATCGCAAGCTGTCAGATCCACGGTTTCATGAGGTCTTTGTACAGGCGGTGTGTTACTGTGGTGTGAGTTGCAAATGAAGATGTGCTGGTGTGGAGAGAGGGAGAAGAGGAATGAAGAGGGGAAAAAAGAAGAGAATGGAAGAAGAAAGAGATAGAAAGTAGGACTGCACGATTTTGCCTTTAGAGTTGCAATAGTCCCAAAAAATGTGACATCATTTCGCAGGCCAATAATTTTGGAAATTCTTTATTGAAGTAACCTAAAATTTTCACAGAATGTATAGAAACAGGTCGAGATTTTATATTGAATGTTTCATATTTTGTTCTGTTTTCAGACTGAGCCGTTCAGATCTGCCTTGTTTGGTCCGTTTGCTCCTTTGGTTCGGACCGAACTCTGGACCCGATCCAACACAGTTGTTTTTTTGTACATAATGAGCTCCCGTCGTATGTCGAGCATTATGGGAAACAGAGGTTTACCTGAGACCAGAGAATCGCTCAGAGTGACGACACCGAGCAGTATATACTAATATAATTCGAACTTCATACCTGTTACGTCTTGCGTGAAGAAGAGCAACTGTCAGAACATGACGTGCACATGAGCGCTCTCCCCCGTAGCCGCCTTGCCCTTCGTCTTCGTGAGAAATGACTTCTACCATATTGTGAACCTGACGTTACATCAAACGCTCTCGCTGCTCAAACATTTGTGCAAACGTCTGCATAGTAAAATCCATATTACTATGACAGTAACAAAAACAACGCGCAAAATTGCCATGATTCTCTCCTTTCATCGACTTGGCGCTATAACCGACACTGCTCATTTCTGTCCAATGGCTGGACGAACTCAGCACACGTGGTTTTGTTTACAGAGTTTGGTCCACTTACAAAAATGTACAATGTGAATGTGAACTGCACCAAGATTTTTTAAAAAAAAGGTCCAGCCCAAAGCAAGTGAACTATCGGACTTTCCTGATGTGAATACACCCTAACTGTGACATAACAATCTTTATTTACTGCTAACTGAAACAGGAAACTATGAGAGTACTACTGTGACATATCTTTCAGAGCTCTTTCTCTATACTAACTATAATAACTCTAACTAACTACTACAGAGAAAAAAGAAAATAGAGGAAGGACCAACCAAAAAAACACAGTACAGACATAATGACAAGACATTGCACCCAGGGAGGAAAGGGGGAAGTGGATAGAGTCCTGGAGGCAGGTAGTATCCATATCCTACAGCCAGGGGCGCTGAATACAGCAGACACACCCACCATGCTGGGTGGTGCAAAAAGCTGCAAAGGTGTAGAAAAACTGTAGGTAGGAGAAGAGCAAAATTTGGAAAAACTTCACCAACTGTGAAAAATGTAAAGAGAAAGGTGCTTATGCAGGGATAAAGGATCTGGTAGAACAACATCAACATCAGATGAGAAGGTCGAGCAAGTTTGTGAAAGAAGTCCATAAGGAGAACAAGTTTGGAAAACCAGATTCCTCGATTGACGGTTTGACGTTTCTTCACGTTTCTGTCGCATTTCAACAAAGAATTCTTGACATTTTCGCTTCGTCATCTGCTTTTAAAGTCTGAAGAAACTGCAGACGGTCGGGTTTTATTTCCAATCGTTTCCTCAGGATTCGCCAAACCGTCATTCACCTCACAGTCTTGGGTGACTGTGTGTGAGCAGATTCTAAGACGCAAAATGACTTCTCTTTGAGAGTGAACAGCTCAACCTGAAAACAGAACAAAAATAAAACATTCAGTATGAACTCTTGATCTGTTTCTGTACATTCTTTGAAAATTTGAGGTTATTTCAACAAGAATTGCCAAAATTATTGTCCTGCGAAATGATGTTTTTGGGACACCCTGTACATTTCGAAGTTAAGATAAGGAGGCAGAAAGGGAGCGATACATAGATCAGAAAATAGAAGAGAGAGTAGGGAAGGAAAAGTGAGAAAGAGGAAAGATAGAAAGAGAAAGAAAGAAAAAGGACAGAGGATTGATTCAGTTATAGAGAAATGTATGAAGAAACGAAAGAAAGGAGAAAGCGAGGGGTGCATGGGAGATGGAGAGAAAGGAAACAGAGAGAGTAAGGAGAGAGGGAGGAGCAGTGTCTGGTGCCAGGGCCCTCTGCTCTCGGTCCATCTGCTGAGGCCCCCAGGCAGGACCAAGGTCACTCTCTCTGCTGCCCAACAGACCAAGAGGAGGAACATCGGCACACATGGAGCAAGAACTGTGGCCACTCTGCATCTAACTACAGTACGACTAGACCTGGACTAGACCTGGACCAAACCTGGACCAAGCCAAGTCCACATCAGGACCACAAACGAATCAGTGATGGTGATGATATGGGTTAAAATAAGTAAAAGGTACAGAAAGTAAAATTAGAGTCATACTTTTTTCTAGGAGCTTTAACTCATCTTGATTGCTGTTTTTGCAGTTTAGTTGTAGCACAGTTAATTTGTCTAACTTTTAAATAGAGTCAGGTGTGCTCATGCTAAGTCAGAGTCAGGTTTGTGGACATGCAGCCTGCACATAGTAAGGATGCATACAGTATTTTTCAGGTTTTTCTGAATCATTTTCCAGAAAATAAATGGGAGTCATTGGCCACGTTTATATATTGTTTTTGAATTCTGAATTAATTGTTCTGAATTAAATAGTTCGGATTTAGAACATTCTCCTTTGAGTTTTCTGGAATTCTGAATTGAGGTTTCCACGTTAAATCATCTTTATTTAATTCCGCTCAACATCTGGGGGTGGGGAAGGGTTCTGATTGGACAGCGACACTAACATATTTACGTCTTTGGGAAGAAAACACACACTTTAGCTGCTCCCGGCTTTTCCGTCATCTCGGTTTGTCGTTACGCCGCCGACACAAACACGATCCGAACTTTTTCCGTGGCCGTTCCGATGATAATGAAGCAGCAGCTGGAGAATTCTCTCCTCACGCTTTACGTCTGTGAGCTGAGGAGGAGAAGGGAAGAGTGTTGGAGAAGGAGGAAGAAGACAAACTGAGTCTGAGGCTGCCACACCTCAGCCCACTCCCACATCCCGCTCACAAATCCAAAGAACAGTGGAGGAAAGTCCGAAGCCATGAATGGTGGAGCTGGATCAAAGGGCGACCCAACGAGCACGAACAACCAGGATTATTTTGAAGAAGAATAAACGTTTACATGATCGAGGAATAAATTCATTCGACTTTAAAATTGGAATAAACCCCCCACTTATTTTGGAATTAAGTTTAATTCCAAATAATAATTTTCTTTAGTTAATAAGTGTTTACATGGTGTTTTTAAGGCATTTTTATTCTGAATTATATCATGTTTATACCGAAATAAAGCTCTCATGTAAACGTGGCAATTGTAATGTCTCTAAAAAGGACTTTCTGACTACACATATCTCCTTGCAAACACAAACTTGGATGACAGTGTACAAACCTTTAGAATACACCAGTCTTTTATATATTCTGATTTAGAAATTTCCCAGTGACTTTCTATCAACTGCTCAAAAAAATTCCTTTATACGGTTGAGCGGGGTCACCTCTCCATGGATCTGACCTGTAACTTGGCCTGTAATATCTCTGTGAAGACAAGAAGGGGACAAAAGGGAAAAATTACACAGTACATAGGGGTCCATATTACACTATAATCTGATCTATTATATGTTGTTTCCTCGTCACAAATATTATTACGAGTTATTATATCTAACACACAAACCTTGTATATTCTTCTCTGAGTTCTTCTCTCAAATGGAAAATGCTCTGTTCCACCTTGTGATGTCATGTGGTGATACAAGAAGTGCTCTGCTGTGCTTTTAAACCTGATCCACTTTCACCAGTATCATCAGTATGGATGATTTCAGCCCTGGAATCGCCAATCTCCACTGAAAGAAAGGTAAAAAAGTAGCTGCTGAACTTGAAAACAACCACTTCATGACATCACAAGGTGGAACAGAGCATTTTGAGCTTTGGAGATGTAGACAGAGTAATAATAAAGGGTTACTGAAACGTTTGAATGAAACAAAACACAACTCCGGGCATGTTTTGGAAGTTAACAACATTTTAACACGATTTAAAACTCAAAAGAGTCGATTTTTGCCCATAATTTAGGACCTTTAACTCATCTAGATTGTTCTTTTTGCAGTTTAGTTGCAGCGCAGTTCACTTCTCTTACTTTCAAACTTAAAATTACATACTATTGTCCATTAATTAACACTTCGGAGCAGGTCACGTCAACATTTCGTAACTCAACTAAATAATAACAATTAATACCTTCATCTTGGGGTCGTCAGGTGGACAGGGGTTACCGGGACAACACTTGCGTTAACGTCACTTCACTCCGCGTTGCATTTTTATAATTAGCCCGACTTATTAGCATTTCCTTTCGCGATGACAAGCTGAAAATGAGGTTAGCGGCCGGGGTTAGATCAGATCTGCGCCGCTTTACTTACTCATTCGTGTGCTAGGCGTATCGGCCAATCGAACGGGCGCCTCGAAGGAAGCGCAGATAAGGTCGGAGATGGCTTCACCTTGAGACAAGCGAAGCAGCCAAACGCGTACGGACGCACCTGCTCGCCGGCTGTGACCCGCGCCTCCGTAAGTTGACAAAAATGGCTGTTACTTCGCCGGTGAATGAGCGGATTAATTAGGAAACACAAAGGAGACGCAACCTTTGGCTCCCTTCCACTTGCATGTCGAGTGAAAGAGAAAAAAAAAACCTGGTGACTTTCTTTGCACCGCAGAGAATTCCAAGCACGAGTTTATTGTGGTGACAGGTACAGACTGGAGGTCGGAATGAAACAATGGAATTCCACAGTCTAAAATCACTAATTACAACCTAGTTAAAGGGCGTATATTACAGCATTTTCTGATCTGTTATAATTAGTGCAGTCAAAAATATGGCGTTATTATTATATGGCGAGTTAATACAAAACAATTTTAACGCCGTTCATTTTTTTATCGTGAGATTAACGCTCTTTGTGACCCAGCGAGCTGGAGTCACTGCTTAGAAAAACTACAGGAAAACGATTTGTACAAAACTGAGAAGTCCTGTCAGATGTGCTGATGTTATTCATACGAGGAAAACATGAAATAAAGTCCAAAACATATGACGAATCCATGCCTTACCTTCGATAAGGACTGTGGAGAGAGAGAAGTTTTGCAGCCTCTCTTCTGCTCCGCACTGTTATTATATATGTAACCATGACTCATATCTTTCTCTCTATTTAATAGATATTTCTGGCGCTGGACTTATTTTCTCCCTCTAAAACCATTAGCTCTGCTGCGGCATGTAAACAAACAGCGCCGTAACTGAAGATTAGTGGACATCCCTCAGTCATGAGAACTACCTCAGGGTCACAGCACATTATTTCAGCCACAGTGAGAGCTTCATTCGCTTTGACTGTTCTGAAGACAGAAGAGGCACTTCGCTCACACTGTTCCCGAGCACTTCATCAAAGTGGAACATAAGAGTGGAACACTGAACACAAAGTAAAAAAATTATTAAAAATTGCACAAAGCATATCCACTTTTCTATGTTAAGAGCATTAAAATGATGATTCAAGGAACAAAAATGTGCGATTAATTTGTGATTAATCATGAGTTTATTATGTTCATGAGATTAATAGTGATGAAATATTTTAATCGCTTGACGACCCTAATTATAATGTTTCCTCATCACAAACGATCCTGGACTTGCATTTTGTTTCTTTCTAATAACAGGAAGTGCTCCACTGTGTTATTATTATTATTTTTTTGTAACTCCATACACTTTTCCTAGAATCATTTGGAGGATTTCAGCTCTGGAATTTCACATTTCTACTGAACAGTAATTAAATGTAGGTCTTCTCATGAGCTTTGGAAATGAAGACAGACTAATACTAAAGGGTTACTCAAAGAAGGGTGAATGAAACAAAACACAACTCCAGGTCTGATTTTAAGAAAGTAAAAACATTATAACATGACTTAAAGCTCAAATGAGTCAAATTTGTGTAATATATGACCTTTTAACTTGTAACTAGATGGCTGTTTATGAATTTATTTTATTGAACGTTAGATTGCTCAAATAAAATTGTCCCAAAATAATACCTAACAGTATCAAACAGAAGAGTGCTGTTTTTTCTGTGTTTTTCTGTTCCGTGTCTGTGTTTTTTTTCCCAGATCTGAACACGCACTTACCTAATTACGAGCTGTGTGCGCTCTGTGTTGTGTCTCCCTCTCCTCGGTCCGTCAAGTGTTACTGTGCTGATGCTAATGTGAGCGATTAGCCGTGAGTGGCTCGTCTCTGGCGGCGGGCCCGTGCGGTGGTCCCCCCGGGCGAGCTGCGTCTCCGGACCCACACCGGGATCCGCTCAGTGTCGGTGTTTGGATTCTCCGCTCATCCAGACTGCACCGACAAGACGCACGATTCCACACAGTTACCACACACTTATGGACTGATATGCCGTGCTTTTCGGAACATAAGGCGCACTTAAAATCCATTATTTTGCTCAAAAATCGTCAGTGCACCTTATAATCCGGAGCGATTTATGTATGCGAAAATACCCGTTCATTGATCTAGCGCCTTCTTTTTCTTTCTGTTTACCAATTTCTACATTTTATAAACACAGACGACATGAAATATATGCTGCAAGATATATGGAATTATGAAGTAAATAAATAACATTTAAATAACTATATATATATTAGGTACGGTACGATATTTATCCCGATATCGTGGAGGCTCACGATATTACGATAGTCTACATAATAACAAGACTGACATTCTAAAATGCTTTGACCAGTCATTTGGTACAACATTTATTGTCATCGGGGATGGAATGATATCAAAATCTCTCTGTACCATATTTTCATCACATACATCTCACGCTACGGTATTTATTGTAATATTTTGTGTTGAATCTGCTCCTTTTTCCTCTCAAAATGTCTTCACAAGACTTAATCCAAAGAATGAAGATTTCAAAGTGCTTAGAACAGTTATTTCTTCATGTCGTCTGCACTGAAACGGAGCAAAGGATCATGTATCTCGGGGTCTTGTTCACGAGTGAGGGGAGGATGGAGCGTGAGATTGACAGGCGGATTGGTGCAGTGTCGGCAGTGATGCGGTCGCTGCATCAGACCATTGTGGTGAAGACGTTCCTACCCTCACCTATGGTCATGAGCTCTGGGTAATGACCGAAAGGACGAGATCGCGGATACAAGCGGCCGAAATGAGTTTCCTCCGCAGAGTGGCCGGGCGCTCCCTTAGAGATAGGGTGAGGAGCTCGGTCACACGGGAGGAGCTTGGAGTAGAGTCACTGCTCCTCCACGTCGAGAGGAGCCAGTTGAGGTGGCTCGGGCATCTGGTCCGGATGCCTCCTGGACGCCTCCCTCGGGAGGTGTTCCGGGCATGTCCCACCAGTAGGAGGCCCCGGGGAAGACCCAGGACACACTGGAGGGACTCTGTCTCTCGGGGTCTGTCTGGAGGAGCTGGAGGAAGTGGCTGGGGAGAAGGAAGCTTGGGAGCCCCTGCTTAGACTGCTGCCCCCACGACCCGGCCCCGGATAAGCGGGTGAAGATGGATGGATGGATATTCAAATCAAGTATCCACCCTTTGTTTCGCTGGCACCGTTGTAAACCCTTGGCTGTCTCTCAATGATCTTCTGGATGAAGTCTCCTGAAATGGTTTTCACTTCACAGCTCTGCCGCATCAGGGTCAAGAAATGAAAGTGTTTGATATTTTGCCCAAAATTCTTTAAAAAATCATTAAATCTAGATCTAGTACTTGCTCTCTTTGGAGTGAATTCGGAAGCTGTTCAACAATCAAACCCTCAAATCAGTCTGGTACGTTTTGTGATGCTTTTAGGACGCACTGTAGATTAATCTGGCTAAATTGGAAACAAACAACACCCCCATCTCATTTGATCGTTATGAAACACATACAATTAGAAAAAAATAACGCAAATTTGAGAATATTTTCTTCTACATCTCTAAATTGGGCTGAAAAAGATATTATGAAGTATCCTCTTGTTCACTGTTTTTGTTTGTTTGTCTGGTTTTGCTTTGTTTTATTTATAATCTATGTTATATTGTCTAATCTATATATATGCTTGATTTATGAAAAAATTCAATAAAAAAATTATTTAAAATAAGAAGAAATGCGAAAATGCAAAGCAGTGATCAAAGCGAATATAAAAATCTAAAAGAAACATTTTTGAGTTGCATTGAGTTTATACTACATTCCACATCTGTCATTCACGGCTTTGACGTCTTCAGTGAAAAGCGACAATGTAAAGCCGGGCTGTGCGAACCTTTTTCACTGAGGGCCACATATTGAAACTTACACAGAGCAAAGAGACACAGACGACAGAAAAGAGAATCTTTCAAAACGCTGCATTTCACGTAAGTCTGACTAAGCCACAGCACCTTCAGTCAGGCTTCAAACGAGTTTTTCCTATGTATCGCATCAAAATGTTTGCTGTTTGCCAACCTTTTTTTTTTTTTTCCTAGGGCTGCACTTCAGAAAGGTTTGGCCAAAATGTAAAATATAAATACTGAAATCTATCTTAAAATAAACAACCTCTAGACTAGAATGAAGCAGTCTCTGGTCTAGTAAGTGGACGATAAATCTGAAAACAAGATGAATAACCTGATATAAGTTTGAAAATCTTGGCCAGATCAGAGAAATTTGCAGTGCCATAGTCTGGACAGCCCTGATGTAAAGAATCATAGAAATAAAGAAGAAAAATAAATGAAAAGTCTGTGTTTTTATTACAAACTATTGCAATCTGACATAGATGTTAAACTAGACAGCGACGTGAGTAAACCTTCTGTTTTGTATCTATTCATAATATAGTATCTCAAAGTATAACTTTTGACTGGAAAAAAAACGCTTTCAAGCAAAATTAAGAAGATAATTTGTTCCATTAGATTCTGAGTTTTGAATTTCTCAAGTTGAATTTTTTAACTATGAAAAAAGCTGTTTGTTATTTTTATTCAGATTTTTTGTTGCTGAAATTTGAAATATACTTTTTCTTTATGTTTCAAGTAAAAAAAATCATAATTCAGCACAGAATTTTTCAATTTCCGAATTTTAAATATCCAGTGCATATATTTTCAAGCCTTCAAATTCAGTGTGAAATTTGCAGTAAAAATTTTCACAGCAAAGATTCAAGATGTCAAGGCAGAAGCAATTGATCCTGTGTGAGTGAGGAGGACTGAGGCTGTTTCCTACTGGCCGGCCTCATCTGTGGGCGGGGCTACACTTAAGAAATCAAATAGGCCTATCTAACAACAGAAACTAAACAAGTAAGGTCTTGTTTCAGAGTAATTTCATGGTATCTAACTCCTCCCTCTTGCAGGCAGATTTAAGGCAGTGTCCTCCAACATTCTGTACCAAACGTATTCAACCAAATAAAGTCCAGCTGACAAATTGAACTCACTCCTTTGCCAAATCAAAGCAATGAGGTTTTGATGAGGCTAATTCTGACCAATCAGATCGCTTCACTGCACTGTTTCCTGCTTGTTACTAAATTAGATCACTTTGGATCAATTGCTTCTGCCTTGGCATCTTGTATCTTTCCTGCAAATTTTACACTCTGAACCTTTTTGAATTTGAGAGCTTGAAAATATTGGTGCTGAATATTTAAAACCATTTTTAAAAAATAATATATATTGAATTTTAAATGCTTTGAAAATGTATACTTAAAATTCCATCAAATGCCATCCAAAATAAAAATAACATGTTTTTTTCCTGAGTTAGTGAGAAATTCAATATCATTTCTAATTCAAAATCTGATGAAACATCAAATTATCTTCCATACAAAATTATCTCAATTTTATTCCCGATTTAATATATGTTGAAACGTCAGGTCAATACAAATCTACACATAATAACTGAAAACAGTGATTTTATGCAGTCTAGCCTCCCATGCGCCCACATCCCGACCCCTCCATGCCCTTTCAGATCTGAGCAGACTCCAGCTCACGCGTGCACGACCCTTTAAACTAGTGCTTTGCCCGAGGGCCGGAGTAGCTAACAGTCCAGCCACTGCGACGCCCACTGTGTTCCAAGGACTAACTCCCCAAAGTCACCGGTTCGCGCTCCGTCCTTGTGCTTTTCTATTTCCCCTATCTGAAAGCCCTTCCCAAGACGTCCGCCACCTCCCCGCGCCGGCCGTCTCCTCCTCCTCTGCTCATGTCATATCTCCCTTCAATTTCACATATCTTGAATGAGCCGCAGATAGCTTTAAGTACCCCGCAGTGCACTCCAGATAGAGGGAGGTTCAGAGATGGACCGATAGGAGGTGGGAGGAGGGACGCTAAAAGGCCATAATGTGGACATGTGGTCATATAAGGCATCATCCGCTCTTTACTGGACGTAATAGGACATATACGAGGCGGACGTTGGACGGTTCTTGATGAAAAACACGCTGAAAATGTGGTTTTAAAGTCCATATGGCAGGTTAGACTTCTTATTTCACTAAAAGACAGATAAAGAGCCTGTACCCAGTTTTATTCATCTTAACTTTCGCATTACAGATGGTCAAATAGCTCTTGGCGTGAAAATGAGACAGAACTCTGCTGTCTGCATCTAAAGAGGAAGTGCACTGATAGCATGCTAGTTGTTGTTGATCATAACAGCAAAGTAAATCACAGAAAAAAAAAGAAACAGGGGATTATATAGAGACATAATTCATAGATGTGATGTTCGATACTAACGCTCTCATCCATTTAGTCTGGGAAGAGTTTGGAACACCAGAGCCAGTCCCATGTATGTTTTACCCTTGGCCGTTAGCATGAGCCTGCAAAAATCACAGATTATGAATAATCCAGAGGTTGTCAGCTGGTACTAACCCATCACCACATTTACGTGAGACCAGAGCCTCGTTTAGTCGCTGTTGAGTGTGTAAAACTTTTGGTGTTTTATTGTAGATAAAGAATGACACTCGTCACTAAAACGAAAGGCAGGAGCCGATGGATCTCCATTATAAACTTAGGCAAACTATTAATACACACGGGAAAGGATTTGGAGAGTTCCCTCGTGGACAAATAAGGTACAAATAAACAATGACAGTAGTTCCTGAAAATGAAAATGAAGTAAAATCCATTGCTGTAAAGTTACTGTTAAAGGCACTGTGTGATGTGATCCAACATCTTTATAATAATAATAGATTTTATTTATGAGGCGCCTTTCTGGACACCCAAGGTCACCTTACAACAACTTAAATTAAGTACGATTAAAACACACAGTTAAAAGCCACAGTTAAAATGGATAGATTGATTGTGTTTAGAATTGTATTCAGGGTTGTATTTTATTAGTATTTAGTATTTAGTAATGTATTAGACAGTATTTGAATTGATTGATTGTATTTAACTGACTTACAATTAGTTATCCGCTATTCTCCCTGGAGACCTATGGTGCATATTTTGGGTCTTTAAAAGAATCTTCCATCATGTTTTGTAACAACCTCCAAAGCCGAGAAAATGTCATGGTGCTTTAGAGAGCTACATTTAATATAAACTGTGATCTGAAAGTATTCAGTATTAAGTGAAGCATTTTCAAATTTTTATTTTATATTATTTTATTTTATGTTTTATGTTTTGTTATACTGTGTTGTTTTGTTACGAAAATTATGAAAATAAATGGCTTAAAAAAAAGTGAAGCATGAGGCCGTGCGAAGACTACTTAGAAAAATGCTCATATAGGATAAATATACATAGTCATAAATATCATCATTAAATTATTATTTCATTTACTGTTATGTAAAAAATGTTTCATTTCATGTTTCATTATGAAAAAAATCCATCCATCTTCTCCCGCTTAATCCAGCTGGGTCGCGGGGGCAGCTTGCTGCCCAATCCTCATAGCACCTGACCCGCCCTATGAACCCCTCTGTGAGTGGTGAGCCCACAGGAGGGTGGACGTCATGGTCCATGATGTTAGTTCATAGGGCGCTGCATGTTTAGAATTGGGGGAAACCGGAGCCTGGAGGAAACTCAGGGAGAACATGCAAACTCCACACAGAAAGGCCCGGGCGACCCGGGGATCGAACCCGCAACCTTCTTTCTGTGATGCATGTGTTAGCCACTCAGCCACCTAAATGAAAAAATATAGCCAAGAAAAAAATACAATATCAGTGTTTAGTTTGTTATTAATAGTCATAAAATGACAGTGTTTTCCTCAGAGTTTGAATCAGAATCAGAAAGGTTTTAATAGCATGTGAGTGAGCAGGTTCACAGCATTAGGAAATTGCTGCAGTACTTAGAGTGAAACACAGACAAACATTACTAACCATGCAATAAATAAAATAGAATGAAATAAAGTAGAAAACAATAAACTCATAACATAAAAATTGACAAAATTACAAGAATATAACAGTGCAGGTAACAGAGCAATCGCAACTCAAACATTGGACATAGGCATATCAAATGTTTCTAATCAGAAACTGTACACAGTGCAGTAACTTTAGGCCTACACACTTTTTAGTCCTGACAGCTGAAACATAGTAATTTGATTTAAATTTAATTAATTTTAATTAATTTAAAACACAGATGCTGCTGGAAGGTCTGAGAGGGACAAATGGAACATGGTATTTACATTCAAGGTGTTGAGAAAGAGGACTATGGCTACCATGGTAACAGAACTATTTAAAGACAAAAAAAACACGCAGAACTATTTGAAGCCAAACACACTTATACTTACTGGTTAACAAACCTGACAACTGAGACCAACCATCAAAACCCATCCAACATGTCCTCAGAGGAGCCTAATGAGAAGAAGAACTCTGAGGAGCTTTGTAAAAAGAAGCTGGAACAAAAGAGGCGGAAGGCCCTGGAAGCCATTAGAAACCTGCAAATCCTTGAGGAGAAGAAACAGAGAGGGGAGATCCCACTCCAGCGCGAAAAAGCACCCCCTCCAGTATCCCTCCGGGGATCCGCACGGTGCGCAGGAGAGGGGGCGCTGCTGTGGCTCGAGCAGACCCCCGTGTGGCACCTGAGGCCACGAGAGCTTTTGCTGTGGATGCCACCGAGACCGCTGGACAGGATTGGGAGTCCGACGTGGTGCGAGAACGACAAGCCAGGGAAGAAGAACAAAGACGACAAAGATTTGGATTTGGAAGATTCAGGGCGTCATGGGAGATGCTGAACAGGAACAAGGAGGAAGAGAGGAGACGAGAGGCGCTCAGGAGGCAACTAAGGAGACGAGCAAGTAGGCCAGAGAGGAGGGAAGAGAGAGCTCAAGATGGAAATCAAGAAAGGATACAACAGAGGGTACCAGATGAGGCGGAGGTGGAAGAGAGGAGACAAGAAGCCATTAGGAGACAAGAAAGGAGAAGAACAAGGAGGCCAGAGAGGAGGGAAGAGAGAGCTCAAGATGGAAATCAAGAAAGGATAGAAGAGAGGGTACCAGAATAGGAGGAAGAGAGGAGACAAGAGGCGAATAGGAGGCAAGAAAGGAGGCGCATGTGGAATCAAAATAGGGTGAGGATGCTAGGGGAGTCACAAGAAAGGAGAGAAGAGACGGTACAGCAAAGGATACAGGAAAGGAGACGAGCAAGGATGCCAGAGAGGAGGGAAGAGAGGGTGCCGGAGGAGAGAAATCAAGATAGGATGCCAGAGGGGGCGCAAGAAAGGACGGAGCAGCAAAGGGGACGAGAAAGGAGGCAAGAAAGGGAAGCAGAAAGGGGAGAAGAGAGAAACCAAGATCGGATGCCAGCGAAGGTTCCAGAAGAGACTCAAGAGAGACCAAGAGGTAGGGAAGTGCAGAAGATGCAGTGTAGGCTGAAGTACCTTTCACCAGTGCCCACCTTTAAGATCCCAAAAGTCACACTGGACGCGATGCAAGGTGGAACTCAAGGTACAATTCCTGAGGAGACACAAGAGAGGACAGGAGCACGAACAGGGGAGATGATGCAACCAGCAAGGGATGCAAGAGAGAGACCAAGAAAGGATGCCAGCAAGGGTACCCCAAGAGACTCAAGAGAGGACACGAGTGAGAACAGGGGAGACGATACAACCAAAAATACAGCAAAGAGAAAGACCAAGAAAGTTGCAAGAGAGAGACCATGAAAGGATGCCTGAGAGGGTACCAGAGGAGACACAAGAGAGGACAGGAGCGAGAACAGGGGAGATGATGCAACCAAAAATACAGCAAAGGATGGAAGAGAGAGATCAAGGTAGGATGCCAACGAGGGTACCCCAAGAGACACAAGAGAGGATAGAGAAACCAAAGCAACCGCAGTTAATTTGGAGGCCAATGACTGCACAAGACTGGATGCAAAATAGAAATCAAGATACAACAGGAGTAAAAGAAGTGGAGACGACACAGCACGGGTTGCAATGGTTTAGACCAGAGTCCCCATTTGGACTTCCATCAGTTACACCAGCGGTTAAAATTCAAGATAGGATACCGGAGGAGAGACGAGACGGGACCAGGGCAAAGGTTGCGGAAGCGATGCAGCAAAGGGTGCCGGAGGAAAGGGAGGAGAGAAATCAAGACTCAATACCAAGAAGGATGCCAAGGGAGCGTAAGCGGCGTACGATCCGGATGTACAGTCCAGTTCCTACAGAGGGATTTCTAGAATTGATGCAAAACAGAATTGTTCAAGGTGGAATCAAAGAGGGCACACAAGAGAGGACAGAGACGACGCAACAAGAGAGAAACCAAGAGAGGATACCATGGAGAGCACCAGAGGAGGACAAAGAAAGGAAGCAAGAAGATGGGAAGAGGCAGGAAAGGATACCAGAAGGGACACAACAGTCGATAGCGGAGACACTTGAAAGGACACTGCAGAGGATGTGAGAACTACTGATGATGCCGTTATGGATGCAGTTCAGGAGACAAGCTAGAGAAGAGGAGGAGAGTAAGGAAAGAAATCCAAATACACCACAAGACATGAGCAAGGACAGATAGAGCAAAGGATGAAGCAAGATGGGATACGGACATTGGAGAGGAAAAAATACAAATATGTACAATAAAAGCATTTGAGCTGACATGTGGTAGTGTGTGGTGCTATTTTAAGTTTTACTTCTGGTAATGTAAAAAAATATATTTAAAAAATCGTATACCTACTGCTGTAAAGTCTTACAGCAGTTAGAATAAGCCATAAATAGGAAAGCTACTACTACTACTGCTACAAAATAAAAAAACATAAAAAATTAAATAAAACAATAATAATAATAATAATAATAATAATAATAATAATAATAATAATAATAATAATAATAATAATAATGTACAAGTAAAAATTCAAAAATCAAACTAGAATAGGGAAAAAAAAAAATAAAATAAAATAATAATAATAAGAAGAAGAATAAGAAGAAGAAGAAGAAGAAGAAGAAGAAGAAGAAGAAGAAAAAGAAGAAGAAAAAGAAGAAGAAGAAGAAGAAGACTCTTTGTTTTGGTGACGTTTGCGGCGACCTCAGCTCCCACTGGCCACTGCAGTTTTCTAACGTGAAAGATTGATTTCTAACGTGAACAGATTCATTTGAGATGAATTGTGATTTAAAATGTGCAGATTATAACATAATGATCCACTGGTGTCATAAATTATAACTATACCCATTGTGCCCAATATGTCTGTTTTACAAATGCTTTAAATGCTTCTGAACAACTGCACTTTACCATATGGCAACTGTTAAACTTGATGAGGAACTATTTGTACTGCTGTATTCTATCTCTCATAAGCTAAAAATATGAATTCTGCACTGGTTTATTAGAGCCTTATGCATTTTATATGGAGGTTTTAAGCCCATTTGAGGATTTTTGGTAACCATCCTTTACATGATAGATACTTTAAAAAGATATTTAAAGTTAGCAGTTCCTCCTTTTGCATTTATGTGGTACAAACAAAGGCATTTTTCTGACATTTTAAACCTTAATTTACCTAAATAAAGCTGCAATCACATATTTTTATTTGTCAAATAATCACTATTGTGTAAAGTTGATGAGTTTTGGCCCTTGTTTACAGTATGGTTGTTAGGTAACAGAACTAGAATTACCTCTTCCTATGTTGTATTTGCTGCTCGTGTCCAACCAGGAAATAAAATGATAAACTTTACTAAAATCGTTGGAATATAGAAAACTAGGCAGTTATTGGTCAAATCTTAAATCTTTATCAATAGATTTCTATCTGTAAAAAGTAAAAAGGATAATAACTGTGGTACTGACATTGTATCTTAGTGTGCTCACACTGCAGTGGGTTTGTGATCCTTAACTCTGTCTATAGTCTGAGGTCTGCAGGGAGAAGAGATTATAAATAGTTCTAAGTCAATTCAATACAATCAATCAATTCAACTACTGTCTAATACATTACAAAATACTAAATAAAATACAATACTAAATACAATCAATCAATTAAATAATGTCCCACTTTAACTGTAGGCTTTTACCTGTATGTTTTAATCATATTTCATTTGTTTATGTTGTTGTAAGGCGATCTTGAGTGTGTTAAGGTTTGGAGTTTGTCTTTGGGGTGTGTCTGAGCTCCACCTGCAGCTCATTCACCAATCAGCCCCACTCTTAGCCCTCTCCCTGTGGCCTTTTGTTTGTCAGTTCCAGTGGCGGCTGGTGAATAGAGGGCACAAGTGCACCACACTTCCTAACTTGACCTCGATGAAAAAAATTAAAATAATAGTCATTTTGTATTAGGCTTTATGATTAATATTTAGTTTAAAACTGAATGTGTATTTGCATAGGGGCTGAACTCAGAAAATTTGACATCATTACATCGTTTCTGCCCATTACTTTACATTAGAGCCCTGAAAAATGTCGTAGTGCACAGGGTGGAGGCGACTCAAATCATCGGATTGATCTTTAGAAACATTATCACAATTCTGACCTATGAGGATTCAGCTGCTCTGTCCTGCCTCCCCCCAACTCTGCACTGGCGGCTACTGCTACAGGCTAATGCTACTGCTACATGCTAATGAATGGAGAACTATAGAGCTGTGTGCTATACGAGTTACAGTGCGTTCAACTTCAGTCAAAGTGCGTCCGAGGAACAGTTTTCAGGGAGTAACATGTCTTCTCTTCAGCTGGACCCTTCACCCAAGCAAGAAAAGAGGCATTGAGCTGAAATGAGTGCATTGGCAGTGGTGATATCCTACAGCTCTTGATTCACACACTAACTAATGCCGGCTAGCTACTTTCATCTACACATTCACACAGACCGGGACCGGCGACACTCGCTGCCGCCGCCAAGGCTGGGGCACTCGCTGCCGGTACTTGCAGCATCGTTTCTGGGCGTAAATGTTTGACCAGGGCGTAGCGCAAAGGGCTTAAGTCTACCCGGTGCCCTGGTGCTAATATGGACTGGTGTAACTTTCAGACTGAAGTGGGAAGTGGGATTAAGAAGAGTTTTAGAACCAACTCGTGGACTCGGCTCCAGGACCTTGTCCCGTGGACCAGACTGGACCGGGACATATTGGAGACAGAACCCATGTGACAGCGGGTAGAGGACACACTCTGCATCGGTACCCTGGAGAAGGTAACAGGCTTGTTTTTGTTTGTTTGGGGCAAATCTGAGGATGGAGCCTCACAGTAAACAGTGTTATAGTGTTAACAGGTAAATGCGTAAATGAATGAGCGACGGAGCCGCTCTGGTGTTCAGCTACTAGTGACTAAAATGACTGTCTGTTTCTGGCATTTGTTATAGTTTTATATAGCTTATACATAATACATATATTTATAATTTTGACTTATGCGCCCCCCCAAAAAAATTACCACCAGCCGCCACTGCTTTTAACTGTATGTTTTAAACGTACTTAATTTGTTTATGTTGTTGAAGGCGACCTTGGGTGTGTTAGGGTTTGGTGTTTGTTATGTGTCCCCCCTCCCTTCTGTATCTGCACCTCTCTGGGGGTGTGGCTGGGCTAATGCTGC
The DNA here is from genome assembly GCA_034769755.1 of Odontamblyopus lacepedii. Taxonomy (NCBI): domain Eukaryota; kingdom Metazoa; phylum Chordata; class Actinopteri; order Gobiiformes; family Gobiidae; genus Odontamblyopus; species Odontamblyopus lacepedii. The sequence continues at coordinate 18,793,035 of CM068366.1, forward strand.
AGTGTGCTTCACCTGTTGGGTGGTTCACCTGCAGCTCATTCCCAATCAGCCCCATTCTTAGCCCTCTCCCTGTGGGCTCTTGTTTGTCAGTTCCAGTGGCGTCTGGTGAATAGAGGGCCACTCTCTCTAACTGGACTTCAATAAAAAAGTCCTGCTACTGCGACAGGCTAATGAATGGAAAACTACAGAGCTGTGTGCTATACAAGTTATGGCACCTTCGATTTCAGTCAAAGTGCGTCTGAGGAACAGTTTTTAGGGAGTAACATGTCTTCTCTTCCGCTGGACCCTTGGGACAAGCAAGAAAAGAGGCATACTGGCTAATGGTGGCTAGCTACTTTCGTCTAAACATTCACACAGACCAGGACCCGCGACACTCTCTGCCGTAGCTGGAGAACTTGCTGCCGCGACCCGCAGTACCCGCTGCCACTACCGAGGCTGGGGCACTCGCTGCCGGTACTAGCGGCATCGTTTCTGGGTGTAAAAGTTTGACCTGGGCATAGCGCGCAGAGGGTTTACGTCCACCTGGTGCCCTGGTGCTAATGTGGATTGGTGAAACTTTCAGATTGAAGTGGGAAATGGGATCAAGACAAGTTTTACAAACAGCTCGTGCACTCGGCTCCAGGACCTTGTGTCACGGACCTGACTGGACCGGGACATATTGGAGACAAGACAGGACATTTGATAGATGAAGCACTCTGCATGGGTCCTCTGGAGAAGGTAAGAGGCTACTAAAAGCTAATAGCGGTAGTTTTTACTTTACTTGCTTACTATACTGGCTGTCATGCAAAAATGCCATTAGGCCGACCTACTGTCTTTATGTATGACTGTTAAGAGGCAGAATAACAATAAATGTAACCTAAACAATCCCAATTTAAAGCCCAGTAGAGCCAAACCTAAGTTTTACAATCAGTTGAAGATTTACAGTGAGTTTTTACATCACTAAATATATCAGAAATTATATAGCGGCAGCTCCAACTCCCATTTTATCGGTATCTAATTGGCTGCAAAAAAAAACCCCATACTGGTCAGGCCCTATATACCACTGCATATCTTTACCTGGATATATAATACTTGTAGCAGTTTATTGGTCAAACATTACGACAGAGGAATGATATAAAAATGATACCATGCTCTCAGGGACATGGGTGCTTATGGAACTCGTAACTTCAAGTGGGAAATCTCCACCCTCCCACTTGCCTGGAACATAACAATAAGTTCCAAATTCAAAGCACTAGCAACTATTTACATTTAAATGTAATTGGTCAACAGGGCTACTCCTCACCATGGCAACAGAACCAGTATTTGAACAAAGCTTAACTTGTTGATCACATTCATTTTAGGACATTTGCAGTCTCCAAAACCATCCATGTTTGCCGACATTTGACGGAGAACACAAGGAAGGATGGAAGAACGCAACCAAGGAAGGACAAGACCGTCAGAACTAAAAAGGATTCAAGAGAGGAGACATGCAAGGAGACAAGGGAGGATGGATGGACACGCATGGATACAAGAGTGGAGACAAGCGAGTATACAAGAGAGGACACGAGCAAGGATACAAGAGTGGAGACAAGCGTATATAGAGGAGAGAAGCGTGGTTACAAGAGTGGAGACAAGCAAGGATACGAGAGAGGAGACGAGTGTGGGCAGAAGAGAGGAGGCAGGAAATGATGGAATACAGGATGCACGTGAGGATTCAAGAGCAGAGGAGAGCGAGTATCGAAGAGTCAAGATGAATGTGGACTCTAGTGACGATACTGGAGAGGGTTCCCGAGAGGAGACACCCGAAGGTACAAGCGAGGATCCGAGAGTGGAGACGAGCGAGCGTTCGCGAGTCCTCACGAGCGTGGAATCTAGGGAAGGCATTGGAAAGGATTCAAGAAAGGAGACGAGCGAGGATGCGAGCGCTGATTCAAAAGTGGACACAGGCGAGGAGCGAAGAGAGCAGACAAGCGAGGATACAAGAGAGGAGACCGACGAGAAGTATTCTCGAGGGGGAGCGAGCAAGGATTCAAGAGAGGAGACGAGCAAGGATGGAAGAGAGGACTCAAGACGAGGACGGAAATTGTCAGACGAGGAGAGACGTTCCAGATGAGAGGAGAAGGCAAAATGGTGGTGGAAGAACCCGGCACAGATCAGTCAACAGATCTTCAAATACGAGCTGAGAAAGTCCCCAAAAAAGAACATAAGAACAGCAACATCAATAAAAAGCTTCTGAATCCATCGAAGGTCTTTGGTTCAGTTTGGTATCAGGTTGTGGGTACAGAGGAATACTTACTTTTCATCAAAAGAGTATTTTTCATAATGTATGTACTGGTACTAGCCTTAAATACATTTCAAAAAATCTAAACGATGTCTTAGTTTAAAATAAAATTAGGTTAAAGGGAAAATAAAAACATATAATAAAAAAAATCCTTGAATGTTGAAACAGAAACTATTCAAGATGGTGCAGGCAAATAGAAAAGAAAAAAAAGTTTAAATTTAAACTCATTCTGTAGTCAAATGTATGGTAATGTTTTCATCTACATATTGGGGAAATATACATTTGAGAATAAAAAAGATAGAACCAGATTTAGATTTTGGAGATCTTATTTAGAATTAGACTGAAAATTGAAAACAAATTCAAATGCTGTCCTCATTTCTTTAAAAAATATTAATAATAATACATAATAGACTTAGAATTATTATATTAACAATGTCTTCTAATTCATCCGTCCAAATTGTGTTAAGTAAAACACTGGACAGTCTGGTGTATGTAGGTCCTAGGCTGGAGTGTGACGTCACCCATAGCGTTCGTTTGCAACCAGGGACCACATTTGGAAATCCGAAAGTGAAACCAAAGAGCTAATCATGTGCAAGGCTGTTGAAGGTACACGCCCCTCCTGCCTGCACCATTTGTTTCTTAGCAACGCTGTCAATCAAACCGGTTGGTGTTGGTTATTAACGTTCATATATGAAATAAAGACACCAGGATCATGCAGAGTGGATTCATATGAACATTTTAAGGTCAGAATGATGAGTCTGACAGAGAGGGGTGGTGAGTTTTCAATAGCAGTCAACTGCACCCAGAACTCAAAGGAGTTTTAGAAGCGTTGAATTTATGTATTTGTAAATACTACTACTATTACTACTACTACTACTAGAATAATGGAATATTGGAATAAGGTAATAATGTGGCCCAAATAAAAAGCAGCAGAACCAATAATTGAGAACACAACGCAGCCCCAGGTCAAAATCCTCTGAACATGTCACTGAAGACCACAAGCAACAAGATGAGCACAAAACCAAAGTAAAATCCAAGACAATCTCAGTAGAACACAAAGTTTGATTAACACGTTATGTTGTTCTTTAACGTTGGTTTTATGCTACCGAGAGACACATTTCATGCCAGGGTTATAGGGAAGAGTCTCTCTACTCTTGCTACTTTTGTTGTTTTTTTTACAATGTATGAACATGCATTGTGTGTCAAAGGTGGCATGTCTGTTTCTAATCTTCTTCTTTTGAATCTTCTTACCCAAAAGAAGAAAAAAAACAGCACCAGCAAATACATAACTATGTTCTTCACTCGGATAAAGACCCCTGCACCAAGGCCTTCAGTGGAAAATGACGCAGTATTTCCCACACACCCCTATGAACTAACATACCCCTATGAACTAACATTAAGGACCATGACGTCCACCCTCCTGTGGGCTCACCACCCACAGAGGGGTTCATAGGGGGGGTCAGGTGCTATGAGGATTGGGCAGCTGCTCCCGCGACCCAGCAGGATTAAGTGGGAGAAGATGGATGGTTGGATTTCCCACACATAGACCGTGATGTGGCGCTGCCCCCGCTCCCCGTTCCTCAGTTTAGAACGCGGAGCCTGTCTGAGAAAAGTGTATTATAAAGTGTGTTGTGAGGGGTTTTACAGCCTTAAAACATATACAATAATATTTTTTTCGATTTAGACCATAACCTCTGCAATAAACAAGGGACCACTGCACATTGTCTTAAAAAGGTCTGTAAACCCTTGAATTTAACTTGAAAAAACCTGTAGGACCCCTGGCTCGTCATGTCTATTTATATATACAGTCCATGATGAAGGTGCTATTTTAAGGGGTGATCTCACTGTCTATGGAAGAAAAACAGTGAACACAAGTTGATGGAATTATATAATAAACCTTGTTAGGTGCAGTTTTCATGTTAAAACCAAAACACAAAAGTAAAGAAGAGTTCTGCCAGTCCTTCAACGCTGATCTATCTGTATGTCATCATCTGTCTGTGTAATCCTTTTGTCCAGTTTAAATGGGACCCATGTGGTCGGTCAAGACAACAGAGGAAGGAAGTGAAGGATGGACATGTCCCGGAGGAGGCCCAATCTTCAGAAATGGCTTAATCCTTTAAAATACACATGCTGTAATATGAGGGAGGGAGCGCTTCTTAAAATGTGAACTAAACACACAAGAATACAAGAAAGAACAACGGCCCTAATCACAGACGCTCGCTGAAAACATACACCGAACATGCTTTCATTATAGAGTTACTTATCGAAATGAAAAGGAATACATGCAGTACTTTATCATGTAATTTTGGCTTCGTACTGCAAGTTATTAAAAAATTGTGCTTGTGCTATTTTTTGCGGAAGCTGGGGGGGCTCACAACAAATACAAACAACACAACTAAAAGCAACCACACAACAAAAAAAGCCACAATGGAAGTGACTGCGGGACCGACCCAGGGGGACTCACAACAAATACAAACACCACAACACAAATGCAAAGACAACACAACAAAAAGCCACAACACACCAAAAAAAGTCACATCAGACCAAGCGAGGAGGATCAAACAGGAAGTGAATGGGAAAAGCTGAAGAAAAAGAATGGGAAAAGTAAAGGAGAAGTGAACAAAGTTGGAAAGTAAATGTTGGAAGTAAAAGTAATTTATTGTTTTATGGTCAGGATCAATGTCGCTGTATGACCGTTGAAAATAATTTCCCGCAATAATTTCATATTTAAATGCTGTTTAACTTGGTCAATAAATATCCATAAACCACAGTTTTACTCGATTAATATGACGTTTTATTTCAGATTCTGGCCACTGTTGTGTCAAAGAACTTAAACCTTCAGATCAAATGTTCAATTAATTATTAATTTATTAATTAACATAGATAATTGATTATATTGTACAGTCCCTGACAAGTCTTGTCGCTTATCCATTTTGTAGAAACAAAAGCTTATAACCTGACTTTAAATTAATCGATTGGTTTTAGAAATGTCTCATATGAAAGCTAAAACCCTCCCAAATTATGCTCAATATACTAAAATAAATTTGCTTCACTGAAGAAAGATTGATCATCAAAATGGATCAAAATGTGTTTTGGCTTATCAAAATGGATAAGCGACAAGACTTTTGTCAGGGACTGTATTGGTAATATTTCTCAACACTAGTTGAGTGGTGCCCCAAACTCTTAATTCTAGTAAAGCCAGAACCACAAAGGCCACGTGGTGCTGCTGAGCTCAGAATAATCAATCTCCAATCAATCCAATTCAATTACCACATTCTTTAAGTATAGGAATTCTTCCAATACTTAGAGAATAACCCAAAATTCTCTCTTACAGTTTACATAATCGAGGAATACATTTATTCAGCTTTAAAATCATAATAAGCCACCCACTTACTTCAGAAATAAGTTTAATTCCGATTAATCATTTTCATTAGGAATACAGTGTTTACATGGTCTTTTTAAAGTGGAATTAAATTATTTGTATTCAAAATGAAAGCTCTCATGTAAACGTGGCAACTGTGGTGAGTGAATCTGTATAGAGTATCGAGTCTATTCCTTAGTATCCAAATATGGAACTTGACTCTAAATTCGCTGCTGTAACTGCCATCCTCGATTGGTTTCATTTGGAGCTGAACGCCAACTCCACTTTGCACTTCTTTTCTTTCTTTTTGTCTACGGACCCCATAGAGACATGGGGAGCATTATTTTAATTCAACTTTTGCAACCATTCAAATCGCGGTTTTCTATTAGTTTCCAGCTCTCATACATGAACATTCACGCAGACAGTGGCTCCCTCTTTTCTGCATCACTCGAGCAAAAAACAAAAACTGAAACGCAGCACTACCCACGCCACGCCGGGCCATCGTTCACACAATCAGGGAATAATTTAGTTCCATACAATGCTTCTTTCTAAACGAAAACTAGATATTTATATAACTGTACACTGTTGCAGTCCTAGCATGAAGTCACCGCCGTGATTTGAGATGTTCTTCACAGTGGTTTGACTCATAGTAAACATCACAACAAAAGCCACGTGCGGTATCTAACGTGTTGCTGGCGTGCTTTTCACAATGACCGCGTGAAGAGCGATAATGCACCCGCTGCGTTGGCGATGGTTTTCAATGAGCCTTTAAGAAATTCCATTCACCCCTCCACAATGACGAGTGTTAGAAGTGACGCACGGGTGAATGGGAATTGCCGTTTAGGTTGTGACGTTATTGTGTTTTGGCAGTTCTATATGGTTTACCTTCAGCTTGGTGTTTCGCGTGCTGCTGTCTTAACGCAAAATGGATTCTATTGAGTTTGAAGCCATGTTAGAAAGTTGTTACCTCCTCAAAAACACAAAGAAATTAAGAACTGTCTAAATACGCGGGGTTTCTGTTAAACTTGTGTGAATGAAACAAAACACAACTCCAAGTCTGTTTTTGATGAAGAAACAACTTTATAACATAAGAGAAAATAGCATAATATGGATCTTTATGCAGTGTGACCAAGAATTTTGAGGCCTGGAATGGGAGATGGCCTTCTAGTATTAAAGTAAGTGAAACAAAATCCCCTATTTCCCATTCATTTTTTTCCTTAAACTTTCTAAAAGCACGTTTGATGTCCACTGGTAGAGGTGGTTGAATACTGTCAGAAGCCAAAAAACGGCACAGGTCAGTGTTGCCTCGGTGGAGATCTCACTGTGGCAGTGAGTCTGTCAAGGCAACGAACTAGTGTAGTGATGGGGGCAAGTTCTTAGCTTCCACGTAAAACGCCAATTTGCTTCACACTGAAGAAGCTTAACACCACTTTAACCCATCTTACAACAGCCACGAGTCTAACAAACAAAACACTCTGCCTGGTTCACTCATTAGTGTCTGGAAACATTATAAAACAAATTTATAAGCAGCCTTACACTTACCTCTGTTGATTTTCCACTGCGCATGTAAAAACCCAAAAGACTCGATTGCCGATGTCGTTTCTAATCTCATTTATTTACGAGTGAATTAAAAATACATTCCCGAACCATTTTCTTTCAACAACTTTCAGTTTCTCCTCTTCTTCACCGTCAGTAGTCGATCCTCACTTGTTGCTTCTGGCGGCCTCTCGCCACCGCTGGAGTCGACAATCAAGTCTTTTGGTCTTTTATATGCGCAGTGGGAAATCAACAGAGGGATGTGTAAAGCTGCTTATAAAGTTTTTTTCTAAGGATTCCAGACACTAATGAGTGAACCAGGCAGAGCGTTTTGTTTGTTAGGCTCGTGGCTGTTGTAAGATGGGTTAAAGTGGTGTTAAGCTTCTTCAGTGTGAAATTGGTGTTTTACATGAAAGTTAAGAACTTGCCCCCATCACTACACTAGTTTGTTGCCTTGACAGACTCACTGCTACAGCGAGATCTCTGCCGAGGCAACACTGATCTGTGCCGTTTTTTGGCTTCTGACAGAATTTCACCACCTCTAGCAACGAACTTTAGCTTCAAACATCCCCGATTTACCCTTTAAGATATTAAAAGTTTGAAGTCACAATGAAGGCTAACCTGCCAAGTGGTAATTAATGTCCATGTTCTTTTCAGTCCGAAACTAATATAAACATAAACAACAGCACATTTATTCTGTTAAATGGCAGTTTAAATCGTAAGAAAATGCCCTCTTTGTGGTTAATAAATTGCCCCTCCATTTTAGATGGAACAGAAGTGTGATTTAGTTTTAGAACTCACCCCTGCTTTGTGTATTTTTGTATTTTCAACTCTTAACTGATGTAAAACGAAAGACAAGCGGTACAGGCGTACAGTCGGGACCTGAACTCCTCATGACTCCATTTTTTAGGTCTTTGTCAGAGACGAAAGTCCTGTGGTGCAGAGGAGAGACTGATGAGGCATGCTGATCCTGCTGGGAGGCCAAAACGCATTTATTATCACACTGTTCTCGAAGATTTTTAAACACAATACAAAGGAATCGTGGTTTGAAATATTATATCACTTATAGAGAGGACTAGTTGCAAATGCAAATCTAAATGCAAAATATATTATACTTTCCTGGAAAAATCCTACTTATAAAGGTGTGCTATGTCACTTTTTAGTGCTTACCTGCTTGTCTGTTATTCCTTTGCCTGGAATGTTCCACGGTACGGCATTTAACTTTAACCTATCTTACATTTAGGCAATATGGGTGTTTTAGATCAAAATAAAAACGGAAAGACATCCTGACCTGTAACTAGCCAGCTCTTCTCCGTGGAGATCAGTTTACGGTCCAGACATTGCAAACTCCATGGCAACAGGCAAGTTATGGAAGTTCAACTCGGAAATTTACAAAGTGCACCTTTAAATGGGGTATTCAGATGCCCCTATTTACACAGGACAGTCCCAGTTTTGAGCACTCTGTCCCCTGTCCCAGTAAATTCATCCAAAACCAGTGATTTGTCCAAGTTTTCTGCAAGAAATGTCCCAGATGTTCCTATTTTTGCCCAATTTGATCCCTGCCAACAGTAAAGAGAGGCATAAAGTGTCATATGTTTAGGTAAAATACAGAAAAGCTGCTTAAAAATGACCAAAACACAAAGAAAATGTGGCTATACTGACTCACATCAGTGCCAAGTGCAGCACAATTTTCCTTAATGACGCACTCGTTTCACAATTTTATCATTACCAACCAACCCAAATTGGAGCTGTCCAAGGTTTTTATTTTGAAAATTTGATCACCTTACCTTTAATGACCCTGTACCAGATGTTTTTTCCATATATTTTATCTGAATTTGACTTGCCCCAGTACAGATACATTGTGTAAGAAACTATTTAGATAAATCACTGCGTAATTTCTGCTTCTAATTATAAGCTCTATATTATAACTAGAAGCAGAAAAAGTCCTCTTTGGTCTCTGAAAACTGTGAAAAGTGCTTATAAACTCATTGTAGTGAATAATTAGGATTCTTCCTCATATAAATTAAGTGAGGAATAACTTTGGACAACTGCAAATTGTTTAAAAATAATCCAATTCAGTTTTGCAAGTTTTTAAGGCAGTAAAATCGAGGTACGAAGGACCTTGCAACTGAAATTCTGACAATCTGGTTGAACTGGAAAAGCAACAACTGTCGAGCACTTCCTGTCTTGTCACCTGATGATGTCACGAGCTGGACCAAAGAATTTTGAACAACGGAGTGGGAAAAGCCCTATGATCAAAGATGACTCAAATAAGTTGGTCGAGCACGGCGGTCGCCCTTTGACTCCGCTCGCTGACTTCTTCAGATCTCTCCATCCGTCTCCCCGTCAGCGGCTCGGCTCATCCATCACTCTTGCCCTCCTTCGCTCGTCTTTCCTTCCGTTGTTTCGTCCTTCCATCATCAGTAGGTGGAGGGATAACGTTTTGACAAGGGCACGGTCGTAGCGTGGACTATACATCAACACTGTCAGAGTAGACTTAACCTTGCGCTCCACTCACACTCTTTTTTTGGATCTTTTACTTATTGACAGACATGTTTAACTTTTCTTTTAATAACTGGACTCATTTCTCTTATTCAGTGTTCAGTTTTTATTGAACAGAAATACCTTGAAAAGCAAAAGAGACCAAAAAGATTCAAGCTGACAAAGTTAAACACAAGGTATGACACTTTCATTTTGTATTTTAACTGCCAACGCATACCATATTTAAATCACCAAGTTATGTTTTTTAATGGTTTGAAAATGATATATTCCACCATCAATCAAAGACTGGTCAGAAATTATAAAATGAAATGGCTTTAATTTGAAAATGGACTTCTTTGACAAACTTTGGACTAAATGGGGCTCATACGCTGGATATGATGTGCTGTAACGTTTAAATTTTATTGTCATTTATAACATAGAATGCAGATTGTCTAATCTATTCGCTCTCCGTGTCTTGTTCAAGGTTGTTTATCTTTTCAGAAATGCTGACAAAAAAAGAAAATGCTACATTCGCCAAAAACAACATACTGAAGAGTCTCTTGGTTTCCCTTCAGAGCACTATCGCAATGCAATCGTCATTCATACTGCTTAAAAAACTTCTGCACATCGCATCAGATCTTTCAAGTTGTAGTGCGCAGTTTTGTGTTGTGCTTTTGCGTAGTTATGGAGAATTGTCATATGGGAGCATGAGTGACGCAGGTCCGTACTGCTAACAATGGTCTTGTTTACATAATGTTTTTTTTTAATTCTGAATTAAATAATTCAGAATTTAAATATTCTCCTTCGAGTGTATATTCTCCTTCGAGTGGAAATAACAATTAAACAAGCAGGTGACGGACCCCAAACCAAAAGGAAAGAGAAATGAACCTCTTGTCACAAACGTGACAAGAAAGGCAGATGCTCAGTTAGGGTCCGGGACAGATCGTTAGATTACTTAAACATGCTTTTATATATGTAGAACACCACTTCAGACATGTTTTCGATGAGGGTAAAACGGTAGAAAGCTCCAAAAAAGTCAATTTGCATAATGGCCCCTCTAAAATGTTTTGTCCTTTCCATTACATGAACATATTATAAATCAGATCAATTTCTCTTATTGAGTTGAAGTTTCACACTTAAATCTGTCAAAAAATGACTTAAAAATGGTGAAATTATCTGTCCATGCAGCAAGATCGTTATCTTAAAATAAATGACCTCTAGACTAGAATGAAACAGTTTTAAGTGTTCATGGGCTGGAAATAAGTTTATGGATGCAAAATTCTAGATAAAATGCCTTAAATTCTGCTATGTTTTAGATAAACATACTCAAAACATGTATAATGATTAGTGTTCATGGTCTGATAAGAAGTTTAAATAAGTTTAAAGATGCCAAATTCTAGACAAAAATGCTTTAAATTCTGCTAAATTCTAGATAAACATAATTAAAACAAGTTTGGGATTAGTATGAATGACCTGATAATAAATTCAAAGATGCTAAATTCCAAATATAAGTACTTGAAATCAGTCTTGAATGACAGTAGTTCGTCGTCAGTCTTGTATCGAGCAAATCTGTAACACTGCTTCTAAAATCAAGTGAAGTTTCGCGGGGGAAAACTCTGGTAAATGGATCGTAGCTTCTTTTAATCATTTATTGCATAAATTTAAGATTTTTTATAACCAATTCAGAACTATTAAGTAGATAATAAATCTGAAAACAAGATGAATAACCTGAAAGAAGTGTGAAAATCGCTGCCAGATTTGAGAAATTTGCAGCGCATTCTTACTTCTAGGACTACTCCGTTCTTCTGTTTGAGTGATATTATTTTGAAGTACTCTTAATTTTGGAGTACTCTGCCCACCTCTGCTCTAAACATTCATAAACATGCACGGAAATATGTATGTGAAGCACGCATAGAAAATCAGGTAATAGCGTACGATTAGACCCAGGAGGGGGGCGTGAGGAGAAGACATGACCTTAAGACTCCGGTGAACCGCCCCTCGCCCGCCGCTCCTGAACCCAACCAACCTCTCCGCAAGAGCTTGATTGCCGCCTCGAGAGAAAGGGTCAGAGGTCTCGAAGAAAAGGAGAAAGACAGTTAGCGACGAGAGCCGGCGGCGCCCCCTCTCCCCTCTCGGAACAGGCACTTAGCTGGGATCCTCAATAGAAGCCGTCCGTGCGTCGTATCTCGAGAGCACACTTAAAGAAAAATGCACAAATTGATTAGAGATTGAATTCAGCTCGCGCGGGGAGAATAAAGAATAAAAGAAATTTATTTGCAAAAACGGTTCACGTCTCCAAAGCGCAAAGACTTGTGTGCGAAGAGGCAAAGTTCAAACGTAAAAATTGCAATTCTTCTTTTCAGCTGTTTGCATGAATTAGTTTGCGCGAAGAGCCGAGCGTACTTCCAACAAAAATCCTTTTACTTTTGTTGGAGAGTCGTCAAACAAAAGCGCGCAAAGGTGATTAAGAATTGACTTAGCTAGCTCAAGGCCCTGCTGAGTCTGGATACAATAGAAGACTCGGGACTTCAAGGCTACAGACTAAGAACTCTTCATTTCCTTCGGTGTAGCGCATGTTTTTGTCCAGAGAAGAAAGTCAGGTCTAGTCGAGTGCCTCTAGGAGAAAAAGGTCACTAGAACGTCTATCTTATTCAAATAAACACTATTGTAAGTCCTTAACTTTACACAGTTTCAATAGACGAGGTTTGTATTCCAGGAGAATAAGCCTGTGAGAACTGAGTATTTGGTTGGTGGTAGAGTGGTTGTCAATTCTTTTTAGACGTCCTTTAGTACTAGATGTTGTTCATGCTTGGATGCGGAAGATAAATTCATTTCAGATTAATTTTGGCAGTGAACCACAAAGCGATAAATGCATTTTGGTGGGTTTATTAAGTCTCCAATCTATATTTTTTGATCTGTTATAATTATGCTGTAGTTACTGATTGTTGTGATGAGATTTAGGGCCATGTACCCTATTGAGGAGCATGGAAGTTAATAAGTCAGAGGTTTGATTCCCACTCAAACCAACTTCAGTCGTTATGTCATTAGGTGAGACTCTTCCCTGTATGAATGTGCTGATTTGAGTGATCGGTGGAGCTTAGTAATAATAATGATAATGCATTAGTCAGTGGCACAAATTGACAACTTCACTTCTGTCAGTCAAGGTTAAAGGGATAGTTCGGTATTTTGGACATAGGGCCTAATTTCCTCGTGAGTCAGAGTGTTGGAGACATGTGGAGACATTTTTTAAATCTTCCATCCAGTCCTTGTATTTGGAGAGGTCGCTGGTGCTAGGCTAGAGCATGTCACTGGCCACTAAAAACAGTCTTACCCACTCCACAGTGCACCAAGGCAAAACTCTAGACTGTCCATGTGAATGTCTGTGTCCAGAGAATCATTTTAGAAGTAAAACCAATTGTTGCTTTTGAAGGATTTCTGTCTGAGCAGCAGCAGTGAGTTGTACTTCCTGATAGAAGCTCGGCAGCGGCGGACTGATATATGAGAAAATAGTCCCTCAACATGTGACGATTCATGCGATGCAAGGTTAGTTTTATTTCAAACATTATTCTCTGGACACAGACGTTCACATGGACAGTCTGGAGTTATAATAGTTTTGCCTCGGGTGCTCTGTGGAGTGGAGTGTTTTTAGTGGCAGGATGACTATGACCATTAGGGTGGTTCAAAAAATATTTTTTCTCTAGATTTGAACCCGGCATTAGGAAATGATTATTTATTTAATGTTTACACAAAAAATCAGCTAAATCAAACAATATGTAGAGGTTGCATAAAGCAGTCAAAAATCACTTGTTCCATCCTTTAATTTAATTAACTTAATGCACATGTATAATGCAAAATTACAACAAATAGTATTTAAATACAAAAGTAAAGGCATAGAGATTCAGGTTGTCTCTGTTAATTTTAATTTCTTGAACTTCTAACAGAATATTACACCAGTCACAACCACCAGGCCGACACCAATAAACGCACTCCCCCCACATGTAAATGTGCGATATCTCTGTCAAATATAACAACACAAAATCATGAACCATCAGTGTTTCTGAGGCAACTGTCATCTTCACTTTCAGAAGAACTCTCTTCCTGAATTCTACCGTTGAGTTTCAGAACAGTAACAACAGTCCCCTTCTTCCAATCAGGCACATTTGTCCATGTTCCTGAACAACCTGAAGGAGAAATTGTTTCTCGTCTTCATTTTTCGTGAGGATTGCATTAAAGTCTTGAATCAGCTTTACTCTTTCAGCAGTGTCATTAACAACTGGACCCTCTCTGCTTTCTTCTAATCTGCATTATCCTTTAAAAAACAACAACAAAAAAAAACACTGTTATTGGCTGTAAGTAAAGGGAAATACATATAATAACAAGACGGCAATTTCTAGAAACTTCATGCATCTTGTGTAACCTCTAAATCAACTCTTCTCTACTCTTTTTAGCTCTAGATATGTGATATCCTAATGCAAGGTTCAAATCAGTGAAAATTAACATTTTTTTGCATGTTTTTTTGGATGACCCTAATGGCCATTGACATGCACTAGCCTAGCACCAGAGACCATTCCATCCAGTCCTTGTATTTGGAGAGGTCTCCACCTCTGTCTCCACACGTCTCCAACACTCTGGCTCACAAGGAAATGTGGCCCTGTGTCCAAAATTCCAAACAGTCCCTTTAAGGCATCAACGGAGCTCAACAGGGATTTGGATGTAAAGTTTACAGTGACTCTTAATGTTAATGCACACTTAAGATCTGTATACTCAAGATCTTGTTGCTAGGCTTGGTCTGGACAACCATAGCATAGATTTAGTAAAACTATAGCACTTGTAAATCTTTACTTCTACAGTTCTTTGACTGTTGAGCTCCATAATGTGATTTAAAACGTCCAAAATATAACATGGTGCTGCAGGGGGGTCAGAGATGATTCGTCGCCACATATTTTTGTTTCATTTAAATCAACATTTCCATCTGTCAGAATTGGCTTCTATCAGTGTGATGTTTTCGCTCCTTTAGATCTCGGAATGCCCTCGCCAAACTCTCCAAAGATGACTTTCTGAAGATAGACGCCGGCGTACGACGAGCAAGATAGGGGCCGCCGAGGGGGACGCAAGGTGAGGACAGAGGAGGATGGCGAAGAGATAGAGGAGAGATGAGAGGAAGCGATTGCACGTTGGACGAGTGAAGGACGCGTGTACTTAGATAACAGATAGCATCGTGGAAGATTTCTATCGAGGCTACTATCTCTGCCAAGCACACGGTGTTAATGGACAGCAAATAGAGCGTGCGTGTGCGTTTTTTGTCTCCATATACACCGCTATAGGAACTGGCGTCTTTTCCAGTTCACTTTTGATTCGCTCTTCGTCTGTCTTTTTCCTGCCGAATCTGCTTTCAAACCATTATGCGGCTATTATATCACAAATGAGTCGCTGCGGAGAACAAGGGATAGTGCCGGAGTGGGAGAGAGGAGGGAATTACCTAATTGAATGAAATCATTTCTCCAAGTTGGCAAACCGGTTCAAGTGCTATTAAGTTGTTGACGGGCTGGCTCGGGGTTGGTCTCTCTGGCACGGGCGTTCGGGGCTGGCGGAGGGGGCGTTCGGGGGGGTTGTTAGGGGGCCGGTAAAGGAAAATTGTCATTGGCTGGGCGCGTTAAGGGAGCGGAGACATAAACACACTCGGAGGCGTCCGTCGGCCAATCATGTGGACAGATGGGTCGTCAACACGCTAATGTGTGATTGGCGGAGAGCGGAGACAAGAGGAGCCTTCGGACGCTTGGATGTCGCAGTGTCTTTTCATGTGCTGCACAAAAAAAAAAAAAAAGGCGGCGTCTGGAGTGAAAATGAAATGACCGTTCGGAATGTTTATCTTGTTTTGAGCCATTTTGATGAGCTGGTTTACGTTTTCCGATTGCAAAATGTTAACAATATTCTGGATGAACTCAATGTTGCACTGTGTAACCTTTTGATTCAGGGTCTGTTACCGGCTTGTTTCTATGGAGATGTCATTGCTTTGCTTGGAATGTTCCACAATATGACATTTAACAGCTCTATATTAAATTTATTCAGTTACAAGTGGTTTTATAGCTCAAAAATACCTAGAAAAACACGCATTCTGACTAGGAGCAACCTCTCCACAGATCTGACCTGTAACTTGGTCTGGTTTGGTCTCCATGAAAATAGAAAGGTTTACTGTGGAACATTCCAGACAAAGCGATAACATCTCCATAGAGAAAAGCACATTTAAGTAAAAGAGACGTACTGTAACTCTATGGAGAATTTACTGTTTTGGAATTTAAAAAAAACAAAAAAATACCAACAGAAAATGCACAAATGCTGGCCTTTATGTTTTTTGTAGGGATTTGGTCCACGTAGTTGCTAATATGGTGACTTTCAACTGAATCTATGCCTTTTGTTGTTGTATGAACCTAGTTTTACCATTTTATATACAGCCTGTACTCAAAACTATTAAAATTAAAATGACAATATCAAAAATACACATCATGATTTCAAGTTTTTTCAAAGCTGATATGAAACAAAGCCATAACCCCTTTGTTTGCGGGCACATGCACAGCTTTAGAATAGAGTATAATATGTGATGCTTACTGCTTTCTGTGGCGTTTGCTGTCTGTAACATGTTAATAATTACTGTATATTTATGTATTTATCTGACAAGGACAATGTACACTAGTCAACATAACTGTAAATGTACCAGAATTAACCAAAAGGTCATTTTTCATCCGCTGTCCCTGGACAAAAACAATACAGACAACGTAATAATACAGTGAGAGCAGGAACAATGCATTAAAAAGCTTATAGATAAATAACAGTAGCAGTACAACGCAATTACATAAAATGAAAAACTATCAAGAGAACTATATTAAAACATTCAGACAGACACAGTGACAAAGGTAAAGACAGAGTTGTAGTGGGGTGAAGGTGAAGACAAGGTAGATTTAGTGTGTTATTGTTAACAGATCTGATTTGATCTGAACCATATTTCTCGATATTTTTTTGAGAAGATGCTTTAAAGTGATTTTCAATTTTAAAAAGGTAAAAAAAACTATGTTGATTATGGCAAAAGCTGCAGAATTATGTAGCTGATAGAATGTTTTCTGCAAAGAACAAAAATGGCATATTGGAATGTGATGTCATGAGATGGGGTGCTTAGATTTTCATGTTGATTTTTATTTTTAAAAAGGAATATCCACAAGTAAAATCTATATTGAACTGCAAAATGGAATGTAATCTCTGATTGGAATGCGATGTTATATCAGAATGTGATGTTATATCACAATGACTAATGCTGTGTTCCACTCGGATCTCGGATATGACGTCACGTTCGAGCTTCAACCATTTTATTATGTTTTGTGTGTCCGACACAGAGAAAAACATGGACACTAACCGAAAAGCTGTTGTTTTAGCATTGACGAGTACCAGGCGCTCCAAAATAAGTCTGTGCAACTTCAACTACAACCTCCAGGAAGAATTCAGTATAAATTGTATAATTCAGATTATTAGTGAAGTGAAAGCGCTGGTGTCACATGATAGTCGATCATTTTGGCACGTTAGCAGGAAATGGGCTAAAAACATGGACGAGACCAACTACCAAACCCACAGGCAGTGATACGGACACAGTAAAGTATTGCAGTAATACTGCTATACCCATAGGCAGTGATATGGACTGCAGTTACACGAGTGACTGAAATTGTCATTTAAACCCTTAAAGTGTCCAAACACAGTGAAAACAGTTCATACAAGAGGCTCTTGGCGCAGCCGTCTTGGAATTTATCTCGGAAACATGGCTCGGCCTCCTCCGAGTTGCTCCGAGTTCTTAGTTCCACCATCCGAGGAAAAGGGGCGTGTCAGTGCTTATTGCTTGGCAACGTCCTCAGACCTCTGAGTTGGATGAATAAACAAATGCACCATTATATCAGAATGTGGCGTCATATCAGAATGTGTCATATCAGAAATTACCGAAATGTGATATGAATCACATTTCGACCGAAATGTGATATGAATTCTGGACGTGATGTCGTGAGATGGAGTAGTTGAAAATGTGTAGCCAAAAAAACTAAACACATTGAACTGCAAAAACTAACCTCTGACTAATGTGATGTCATATTGGAATGTGATGTCATGGGGGGTACATTTTCATTTCTAGTTATTGAGATGAGTTTATAAGCGCTTTTCACCACTTCCAGAGGCCAGTATGGAGTTTTGCCATCACAGTAATGCTAACAACAACAGCTAAAAGTGCACTTCGAATCTCTGACGATATAATGCTTTACAATTAGATGCCGACAGTACACCGCGGTCTCATTGTGATTCTAAGAGGTGCTTTTACAGCATATCTGTACTGGGGCAAAACAGATTTAGCTCAACTGCACGGGAATAAATGGGATATGGCCGCTTTAACTCTTCTGGCCGTTCGGTTTTTGCAGCGACAGACTTTCGAGGAAGTTTGCCTGGCTTACAGCGCCGCACATTCGGACGGCACATCTTCTAATAAATCACTGACAGCTCGCAGATAAACCAGGACAACTGCTCAGAGGGAGGACGGGCTCGACTCTCCGCGCCGAGTCGTAAAGAGGCGTCCATAACCGACACGTGGGCTGGCTGCGCGCATACGTGGTTGTGTGCGAGTGTATGTGTGTGTTTGCGCGACGTTCGTGGTTTTGTGTCCTTGCGGAGAGGGGCCAAAACACATTAGTGCACATCTGTCCACTTGTCTCCTCCTCTCCGCCGCTGAAGGGCTCTCGGCGCTGGGTTTCTGTGCCTGTTCAGTCCACTCGCCCAAACAAAAGCTCGACTTCACTTTTGCAGTCTTTCGCCCGTACACTGACGATCAGAGGTTTTTCATGTTTACAGTGGCTGGTAGTGGCGGATGGCTATTGACGATGACATATCAAGGACTAATATTGTTTGTGTGCTTTTCCTTTTGCTGCCTGATGCTTATCACATACAGAAAGGCATGAAAATATCAACTCATATTATGGCGTGCAGGGGCAATGGATATAGGATTATTAATGCAGTTTTACCCTTGTTTTTGCAAAAAAAAAAGTGTAACTGTGAAGTCATTTGAGCTAGATACTTCTTTTTTTTTGCTACAAACTAATACGTATACCTTCTACCTAAAAAAAAGTTTGAAGTGTCTGACTACCTGACTAACTGGTCAAATTGAACAAAGCAATTTTTTGAGTAGGACCTGTCTTGGTGGAGCTATTACTCAAAAACCCTACATCAGATGGACAACCTACTTCTTTTGCAACAAGCTAATACCCTAATAAACTAAAATCTAAAATAGGAAGGTGATCATTCCATATGCATTATCTGTAGAGCCCCTAACATTTTAGGAAAAGAGTTCAGAAAGTCACATATGGCCATTTTCAACAAGCTGTAAATCCCAAAGCATACCATCTAGCACAGTTTTGGTGTGTTCTCCTGAAACTATGTGTAGTAGATATTGAACAAACCAAATTTGAGCCCTATACATGCAGGCATTGTTTAGCTACAGCTCTGTGAAAATGAGAAAAAGCCCAAAAAGCACTCACGAGCAAAATAGGGAGGTATATACAGATTTTACAAAATCAGGTGTTGGATATTGTAAAGCTATGAGGATTGGGCAGCAAGCTGCCCCCGCGACCCAGCTGGATTAAGCGGGAGAAGATGGATGGATGGATATTGTAAAATTTGTTTCTCAAAAACTATTAGGAATTAGAGCAAATAACTTGGCATATGTTCATTACACATGTGAAGGATCTCAAAAAAAAAAAGTCATCAAAATCTAAGATAGTCGTCTGGGAGGGTCTGGGTGAATCCAGATGGAATGACTCTTTGTGGTGTCATTAAAATAAAAAGTTGGTAGCTCCAAAGAACTGCAGTGTGGACTTGTAAATTCTCAGTTTTTGTCAACACTCCCTCTGTTGAGTGTCAAGTACTGTATCCCTGTCATGATAATGACTTTACTGACTTATCATTCAATACATGAAACCTGGGACAATATATTTTGATCATTTTCTTTATTCTACTGGGAAACTGTTTTGTATTTTTTTGGATGCTGTAAAAGGTTGAATTAATATCTTTTATGAGTCACTACAGACATAAACTAAGCACTAAAGTGTCTCATTTGGGTATTTATTTGTCGAAGCTCAGGATTCTTTAAAAAGTATTGTACATTTAGAACAGTTTTTGTGGTTTAAATCTGCTCTTGGGTTTTAGTGTTAGTGGCATAAATTAGTTTCATTATTATCGCCTATATTTACTTCAGCAATATATATATAGAAATTCAGATTTTGTTATCGTGATCGTCCAGTCAGATTTGTTTATTTCGGTCATGCATGTGAAACAAAGGAGCTCATTGGTCACCTATGATCTACTAATAAAATTACATTTTTCACTTCAGATTAACAGAGTTCAGTGATTCCCTCACTGATTCTGCAGAAATACGGTATTTTTCTAAATTTCCCTGTGATTTTTTCTTTTTTTACTTTCTTTTTTCCTCTCAAGCAGCCATATTTGTTTTGATACAGACGGACCATGCATGTCTTGGCTAATCCATCTGTCACGCCCATATCAAAACTGTGAGATTGAACCGGAGAAGAGACTCAATGTCCTTTACGATACTGCTACTACTCAACTAAGAATATCTGTCAAGAGTAACTGTCCAGAAGCAGCATCTCATTAATAATTTGAAGTCAATGAGGTTAGTAGTGTAGCTAAAAAAGTACTGGTACTACAGCATAATGACTCAACTGGAAGTACGAAGAAATGATGACTCATGTAAGAATCATGCGACAAAAAGCGCACACCACAGACACGAGGAGAATCTTATGAGACTAAAAATCTCTGATCTCACAGACTGCAGCGGGATCTGTGTGGGATATAAAGCTGTGAGCGCGATGGCGTCAGCTGTTTCCTGTCTACAGTAAAACCACTCGCTCTGAGACTCTGACGTGTTCAAAGATCAGAGCTCTGCACTTCTAGTTTAGACACAAATCAAAATTGTGCTGTTATTTGTGAAATGTGGTGCAATACTTCAGATAAAGGATTTTTAACACAGAAAAGATTGGAGATAAAGTTCACAGAAAGTAGAGTCACTGTCGCTAATCTGCAGCTTCACCTAGATCCGTGTGCTGTGTGGACGTAAACAAACACACGTGAGAAACTCTCTCGACTTTTTACTTTTAAAGAACGCCTCAAACTGGATTAATAGCATGGTTTTGTGGACTGAGGGTCATGATTTGCGGAGGATAATTTCTATGGATAATGTGGATAAGATGCTGCAGTTTAAGAGGTGAAGAATAAAGTCTTCTCATTATTTTCACTATATCCTGTTGCTGATGTTTGGTGGTTACGATCTGACACTGACACCACAAAATATGAAGACAGAAAGTTGGGTCACGCCTCCCCAAACTCAAGGAGAAGGAAATCTCAGGCAAAATCGGTCAAATTCTCCTGTAGTGTGTGGCGGCCTTTACATCTTCACATCTTCATAATACTGAAGAAGTGGGTATTCTAGACCCCAGCGAATTCTAACACATGATCCAGAAATGCTGAAACTTCCTATTTAGATATTGTGTTGAGAATCTTGTGGCTTCAGGTACTTTCAACTGATAAGCCCATCTTTAAATGAACAATGGCACCACATTTCAAAGCTTTTGTAAAATAAATTACAGTTGGTCCATTTATACTGACAGAGAAGATGTTGAACTTTGTGCCAGTATTTGTTTCATTCATAAAGATCGAGTAATTCCAAAGATATGAACCATAAACCAGGTCTAACATTTGTATTTTGACACAAGGTGAATTCTCATAAGTGCACAGGATTCATTTTAAACCGTGAGGATTCAAGAATGTGGTGATGTCACTTGAACCCAGCTTTTTTCTTGGTAGAATTTGCCTTTCAACTGCCAAATACAGATGTTTTGACCAGGTTTATGGTTCAAATCTCTTTAATTCCTGGGCCTATGCACATGAAACAAAAATGGCACACAGTTCAATGTCTTCTCTATCAGTATAAATGAAATAAAGAGACATTTGTATTCAGAAATAAAAAAAAAAAGAAATGGTTGTGATCAGTTGAAAGATTTAAATGGTAACATTGTCAATCCAGTCCCTGACAAAAATGACTTTTGTTAAAAATGTGTGGATTTTCCTTCAATCAAACAGCCAGTCTCTTTATGTTTGAAGGTGCAGCTTTTTGTGTAACTTTTCTGGTGGAGAGTAAAAAGTTTGAGAGATGTTATTTGCCTGGAATGTTTCGTAGTATGGCATTAAATCTTTCTATCGTCATGGAGACCAAACCAGGCCAAGTTAAAGGTCGGATCTGCGAAGAGACAACTGAATGTTTGTTTTTCTAGGTATTTTTGAGCTATAAAACCACCTGAATAAATGTAAAGTAGAGCTATTTAATGTCATACTGTGGAACATTCCAAGCAGAGCAATGACGTATCCATAGAAACAAGAAGATGACAGACCCCCAACTAACAAGTTACATAGTTTAAATTGGACATATTACTCAAAATCAACTTCAGCGAGATTTAAACCCTGCTTGTTTGAGTTATTCTCTATTGTGCTGCATTTGAGGTGCTCAGAAATGCCCTGTTTTCACCTACCCCCTATCCCCACCCACATCCCTTCCTCACTGGCTTCCTTCCGTCTCCATGGAGATGTTTCTTTATCTGAAATGTCCCAGTGTGGCATTAAATGTACAGTATATGTCGTGCATTTACTCAAATCGACACTTTTTATTGACTTAAAAACGAAAGCGTTCGTACTGTGAGCGGGCTCGCCTCTCCACGGACCTGACATGTGCTGCTGTCTACGTAGAGATAAATAAGTACACAAAATCACTCAAACTTTAAGAAAATATGTAGAAATAATAGTTGTGTCATACAATACAATAACAATACAATGACAATAAACATACCCTACTATTATTAATAACAAATAAAAAACAGAAAAAATAAAATGAAATAAAAAATTAAAATGAAATAAAATAAAATAAATAAATAATAATAAATAACAAAAAAGTCAATAAATGGTTACCACTTTCTAAAAAAAAGGTTTAAGTTACCTGTCTTGGAGTACTATTATCGTAGCTATTTGTTATTATATTATATTGTGATGTGTGAGCTACTGTGTCCTTGTGGATTAATAAAGTTTGTCTAAGTAATGCTATACTGTGGAACATTCCAGGCAACATCTCCATGGCGAGAAGCTGGCGACAGACTCTTTGATTGACACCTGAAAAACGGGGGAATCGAGGAGAAGGAAGCGAGGAAAGCGAACTGAGATGTGCCCCTATAGCCTGTTTTTTTTTTAACCATTCTACCGCGCACTTCAACCTCCCCTTCTCGTTATTGATTTGGGCGTTAAGTGAAGAGTTGTAATCTTCCCATTGTGCTCGAGATCCGCGCTCGACGTAGCCAACGCGCTCTCCGCTCTCCCTCTTCGCCTCCTCCCTCCTCTTTCACCCCGTCTTTATTTCAACCATTTCCCTTTTATACGTGGCTACGCCTAATTCAATGTTTGGCGCGTGTCTGTCTCTCTCGCGGCGCGTAGCTCATAATTAAACGGGCACTGATCTGTAATTAGTCGGTGTATTTACCTCTTTAAGTCCGGTCCTGCTCTTTTGTGGCGACGCGTTATCAGATGTGATTATTTGCATCAGCTTCTCGGCCATGCGCTCATTACGTCGCCCGCTGCATGGGGAAATTAGCGACCTCGTATGCAAATTGAAAAGGGGGGAGAAATAGAAGGCGTTTGTATATGTGTGTGTGTGTGGGGGGGGGTATGTACGGATGTCTTACGCTACAGGACTGAAGAGTTTTAAGCGAACAGTGACGGCAGAGAAGTTAAAAACGTTAAAAAAATCTACTTTTTCGAGCTTTCTAACATGTTATAACGTTGTTCCCTCAACAAAATCAGGCCTGAAGAGGTTTTAGACATCATCCATGCATGTTTGAGTCATTCTGCGATCTCTCCAAGGCCCTATTTAAACTCTCCTTGAACAGAGCGTACACTCTGCGATTTTTGACCCTTTTTGAGACGATTTTTCATTTGTGCAACTGTTTTTGGGATCGAGTTTGGGCTTAATCGTGCATTGTGCTTCGTGTAGTGTTGTGGAAGAGGGTTGTTACTGTGAAGATGACCTGAGAAGTTACACGGTACAAGTCCTTTTATGAAGAGTGGGTTCATGCAAATCAACTTTTTTCGAGCTCATTCCGTGATCTCTCCAAGGCCCTATTCAAACTCTCCTTTAGCCGGGCGTACACTCTGCGATTTTTGAGTCGATTTTTCACTCGTGCGACTGGTTTTGGGATCGAGTTTTGGCTTCATTGTGTGTCGTGCTTCATGTAGTAAACATGGTGTAACAAGAACCGATGAATACCTCACGACCAGCTCCCGATCGGCAATCGTAGGTTGCAAGGATATTGACCTGGTTTGAAATCCAGTTGCCTCCCGTGAAGGTTTTGAAGGTTTAGATAAATAACGAGGCTTTGCTATTTTATATAACCACTTCTATAGTTAATTATTGTACCAAGGTCATTTGAAGATAAAGGCTCTGATCAGAGCCATGAGACTCATAGATGTAGGTCATGACAAATGCATGATATTCCAATCTATCTGTAAGGCGTTTTTTCAGGGTTCGGGTGGTTACATTTTTCACACTGACAGTCCATAGACCAAATATATGAATCTTATATATGAATAAAAATGAAAAAAAAATCATTATCTGTTTTTTCATTTTGGTTTTAGAGACAAATAATAAAGAAAAGAGTTGTTTTCTTTTTTTTCATTTTCTTATTTTTGGTTCGAATGATACATGGATGTTCTCTATTGGGTTGTTTTTATTACTATAACTTGTCTTTAAAGATGAAAATGTCGGTTCTTGGTCTCTGATTTCATAAAATAAATTTCCACCAAAAAGTAGACTTATAGTCCGGTGCGACTTATATATGTTTTTGTCTTCTTTATTATGCATTTTTTGGCCGGTGCAAAATACAGTAAATAGGACAAAAACTACTGAATGGGATGATGTCATGACTTGTTAGCCGGATAACACCCCGGATAAAGTCTGATTGGACTGTGCAACGTGCCAAGAGGCCTGGCTGGTCTGTGCACCAATGAAGAGGCACTAAGTCCTAAACGACGGTAGCCTCTCACTATAGTTTGCGTATAAAAGTCATTATATAGGCGTAAATATTGAGTCTCTGCATGGGAATGTCGGCACAGACTCCTTGCACAAGTATGGCTTTCTAATATTTGAATAAGTAAATTATCTGGACTTTATTTCTATTTCAAGAGTATCTTTTATCTAAGCAGAAACTAACGAACACAAGAGGAAAAGGCTGTTTTCCTCAACAGTTTCACTGCTGAAGTCGTTCATACGGTGTGAGAACATGAATTGAGAGCTGTGAACTTTTAAACCCTGAGATTTGGGCGTACAGTTTGAGTTGGGCCTGAGTGAAACCATCGAAAATATCGTACCATGTACACCCGGTATTACATTTAGCTGTACGATTGTGTACAATGCGCCGCCCACAACCCTACATCACCCATGCTCCCACGCAACAATTTTGAATATACAAGCATGATACAAAACAATACTCTACAATTTAACAAAAATAATGTGATAGCGCTCTGAACACTGCAAATTTCTCTGATCTGGCCAAGATTTTAAAACTTATATCAGGTTATTCATCTTGTTTTTAGGTTTATTATCGACTTCTGAGACTGCTTCATTCTAGTCTAGAGGTCGTTTATTTTAAGATAACTTGTCAAGTAAAATGATCTGTCTATGCAGCAAGATAATTTCACTACTTTTAAATCATTTTCTGATAGATTTAAGAGTTTATATCTAAAGCTTTTTTGCAGTCAAAGACACAGGAAAGGGCACTCAAAAATGAAAGTGAAACGTATAAAACATTAATTTGTGTTATGCACATGGACTAATTTGTGCATGTTTTAGCAATTTTTACTTGCTTATTTTCATCCATTTTATTTTCTTTATGAGTGATGCACGTAGGATTCAGAAAAGCTGTGTAGTAATTAGATGTAGAAATGTACATAAGTAATTACTGTGAGTACATTTACTAATAGCATTCAGTCTCAGCTATCGTATTTGACATCATTTTAAAAGCAGTTATCTTGAAAACTACTAAGTCTAGCTCAATGATGATGTTGATGTTGTTCTACCAGATCCTTTAGCCCTGCAGAAGCACCTTCCTCTTTACATTTTTGGTACCAAGTCCAAATTTTTTTGCCAGTTGGTGAAGTTTTTCCAAATTTTGCACTGAAGGCTACACAGTCTTGGGTGAATGAGCAGATTCCAAGATGCAAAATGACTTCTGTTTTGGAGTGAACGGCTCAACATGAAACAGAAAAATAAAACATTACCGTATTTTTCGGACTATAAAGTTTTTTCATGGTTTGACTGGAAAAAAGTGCAGGAAACTCAAACTGGAATGAAGAAAACAAAAGCTCATCGCGGCTAAAAGCTAGATTTATCTGGAGTTGGTGGTGTTGCTCAGAGGTGACACTGAGGATGAAGAATTCAGTGGATTTAGTGATTTGGAGTGAGATGGAGAGTTTGGTAAACCTGTTCTGTTGTTTCTGCTCTAGTTTTGTGAATAACTGTTCATATGTGATGTGAACCAGACACACGTTCAGCCTGTTGTTCTCTATTCTATTGTTATTACTATAACTCAGCTTTTAAGATGGAACATCGATTCTTGGTCTCTGATATTATCAAATAAATTTTCCCCAAAAAAACGTATGACTTACGATCTTTTTTTCTTTTTCATTATGCATTTTTGGCTGGTGCGATTTATACTCCGGAGCAAATTACAGTGATCCCTCGCTATATCGCGCTTCACCTATCGCGGCTTCGCTGCTTCGAGGAATTTTTTGCAGTGCTTTTTTTTACAGTGAATCTGTATCTTGTTGATAAAGAAGAGGAGGAAGGACTAAAGAAGAGGAGGAAGGACTAAAGAAGAGGAGGAAGGACTAACACTTGGTCGCGCAGCCTTCAGTAGAAAAAGACGCTACAGCGCAGCGGAGTCAGGACGAAGAGGCGCAGCTGGAGGGACTGTGAAATACGCGAGTGACAATGTTTCCTACCTTGTATTCATTACTATATAAAAAATATTGTTTTACAACACCGTTCTTTAAACTATTATTGTTATTTGTAAGAAAACGTTAATATTTCTATTTCTTAAACACATTTTGGGCCTGAAAAGAGGTTTTATTTTTTGTTTCATTCTGCAGTAAAGTATTGCATTGTAAAATAACAGTAAAAAATAAAGCTGACTACTTCGCGGATTTCACCTATCGCGGGTTATTTTTGGAACGTATCCCCCGCGATAAACGAGGGATCACTGTATAGTCCAAAAAATATGGTAATGACCTGTTTCTATACATTCTGTGAAAATTTTTGGTTATTTCAACAAGAACTGCTAAAATTATGGCTTGCGAAATGACGTCAAACTTTTTGGGACATCGTGTATGTCATCTCATGTTGATATTATAATTATTTCATTGCTCAAATAAATAAATTGAACTGCATTTTGGTACAAATGAGAACAAAATCTGCTGCTCACTAGCCGACACCTCCATTTACTGGTCTCTTGGGCATCGCAATGTTCTAATGCAGTTGTTTTAGATGAATATTGCGATTTTAAACATAATGATCCACGGGACATGTCATAGATTATCGATATACAGCAGACGCAAGCCCAAAAACGTCTTACTTAACTCAGACTTTGCCACTCTGTTACTATAGTGCTCTAACCGTGCTGAAAAAGACGGCTTTGCGATACAGGAAACCCAGGATCCAATTAATCCAGTTTCGCCGCCGATATCGCTTTGTAATAAACCCCTCTGAGCTTATCTAGTTGGACTTTGTTGAGCCCGGATGTGGACGGCTAGGTTTAGGCTCAGCTTGGAAATAAAAAAGAAAGAAAGCATATCTGAAGGAGAGCGAAACAAATCATATATTATCAACATGAAGCTTTTGTCGCTTGTAGACGTACTCACAGTGGGAAGAAGAACCAAATAAAAGTCCTACACCTGTTATTGTGTGTAAAACAGCCTGTTGTGACCTTGTTTTTGCCCTAACCACAAAGCCGTTTTGTGCAACATTCTGCAGACCACCAAACCAAAAACTAATTAACTTCATTCAACCCTCACCATTAATCGGTTAAAGAAAGATGTCTCTAATTTTCATTTTTTCCATAATTTTCTGTTTTACAAATTCTTCACTTGCTCTTTGACCACTTGAAAAATCAGATGGAGGTCTTCTTTTATTCAGACAAAGACAAAGGATTTCATTGAGCAAAATAACTCAATTTGAATCAAAGATGGACATCTCTAAGACTTTATATTTTCATGTGCACAAACGCATGACCTCATATTTGTCTTTTCAATGAATCATTCTTCAAGTTTAATCATTTTAATAAGAATCATAATTATTGTAAAAACTCACATGTGGATGTCAGTTTCTCACTATGTGTTGTTGTAAAAATATTCAGAATTAATAACGGGGACATATGCAAATGTGTTGTGTATTCATATGCAAATGAGGCGTGCACTGCTGCTGCCTCTGTTTCAACGTAGAATCCACTGAACACCAGGAATTTTATGTTGTTTTTTGTCGTGTTAGGCTTTTGCGATACTAATTTTGTAGTTATATGTAATGTTAAGTTTTTGTGGATGTAATATTTTTGTTGACTAAATAAAAACTGAGTAAAGAAAAGAGTGACTCGGCACTTGTCCACCAACATCAATGTCGCAGGATCAACTCTCGCTCAGAGTGCATACTAAGAGTGCATACTAAGACACCTCACCTACATTTCCAAGTTTGGTCAAAGGGACTGATGGTGCCGATTAGCAGCCTCACTTTGTCAGTAATCATGTAAAAACTAGACTGAAGCTAGTTTAATGTGTTCTTTTTTCAGTCAAAGAGGCCCATACAATGCAAATTCCAGATTTGCCACGTAATTCTGAATAAAAACTGTTTAATTCTGAATAAAATTTAATTATGCTTTGAAAAAGACCATGTAAACACTTAATTCCTAATGATAATGATGATTCAGAATGAAACTTAATCCCAAAGTAAGTGAGAAGTATTCTGATTTTAAAGCCAAATTAATTTATTCCTTTATCATGTAAACGTTTCTTCTTCAAAATAATGCTGGTGGTTCGTGCTCATTAGGTCGTCCTTCTGAGGTGATCTGGACGATACGGCTCCACATGTCGTGGCGTGTTTGTGAGCGGGATGTGGGAGTGGGCTGAGGTGTGGCAGACTCAGTTTGTCTTCTTCCTCCTTCTCCGACACTCTTCCCTTCACCTCCTCAGCTCACAGACGTAAAGCGTGAGGAGAGAATTCTCCAGCTGCTGCTTCATTATCATCGGAACGACCATGGAAAAAGTTTGGATCGCGTTTGTGTCTGCAGCATAACGACAAACCGAGATGACAGAAAAGCCGGGAGCAGCTGAAGTGTGTGTTTTCTTCCCAAAGACGTAAATACGTTAGTGTCGCTGTCCAATCAGAACCCTTCCCCACCCCCAGACGCTGAGCGGAATTAAATAAAGGCGACTTAACATGTTTTCCATGTAAATCCAAATTTGGTATGATTATTTCCATGTAAACTCAAAGGAAAATATTTAAATTCCAAACTATTTAATTCAGAACAATTAATGCAGAAGTAAAAAAAAAAACATCAGCTTAATGTGGTCAGTGATATGTGTAACTTTCTTTCTTTTCATCAGTCGGTTCTCACTGAAAAGTGACTAGGAAAAGGCAGAACAGAGAGAAAACGAGAGAGATACTTCACTGATCCCAAAGGAAATTCAAATTTGAATGCAGCAACATTTATATTGTGCTTTTTGGTCGACTTTGTGTCTCATAGGTCTCAGTGCAGTTTGACAGGACTGGTCAGGCAAGGTCAGCAGATCCAGGTGAACACAAAAGGAAAGGCCTCACTCCGCTCTGTTAGTTCGGTTGGTGATGAAATGGTTTATTTCCTCTGGAAGGTGTCAGTGTACTTCCTCTGGAAGGTCTTCTGCTGCAATTGCTGCCACATATGGTATGTGAGCCTGAAAAGTCTGAAACATCCATAGTTAACTCCTCAGCTAGCTCCTTAGTCGGTCTCTTGCACAGTCTCTATAGACCATAGACTCTATAAAAAAGTGGACTAAGACTTATGTTATGGAAATGGAAAGAGTAACAGCAAGAATGCAATTCAAAATGAAGAAATTTGAGGAGTTATGGGCACCTGTAATACAAGAAGTAAAATGATCTGTACCCTACCTTTGGTGTATGTGTGTATGGGTGTATATGAGTGAGTGAATGTGTAAGTACATGTATATTGCTGCAATTTATTTATTTTGGTGAGGCTTCACCAATTAAATAAAATGTGTTTCAAGAAAGAACCTGCAGGTATAGGCAGAGTACTGTATAGACTGTCGAATTCCTTTGATTATGTCTATATCTGTGACTTTTTGTCCAGATGCTGAATGTCAAAATGTCAAGATTATTTGGTACATGAATTGTAATATTCATATCACAATAAAAAAAAAAAAAAGTGGACTAATTCAGCTGCACTCAAATGAAGCTCGTGATGCTCATGGTTACAGAAGCAAATTTGGAGCCAGGCTCTATCTTATGAATTTTTTTTTTTTCTTTTTTTTGATGGACAAAATAGCAAAAAAAACAAACAAACAAAAACTACCGGATCGTGTAGAGTGGGTTATTGTGAACATTTTAACACCAAAATGACACGGCCACAGCAGCAGTTACAAAGAGAGGGGACACAATATTCCAATGTAAGTCAACGGGAGCCAGAGTCAGAAGGAGCCGGAAGAATTGCAAACTTCCTATTTGGAATGCGGCGACTAGCCTGTTAGCTATGTCCATTTTATATACAGTCTCTGCTATGGACACAGGAAAAACAAACAGCTCATTTCACAAAATCCAGCAGTCCCAGTAGCTTCAAGTTACGAGTCAGGAAGACAACTTTTTGATCCAGTTGGGAGAAAAGTACAACTTTCCTTCCACAAATGCACTTTCCTCTGCATGCTGTTCACAAATGAAATAATCCATCACTATTGCTTATTTTGCTTCATTTGAGGGCGTTACATTTGCTTCCACAATGCTGCTCTGTGATTGGTCTGAAACACTAGAGGCTCAGGCCCAATCACACCAGCGAGCGTCCGGTGAAATGGACTCTTATTTGTGAAATATCGCAAGAGGTCATTTCACTGTTCAGATTACTATACTAGGACATATACGAATTCAATGTCAAGAAATTTTAACTGACCAAAACTAGAAAGAAATGTTAGACTAAATTTTGACAAGAAAAACTAGATGTAAAACTAAATTCAAATTGGTTGTCAAAATAAACTCTGTTTTTTCTGACATTTAGGGTCAACAAGCCATTTTGTCCTGGTAAAAGCTGTGAATAATGTGAATGTGCAGAGTGAGGAGCAGAATCCAAATTAAGACTGAACTAGAAACAGAAACGGTGTCCAATCTTTTCACTGAAGACAAAATCAGGCATCCGACATTCTTCTGTAAAACTTTTGCATCTGGTATTGTATGTCAACAAAACCAACCTCCATAGAATTTCCATTGAGACAAGCAGAGGGAAGTTACAGGTCAGATTTGCGGAATGGCGAGTCTGATCATAGTAAGAATTCGACTCTGACCTCAACTTCCACCTTCAAAAAAGTCACCCAAAGTACTGTTTTCTCTACCTCCGCACAAACAACAAAATGAAAACTCATCTCCCGCCCTGAGCTTGAAAAAGTCATCCAGGCGCTTATCTTCTCCCGTCTAGATTATTGCAGCTCCCTCCTCTCCGGCCTTGACTCCAAATCCATCTTCCCTCTCCAGTGGGTTCAGAACACAGCAGATCACTGATTTGAACAGACATCAACAGATTCCCCATGTTTGAACTTCCCTTCACTGGTTGCCTGAGTCTCTGAGAACTGATTTTAAGATTTTACTGGTCACTTTTAAAGCTCGTTTAGGTCTTACACCAAGTTACATTTCACAACTTTTATGCCCGTACGAGCCTCCCGCAGCCGTAGATCCTCAGGCAGGTCCCTGTAGACGTTCCAAAGTCCAGGCTCCTGACGAAGGCGATCAAGTGTTTTCAGTTCAGGCGTTTTGGCTTTGGAACGACCTGCCTGAGGAGATGAGGCTGCACGATCAGTATCATCTTTTCAATCGCTTCTTAACGCTGAGTGTCAAATATGCGACAAACCATTTGGATCATTCCCCCAATGCCGGTTAGTGCATCTGCAGTACCTTCCTAGGAACCTTTGGCAAGCACTTGTTTCAAGTTGTTGCGAATTTGCAACATACACAAATTTCTATTAATTTTGTTTTGCTATAGTCAAATGAATAATCTCAATTTAATTTACCATCTACTTAGAGGCAAAAACACAGACAAAACTTAAAAAAAAATCTATATAAATTCAGGCGTTGAAACTTAAAAAAAAACACATTAAAATTAGAGTTAAAAATGCCTAAAAATTGGTTTTAGCTTGATTTTATTCCTAATTTATTTTTATTCTATTTCTTCATATTTATTATAATCAAATGAGTTCTTGCAGCTGATTGTACAGCACTTTGTAAACACTTTATAAATAAAGATGTATTATTATTATTAGTAGCAGTAGCAGCAGAAGTAGTAGTAGCAGTAGTAGTAGCAGTAATAGTAGCAGTAGTAGTAGTCGTTGTAGTAGCAGTAGTAATAGTAGTAGCAGTAGTAGCAGTAGCAAAAGTTTAAACCTGTGACAGGACAATGTGACCTCCTTACTGCATCTCAACCACTGCATCACCGAGCCACGACTCAAACTTAATTTTTTAATGAATACAACTATGTTCTTGCCTCCTTTTGTCCGTTATCTTCTCCGTCAGATACTCCGCTACCTTACATCTCCACTTCTTTATTCTTGTTAAAAACGCAACGCTGCTTCTCTTTGAATTACACAGCCTTGGCCGTGATTTTCTAAAGGAGACTGAAAATAATGTCAGATGAGTCTTCTTATACACAGGGCTCGTTCCGCCGCCGCGACTTCTTGAGTTTCGATTAGCGTTTGAATGTAATTATTATGCTCCGAGCCGAGTTTGGTGGGAAGGGAGGCGGGCTGGGGAGGTCAGGTGGGGAGGGGTCAGGGCTAAAGGTGTAGTACGCTCGCCACTTCAGATTCTGCTTTGAAATAAAACTCGCTAAATTGTGATGCTGCTGTCCACGACGCGGTAAGTACGCAAGCGGGGATGTTTGGGACTATTTGATGTTACTATGGACATGACTGCAAAACAGAACTCAGTGGGACTAAATCTAGACTAGACAGGACCAAACTAGCACGAGGACTAAGACCCGAACAAGTCTAGACTAAACTGGAGGAAAACCAAAACAGGTCTGAATGTAGTCTTCTGATCTCTAATGTTGTTTCCTCATCAAAAACATACCTGGAGTTGTGTTTTGTTTCATTCGCACACAAATCATGCTGAGTTCCATCAAACCTCTCTTTTATTAAATCCCATACACCTTCACTAAAATCACTTGGAGGATCTCAGCCCTGGAATAGTCGATTTCTACAGAACAAAAAGTCAACCTAAGCTGTTAACTTGAAAACACTTCATGACCTCATAAGGTAAAACTGAGCATTCAGAGCTTCAGAAATGTAGACAGACTAATAATGCAGGATGACTCAAACATATAAATGAGGGTTTATCACACTTGGTCCCCTTTAAGTAAACTGAACTCAGCCCTCTGGATCAAAAAATGAACCAACAGAAAAATAACTCAGTCCTCTGTAAGTGGACCGAAAAGTGAACATAGAGAAAAAGAACTCAGTCCTCTGTAAGTGGACCGAAAAGTAAACCAACAGCAAAAGAACTCAGTCCTCCGTAAGTGGACTAAAAAGTGAACCAACAGAAAAAGAACTCAGTCCTCCATAAGTGGACCGAAAAGTGAACCAACAGAAAAAGAACTGTCATCTGTAAGTGGACTGAAAAGTGAACCAACAGCAAAAGAACTCAGTTTTTGTTTTCACATTGTGAGTTTGCTACAAAGAGGACCAGGTTCTCTTTCTGGTCCATTTGACCTTTGATGGAGCCCCAGTCCCCTTTCTGTTCACACCTCGTCCAGGTATTGCAGTGTTGATCTTTATTTTTTGGCACAACCACTAAACCAGGTCTAAACCAGGACTTACCGAGGTCTCGGGTTTGTACCCTGCCCAGTTTTACATTTTTCAGTAAGGGCTACGTTCTGTTAAGGCAACTCATCAAAAACATGTATGTTTTTGATGAGGCAACAGCATTATAACATGACAGCCTGGCATGTCCAGACTTTATTTTTTATTTAACCTTTTTCTTTTTTTTTTAACTTAATCTCTTTTTCAAAGGAGTCCTGGCCAAGACAGCGGCGCAACAATACAATTCAGAGTATTACAGGACACATTTTAAGCAACAATTTCAGAAGACTATTTAAAATATTTACAAACAAACGAACATATTGAAGAAGATGCGAAAAAAACCCACAAAAAAAGACACTGGTTAAAATGGACAATGGACTGGACTAACGTTTGTCCCTTTTTCTTTTAAACAGTGAGTGCCATGTTTTTATTTTATTTTTTTTGCATTTTTAAATTGACTCCCCCCCCCAAAAAAAGCACCACCGTGTTTTATCTACTTTGTATTATCCTCGGGAGATCCAGGAAGTGCTCCTCGGGAACTTTTTATAAGGTATTGAAGTTTGTAATCTGGATCCCAGGGAAATGCATCAATGGTTTATTTTAGTTGCATATTGTTTGATTCATGCATCTTTGAGTAATCATGTATTTTATTTTATTTTTCCATAGACTTTCCGGAATAAAATAAAATCTAATTAAATAAAAAATTAAATAAAATCACCTACGTGGTTATTTAAAATCTGTTTTTGAAACCTTAAAAATTGCAGTTATTCAAATATTTTCGCAAATAATTCATTTTAAGTGCTTTTGGACTTAAAACAACCACATTATGGATATTAGTAGCGAGTAGTTGGTTAGTCTCTGCGATGCTTTTGAGTTTTCAATATCAGAATTTTCAAAAAGTCTATGGGAAAATGGAAAATAACCCCGAGTGGACTTCTTTGAAGTGTCTGTTGAGCTCCATTGTCGTACATTTGAGGTTTCTGGATGACTTGTACTATATTCGTGCAGTATTTTCAACAAAAAAGTGTGAATGAAACAAAATACAACTCCACACTTTTTTTTTTTTTGCTGCTAATGTGGTTAAAAACTTGAACGCTCACCCCCTTTAAGAAGACCTGGCGGGCCTCGTGTAGTGACAGAGGCGAGGGGAGGCGGAGGGGCTTGTTTGGCTAAGGCACATTCACACCGCATACGTCTTCATTCTCATTATGCACAGTCCATTGTCCGACGCCTCACTAATTATTACCTCTGTGCTCCGTGCTGGGCTCTCCAGAAGCCATTATGGAGCAGCATAAGAAGTCTGACCTCCTTCTGATAGGTTTATAAAGACGGGAGCAAGACGCAAGAGGAGAGGGCACACACTCACACACACATGTTCTAATATTATTCTGTTAATACTTTGTCTAAAAGCACAGCGTTCACATGTGTCCTGGTTTGGTCCTGGTTTAGCCCTGATGTAGACCTAGTTTGGTTCTCTTATAATTCAGGTTTACTTCCAGTTTAGTCCTTGTTTTGATGTGGTGCCTTATTTTTCTTTGGATATATAAATGTGTGATGTTTGGTAATACACTAAGGCCCTAGTACGTATTGGAGTTGTTTTTGTTGCAGATGCAGTGTTCGTCCACACTAATTTGATGGAAAACAGCTTCAGATCAGCTTCCACAAATCCACCTGAGCACAGATCTGATCCAGCGCCGTATGGACGCCTGAAAACGTTGATACGCTGATGTAGGAGCTCTAGTTGTCAACCTTATTGGACCACATGACTATGACTTGTGCCTTCCTGATTCGCTGGTTCGTCACATCGGTCATGTGACGCTATTGCAGAAAACAGTTCAAACAAACCATAGACAAATGGGAAACAGCGTAGCTAGAAACTGAACCTCGTCGTCAGTCCACGAAAAGACTGTGAAAAGACTGTTTTTGCGCTTGCCATCTTCTTTGGCTAAAAATCGGCTGATGCAACTTCAGACAAGGTGCTCCACTTCCTTGTTTTTACTGCCCATGTGATGTCGTGACACCGTGTCTGGATGCAAACCATTTCTGATACGGTGATTCTTTTCAGTGCAAACCTCAGACACTTTAATGCCACAGTTAGTTGTGGATAACAGTTATTGTAGCCACAGCTGCCCTGGGGTAGACTGACATGAGTGAGGCTGCCAATCTGAGCCATTTGTTTATTTCATTAACACGTGAAGCAAAGGAGCACATTGGACTCCTATGGTTTTGAACAAAATGACATCAGATTAACACAGGTTTAGTGCTTTGCTCATTGATTCTGCAGAAATGTTTGTATTTGTTTTGATATGGACAAACCGTGCGTGTCTCTGACTGGCTAATCCACCTGTCAATCACACCCATTTGAACTTATGCACCGGAGATTCTTCTTCATCTTTGTAGTATGGAACAAGTGTGCATTCTGGACCTCAGGGAACATATTCCACTGCATTTAAACATGTTTACTGCACTGAAATGGAGCAAAGGATTATGGTCTATGTAGTTCCATCTGTTAATGACCTCCCAGGCATAGACTGTATAAAAAAGTGGGCTAAGCAAGTGTGACGTCACCCACAGCGTTCAGCGGCGCTCAAATGAGGCTCATGGCACTCATGGTTACTGGAAAGAGCAAATGTGGAGCCAGGTTCTATGTCATGAATAGGATTTTTTTGATGGACAAAATAGCGACAAAAAAAATTTCAGGATCATGTAACTCAAGTTCATACGAACATTTGAAGACAAAAATGATGAGGTTCACAACAGCAGTTACAGAGATCCCTAGAAGCCACTACGACTTTTTTTTCAGTGTCGGAGTAGAAGCACTTTACTATTTTTCAAACATTCCGCTTTTCCAACATGAATATTAATGTGATAGTCTATTACTTTGTGCTTGCATAAATCATAAAGATGCTTGGGCTTGTTCTTAATCTCAACAACTACATGATGAAATGAATAAAGCACATCGAAAAACAGCGAGAGATGCATCGGTAGACTATTGCAACTCACAAAAAAAATAAATAAAAATGACTTGTGGAAATAGCGATACTAAAAAATGTTTTTAAAAAATCAGCACGTCTAAATAGAAGCATGTTGTAATGATGGGCTGTTGGACTATGCGGTGAAGTGTCTTGCTCAAGAACACTACATCAATATTCACCAGGCAGATTTAAACTGACAAACTCTGTGTTAAAGCAGAACTACTTGGCAAAATGGATTTTTCAGAGCTTCTAACCATGTTGTCAAGATGTCATATCGCTATATTGCCCATTACTCTGTGTTACTTTGTTCTCCAAAGGATTTAGTCGTGTAGTCAGTTTGGTCATTAATTTATTTTTAAACTGTGGTTTGCTAGCGTAATCTGCAGCTATCCATCAAAGATTCCGACAGCTACACGGCTCTTTGTTGTGACGACATTTACCCTTAAGGTTAGCTCCCACTGGGCATCGTAGTTTCCAACAAGGACGTCAGCTTATTTGTTTCTTTTATCAAGTCATTTTAGATGAATATTGCGATTTAAAATGTCCAAAATATAACATAATAATCCATGGATGTCATAGATTATAACTAAGGATGACCACTAAAACCACTAAGCCACAACCAACCCTGTATCATTTTCCACAGTCATATTTTTTTGCATACAACCTAGACAATATTTGCAACGGCGGCCGCAAACTTGCAAATCAGCACCGCACGCCGTATTCTCAACCTCACGCGTACCTCCCCCACCAGGGACTACTTTATCCCGAAAGCATGGCGGCGCGCTCCGTCCAACGTGATGCGCCGGTGTAAGTGTACGGCCTCTCGGCAGCAAACGTAGCCCCCCTTTTAGAGCAATGTCACCGCAGCCTATTGTTCCGCCAAGGCTAATGCGATGTCCGTGTGTGTGTGTGTGTGCTGGGGGGTGGGTGGGGGGCCCGCGGGGGAGGGTATTGTTGTTAATGGATGTGGAGGGCTTCAAATTGGATGTTATTAGGCGCACAAGGCTTCAGCGCGTACTTTACATGGACACAATGGAGTAGATGGGAGTGACACAAGGGCCGGGCAGAGTCGGGGTGAGATAGGAGAAAAAATATATGTCTATAAAAATAAAAAAAAATAAAAAATAAAAAATAAATGTCTGCTTTCGAAAATTAGAATCCTCCGTGCGTGCCGCTTTCGGCCCGTGTTAATAAAATGCTTTTGTTTGGTTAATTGTCTGATCAATATTCCAACGCCACGATGTGATGCTATTGTGCGTTCAGTCAGATTCAAAGTGATGGGTTTTGGTCAAGTCCGTTTGACCGTTTTGTTCTAACCGGGTAAAGAACTAAAAGGTTTGTGGGGCTAAAAGTTCAACCGAAGCTAGCGAAAGTTGAGTTCATCACAGCTCACTTTCTGGTTCTACCTAATTTTGTTTATTTTTTTAAATAACTTTTTTGTCATTTTTAATGTTGGACTTGCCATAGATGCAATCGAGGGGCAAAGGTTGAAGCTGAACATGTAAATCTATGAGTTTTTGTTTGTTATCGGCTCCCAAGATGCTGAAAAGTGATTAATTTTTGTTTTAAGTGTAGAATATCTTAAATTTTCCATCCAGGAGCATTTACATTTTAAGGTAAGATGGTAAATCCAAGAATCCCATGCACTTCCGAACGTGTTTGTAAAGGTCTAAAAGTCCAGGCGATGTTTGCGAAAAATTCACATATTCAAATTGTTTCACTTAAGTCAGAAAAAATAAAAATCACGCACAAGCCGTCTGATATTCCTGGTCATCACGTAACTTTTCTGGTGGACGTTATATCACATTTTTGTTGCCATGGTAATGTTACTACGTGCACTACTACTGAAATGTCTATCTCCCAGGAGTCAAGTTACAGGTTTCATCTGTGGAGAGGCGAACCCGATCACAACAAGACCGCAGGGATTTCTTTCTCAACTGCGTCACAAGCTGCACCTTTTTAGCTCAAAAATGGACTCAAATAGAACCCCGTTTTATTCATTTTGATTGGTTCTGTTGCACTGAAAAGCTTAGAAAAACATGCATTTTTATTGTGAACTTGCTTTTCCACAAATCTGACTATTATTTGGCCTAGAGGGGGTTCTTGTTTCCATGGAAATCTTGTAACTTTGGTTAAAATCTTCCACAGCATAACATTAAACTTTCCTATCTCCATGGAGAATATCGGAGAAGTACAGTTTTAACTTTCTATTTCCTTGGAAGTTACAACTCCAGAAACTTTTTCATGACAACAGCCAGGTAACAAAACTCTGATCTGAAAAGTTACATAATCTACCTTTAAGAAACGAGTGCAAAACTGAACATCTGACGACGCTGTCTCCCAACACAAAAGCACAAAGAATCACTGCACGCGCCAATGTTTCTTTGAAGGCCTGGCTAAGACGACAGTTACACCCTATACTCTATTTTTGCTCTCTCCGACAAGACATTTAAATCCTTACATTTGAAAGCTTCTTTGTCCGGATGACCGTGTGCAACCCTGTAGCCTTCATCTTACCAGCGATAGGTTGGTACATCCTTCAAGTCTGCCAGATCAAGTGCCCTATTCTACCCTTTTCATTCAAATTGTATGACGCCACATCTGAAAGCGAAGTCGGTGAATGCGACCTAAAGAATGGCGCGTCGAGATACAAAGTTTGCTTCGGGAAAAATAAAAAAAATAAAAAAGATTTCAATACCGCCGCAAGGCACACATAATGACTCCTCAGATGGAAGCGTGGACTTAGCCGGCGAATACATGAATAGTGATTGATTGAGCAAGAACCGAATATAATGGTAAAACCGTGCCTCCTTCAACGCCCACTAATCCGACGAGAAGGGAGATCTGACCTGTACGTAGGTGTGTGTTTTTTTGGCTCTTAAGTATCAGTCTCTTGCCGTTGCCGTGGTGAAAAGAAAGTTGTTTGACAGCCGGATATTAGAGCATCATGGCCAGGCGTGGATAAAAGCGTCGCAGATAGCAAGGAACATAAAACAGTCATTAATGTGGGTTGGCGGGGAGACAAAGAACGCCGCACGTGTTCAAAAACTGACACGGGGCAGGGGTGACCGGGGCGAAGCTTCTGCGAAACTGCAAAAGGATAATAACTGAAAGGGATTGGAAATTATAGTGCGTCGCCCACTCCGGTAATCTATAAGAAACACGGCGACGCAACTCTTCACATGCCAGTCCAAATGTTCAGGAAATCTCTCGGGGAACACAGTTAAGGTTGCCATTTTGAAGTAAGTCATTCAGTTACAACTTGATACTGAGTCCTTGAAACAACAGGGACAATCGGGCCACTGTCTCGGTAGATTTGATCTGATGAAGCCGATCAAAAGAGAGTGGTTCAAAGCAACGGGCAGGTTTCAGTTTCACTTCAGTTTCTTTGCCTCTACTTATCCATAGGGTTTGAAGCGAGGGAGGAGTGTGCTGTTGTCATGGCAAATAAGAAGTCAAAGCAAAATGTCCTCAAAATTATTAGTCCTCATTATTACGTTTGTACGACCATAATACAGAAAGACCTACAGAAAAAACAAAAGACACTGGGTTAAAATTCAGTTTTGTATGCATAGTATGTCATTTATTTTGTTATATGTAAAGATTTGTAAAAATTCATCATCAATGTGCAGAAGCAACATCATTTTTGAATTTTTGAAAGT
This sequence comes from Odontamblyopus lacepedii, assembly GCA_034769755.1. Taxonomy (NCBI): domain Eukaryota; kingdom Metazoa; phylum Chordata; class Actinopteri; order Gobiiformes; family Gobiidae; genus Odontamblyopus; species Odontamblyopus lacepedii. The sequence goes on from CM068366.1 coordinate 18,833,526, forward strand.
GTCAAAAAGTGCTTTTCTGTTGTGTACAATGTCTATGTAGTATAATTATTGTTTCTCTCGTGGCATAAACTCGAAATAAAAATGAATCGAAAATGGCGCCCATAACAAAACACTGAAACCAATGAATAGGTTACGTGGCATCGCAGCTGGAAACACTACACACTGCTGTTGTGTCCTTTGGCAAAACACTTTGCGTACATGGCATTCAATGTGGCTGTGGTGGGAATTTCTTACTTTGTTAAGATAAAGAATATATTTTATGGGTTTAGATAACTTACAACTGCTAAAGCATCTCTGTATCCCTGCTCACATGCAGTGGTGTGATCTGCTGTTCCCGGGGTCTCTCAAGACACTCTACAGGTCACTTTGCTCTGTCTTTATCCATCATTATTAAAACAAGAAGCTGTTGCTCTGTTCATCCTCATCATTTAGAATAGTGGGATCCTTGGGGGCAAATCTGATCGATGCCCAGCTGACCCTGACATGTAGTCTCCGGTTGAGATTTGTATTTCTATCATTTCTATCGTATGTTTTATCTCATGTTGGTTTTATGATGTTTGTCAGCTGTATAAGAAGCCTGCTTTTGTCTGCCATTCAGATTAAGGAGAGATGGACCACTTGTGAGTGACAGGTTTTATTTTGTATTTCTCTGTGATTGTGTGCAGTTTTAATAAATCCAGGCTCTTGGAAGACAACTTTTCTCCAGTTATTTTTCTCAGATTTAGAAATCCACAACAGTACCGTGTGTGAGTCTGTTAGTTCCCTACAAGGGAGTTGTTACGAACATAGAAAATGGAATGTAAAGCATTTTTGCCCGTCTAAAAATATAATAAAATACGAATTCAACCATCACCACTTGCGCCTCACATTCATATTTAGGTGAAGTGTCTTGCCCAAGGACACAACAACCATCGTTCTTGACTTAATCGTACCTTTTGAAGCGTTTGACCATGTTATAACGCTCTCACGGCAAAGACACCATCCTTACGGTTAGCAGCATGACTCTGGTCCATATAGCAGTTGGCCCACAAGCTCTCTGAAGGGGGAGTGACTTAGCACAGAGAGCAAAGGGAGGGAGGACTTGGGTTCAAAACAGTAAAAGATGACAAGGTGATTTAATGTGTTATTGTTCTGACCCAGCTCTGCGAGGGGCAGTAACAGAAAACATCCATCCATCCTTCTCCCACTTAATCCTGCTGGGTCGCGGGGGCAGCTTGCTGCCCAATCCTCATAGCACCTGACCCCCCCTATGAACCCCTCTGCAGGTGGTGAGCCCACAGGAGGGTGGACATTATGGTCCTTGATGTTAGTTCATAGGGGTGCAGTAACAAAAAACAAAAAAAACAAGATGGAAATGGAATAAATAAGGTCATTTAATTAAAAGGAATGTACAAGGTAAATTAAACTAAACAAAGGGGATCTAACATATTTACAACAAATATTTACACGGTTTAAACAAAAGTGTAACAAAGGCCCAAGAACTAAGAAAACTAAATATACAACAAAGAGCTAAACAAACAACCAAGCAGAGTCAGTACTGATGTGACACAATGTGACAGAAACGAGAGACACAAACTAAACTAGCACATTAAATACCAGAACTAGTGCCTTTTTATCAAAGACACGAACACAAAATGACATGCAGTCCCGAACAGATGAAGCTGATCTTCTTAAACAGGGGGAGGAGTCTGGAGGTGAGGTGGGAGGGGCCAGGTGTAGAAGTTCCCCACCAATCAGGGACCAGGGCTCTCTCAGCAGGAATCCATATGACAAAAAAAAACAGGAAATTAAAACACCCTCCCTCTTAAGTTACAAAATATTTATGTAAAGGATTGAAATTTGATTGTGTACTTACAATTTGGCTGCAGGAGATTGGGAGATGGCAGGGGAAGTAACAAAAAAATGGATGGAAAAATGGAATAAATAAGGTAATTTAATTAAAAGGAATGCACACGGTAAATTAAACAAAACATGCTAAAATATGTACATAAAATAAAATAAAAAATAAAATAACAGGATTAATATTTTATAAGTTGCGCCAAAAACAAGTCACGTGGGTTTACACAAAAAAAAAAAAACAAGTAACTAAACTAAGGGACGCAAATTAAACTAAATCAGAATCAAGAGACAAAACAAAAAGACACAAAACAGAACTAAACTAACCGAGTGTCTCAACAAACAAAGTGACACAAAACGGCAGACTGACCCCTAACAGGTGAAGCTGATGTCCTTAAACAAGGGGCGGAGTCTGGAGGTGAGATGGGAGTGGCCAGGTCTTCCACCAATCAGGGACCAGGACTCTCCCAGCAGGAATCCACATGACAAAAGAAGGAAATTAAAACAGTTATGTGGTTAAAATGAATACCCCATATAAGTGATTCACCCTTTTTAATTACCACAAAACATTCTGTGATTCTTATTTCCATTTTGAACATCAGTCGGTCCTATATACAAGATTTTGCCTTTTGCAAATACTGTACGTTTGGGTAATCCCTTTGCAAATATCCTAAAACACATTTCTTTGTTTTAACAGGGCATGCATTGCAAATTTCTCTGATCTGGCCAAAATTTTAAAGCTTATATCAGGTTATTCATCTTATTTTCAGATTTATTAACTACTTACTAGACCAGAAACTGCTTTAATCTAGTCTAGAGGGAGTTTATTTTATGATAACTTGTCAAGTACAATGACCGTGCTGCATGGACAAATCATTTCACTACTTTTATTTTCGGATAGATTTAAGTGTTTACATCGTAAATGTTGGCCAAGGTTTTTTGCAATGTACCGCAGATGTTCTCATTTAATTTTATTTTTTTTATATACCACGCAAAAATAAACTCTTAATTCAAAGCCTACGATCATCTATCAAGTCTGTGTTTTCAAAATCCTCCACACAATTTGTTTTAGGACCTTCCAACCGCTCCAAACAATAAGAATCGCTCCTTCTCTTGTCAACTTTTCCCCCAACTTGGACGCCGCTTCCCCCCGGAGACCCGCATTGTTCCATCTCTCCGAACGCAAGGAAAGTAAGTCGGGAGAACGCGACTTTTTCTATTTTCTTTCTAGTCCGTCCACTTTGCCAAAGCGTCTTGGGCCGGCGCTTCCGTAAAGATAGCCGGGGGAATACGCCGCGACTAATGACGGTCCACGGGCTGTTTCAAAGCGCGGAAGAATGGAAGGCTGTCTTGGCTGCGATGGCGTTTGTATAGAGAAAAAAAAGTACTAAAAAGAGAGGTGTCACCAGCCATATGCTAGCTGCGACGGGATAATACGGAATTGAACGAATTATCCTCAAGACGACCATGGAAAACTGGAACTTTTTTGTAATTTTTGTTTAAAAGGTCCTGTACTTGATTTTTTTTAATCCGAAAGACTCATTTATGCTTGACTTTGGTACGTAAACAGATTTGTGTATCACTGCACAGCAAATTTCTCTGATCTAGTCAAGATTTTTCAAACTTATATCACGTTATTCATGTTGTTTTCAGGTTTATTATCGACTTACTAGTTCTGAGGCTGCTTCATTCTAGTCTAGAGGTCATTTATTTTAAGAGAACTTGTCAAGTAAAATGATCTGTCCATGCAGGAAGATCATTTCACAACGTTTACGTCATTTTCTGATAGATTTAAGTGTTTATATCTTTGATTGGGGGTCCATTGCCTGCTCATTTCTATGGAGTTGCCATTGTTTTGCCTGGAATGTTTCGCGGTATGCCATTAAACTGCTCTGCCTTACATTTATTTAATTATTTATTTAATTATAGATGTTTTTATAGCTCAAAAATTCCAAAAAACAGGGATTCTGACTGATTTGGTCTGGTTTGGTCTCCATGGTGACAGAAAGGTTTAAAAGGTGCATTGTGAAACGTTTCTAGAGGGTCTGTCAAATAGGCCTGGGCAAAAAAAAAATTTAAATAAAAATCGAGTTGGCAAGACAATCGATTAGTTTTTTTTGGAAAATCGATATTTAAGTTTTTTTTTTTTTATATACAGCGCATACATTATTCATTCACCAAGACTTCCTTTAGGCTTTCCGTAGTCACTTCCTGTAGTGCGTCTCTCACTTTCCCTCGAGAACGGCACAAGCACAAACAAATCTCTGTCACAGAGTCGTGTCCTTTAGTCCACCTGAAGCACAAGGAAAGAGCTGCTTTTTTTTTAGCATTTACAGTTTATGCAAATGAGCCATGTGGTTTTAAGTTTTGTTTCTGTAAGACGTAAACAAATGTGCGCAAAGCTGCATTAAACACATTCTGATCTCACACTGATGTGGCTCTATAGTGGTGATGGTTTATATGGTGTAGAGTTGAGTTTATTTATGCAGATTAGGAATAGCAATAATAATGACAATTTTAATATAAAAACATAAATGATTAATTGATAATTGATCGTTTGTTCTCCTGGCAATCGATTAAGAAAATGTAATCAAATACTCATCCCTACTGTATGAAATGCTTCCAATTTATTTGGTGGAGAAGAGAGGTTTTCACAAGACTCGCGATACGGTCGAAACAAATCGAATCGTGAATTGAGTTTTTTATTTAACAAATTAAATTCAATTTAAAAAAAATACATTTTAGGGTGTGGGTAATCGCTCAGCTCTCCCGTCCAATGCTTTTTTCCATGAAGATGTTATTGCTTTGTCTGGAATGTTTCACAATATGACATTAAACCTTTTATTTTCATGGAGACTAAACCAGACCAAGTTACAAGGTCAGATCTGTGGAGAGGCGACCCCGCTCACAGTCAGTCTGTTTTTTGGGAGGGTTTTGAGCTATAAATCCACCTGTAATTTAATAAATGTAAAGTAGAGCTGCTTAATGTCGTACTGTGGAACATTCCAGGCAGAGCAAAAAAACACCAGGTATGTTTTTTTATAGAGGAAACAATATTACAACTTCTTTTAAGCTTAAAACCAAAAGGTTCTATGTTTACAATTCTGGGGCACCTTTAAAATCAGCTCATTGACAACAAAACCCGCCTGTCAATAGGAAATGACACATTTTTCATTGGCAGACGACAATGGTTTGTGTCTCTCCTCCTCCTCCTCCTCCTCCTCCTCCTCCTCTTCCCTTTCTCTGTGATGTGTCCCTGTCTGTGCCATGCAGTGGAAACAGGACGTGGCTGATAGACCGGGCGGCTCCTGGGGGCCCCTGGGCACCGGCCACGTTTGTACCTCTGTATCATTTATGTATGTGTGTGTGTGTGTGTGTGTGTGTGTGTGTGAGTGTGAGTGTGTGTGTGTGTGTGTGTGTGTGAGTGTGAGTGAGAGAGAGAGAGAGTGAAAAAAGAGGAGGGGGGATTCACACTTCCTTTACACAATACACAAAAGGAATGGACTGTTTATCCTGGTTTGAGTAGAGAAGATCATTTAAACCGTATTGAATTTCAGTAAATAAAAATATAGGTACGTAATTCCATACTCTCAAAGAATATGTTGAAGTCTAAAAATATGTTATTAAATATTTTTAAAAATGTACAGTGCTTAAAAGTGTATTAGACCACCAGGCAGTTTAAGGTGTTTGCTGCTGCCGTACGTAATTTAACAATATTTCTGTTTACCAAAATATCTTTTTTTGTTTCTATAATGGTTAATCCTCCAGTATATGTAAGATCTTTTTATCAAAACCAAATCTTTAATGCTAAAATAGAACTATTATAGCTATTTATACATTTTCAAGTTTAATGTTTTCCAAAAATGACACCAAAGTCTCATCTAAAGCAAATCTCTGGGAACAGTGAGAAACTATTGGAACTCAATAACAAAAGAGACTTTGCAAAACAACATAAAAATGTTATCTGCGTCAAAGGTGTTCACTCAAAATAATATAAAGTTTTGAATATACTATTAAAGTTAAAAAATCTACGGTAATTTAACTTTTTTTTACATATAACATTAGAGAAATCATGATAGAAATAACAAAAACAACAAAATATTTTGCACACAGCAAGAAGGTTGCGGGTTCGATCCCCGGGTCGCCCGGGCCTTTCTGTGTTGCATGTTCTCCCCTTGTCTGGATGGGTTTCCTCCGGGCTCCTGTTTCCCCCATCAACTCAAAACATGCAGCACCCTGTGAACTAACAAACTGCCCCCACGACCCAGCTGGATTAAGCAGGAGAAGATGGATGGAGGGGGAAAAAGAGAACTTCCTTAATCCCACCCCACTCAACATAACATTTAAATGGAAAATGTTGACATTCCATGTGTTCATGTATCCCTACATGACCCTAACCCTAACCCTAACCCTAACCCTAACCCTATATTGTATTAAAATGGATTAAGATTTTTTTCTTTTTTTTAAATAAAGACCATGCTGTTGTGAGTTTTTCACAGTGAAGCTATATAAATTAATCAGAAACCATTCACTGCATTGATGGTGAGCTGTGTACTGAAGTTAGATTTAAGTAGTGACATGATCAGAGGTGTTTTATTTACTTTATAAACACAGAGGAGCATGTCTGGATTACCAACTGGTGACATCAAGAGGTGGTCCACAGAGTATTGGGCTCCTCAAGGTAAGAAACAGAGAAGGGGATGGACTTTTTAAGCTTGTTAACCGTGTTAACATTTGACCTGTCCAGTCAAATTGATTTCATTGAGCTTTAGGCTACTTTTAGTTTTTCATGGGTCATGCCGTCTGCAGGGGGAGCTCTAATGCAAATCCGAGTTCTTTAATAGAATCTAACTTTTCCACGCTATTTTAAGAAACAGAAAAATGCACTTGCCATGGACACTAGAAGTGTTTGGAGCCAATAAAGGCTAAAATAAAGCATGGGGAATCTTTAAGTTGTTGATGCGGAAATTCTATTGTGACAAAAAAGGTCAAACAAGGACTTTTATAAAATATTTCTTACTACAAGTGGATTAAGGTGTGTACAATTCCCGGAATCCTTTGCAAATCATTTCCCTTAAAGGTCCAAAACACACACAGAAACACACTTTTGTCCAACTCAAAGTCATTTGAACTCTTTTGATGTCCTGATCTCTTTTCTGCAGCGCTGGCTGATTCCAAAGTTGACCTGGCACTGACCCGGAAGCACTTCTCAACACCAGCGCTCAAGTCTTCCTGTTTGGTGCCTCTGAGCTTTTCTGCTAACGCCACGACCGGACATATCTGCTAACTCCAGAGACGCAAAGCAAAACATGTCATCCTCTATCTCGCCAGAACATTTCTTCAAGTGTCAGTGATAGCTCGGCGGACGCAGCGCAAGCCGGACGCAGCGCTAACCCTTGGCGCGACCGTGCGAGTCCAGTATCTTTGACGAGCGCATCTCCTCTGACAACGCGACGGAAACGCAACCTTTTCACTTCGGCATCTGGTCTTCCACTTCTTCAGCGTAAACACTTTTTTCCGTCTCGCAAGCATATTAATAAAGTAATACGCAAGTCAGAGCTCTTACGCTTACAGATCGGATTTTGGAGCAATGACACACACATACACACACACACAGCGAAGGTAACGTCAGGAAAAGGGAACATGAGAAACTAGAGAAATACCAGGGTTTCAAGGAAGAGCTGGAGAAGGCGTAGAAGGTGAAGGCTGTAACCCCAAAACTGGAGGAGTGGTTACAGCAGATGCCAGGAAAAACAACACACATCTCAGTCCAGAAAAATGCAGTACTAGGAAACGCAAAGATACTGCACAGAACTCTCAAGCTCCAAGGCCTCTGGCAGAGGACCCAAGCTGAAAGTTTTTTTATTTTTATTTTATTCCAGTAAGAAAAGGGAAATAACAGGTTCAACCATGTTACTCTTGAATCTTTGAGACATCTCCACAAACATGAAACTAACTTTTCACTTCAGACCAGTGTGACCTCGGGGAACATGCTTTTTTTGTACTAGAATAAAGTGTAATTGCACGTCCACTACAGTAGTTGGCAGTGGCACTCTCACTGTCAGAGTGTGCGCAGGGAAGTATTAGCACTGTAGTGTCGGGTTTTTTCAGGCATCTATTAGGAGATATGAAGTGTAGAGAACGAACTGTACGTAAAGAGAATGTAGCGCTTCACTATTACTACAGCGGGAAAACGAGGAAAGACCGCTGCGTTTACTGTGGCTAAAAATGTTGGCGGCGACAACATGAAGCCAAATAAATGACGGCGTCGCTTAAAGACATTATACTCCAACACACTGATAAGCCAATTGAGTTTTTTCAGCAAAGACATGTCGAACATCGCATCATATAAGGAGGACCAAACACAGAGGAGTTGATACTGCTGCAACTTTAGACGTGGTTTCTGTCATGCTGGACGACGTAAATGCCCCGAACTATAACACGAACATCATCTTTAAAGACGAGAAAGACACGGGAGCCTCATGACGCAGGTGAGCAGACCTGCGTGAAGTTGGCCCCATCAAACTCAAACCTACACAAAAACTATATCAATCATTTATGCTTCATTTGTGCTTCGTTTGTGCTGCAAAAAGTTTCATTTGTGCTTCTTTAGTTTTGGAGAAATAAACTATTCATTTATAGGTCAAATTGGGGTCAGCTCCCAGGAAGCTTCAAAATGCTCTAAAACGTCCAAAATGGAGTCAGTTGTTTGTGCTTCGTTTGTGTTGTTTTGTGCTACAAAAAGTTTTGTTTGTGCGATTCTGGGTCTTAAGATATTTTCAGTTTTATTTTTGGCCGATGACGTCGTCCAGCCCCTCAAAATGTGAAATAGCCTCAAAACAGGCAGAAAATCATAGAAAACATTTGTATTTCGTTTGTGCTGTTTTGTGCTGTGACAATTTTCATTTGGGCAAGTTTATTTCTAAAATGATGAATTATTATTTCTGCGGTAATTATAGGACGTCATTTCCGCTCATATGACGGCGGCAAACAACGCAAAACTAGTGGTCTTTAGTAATTTGCTTTTGATTCATATGTTATATAATAATACAGACTTTTCCACAGCCTGAGATCGTTTCTCTTCACTAGTTTTGAGGGGGGCCATCATCACGGAGGTAGGTGAGCGATTAAACTGTTTGCTCTCGTATGTCAGGGACTGAAAGCGATGGTTGTCCACGTTTGGTAGTGGTTCTGTGGAGTCGGGAAGGCGCGAAATGTTTTCTTCTTCCTAGGGGGGACGTGACAGAAAATAATTGAGAATTGAGCACTGATTTAGACAGAATGATCAGGAGCCTTCTTTACCAGAGGTCACTCCTTTTTTGACTTGGTTTTATTGACTGCGTTACTAAGCACCAGACATGAAGAAACTTTACTAACAACATCCTCCAAATTCGCCTCTATAACCGCTGGCCTCGATTGGCTTCATTTGGCTCTAGCAGAATGCGATGGGTGACGTCACACTCCCTCATTTTTGAGAAATGAAAACAACTTTCAGTACATTTTATATACCGTATTTTGCAAACTATAAGTCGCTCCAGAGTAAGTCGCATTTTTTTGAGGGGGGAAGTGACCAAGAACAGACATTTTAACATTTCAAATTGTCGACCTTGGTTTGGAAGACTGCAGCAGTTTTTGATACATCGTCGTCCGTGCTCTGATATGCATGAAGTGGTAACGGGTTTTTTTGTTTTCTTCATTGCAGTTCGAGTTTCCTCCGCTTTTCACCAGCCTCTTACAAGTTTCTCGCTCACTTTAAACTTTCTTTCTGCTGCTTGGTTACTGTTTTTGACTGTATATTTCACTACTTGCAGCTTGTAATCTGCAGAATATGAGTTTGTGTTGAGTTTTTAGTCTTTAGTCTTTGAGTCTTTACAAGTTGTTGGTTAAACTTAACATTTTCAGTTGTATAGGAGCAATGGGGGTAGCAGATACTGGCACAGAAGTCTAGAGCGCCCCCTCATGGCCGTCAATGTGAAAATAACCAACATGTGAAATTATATATTTTAATACATAAGTAGCACCTGAGTATAAGTCGCAGCACCACCCAAACCGTGAAAAAAGTGTAGTTATAGTCCGAAAAATACGCTAAGTTATATTGTTCTTGGTCTCCGTGTTCTATGTTTTCTCTGAATACAACAGAAACACGACGCTTTCACTTTGTCATTCTCCATCTTCAGCGCAAACACATTTAATTTCAGCCTCTTGCGAGCCTATTAATAAAATATCTCATAAATGAATCATCCGCTATGAATTAAAGACCATCGTTTATGTATATTTGAGAGTTGGTATGCGTGCGTTTAGGGCAGGGGGCAGTGCGGAGCTCCACCCGCGAGGCCTTGTTGGGTGCCGGGGCCTGGGGCTTGCCCGGAGGCGGGGCCCATCTGGAGGAGCCCTTCGCTGGGCGGCGGCTGAATTAAAGATGGGCAGAAGGTGTCAGTGCGGAAGGCCACGAGCGCTGGGAGGCCCCGAGTCCAAACGCCAAAGACAGACAGATGCTACATGAGACAGGAAGAGTATGACGGGGATAATCAGAGGGAGACGACCACACGGCAACGGTGGAACTGAAACAAGGCTGTGCCACGTCCACTCGCTTTGCCACAACCCAGAGGGAGTTAAAGAGCATTATGTAACTTTTCTACTCCTGATAATATTGTATTGTGAGATTTAGATATTGTTACAGCCCTGATAAAAACATAAATGTAGGATAAATACATTTACTGTGGAACATTCGATGGAAGGTTTGGTTGCTTTATTTATACTCGTAGGTAAATTTGAGCGAATGAAGCAGTGCCCCAAAGTCCCATTTTGTGCAGAGCTCTTTTCACACTCTTTTCTTTTGTTTTGGTGGTCAGCCTAAACAAAATGGAGAGCCGTGCACTTGGGAGAGCGTGAACCCGGCGGTCACGTTCTGATTCACAGTAAACGGCTGCTTCGAGTGGGCTTCAGACAGGAGCGGACGACAGGAGTGGCTCTTCTCTTTCTGGAATGATTCCTCACTCTGTCTCTGGACTGGCCCCTCTTTCTTTATGGAGAGACTCTTCTCTCTTTATGGTGTGACACTTCTCTCTCTATGGGGCGACCCTCTATCTCTCTCTAGAGTGGCTCCTCTCTCTCTCTCTCTCTCTCTCTGCAGCCGCTCCTCTATCTCTTTCTAGAGCGGCTCCTCTCTCTCTGGATCGACTCTTTCTCTCTCTCGAGCTACTCCTCTCTCTGTCTGGATCGACTCTTTCTCTCTCTCTCGAGTGACTCCTCTCTCTAGAGTGGCTCCTGTTTCTCTCTCGAGCGACACTTTTCTTTGGGGTGGCTCCTCTCTCTTGCTGAAGCGGCTCCTTCTCTCTCTCTCTCTCTCTCTGGAGTGGCTCCTTCTCTCTCTCTCTGGACTGGCTCCTCTTTCTCTAGTGGCTCCTTCTCTCTCTGGAGTAGCTCTCTCTCTCTCTCTCTGAAGTGGCTCATCTCTCTCTCTCTGGAGCAGCCCCTCTCTCTCTCATTAAAATGGCTCCTTCTGTCTTTCTCTGAAGTGGCTCCTCTCTCTTTCTCTCCCACTCTCTTGAGCGGCTCCTTGCTCTTTCTAGAGCGGCTCCTTCTCTCTGGAACAGCTCCTGTCTCTTTCTCTGAAGTGGCTCATCTCTCTCTTTGGAGCGGCTCCTTTTTCTCTGGAACAGCTCTTCTCTCTCTGAAACGGCTGGTTTCTCTCTTCTCTCTCTCTGGAGTGGCTCCTCTCTTCTCTTTCTCTCTCTTTCCCTCTCTCCTCTTTCTCTCTCTCCTCTTTCTTTGAAGCAGCTCATCTCTCTCTTTGTCTTTCTCTTTCCTTCTCCTCTCTCTCTCTGGAGTGGCTCCTTCTTTCTCTTTCTCTCTCTCTCTCTGGAGCAACTCCTCATTCTCTTTGTCTCTCTCTCTCCTCTCTCTCTTTGTCTTTCTCTGTCTCCTCTCTGAAGCAGCTCATCTCTCTCTTTATCTTTCTCACTCTCCTCTCGCTCATTCTCTCTCTCCTCTCTCTCTGAAGCAGCTCATCTCTCTCTCTTTGTCTTTCTCTCTCACCTCTCTCTCTGGAGCGGCACCTCATTCTCTTTGTCTCTCTCTCTCCTCTCTCTCTTTGTCTTTCTCTCTGTCCTCTCTCTCTGAAGCAGTTCATCTCTCTCTTTGTCTCTCTCTTTCCCTCTCTCATCTCTCTTTTTCTCGTTCCCTCTCTTTTCCCTGTCTGGAACAGCTCCTGTCTCTCTCTCTCTCTCTCTGAAGTGGCTCATCTCTCTCTTTGGAGCGGCTCATCTCTCTCTGGAACAGCTCTTCTCTCTGAAGCGACTCGTCTCTCTCTTTCTCTGGAGTGGCTCCTCTCTGTCTCTCTCTCCTCTCTCTCTGAAACGGCTTGTCTCTCTCTTTCCCTCTCTCCTCGTTCTCTTTCTCTCTCCTCTCTCTCTTTCCCTCTCCCCCTCTCTCTGAAGCAGCTTGTCTCTCTCTTTGTCTTTCTCTTTTTTCCTCTCCTCTCTCTCTTTGTCTCTTTGTCTCTTCTCTCTCTCTGTGCACTGTGGTGTTCGGGGTGAATGCTGCACAGTGCATGTGAACAAGAAATGACCCAAAAAGTGAAGTAAACAGAAGTAAATGTCTAAATGTAGTGCACGCCGGGTCAGTCCACAGAGCGCAGTAACATGTGAACATGACCTTAGTCAGTTGACTTTTTCAGGGCCATGAGGCTCTTTGAAAAGGACTACACAGAATCCTGACTGTTTCACTGGAATTTATTTTTATCCTCTTTTTAATCAACCCATTTATTTTGTTCAATTTGAAAATATTTGTCGTATTTCTAGCACCCGTCAACAACTTTTAATTACACTTGTGAAAAAATTGACAAGACTAGTCAACAATGAAGCAGGCCTATTCTGCAAAATCAACTTTTTGGAGCTTTCAATGATGTTATAGTTGCTTCCTTCCATCTTTATTCTCCTGTATTCAAGACGTCATTGCTCCAATATATCACAGTTTTCACCTCCACCGGTACATGCCCATTACTCTGAACATACATTGTTCCCAATTTTATTTTCTTAATTGATGGACGTAGGACTTGCACATAGGATTTGGCAGCATGGTGTAATCTTTTTTTTTTTTTTTAATCTGCTAGTGTGATGTAGTGTCATGTGCAGCTATCCATCAGAGGTGCCAGCAGCTTCATGGCACTTTATTGTGATGATGTTTACTGCCATTTGACAGCACAGTTTAGATGTATTTTGCTTATCAAGTCATTACGGAAATTGTTGTTTTTAAACCAAGTACGTCTACTAATTTTCAGTTTGACATGGGCTCTTTTCAACAATATACTAAACCTACAGCTACCAACCTTGGTGTTATCATCGATGAAAATTTTAAGTTTGACAAACCTCTGTGAAGGTCTTCAAACGCAAACCTACACAAAAACTATGTCAATCATTTGTGCTTTGTTTGTGCTGTTTTGTGCTGCAAAAAGTTTTGTTTGTGCGATTATGGATCTGGAGTTTTATTTTCGGCCGATGATGTCATCAAGCCCCTCAAAATAGCCTCAAAACAGGCAGCAGTATGTAAAAAAAGTATGTAACAGTCTTTAGTAATTTGCTTTTGATTTATATTTTATATAATAATACAGACTTTTCTGCATCCTGAGATCGTTTATCTTCACTAGTTTTGCTAAAGTCGCTGCCGTCAGCTGAGCCAAAATGACGTCCTATAATTGCAGCAGAAATAATAATGAATAATTTTAGAAATAAACTCGCAAAAATGAAAATTGTCACAGCACAAAACAGCAGGAAATACAAAAGTTTTCTATAATGTTCTACCTGTTTTGAGACTATTTCACATTTTGAGGGGCTGGACGACATCATCGGCCGAATATAAAACTGCAAATATCTTAAGAACCAGAATCGCACAAACACATTTTTTTGCAGCATAAACGAAGCACAAACGATTGACATTGTTTTTGTGTAGCTATGAGTCTGATGGGGGCCCAACTTCACAGAGGAATTTGATAAGCAGACAAATGCAGTGGTTAAATCCAGTTTTTATCACCTGCAGCTTTTATCCAGTTTTATCTTTTAGTCATCTGGAGGGGGTGATCCATGCTTTTATCTCTACACGTCTTGACTCCTGTAACACTTTGTACACTGGTCTGAGCTGAGTGAACCTGTCACGCGTACAGCTAGTCCAGAATTCTGCAGCACGTCTTTTAACCGGCACACGTCGTAGAGAACACATCACATATATTTTATCCTTATTGCACTGGCTTCCTATTCATATTAGAGCTGATTTTCTAATTTTATTGTTTATTTTTAAGGCTCTTCATGGACTGGCCCCAACGTACATCTTGAACCTCATTGTTCCTACACTCCTTCGTGCTCTGAGGTCTGAGGGCGCCAACTTTTCGCCCCAAAAACGAGACAGGGTGACCGGGCCTTTTCTGTGGTTGGCCCAAAACTTTGGAACGCACCACCACTTGAGTCGATTCTTTTAAGTCGCATTTAAAAACACACTTTTACTCACCGGCTTTTAACACAAAGTGTGGTCCTCTGACTGTCTTTTATTGATTTTATTTGCTAGTTTTCTATTTGCTAATTTAGTATTTAAGTTTTTTTTATTAACTTGCTTTTATGCTTTATATCAATGAATATGTTCATTTATATTGTTCCTTCTCTGGGCAGTACTTTGGACTTTGCTGTACAAATAAAGTTGGATTGAATTATAGATAAATATTGTTTGTAAATTTCAACATAATAATACACGGGTGTCGTAGAGTAAAACTATATCGCAGACACAAGCATAATAGGTGTCCAAGCCGTCTCTCCACATGTGCCGGTGCATGTGTGGTGAGTGTTTAGCATTTGAATGGCGGTGGAGAGGCTGCGGCTCTGTGGAGAATGAGCGAGTGTTTGTAATGCACCTTTCACATGCTTCAGACTCCGGGCTTTTACATGTGTTTGCAGTACGACAAAGGAGCTCTCACATCTTCAACGCGTCACCTTTGTCGCTGAATACAGGGACATGTGGGTTTGTTACCACCACGTAAAGAAAAACAGGCTTGATATGATCTGAGGAGTGTAGAGTACTGTTACTTCAAAATAATATGATTCAAGTAGAAATATGAAGAAATCATGACTCAGTGTACTTTACGATACTGCTACTACTCAACTGAGAGTATCTGTCAAGAGTAACTGTCCAGACGCAGCATCTCATTTATAATTTGAAGTGAATGAGGTGGTAATAACTCAACTGGAAGTACAAAGAAATGATGACTCGTGTAAGAGTTAAAATGTACTTCACGATGCTGCTACTACTCACATAAAGGCCGCTACACACTACAGGATTTTTAAATGTGCACAAAAAGCGCACACCACAGATGCGAGGAGAATCTTATGAGGCTTAAAATCTCCGATCACAAAGACTACAGTAGGATCTGCCTGTGGACCACTGGATATAAAGCTGTGAGTGTGATGGCGTCAGCTGTTTCCTGTCTACAGTAAAACCACTCGCTCTGAGACTCTGAAGTGTTCAAAGATCAGAGCTCTGCACTTCTAGTTTAGACACAAGTCAAAACTGTGTTAATATTATTTGTGAAATGTGGTGCAAAACTTCAGATACATGATATTTGAAGAATAAAAGATTGGAGATAAAGTCCACAGGAAGTAGAATCAGTTTCACTAATCTGCAGCTTCACCTGGATCCGTGCGCTGTGTGGATGTAAACAGACACACGCGAGGAACTATCTCAACTATTTACTTTCAAAGAACGGTTCAAAATGAATTTACAGCTCAGTTTTGTGGACTGGATGTCATTATTTGCGGAGGATAATTTCTATGGATAATGTGGATGAGATGCTGCACTTACGAGAGGTGTGGAATAAAGTCTTCTTGTTATTTTCGCTATATCCCGGGTTTGTTTGTTGCGTCTCTGTGTCCGTCGCTCCTCTGCCCCTGACGCTCTGTTTTATTGTTTGTTACCGTAGCATTGCTGATGTTTGGTTGTTATGATCTCACACTGACACCACACACGAGGAGTGCGGCGGGTTCAAAATCGCACACGGAGACAAAAAGTCGGGTCTCGTCTCTTCGAACTCAGGAAGAAGTCGCAATCTAAATCGGGCAAATTCTCCTGTAGTGTGTGGTGGCCTTAAGAGTAACTATCTGGACATAACATCTGATTTAGAATTTGAAGTGAATGAGATGGGTAGTGTATAAATAATATAACTCAACTAGAAGTACGAAGAAAAGATGACTCAATTAAGAGTAAAAGGGTGTTTTACGATACTGCGTAACTGTCTGGACGTAACATCTGATTTAACATTTGACGTTTATTTAATTATAAGTGCAAAACAGACTGATATCCCTTTGTACAGAGGGTCTCCACTCCAAGGTTTTTTATTATCTTTGAGTCTATTCCTTAGAATCAAAAACAAGTATGAAATTTTAGTACCATGACAACACTACTGTAGTCTCCATAGCTTTCCATTACGCTTTGAGTCTGACCAAATTAAGACAAGTGTCTGCTCTTACGGCAGTGAATCAATTGTTCTAAGTTGAATACCAGTGCCAACAAGTGGACATTTATGCGTCCTTCGGCAAGACACTTCACCCACCTTGTCTTTGCGTGAACATGGAGCGAGGGACCGGACCACATTGGCAAAGCTCTTACCCCGGAGCGTCTGTGGTCATTGTAAACAGACTTTGAGTGTTTGGAAAATGAGAATTCGCTGTACGGTGAAAGCTTTGTCAGGAGCGAGCGATAGAGGTGAGTAAAGAGGAGAACGTTCCATGCTAGTTATCTCGGCCTCTCAGTGTTAGCTAATAGAATTGAAGTGTTTTGCATACATGCTAATCATTTGCACAGGCAGAGGATTACGGGCCGGCACTGCCAAGAGTGTCCCTCCCCGTGTCCCAGCGAGCCTCTGGACCGTCCTCGTGTCCAGCTTTGGTCAGACCGGTGTGTGCTGCTGTTTTACCCTCGTGCACCTGTTTGAAAAGTTACTCGTGTGGTCCTTGAGAACAAAAAGAACAGTGGAAAAGAATACCACATTGTTTTTAGATTCTGATTTTAATGTAATTGTAACTGTACTTTCAATTATTTTGTGTATGAACTGTGCTATACAAATAAGCTTGCTTTGCCTATTTGCAAAAGTTTTCATTATATAACCCATAAAAAATCACTGTCTTTAAATATAAATGTCTGATAATTTATGCAAAAAAATGATCATTTATTGATTTATTGTATTACTAATTGCACAATTTTTGAAAAAACAAACAAACAAAAAAACAAAGAAGTTAGATTTGTGACAAAAATGACCAAAATAAAGAAATCTACCTTATTAGGTAACTTTGAACACTAACTGGAAGTTAGTATAGTAACTGGAAGGTCTTGGAGTATTTCCTCTGAAGATCTTGTGAGGCTACATTTACACAGAAAAAGTCTGAACCAAAAATGCAAAAGTGTGTTTTAATTCTCACTCATATTCTGCGTTTACACAAGCGTTTTGGGTGGGGAATTCTGCGTGCATACAGAGACACAAAACTTGCAGTTTGCCGATGTAGTGTGCACACCCAGTGTGTAGTGGACAGCTCCACAAAGACCAAATGCTGTGTATAACCCTTCTGCTTCTCTACTTCTGCGTTTTCAAGATTTCCACGCCGGAGGCCCTAACGCCTTTGCTGTCTAAACGATGTGGACATCTACTACTACCACTACTACTGCTACTACTACTACTACTGCTACTACCACTACTACTGCTACTACTACTACCACTACTACTGCTACTACTACTGCCACTACTACTACTACCACTACTACTGCTACTACCACTACTACTGCTACTACCACTACTACTGCTACTACCACTACTACTGCTACTACCACTACTACTGCTACTACTACCACTACTGCTGCTACTACTACTGCCACTACTACTACTGCTACTACTACTACTGCTACTACCACTACTATTGCTTCTACTACCACTACTACTACTACTGCCACTACTACTACTACTGCCACTACTACTACTACTGCTACTACTACCCCTACTACTAGTGCTACTACTACTACTACTACTGCTACTACTACTGCCACTACTACTACCACTACTACTGCTACTACTACTGCCACTACTACTACTGCTACTACTACTACTGCTACTACCACTACTACTGCTACTACTACTGCCACTACTACTACTGCCACTGCTACTGCTACTACCACTACTACTACTGCTACTACTACCCCTACTACTAGTGCTACTACTACTGCTGCTTCTACTACTACTACTGCTACTACTGCTACTGCTGCTCAGAAGCAGAAAAAATTCACAAAAAATCTTAAAGCTGATATTATTGTGAGACCTTTGACGATACCATATCCCCATATTTCGGTTCTTGTTACGTCCCTTTCTAACACAAGTTAACCCTCACGAGAGTCGGTTTTGCCTAATTTAGAACATTTAAGCTCTACATCGCCACTCTTTGACGTAAAAATCGCACCGCTCCTGCCCTTGACTTTGTCCTTTATTATTGATAAGTGTTTTTGACATCGAGCTTTGGACGTAGTAAATGGACGCTGGAGCCCAGGGAGGAGCGGCTCAATGCAGGCGAGTGACAGATTAGCGTAGAGCACGGGGCCCCGGTCAGATGAAGCCAAAGTGTGTGTGCGTGTGTGTGTACGATTGCTTGTGTGTGTGTTATCTAGTCCCCTACACCGGCTACTGTGCAAATATTTGACTAAAGATTTGCCTGGTTCCGGTCCCCCACCTCGCACTCTGGCGCTGGGGCCAAAGTCCTTTACCAAACGGCGGGGTGCGTGGGGCCCTGTGGTGTCCGTGTGGGGCTCCGGTTAGCAGATCAGAGCCAGAGGAGAGGGAGGGGGGTCAGCGGTTGGAGAGGCCGGACTTCGATGCTTCGGCGGGGGGTTAAATGTTTGGAAGAGCCCCCCCCCAATCCTGGTCGTGGATTACAGGCGTGTTAAGCATAAGGGAGGAGTGTTTTCGATGGTTTGTAAAGCTATAATAACTGGAGGCGAGCTTTGGAACTTTTGAAATAGGTTTGCCGATTGTTCGTCTCCATGGAGATATTGTTGCTATGCCTAATATTCCACAGTATGTCATAAAGTTTACAGAGAACATACGCAAAATCGCCTTTTTTTTAGCTTTCTACCATGTTCTCTCATCAAAAACACATCTTAAAGAGGTTTTTGATGTCATCCATTCATGTTTGAGTCATTTAGCGATCTCTCCTGGGCCCTATTTGAAGCCTTCTGTAAAAGGCTCCGCCCACAAGCTCCCACATGACAATTTTCTTCACAAACTTCACAAACCTGATTCGATGCGCAGTAATTTCCGTACTGGGATTCGCGGTGATTGTGTCGTGTCGCGCTCTGAAGGGGGTAGTGACTGAGCAAAGTACTTTTTACTTAATAGTATTTGAATTGCAGGCAGAGATAAATTGTACACAGATGAATTAAGCGTTTTTATTAGGCAACAAAAAGATGCTTAGAATGTTTCAGTCAATTGAGTCAAACCAAATTTAATTTTTCCACAATTTGAAATTATAATAGGGACACACGTATAGGTAAATATATACATGAATTTGACATATATTCTGCATGTCAATATGTGAACAGTGAAAAATAAATAAATTAATTAAAATTAAATAAAATTACAAAATAAAATAAATAAAAATAAGCATAATATGGGCCCCTGGTCTGGTGAAGGTGGATGGGCACAGAAGACTTCCTGGATGACCACCTGATGATGTCATGGAGTGCAGGGCGAGCATTTTGATCTCTACCTGGCGTTACTCTCTCTTCCCCTGTCCAGTATTGTTTATTTACTGCAATTTGTATTTATTTTCTGTGTTCTCGATGTTTGTTTACGGCGGATTGTTCAGCAGTTACCATGGAGACACAATGCACATGTGAGTAAACTTTTTTGTTTTTTTAGACGAGATTGTTTAACACCATAATTTGGCTCATTCTATTGTAGCTCCATCTCCACAGCAAAAAAATCACTCTCACAGAATCAATTTTAACATTTCATGGTTCATGTTTTTGGAAATGTGAATTAATTAACACTGGACCAAAGTTCCTGTTTAACTCTGAAATCAGGAGTTATATTAACGTTATCCTGATTTAGCCAAACGACTCACAGAGGTGTTTTATTTTTACACTTTATTTTACTTAATTTAATAAAATAAAACTTAATTTTAAAACCTGGTTTAATCCTGCTATAGGCCTGGTTTAGTTCTCGTTTAGTCCTGGTTTAGTTCTAGGTCTAGTTTAATCCTGGTTTAGCCCTGGTTTAGTCCTAGTTTAGTCCTGGTTTAGTACTAGTTTAGTCCTGGTGTAGATCTGGTTTAGTTCTGGTGTAGCCCTGATTTAGGTCTAGTTTAGTCCTGGTTTAGTCCTAGTTTAGTCCTGGTGTAGATCTGGTTTAGTTCTGGTGTAGCCCTGATTTAGGTCTAGTTTAGTCCTGGTTTAGTCCTAGTTTAGTCCTGGTGTAGATCTGGTTTAGTTCTGGTGTAGCCCTGGTTTAGGTCTAGTTTAGTCCTGGTTTAGTCCTAGTTTAGTCTTGGTGTAGATCTGGTTTAGTTCTGGTGTAGCCCTGGTTTAGTCCTAGTTTAGTCCTGGTTTAGTCCTAGATTAGTCCTGGTGTAGATCTGGTTTAGTTCTGGTGTAGCCCTGGTTTAGTCCTAGTTTAGTCCTGGTTTAGTCCTAGATTAGTCCTGGTGTAGATCTGGTTTAGTTCTGGTGTAGCCCTGGTTTAGTCCTAGTTTAGTCCTGGTTTAGTCCTAGATTAGTCCTGGTGTAGATCTGGTTTAGTTCTGGTGTAGCCCTGGTTTAGTCCTAGTTTAGTCCTGGTTTAGTCCTAGATTAGTCCTGGTGTAGATCTGGTTTAGTTCTGGTGTAGCCCTGGTTTAGTCCTAGTTTAGTCCTGGTTTAGTCCTAGATTAGTCCTGGTGTAGATCTGGTTTAGTTCTGGTGTAGCCCTGGTTTAGTCCTAGTTTAGTCCTGGTTTAGTCCTAGATTAGTCCTGGTGTAGATCTGGTTTAGTTCTGGTGTAGCCCTGGTTTAGTCCTAGTTTAGTCCTGGTTTAGTCCTAGATTAGTCCTGGTGTAGATCTGGTTTAGTTCTGGTGTAGCCCTGGTTTAGTCCTAGTTTAGTCCTGGTTTAGTCCTAGATTAGTCCTGGTGTAGATCTGGTTTAGTTCTGGTGTAGCCCTGGTTTAGTCCTAGTTTAGTCCTGGTTTAGTCCTAGATTAGTCCTGGTGTAGATCTGGTTTAGTCCTAGTTTAGTCCTGGTTTAGTCCTAGATTAGTCCTGGTGTAGATCTGGTTTAGTTCTGGTGTAGCCCTGGTTTAGTCCTAGTTTAGTCCTGGTTTAGTCCTAGATTAGTCCTGGTGTAGATCTGGTTTAGTTCTGGTGTAGCCCTGGTTTAGTCCTAGTTTAGTCCTGGTTTAGTCCTAGATTAGTCCTGGTGTAGATCTGGTTTAGTTCTGGTGTAGCCCTGGTTTAGTCCTAGTTTAGTCCTGGTTTAGTCCTAGATTAGTCCTGGTGTAGATCTGGTTTAGTTCTGGTGTAGCCCTGGTTTAGGTCTAGTTTAGCCCTGGTTTAGTCCTAGTTTAGTCCTGGTTTAGTCCTAGATTAGTCCTGGTGTAGATCTGGTTTAGTTCTGGTGTAGCCCTGGTTTAGTCCTAGTTTAGTCCTGGTTTAGTCCTAGATTAGTCCTGGTGTAGATCTGGTTTAGTTCTGGTGTAGCCCTGGTTTAGTCCTAGTTTAGTCCTGGTTTAGTCCTAGATTAGTCCTGGTGTAGATCTGGTTTAGTTCTGGTGTAGCCCTGGTTTAGTCCTAGTTTAGTCCTGGTTTAGTCCTAGTTTAGTCCTGGTGTAGATCTGGTTTAGTTCTGGTGTAGCCCTGGTTTAGTCCTAGTTTAGTCCTGGTTTCATCCTGGTCTCTCCCTCAGTTAAAGACACATAATGCTTTGCTTGACTTTCCTGGTGTTTTACTCCAGTTTTCGCTGTGTAACTTTATTTTTTATGGTCAGATTGCGTTAAAACAAAGCTCAGATTAAGTCGACCAAAGCCTCAGACACAGCAGAACCTACAGTTAGCCTCTCCCCCAAAACAGTAATATCGATACGCCGGATTCATCAAACATACACGGACGACATTTAAGACTAGAAACGTTTTTAATGAGAGAAGAATTAGCCGCTTTTGGATAATCTAGTCCCTAAAACCATTTTTTATGCATGAGGTGCAAAAACATGACTCCATAAAACGCACAGTTACGACTTCGAAATAACAATAGGCCGTCAGTTTATCATAATTCAGAACCTAAAAAGAACAGTAGAATATTAATTTATCCAAAAAAGAAGAAAAGATTGATGTGGTTACAACCTGTTTACTACGAATGCTACTACTACTACTACTACTACTACTACTACTACTGCTACTACTACTACTACTGCTACTGCTACTACTACCACTACGTACTAATACGCCACACAATGCCACCGCTATACCACCATGCTACCACGCTACCGTTACCGTACTACTACTGCTACCGCTACCGTTACCGCTACCGCTACTGCTACTGCCATACCATCAGTTACCGGCCTTGCTACCGCCACTGCCACTGCCACCGCTACCGCCACCGCTACCGCTACCGCTACCACTGCCACCGCTACCGCCAGCTACTAGCACTGCTACCACCAACTACCACGCTACCGCTTACCGGCCATCGCTACTACCACTAGCCATCTACTACTACTACCACTACTACCGCTACTGCCACGCTACCACCACCTACTGCTACCACTGTTACTGCCACCATTACCGCTACCACTACCACTACCAGCTACCGCTACCGCCACTACCACTGCAGCTACCACTACGCTACTGCCAGCTACCGCCAGCTACCGGCTACTACCACCACTACCAATACCGCCACTGCTACCGCTTACCAACACCGCTAGCTACCACTACTACCGGTTACTGCTACCGCCACTAAATACCACCGCACTAGCTACCACCATTGCTACCACTATTACCGCTACCATTACCGCACTACCACCACCATCACACTACCACTACAGCACTGCTACTTACTACCACTGCCACCGCCATTGCCACTGCCACTGCCACCGCTACTACCACCGCCACTACCACTGCCACCGCTTACCACCACCGCCACCGCTACCACCACCACCACCACCACCACCACCGCCACCGCCACCGCACACCACCGCCACGCTTACCACCACTACTACAGCACCATCGCTACCGCTTACTGCCACCACACCACCACCGCATCACGCCACTACCATTGCCACTACCACTGCCACCATTACTGCTACCGCTACTACTACCACTACCACTGCTGCCGCTGCTACCACCAAGCTACCACTAATACCGCAACACCATCGCCACCACCACTGCCACTGCCTACACTACTACCGCTACCATCATCACTACTACTGCTAGCTACGCCACTACCGCCGCCGCTGCTGTTACCACTACTACCACACTACCATCATCATCACTACTACCACTGCCACCGCTACCACTACCTTAATACTACTGCCACTACCACCGCTACCGTTACCACCACAGCCGCTGCCACCACGACCACCACCGTTACTGCTACTACCACTGCCACTGCCACTACCACTGCCACTGCCAATACCAGCCGCTGCTACCACTACCATCACCACTAATACCACTACCGCCATTCACACACACTACTACCACCACCACCACCGCTTATCACCGCTACACCACTGCCGCTACTACCACTGCTACCAATTCAGCTGCTACCAATACTGCCACTACTCACTACATACCACTCATACCACTACCCACCGCTTTACTACCATCGACTACCACTACCACCACCATACTACTACCACTGCCGCTACTACTACCGCTGCTGCTGTTGCTACTGCTACTACCACAGCTGCTACTACTACTACCGCAGCAGCAAGCTACCACTACTAATACTACTACCACCGCTACCACTGCCGCTACTATTACCACTACTACCGCAACAATACCACATCGCTACACACTGCTACACCACTGCTGCCACTAGCTACTACCACCGCTGCACCACAGCCACTGCTACTACTACTGCTACCGCTACCACCACTACCACCATACCAATACCTACTGCTACTACTACTGCTGCTACTACTCCAGCTGCTACTACTACTACTGCTACTACTACTACTGCTACTGCTACTACTACTACTACTCATACTACTACTCGTACTACTGCTACTACTACTACTGCTACTACTACAGCTGCTACTACTACAGCTGCTACTACTACTACTGCGACTGCTACTGCTACTACTATAAAAGGTACAAAAACATGACTCCATAGAACGAACAATTACGACTTCGAAATAACAATAGGCCGTCAGTTTATCATAATTCATAACCTAAAAAGAATAGTAGAATATTAATTTATAAAAAAAAAAGATTGACGTGGATACAGCCCCGACGGATGGACCCAGGTTCCTCAGTCAAAACACCGCCATGGGCAAAACAGCGGAGAACGCCAACCTCGCCGCTGATCCACGAAGACCTATAGACTATTAATAACCAAGATCCGGTCGCGTACACATCACGTCGTGTAGTAATAATAATCTTGTGGCTTCACCCGCCGGCGAATTCGCGTCTTGTGGAGACAGGAGATCCTTAACGTCAGCTGGAACGGATCAGAATAGACAGACTTTGACCTCTTACTGTCCGTTTGAATTAAAGGAACGGCCCCGTGCAGTTCGAGCGCTCCCCGGACGCTCTCCGCCGCCGATAATGATGTAAATGTGTACGTTTGCGACAACGGAGAGGGGGAGGAATGAGGAGGAGGAAGGAGGAGGAGTGTGTGGGGCGGAGGAGGGTGGCTGATGGAGGTGGGCTGAGGTGGGGCTGATTTGATCCAATTTGAGGTCTGGGGTAGTCCTGGTGTAGACATGGTTTAGTTCTGGATCAGTCTTGGTTTAGTTGTGGTTTAGTCCTGGTGTAGCCCTGGTTTTGTTCCAATTTAGACCTGGTTTAATCTGGGCTTAGTTCTGGTTTAGTCCCGGTCTAGTTCTGATTCAGTCCTACTTTAGTCCTGCTCTAGTTCTGGTACTGTCATGGTTTAGTTTTGTTTAAGCCTGGTTTAGCCCTGGTTTAGTTCTGGTGTACTTCTGATTTAGTCCTGGTTTAGTCCTGGTGTAGGCCTGGTCTAACCCTGGTTTAGTCCTGGTGTAGCCCTGGTTTAGTCCTGGTCTAACCCTGGTCTAGCTGGCAGGACGACGTGGAGGAATAAACTGACAAGGAACAAGGAGTGGAGCTGATTGGACAATGAGGTGAACCACCCAACAGGTGAAGCTCAGCCACACCCCAGAGAGGAGCCCAGACGGAGAACAGTGTCCAGCGGCGGCCCGTCCGTCCATCTTCCGCTTTATCCGGCTGGCTCCTTGATGTTAGTTAGAGTGCCCAGACACATCCAGACACATCCACATCCAGACACGGGGAGAACATGCACCCTTCTTGCTGTGAGGCATGAGCGTTAGCCACCCCGGACAGAGAACAGGCTCTCAGGGGCTGACTGGTGATGAGCTGCAGGTGAAGCACACTGCAGGTGGAGCTCAGCCACTCCCCTAGAGAGGTGCAGACACAAACCCTAACACTAGCCCTGGATTCATCCTGGTTTAGTCCTGGTTTAGTCCTGGTTTAGTCCTGGTTTAGTCCTGGTGTAGCCCTGGTTTAGTCCTGGTTTAGTCCTGGTTTAATCCTGGTGTAGTCCAGGTTTAGCCCTGATTTAGTCCTGGTTTAGTCCTGGTGTAGCCCTGGTTTAGTCCTGGGGTAGCCCTGGATTAGTCCTGGTTTAGTCCTGGTTTAGTCCTGGTGTAACCCTGGACTAGCCCTGGTTTAGTCCTGGTTTAGTCCTGGTGTAGCCCTGGTTTAGTCCTGGTTTAGTCCTGGTGTAGCCCTGGACTAGCCCAGGTTTAGTCCTGGTTTAGTCCTGGTTTAGTCCTGGTGTAGCCCTGGTTTAGTCCTGGTTTAGTCATGGTTTAGTCCTGGTTTAGTCCTGGTGTAGCCCTGGTTTAATCCTGGTTTAGTCCTGGTTTAGTCATGGTTTAGTCCTGGTTTCGTCCTGGTGTAGCCCTGGTTTAGTCCTGGTTTAGTCCTGGTTTAGTCCTGGTGTAGCCCTGGTTTAGTTCTGGTGTAGTCCTGGTGTAGCCCTGGTTTAGTCCTGGTTTAGTCCTGGTTTAGTCCTGGTGTAACCCTGGACTAGCCCTGGTTTAGTCCTGGTTTAGTCCTGGTTTAGTAATGGTGTAACCCTCGTTTAGTCCTGGTTTAGTCCTGGTGTAGCCCTGGTTTAGCCCTGGTTTAGTCCTGGTGTAGACCTGGCCTAGCCCTGGTTTAGTCCTGGTGAAGCCCTGGTTTAGTCCTGGTGTAACCCTGGACTAGCCCTGGTTTAGTCCTGGTTTAGTCCTGGTGTAGCCCTGGTTTAGTCCTGGTTTAGTCCTGGTTTAGTCCTGGTGTAGCCCTGGTCTAGCCCTGGTTTAGTCCTGGTTTAGTCCTGGTTTAGTCCTGGTGTAGCCCTGGTTTAGTCCTGGTTTAGTCCTGGTTTAGACCTGGTGTAGCCCTGGTTTAGTCCTGGTTTAGTCCTGGTTTAGTCCTGGTGTAGCCCTGGTTTAGTCCTGGTTTAGTCCTGGTTTAGTCCTGGTGTAGCCCTGGTTTAGTCCTGGTTTAGTCCTGGTTTAGACCTGGTGTAGCCCTGGTTTAGTCCTGGTTTAGTCCTGGTTTAGTCCTGGTGTAGCCCTGGTTTAATCCTGGTTTAGTCCTGGTTTAGTCATGGTTTAGTCCTGGTTTCGTCCTGGTGTAGCCCTGGTTTAGTCCTGGTTTAGTCCTGGTTTAGTCCTGGTGTAGCCCTGGTTTAGTCCTGGTTTAGTCCTGGTTTAGTCCTGGTGTAGCCCTGGTTTAGTCCTGGTTTAGTCCTGGTTTAGACCTGGTGTAGCCCTGGTTTAGTCCTGGTGTAGCCCTGGTTTAGTCCTGGTTTAGTCCTGGTGTAACCCTGGACTAGCCCTGGTTTAGTCCTGGTTTAGTCCTGGTTTAGTCCTGGTGTAGCCCTGGTTTAGTCCTGGTTTAGTCCTGGTTTAGACCTGGTGTAGCCCTGGTTTAGTCCTGGTTTAGTCCTGGTTTAGTCCTGGTGTAGCCCTGGTTTAGTCCTGGTTTAGTCCTGGTTTAGTCCTGGTGTAGCCCTGGTTTAGTCCTGGTTTAGTCCTGGTTTAGACCTGGTGTAGCCCTGGTTTAGTCCTGGTTTAGTCCTGGTTTAGACCTGGTGTAGCCCTGGTTTAGTCCTGGTGTAGCCCTGGTTTAGTCCTGGTGTAGCCCTGGTTTAGTCCTGGTCTCGTCCTCAGTTAAATTTAAATAATGCTTGCGTATCTTTCCTGGTCTTTTAAGCCGTGCACGTCCCTGAAAACTCATGTATGTGAATGTCAAAGAGTTTGAAAGAGCTGGAAAAAAATCCTCCTTTCTTTCTGTGGAAACTCATTTAAACTAATTTAATTTAAGTTTAGTAAATACATAATTAAAGAGAGGCTATTCTGCAATATTTGACTCTTTGGAGCTTTCTACCATGTGATGATAAGAAACATATAAAGCAGTTAAACAAACTCCTGTCTACTGTAGTCCAATGAGGTTTCTAGACATATAGACACATTATAGACATAAACTGGGACGAGGGGGCTTTTGTACTCTCACACACCTGGGAAACTGTCCTGAGGAAGTGGGACTGCAGATGGCGCTGTCGTCCTGCCTTTACCTTTAGGAAGACAGCGCCAAAACCTGTTTAACTCGAAACTGTCAGGTGTGAAAACAAACTCTCGGCCTGAAAAAAGAACCGAATAACGTAAAACTCTCCTGTTGGACTAAAGAAACACAAATTCTAAGTATAAATCTGAAGACAGAATACATCTTTACCAGAGGATCGTCCATGTGCGTTTGAGTAATTTAGAGATCTCTACAACTTGACACACTTGATGCGATGTGCAGTACTTTCTCTGAAGGGAGTAGTAGCTCTGAAGTAGTAGTAATAATAATAATAATAATAATACATTTTATTTATTAGGCGCCTTTCTGGACACCCAAGGTCGCCTTATATAAATACAATTAAAACATACAGTTAAAAGCCTGCAGTTAAAGTGGGACAGTATTTATTTGATTGATTGTATTTAGTATTGTATTTAGTATTAGTAGCTCTGAAGGGGGAGTGACTTAACACAGAGAGCAAAAAGAAAGGGGAGACTCAGAGCAAGTAAAGCAAATGAAAGTGAAACCTCTAAAACATGTTATTACATTGTCTTGGGCGAATATAGCATTTTTAAAACAGTAAAAGGTAATATGATGATCTAAATAAGTTAGGTGTAAAATAATAAAATAATATGTTTTCTTTTAGTTTTAGTTATAATAATTAAGTTTGGGCCACTAGAGCCAATATTAATATAATTTTGAGTAAATAAGAATAGCAAAAATGCAGGTCTTATCTCTGGGGAATACCTGTGTTGTTTAGAGCAGTACAATCAGCACCACGGACAGCGCTCTCTAATCCGCATTATGCATTATTTACCAACTTTTACTAAAAAACTTTACACTTTTGAACAGATCGGACAGCCATCTTGTTTTACTATCTATTAAAGGTCCTATATTCCTCAAAAAAAAATTGTGTGAGCTTTAAGTCATGTTAGAATGTTATCTCATCAAAAAACTTACTTGGAGTTGTGTTTTGTTTCATTCACATGTGTTTATTAATAGTCTGTCTACATCTCCAAAGCTCAAAATGCTCCGTTCCACCTTGTGATGTCATGAAGTGGTAGTTTAATCATAATAATCAGAAATCAGACTTACATAGCGCTTTTTAGACACTCAAAGACAATTTACAAATGGAATACTTTGCTATCTTTTACTCAGCAAACATAGGTAATTCTAGGTCTGAAATGATTCTAGTGAAGGCGTGTGGAGTTTAAAAACCCATCGGAGCACTTCCTGTATCACAAGGCGGAACGTGAGCCCTTTAAAATCGAAACCAAACACTGATTTTCCATTTCTATTTTAGCCCCACAGACTAGCAGTTGTCTTCGCTGTTATCTCCCACCTCCTTGGCTTCTGTCACGGCCGCCTGCCTTGGCTCGTCTCCCTCCTTGTTTTTCCACCCCTCCTCCGGTCGACTCCGCCCCCTCGCTCTCTCGCTCCCCTTCCCGTGGTCGGCGGACGCCTCTCGGCCCCGCTCCCGGCGAGAGGGCGCGGGCAGCCTCCGAGCGGCATATGGGCCCGCTTCCTTCCAAGAAAACCTGAAGCAGATGAGACGACAAATAAAAACAGGAGCAGCGCAGGTACAAATATCCCTCGCTGTGAAGTACTACGAGTATAAATGTACTTCATATTCAGTAGTAAAAGTGTAAATACTGCAGTTTGTAGGCCTATCGTTATCAAATACTTTCTGGTTTAGTTGACCATTTACAAACAAAAACGATGAACGATTTTGATTTTGATCTGATACCAAGTAATACCAGGGCAAGTATTGCGATACCGATCCAATACCGATGCGATTTGTGTGCCCTGAAGAATATATAAAGCTGTTTTTTGTGTGTGTGTGATTCCACCCAGTTTAAAAAGATCAAAATGTCCATGGAGATGTTATTGCTTTGTCTGGACATTAAACCTTTCAAACTTCATGGAGACTAAACTAGACCAGGTTACAGGTCAGATCTGCGGAGAGACGACCCCGCTCACAGTCAGAATGTTGTTTTTCTAGGTATTTTTGAGCTAAAAAACCACCTGTAATTGAATAAATGTAAAGTAGAGGTGTTTAATGTCACATTGTGGAACATTCCAGGCAGAGCGGTGACGTATCCATAGAAACAAGGAGGCGACGGACCCCCAACTGAAAAGTTAGTCCACCTTCAAAGAACATTTTTATGAAGTGTTTTACATCCATATTTTCTGCAAAAAATAAAGGAAAACACTTTTAAAAACACATTAGATCAAATTGTCAATTTAACAGACATCAACACATCAGTCCTGTGTTAGCTTCCCTTCATTAGCTTCCTGTGCGTTTTAGAATTGATTTGAAGATTTCTCTGATCACTTTTAAAGCTCGTTTAGGTCTTGCACCAAGTTACATCTCAGAACTTTTAACTGCGTACGAGCCTCCCGCAGCCTTATATCCTCAGGCAGGTCCCTGTGGCTGTTCCAAAGTCCCGGCTCCAGACAAAGGTGATGGAGCCTTTTCAGTCCGGGGCCTCGACTCTGGAACGACCTGCCTGAGGAGATGAGGCTGCACCATCAGGATCATCTTTTAAATCACTCCTTGAAACCCTTTTTTATCGGTTGGCCTTCCTTTAACTGGTTTTAGTTCTTTTTATTCTATCTCTTTTATGTATTTATTTATTAGAATTAATCTGATTTGTTGGATCATCGACTGTTTTCTTTGATTTATGTGTTATTTTATCTTTTGTATTGTTCATTGTAACGCTTGTACAGCACTTTGTAAATCTTGTTTTTAAACTAAAAAAATATTATGCTTTTGAGTCACCCTTTACTTCTATCAGTTACCACTCAGTTCTGTAAAAGTAAAAAATATATATACATATCGCCTATATGTTTAAATATACTCAATACTTTTCTAGCTCTTTATATGATATTCAAAGATGCTTCACAGTAAAGAGTTCTGAACGTGTCACCTCCAAAACAATACCAAATGTTTAACAGAAATATAGCCTTCAACGTGCACTATGTAACTTTTTGGTGGAGAGGGGGGTCTGTCACCTGCTTGTTTCTATGGGTACGTCATTGTTCTGCCTGGAATGTCCCACAGTGTGACATTAAACATCTCTACGTTACATTTATTAAATTATAGGTGGTTTTATAGCTCAAAAATACCTACCAAAACAGACATTCTGACTGTGAGCGGAGTCGCCTCTCCATAGATCTGACCTCTAACTTC
Source organism: Odontamblyopus lacepedii (assembly GCA_034769755.1). Lineage (NCBI taxonomy): Eukaryota > Metazoa > Chordata > Actinopteri > Gobiiformes > Gobiidae > Odontamblyopus > Odontamblyopus lacepedii. The sequence goes on from CM068366.1 coordinate 18,864,353, forward strand.
TGGTCTGGTCTGGTCTCCATGAAGATTGGAAGGTTTAATACTGTGGAACATTCCAGACAAAGCAATAACGTCTCCATGGAGAAAAGCATGACCCTCAACCGCAGAAGTTAAACAATGCACCTTTAAAATGATGATTATATTGATTTTTTTTGCGCATTTTAATCATATTTGGACATTTAATTGAAAATATTACTGCTGAAATGTCTGGACCTTCTATAAAACCCTACAAATCCCTGGTGGTTCCTCTCTGGTTAAAATTAAAGCAGTCATTTGAAGCCAAAAAATACAGACTTTTTTTCTAGTTAGATCACGTGACCGCAGCGATAACCTCCTTTAACCGCACGTCGAGAGGCCTATCTTAACTCCCCCTCGCTCTCTGATCCCGCTTCTCATCTTGCGTCCGACCTCGGGGCTCAATCTCCTCCACTCGGTCTAATCCCGGAGTTAAGACGCGCTCAGATCCTCCAATACTCGCCGCGCCGTAATCCAGCGCCCTGCCCCGTAATCCCGGCCTCCTTCGAAGTGTAAAACGGTGTAATCTTGAACATGAGATGGTGTAATCTGCGGCGGTCAGCGGGGGGACGGAGACATATGCACGGTGTAATCCAATAGGAGGCGGCATATGTGAGTCTTGGCCCGGGTCAGTCTCCTCCGCACCAGGAACTAGATCTTCTGTCTTCACTTCGCTGCCCTTTGGTCATATCACTACACGCATCACTTGCACTTGTTAGTGGTGGCAGTGGAACGCCAACTGCAGTTTAAGGCGCTCGATCTGATTTTTACTGTCTTAAAAATGTGAAAAAAACAGAAGTAAAGTTATTCTTCACTTATACATTCTGAGCATCCTAATTAAAGGGCCCATATTACACTATTTTCTGATTTATGTTATAATTAGGGCAAATTTTTAAAAATCTCGATTAAAAGATCCAAAATTCTATAGTTAATTGCGATTAATTGCACGTTTAAAATGGTGTTATTTTGCATTTCAAGACCGTTTTAAAGCCATAATGTAAAGCGATTCTTACCCATTTAGCAATCGCTGTAGTTATTTTCTTTGACGTGTGATAATCCAACTCTGGTAGTTTGTCGGAATTTAAACAAACCCAAGACTAACGCGAAACAGCGTTGGTCCACGAAAATACTGTTTTCGCGCTTGCCATCTTCCTCGGCTCGAAATTGGCTGTTGCAACTTCCATAGAACTACGGTAACTTCAGATACGGTGCTTCACTTTGTTTTTAGAAGAGACAAAAGGCTGGCGAACCCTAATCACGATTTTTTTTCTTTTTTTATCGCGGTATGGATTGCATTAATCTAGTCGCAATTAACGCATTAACGTTGACAGCCCTAGTTCTAATGTTGTTTCCTCATCACAAACAGACCTGGAGTTGTGTTTTCTTTCGTTCACACACATTTAACACGCAAACTAAACTGTATATTTAGGGTGAGCGCTTCTTTCTAACAAAAAACACTCTTTTCCACCTTGTGATAATACAGGAAGTGTGTTTTTAAACTCTATACACCTTCAACTAGACGCATTTGGACGATTTATAGTCAAAGTTATTATTATTGTCAGTTCCACCATGTAACAATAGGGGGATCGAAATTGTGATTTCACCAAAAACTCCAATGTGTTCATGTGATTATCTTGTGTAGGATGTGTACAAGTCCTGAATGGCCCTGAAACCTACAATACGTTTTTGAGATGAGTTTTGGGACGACCAGATGATAACACTTCGCTGATAAACTCCTTCGTAACTCCCAATTGTGAAGATTTAGTTCAATTTCATAAAAAAGCAAAAAAGTGATTTCCTTGTTTGTCCCCGCGCTCCCTCCTCTCCCGGCGTTCCCGTAATCCCGATGAAATGACCACATCTAATCCTTCGATACTCTTGGGAGAGCTGTAACTGTATTAAGACGCTAAACCCCCGTCCTTATGTCTTCCTTTATTATCCCTTCACTTTCGCTACGGCCTAATCTCTCGTTCATAATCTTATCTTTTATTTCCGACGCTCCCAAAGTGGTGCACGAATAATCTCACGTTATGTTTGGGTGGATTTAGGTGAGGGTTTGCCTTTTGTCCGTTCTGAATCTGAAGTTGCATCTTGTATTTGAGTAAAACGTCTCGTACAAGCAGGTCTAGAGGGTAAAGTAAGTCATGTACTTTGCTGCCAGATGATCAGGAAGTGTGTGTTTACATGCTAGTTGTTAGTAACTTTACCGTCTACACTGGCCTCCCACCTCAGCCACAAAATGACCAAACTTTCGTCGAACGCAAGGGCTGCGATTGGTTGAACAAAGTCTATATGGACAACTGATTAAAATATCTTGTAACAGCGAATGTTTGGTACCGAAATGCCTGCGTATAAGCCTAAAGTGATTGTTTATTGTCACAGAAAACAAAAAAAAAGCAATACTGGAATCAAATTAAATAGTTTGGGTTCATACTTGGACTCTGATGGGCTCTGCAGAAGCTTGTATGGTTCAGGTTTGCATCAGGAGCATCTCAGCTGAACGGGGTCCTTCACAGAACGATAAACCGACCTTAGGGAGTAGAATTTGATCGTCTTAATGCGTGTAATTCTTTGCACACCTTCTGTTTGTCGTGTATTGTCTTTCTTATCAATAACTCCCATCTAGATTCATCCTTTTACTGCCTATGGAGGTCTAACTTCTGTCAATGGCTCGTCTCCACCAATTTTTGAGTAAAATTTTACAATTGTTGATGTCAGTCTTGAAAACTAGCATGCTAATAGCGCTACTTCCTGTTTACAGTTAGATGCAGACAGCACACAGTGGTCTCATTTTAATTACAATAATTCCACATTATTACATGAACATAAGATTTTGCCACTTAAAACCCTCTAAGCAAAGTTATTTACTTCATGGCTCAGAAAATTTATCTAAGGAGACGTTCACACCTCCACTATTTGGTGCGACTTAAGGAGAGGTGAGTTCGGAACGTCTCTGAGTGCAGTTCGTTTGGGCTGGTGTGAACAACATTGATTTGTTGTAGAACAATAGAACTCAATAAAACTTAATAAAAGTAATTGTTGTGGAAAAAGACGTTTGTAGATACTGATGTTGAAGCAAAGACAAAGAATTTTTTGCAAGAAATAGGTCCGACAGCATGACCCCCTGATGTCTGACCCCGAATGATGCAAGTTTACATCGAGATGACCAGAGGATGAACATTTCAAAGTGAGGAGGTGACAGCTCCTGGTGAAGTGTGACCAGCTGTGTTCCTGTTGGTCTTCCTGAAGGATGATGTTACATGAAGAGTTAAAGCAATACAAGGTGTGACTGAAAACTGCTTCATCTGTTTTGATTCCATATTCACTTTCCTTTGTCACTTCCTGACAAGATTATCAAGCAAAAGGGAACAGAAACATTTACTTTGAAGGGTCTTTACCTATTTAACCAACCAGATGGCTTTTAGTTACAAAACGAAAGATTTCTTAAAGACAAAATGATCACACAATATTTAAATTTCCTTTACACTAATAAAAACACATACTTTCTGGGACTTTCCTCGAGCCAATGGGTGAGTGTGATTTCTACTTTGTTGTCATTTCTTGCGCTATGTGAGAGGTTTATTCTGTTTTCTCTTGGTTTGGTTCGTTTGAGCTGAAGTTTGGCGAGAACGTCATCCACACCAAATGAAAACTGCAGCAGTGTTTCAACTTGAGTCCCCAATCGAGTCAGTCCGAATAAGAGTAAAATCCCTCAGTCGTCCAGGTAGTGTCATGCCCCTGGTTCTCCCTCCTCCTCTCCCTGTGTGTGGGCGGAGTCTTCGCCGGCTGCTTCACCTGTAGCCAGTCGACAATCAGGCCTGTGCCCGTTTATCCTGAGATCTGGAGACAGCAGCTGCCAGATTGTTCCATCTTGTTCGATGGTCGGCTATCAGAACTTTTTGTAGATACTTACCCTTTTTGTGTTAATTCCTACTTACCTCCGTCTCCTGTTTTTACCAGTTTTTGTTCGTAGACTCCGCTCCCCGCCTGCTTCCCGGCTCCCGAGACTCTCCCTGGAAACCTGATCAAATAAAACTGAATTTTCTTTACTCTCTGGTCTATATTTTGGGTCCCTCTTGTTGAGCCACAACAGGTAGAATCCATGGCAAAAGGAGAAATTCAATTTGCCAACTGAATGAAAGTTTATTTAGTCGAATACGTTTTGCAGCTCATCCAAGTTATTTCTTCAGTTCTAGTCCGAATGCTGGAGGACACTGCCTTAAATCTGCCTGCAAGGGGAGGAGCTAGTTTCAGAGTAATTTCAAAGAAGCTGACATGACTTGACTAAAATTGTATTATCTTCTCTTATTTTATGTTTAATCTTCAAAAATACTTAGACTTTCCTTCCTTCACATGCATTCTCTCCGTCTCTCTCCCATCTCTCTGCTGTACCAGACCTGGGCCCCTGTGTGCAGATGTGCACTTTCTCCTTCATTACACTCTGGCCCCTGCGCTGAGGACAGAGCCTGCAGGTGTGAAGGGGCCCCACGGAGCACACCAGCAGAAGAAAAGCCCAGTGTTTTTCTGCTCGGCCGGGCCCTCAGTCTGGAGCAGGTGTCTGGGACTTGAGGCCGGCGCACTCGGGGATCATCTGCTGTGCGCTGGATTTCATGACCATTGACTTCGGCGAGATTGTTCACTTACACGTTTAAAGACGCAGTCATTCGTGTGGAGGGGAAGTCAGTGGAGGTAAAATGATGCAATTACAAGATGTGAGAAAACAAGAGAGCGTTTATTTATGCAAGGATGGATTCAAAAATAGATATGAGGAGACGTCATTGGAGGTAGGACTCAGTTACATTTACTAACCTAACTTTTTAAAGAAATTACACTTTTCTGAGTAGGTTTTGAACACCATATATTTACTCCTAGAAATGTCCTGATCTGATAATATGGCATCGGCTCCCAATCCGGCTTTTTTATGAGTATCAGACAGTATTGGATTCAGTCACGTGATCAGACCGATTCAGTTTCACATGTTTTTGACGTAAATCAAACGCCTCCATGTCGCTGTGTGGGACTTTTCACTCCAACAAAACGAAACCGTCAAGCCTTGCTACATGTTTAGCTTGTGCTTGTCTGTTGAAACTGCTAAATGCTCTTGATGAACTTTTAATATCGCTTATTTATTATTGTTTTTGTCTCTCTTGGTCACGGGGCCTCGAGGAACACATTTCGTTCAGTCATGTGTTTCTTTTGCATGCTTGAATGACAAATAATGAGCCTTGAAACAGCGACACGCAATCGCTGCACACAAGCAGTTTCTCGTGGAGGAACCAGCAGAGCTACTTTAACACGACCAAGTTGATTCGTCACGTACAAAAGAATCATCTGGACGAGTTTGCGATTTACAAGCTCAAGGCAGCAAAGCCAAAGCTGGCGGAGGCGAGACGTGGCAAGGTAAGGTAGGTAAGACTTTTTGGAGCCAAGGTACGAACATCCTTCACGACACTACGCAAAAAGGTATCGGATCGGTATCAGAAAGAGCACTCCTTAAAAAAATAATAAATCGGAGCCAAAAAATCTTGATCGGGACATCTCTATTTACTCCTACTTTAGTAATATTCATATTGAAGTAACAGTACTTTTGTTTGAGTAATATATTGTACACTGTAACCGTACTTGAGTAAAAGTTGTGGTTCCTCTTCCCACTGTGAGTAAGTTGAAGCTTTGTTGACAATATGAAATCATTTGAACATTTGTGTTTCTTGGGTAGTTGTTTTTTCAAATATTTTTCACTCTTACTCATTTCTTGCACCACTACTTTATAAATTCTACTTGAGTAATTTAGATAATAAATGTAGTTATTTTTAAAGTAACATTACTCTTATCTGAGTACAATTTTTGGCTACTCCGCACCTCTGGACACTATACGCTACACTTTTTAAAAATTTATTTATGTATTTGGCTCAGTTCTCTCTTAACCCTCCCAGTTTTCATGCGCGACTTCTCATTACCGTATCTCCGGAACTACATGCGCTATCGGAAAAAATCCAACAGTTCCTGAAAGCAGAGAAGTTGCGCTTTCTACTCATATCGGGTTATTACGGTAAATTTCTGCAGCACCCGACATGGAGCCTGTAGTATCGAGTGCAGAGTGGCGGAGATTTGGAGAGAGGGGCGGTAGTTTACAAGTGTTTTTTGTGATTTTCTCTTTCTCTTTCAACTGTTATTACACATTAATACACATATAATAATGTTGAACAACTGCCAGATATTGAAAACTGAACTCATCCTGGTAAAATGGGGCAAAAGTACTTACTCCTGGGACATTTTCTGACATTTTTTAAGTCAAAGGAACACAAAAAAATCCAGGCGGGATTTTGATGCATGGAAATAATAGGGCTAAAAGGGTTAAAAAGACATTTATTCTCCATAAAGACACAAAAACACGACACAAAACTGTTCACAAAAGCTTTACTAACCTGATGCAATGTGCAGGATATTCATGTACACTGATTGTGCTCTGAAGGGGGAGTGACTAAGCATGAGAAGGAATTTAAAACATGTTAATTTTCAGCAAATATAGCATTTTTGAAGCAATAAAAGGTAACATGTTGATCCAAATGTTTTATTAGCAGTTAGAACCCCATAGTAAAAAGTGAAATACCTCCTTTTGAAAGTATTTTTAACATTTTTTTTGTATATCTAATATTTCAACAAACAAAAATAAAATAAAACTTGGAATTTTGATGTCTCTCCAGCACTACAGTATGTGCAATTTTGTTTTTTCGTATTATTTTACATAAACAACACGTAGCTGTCTGTACAATCAGCCAACTTTTTTTTTCCAATTTTGAAAACAAGCAAACAAAAACCCTTCCACAAACACTCTCCCACACAATTCTTTGCAATTCTATACCCATAAAACCTCTTATTTCCTGTGTGTGTAGTGTATACTTTAACCTATTCATCTGCAGTGTCCATTATTACCTTCGTGCACGTGTATTAAAGCGGCTGTGATCTCCTCCTCACAGAATAAACTGAATCAGACCCTCGTCCTTGGATAGTGCGGAGACATAAGCGAACATACGTAGTTTTACCTGGTCGCTGGTGAGACGTGCACGGGGAGAGTACGCGGGAGGGTAAAGACGACATATGTAGTTTAAGAGGAATCGATGGGGCAGCTCTGGGTGATTATTTTACCCCCTTTCACCCCACCATGAGACGGGATCGAACCGCTGATGATTCTAATGTTGTTTCCTCATCGCGGACGTACCTGGAGTCGTGTTTTGTTTCATTTGAACATGTTCCATACGCAAACCCTGTAAATTTAGCTGTAAATTTAGCTCTCAAACACTCTATTCCACCTTGTGATGTCATGTAGGGTGACCAGATTTCAAAATAAAAACTGGGAAATCCCTCGTTTGGGTCGGTTGGTATAATAAAACTGAAATGAGCACGTAATTAAGGAAAATTGTTCCACACTGTGCACTAATGTGAGTCAATATAGTCACATTTTCTTTGTGTTTTGATCATTTTCAAGCATTTTTTCTGTATTTTACCTAAACAAATGATCATTTATCTCTCTCTTTACTGTTGGCAGGGATCAACTTGGTCAAAAATAGGGACAACTGGGACATTTCTTGTATAAAACTGGAAACTGGAAAAGTCCTCATTGATATCTAAGTGTATACCGTATTTTTCGGACTATAAGTTGCACTGGAGTATAAGTCGCACTGGCCAAAAAATGCATAATGAAGAAGAAAAAAACATGTATAAGTCGCACCGGACTATAAGTCGGGCTTTTTGGGGAAAGTTTATTTTACAAAATCAGAGACCAAGAACCACATTTTGAAAGGTGAGTTATAGAAGTTATAGTCATAAAAACAACCCAATAAAGAACAATCCATGTATCATTCATTTTTCAATATAGAACCAAAAATAAGAAAAAATAATAAAAATAAATAAAAACTCTTTTCTTTATTATTTGTCCAAAACCAAAATGGTTTCATTTTTGGTTCATATATAGGATTCATATATTTGGTCTATGGACTGTCAGTCTGAAAAAAGCGCAACTTATAGTCCAAAAAATATGGCACTGTAACCTTTTTACCTGCAGTGTCCTTTCCAGTGCCCTGTCCACGTGTTTTAAAGCAGCACCATCTTTTACCAACAGAGATTCTGCCACCAGAAATCTACATAAATGAAACAAAACACAACTCCAGGTTTGTTTTTGAGGAGGTAACAACATTATAACATGGTCACAAAAGTATATTTTGCATAATACAGGACCTTTATCTCTTGTATAAATTTGCACATGTATGAAAATCTCCATGCATTATTCGACTATTAAACTTGAAGACCTACGACATCGCATACGATTCTGAGGAATATGTTTTATATAACCGTGCATAACTTTCTAACCGTAAAAGATAGAAACTTACTTTTTCCCCTCTGAAAGTGCAGACATAGACGTTTTCGTACATTTCTGCGGCTTTATCCTACGTCACACTCACGCTGTGTGATGACGTGTGCAAAACGAGTGTCCAATAGGAACTTTGTTTTCCCCAAACTCATGCGCTCCGTCCATTTTGATTGACCCAAACTTTGCCAAAGAGTGAAGTGAGACAAGATGGTCGACTCCTCTCGAGCGTGTATGTTTATAACAATTGTTTTTTTTCTCAAATAAATGGCAAATTAGGCATTTTGGTCTGCGTAATTGTGCATCCCTTTGCTATTTTTATTTGAAAGGTTTATTTCAGTCTAAATGTACAAATAGAAATATATTAAACGCCATGGAAATGCAGAAGTGCTGTGGCTCTGGCCCTGGACCTGACAGGAGCTGTTTCCATGACTGGACCAGGAAAGTCATGGGGTCATCAACTTTTTTTTTGTTTTTAGGGCAATAAGGATATTTTTAGTTTACTTAGAGACTTGATATTTTGCGTTTTTGTAGCTAAGGCCCTAAATTATGCATTTTTTATGTCCAAAAAGTTGTTTATACATGTTTGCTGTGTGTTTTGTATAAAAGAGTGTGAATTTTATTTTCTGTTTTTTTTCTTTTCATCTCCATTTCTGGTCCTATAGCTTTTATTACAGCCACATGACACAACTACAGCAGCAGATTGTGAAATAACAGGTTGTACTGAACAAAAGGATGTAGAAAACTTCATTATAGGGTAAAAGGGGCAAAATTAAGAAAAAAATCCAGGCGAGGAGAAATGTACTAAAATTGCCCTTAGGTCTTTAACAAAAATTAGATCAAAATTGAATCAAAGTCTGAAAACAAAGCAACACCGGACAACACACACATCCAAACTCCTCACCGTAATGTGCAAAAGCGTCAGTCTGCATGCCCAACACCAACCCTAACCCTACTGCGACACACCTCATTGTTAGCGTCTAATTTCAAAAAGTCATAAACTTGTCATCGCCGGGTTTCTGTAGCTCTGGCACCAAGCCTGATCTTTTCCTGCTTGATTTTTTAGGAGGATCTCGTGCGTCACCGAAATGACACACAAACCGCCCGCTGCTCCCACTTATTCTGCCCTATTCACCCGGGCTAAATGCAGCTTTTTCACGTGGGCATTGTTAGTAAACGCCGAGGTAAAAAATAAAGAAACACACTTTCTTGCTGTTTTCTCCAAGCGTTCAAATTGCGTCCTCAACACTTGCATCCTTAATTGCTTTCCATTGTGCGGTACCCACTCTGGTTTCTTAAATGGTCCACAGGCTCCGGTCGTTTCCGCGCTGGCGATGTGCAGAATAGGCGGCGACGGATTTACAAGGTGACGTGCTGGGCAAAGTTTAAAGGTGACATCTTCTGCAAAATTGTACTTTTCAGAGCTTTTATTCGCGTTATAGCTGCTTCCTTCTCATCTAGACACTTGAAGTTGCGTTTTTGAGCAATTCGTGCATGTTTGAGTAATTCAAAATGTCATTGAACTCAGAACTACCCCTGCTTTCATTGCACGCTCACTGCTTTGTACTTAATTCGTTCTACAATTTTATTTTCCTAATCAGTGATACGCACAGGGTTGGATTACCTGAGCAGCCAGCGTCTTCTACATTTTGTTTGAATCTCGAAGGGTCTGGAATCGCACCGTAGAGCGTGAAAAACCTCTGTCTTAACTTAAACTGATCCAACCACAGCTGCTAATTTGTATGATGTGTCTCTGAAACGCAGAAGACGTCTCCTTTCCAAAATTCTTATATCATTCAAAACTAAAAATGGAACTTTTACATGAGATAAGTAATAATTTGGTGCTTCGCTTGTTGATTTTGAGAAAATCCATACTGTTCCTCAGGGAGACAGCTCTATGTTTCCTCATGAATTTTCTTATTTGTAGGATTTTTCTCAAAATTAAACTTAAACTTAAGTTTAAATTAAAAGTCATTTTTATTCTATACTGCTTAAAGGGATGATTTAGAGTCATTTCAACCTAGGGTCTTTTACACCTCGAGCTGGGAACATAGAGCTGAGGGAACATAAGGCTGAGGGAACATAGGGCTGAGGGAACATAGGGCTGAGGGAACATAAGGCTGAGGGAACATAGGGCTGAGGGAACATAGGGCTGAGGGAACATAGGGCTGAGGGAACATAGAGCTGAGGGAACATAGGGCTGAGGGAACATAGAGCTGAGGGAACATAGGGCTGAGGGACCATAGAGCTGAGGGAACATAGAGCTGAGGGAACATAGGGCTGAGGGAACATAGGGCTGAGGGAACATAGAGCTGAGGGAACATAGGGCTGAGGGAACATAGAGCTGAGGGAACATAGGGCTGAGGGAACATAGAGCTGAGGGAACATAGGGCTGAGGGAACATAGGGCTGAGGGAACATAGAGCTGAGGGAACATAGGGCTGAGGGAACATAGGGCTGAGGGAACATAGAGCTGAGGGAACATAGAGCCACATATTTTACAAATATTTACAAATAGCTAAATAAATGACATATTATGCATACTAAATATAATTTTACCCCCCTTTTTTGTTATTTATGTATTTTATTTTGGGTAATTAAGACATTTACATTAATGAAATCATAATAGAAATAACAACAACAACCAAAATTTTTGCCCAAAAAGGAGGGGAAAGAAGAGAACTTATTTAATCCTACCCCCTTCAAAATCTTTTTTTTTGGTACTGTTTTACAGAATTGACACTTCTTCAATACTTTATGAAGAGTCTGGTTTCCGGCAAATCTCCCTGTTTTCAGACAGGTGTGATTGACAGGTGGATTAGCCAATCAGACACATGCATAGTCCAACCACATAAAACCAGTGTGGATGATAACAAGAAAAAAAAAAAGGGACTAAAACAGTTGCAGCTTCTGTACCTGCAGAATCAGTGAGCGAATCACTAAACTAAACTGTAGATCTGAGAGGAGAGAAATCTAAATTTTATTCATAATGACAGTTGACCAATGAGCTCCTTTGGCAAACAGGAATCAGCTCTGCAGTTTTTAACCCAAAGCGTAATTTGATTTGATTTCATTTATAAATCATAGGTGGCCGATGAACTCCTTCATATCTGATTATCTGATCAAGTTTGGCCGGACTTGAGATACGACGGCGGAAGTGGGGACCAGAGAGATCATACTGGATTTACAGGCAAGGGTCACATGGGCATTGTTCAAAAAATAATTCAAACATTAAAAAAGCGCTTCTTGCTGTCCTTTGTTTTAACTCCAAACTGCGTTCATAACCAGATTCTTAATTGTCTTTCATTGTTTTCTCTGGGCAGTATCCATCCTGCATTCTTCAGTGGTCGACAGTTAAAAAGGTCGGCGGCTCTGGTGGTTTCCGTGGCCGTAGATGAGCAGAATAGGCGAGGACAGATTTACGGAAGCCCACGTTGGACAAAGTTAAAGAGTATCGGCAACACTGCATGGACGTAGTGGATTAATACGGAGCAGGAAGGGAGGGTCATCGGACGGAACAGCTCGAGACCTGCGGGGAATCCACCGCGAGGCTTTTACAGTCCTATTGTTCAGAATGTGGATGGTTCATGTGGAGTTCAGGTGGTCGTGTTAAAAGTAAAAATACATTTGATTTATTTTAGATTTGCTTATTTTTTATTGATTCACCGATATTTATCTGCAAAGAAAATCATTGGGATGAAATTTTAGAAAATGTCTCAAGGTTTTTCAAGGCACAAAAAAAGCTTCCAAAATCAGCTTCTTTTTCTTCCGTTTCTTGTAAAGCAAACGTACTGTGCTTGTGTAGGCTTTAAAGTTATAATCTTTTACACTCATGGATGATTATGTTGTAATTTTGACGTTTTAAAACAGTTCCACAGATCGTGCAGGTGAGAAGCAGATTTCGTTTTTCATTTGTGCCAAAATGGAAGTAGGTACGTAACAGTGGGCATGCGGTGATAAAAATGGGAGTTGATCGGAGCTGTGACGTCTTGAATACAGCAGAGTAACGATGACTCAAACATGCTCTAAATACATCTTCAGGGGGTCAATGAGAAGGAAACAACTATAACATGGTTCAAAGCCCGGGACGTCCCTCCTTGACTGAAGTTGCCCTTCTGAGTAGAAAAAATAATAATAAAAATATTTTTTTTAATTGTTCGATGTTTGTATGAAAATGTCTATGCCTACATTTGAAAGTAGTCGCCCCATTCACTTACATTAGGGCGCAGTGTGAGTGCGAGTCTGGAGGGAGGGGCTCTGTTCTGTTTACAGAGCCGCAGAGCTGCACACAAACAGCACCTGAGCCTGCAAATAGTAAGAAGAGATTACCCACAAGCCCCGGCCTTGAGAAGCAAGCCCCGGCCGCAGAGCTCAAAGCCGCCAAGGTCCCACCCGTGGAGCTAAGTGCCCCGGTTCTCGGCTCTGTCTCTTTCTTTTGTATAGTTCTGTATAGTTGTCCCTATTTGGACGCCAAAAGTTCAGCCTTTTCAACTTCTGATGCCGACGCTGATGCCTGAAGACGTGCCGCAAAACGCTCTATATAGACTTTACTTGTAAACTGGATGCTTTCCCGGTTGTCGCAGTTGGACCATCTGCCTTGATGTTGTTGGAAAAGGTGAGATTGAGATGTATAACAAATGATCACCATCAAGTTTAATGAAAAATGTGAATAAATCCAGGTTCAGTTTTTGCCACGTTTAGCCTAAATAATCAGACAGTTGATCAGTTAATCAGACAGCCCATTATTCCTCCAGACAGCACAGGCTGCTCATTTCATGGCGGCAAACTAAGCTACATGTCTCCTGATGGTTTCTAATTCTAACATTTCATTATAGCAATGAACGATGGAAGTAATGCACACAATTATTTCATTCTAAATGGTTAGTATGTAGTGGTAGTAGTAGTATGTAATAAGTAGTAGCCCTTTCTTCAGGTCAGAGCAGCCCCTCAAAATTCCTGTGCACGTCCCTGCAAAGCTATAAAAAAATCTATTTTGGAGGTTAATGTTTTAGAATCAACATGGTCTCCTCACATATCAGAAAATCTCACAATTTAAATTCGTTGGGCTGTTTTTTTAAAATAAAACTTCTAAAAATATACAGTTTTTACAATACAATATTTTTTTTCCCATTCTGTGCTTGATGTTGGCAACTTTGGGGCTTTTCGTTTTGGAATCGCTGTCCAGTTCCACAACAGGTTTGGCCCCCGGGTCAGAGGCGGGGCAGGTGTGGCAGCAGACAGCAGCTGTGTCCGGAGGAAGGGCCCCCGCAGAGCTCCAGGCCCCTGCTCCTGGGTCAGTCACACACACACATATACACAGGATGCACAGGTTTTACGTACAGGAAGAAGCAGGTGACTGTGGTCTATGGAAAAGTCATTATAAAACTATAGTTCTGTATGTGTTCCTATACACTTGATACAATCTGCACTTCAACAATATTTATTTTGGCTGACCCCATCTGTACTAAGTATTATTGGCTGATAAAATGTTGGGATGTCAACTGAAACTCAGCAATGCAAGTGTCGTTGTAAATATACCATTAATTACTATTACTGGTTATTTTGTATGATATCAAAGTATTATATCCTGGAAATCCCACAGTTGCCACGTTTACATCAGAGCTTAAATTCTGAATAAAAATAAATTCCGCTTTAAACAGATCATGTAAACGGTTACGTAGAGCCAAAGAACCCAAGAGCGGACGCGGGTCCAAAGGAGTAGATGGTATTTATTACAGAATAATTCCAGGAATATTACAGATCTGGACTGGATGTGCAGGAGACTGGAGCAGGAGAATGGAGCAGGTCGGCACAGGAGAATGGAGCAGGTTGGAGCAGGGGAATGGAGCAGGTCGGAGCAGGAGTCTGGAGCAGATCGGAGCGGGAGACTGGAGCAGGTCAGAGCAGGGGAATGGAGCAGGCGGCTGGAGCACGGATATCTGAGGCAGATGGGCAAAAGGTAAGTATACAAGTAATGGGTAAGGATATCTAAAGAGCTGGACCGTAGCACTGACTGAACAAGTATTAGGATCTGGCAGCGCTGAGCTGGCTCGAGTGGCCTTCAACATGGTGTTGCTTGCGGAGTGGACTCAGCTGAAGACGGCTCCAGCACCTGTCTCCTCTCCTGAAACACAAAGAGGAGGGGAAGGAGGTGGACACTCAGGGCATGGCAGATGAGGTCAGAGGTGCTTGAGGGGCTGTGACATAAACACTTCATCCTTGGGGGACTTCCAGGTGAGCAACCAAGATGGCGGCAGCATAATTTTGTGGTGCTCCCGATAATGTTATTTTATCCTCCCTCACCAAATCGAGGTTTCTTTTTGCTCAAGAATGAAAGATAAAGTGAGAAACAATTCTAAAACTAAACCACGGAACACTTTGCCAAGCCAAGACATGACTTCACTAAATGAAGAAGACAAGAACATAAACACTTAATTCTCAATGAAAATGATTCAGAATTAAACTTAATCTCGTAGTAAATCGGTGGTTTATTCTGATTTTAAAGCTGAACTGATTTATTCCTGGATCATGTCAACGTTTCTTCTTCCTCAAAATAATCTTGGGTCGTCCTTCTGATGCGATCCAGACAATCCGACTCCACCAGTCCTCCATTCGGACTTTCCTCCACTACTCTTTGGATTTGTGAGCGGGATGTGGGAGTGGGCTGAGGTGTGGCAGCCTCAGACTCAGTTTGTCTTCTTCCTCCTTCTCCCACACTCTTCCCTTCTCCTCCTCAGCTCACAGACGTAAAGCGTGAGGAGAGAATTCTCCAACTGCTGTTTCATTATCATCGGAACGACCGCAGAAAAAGTTTGGATCGTGTTTGTGTCGCCAGCGTAATGACAAACCGAGATGACAGAAAAGCCGGTAGCAGCTGAAGTGTGTGTTTTCTTCCCAAAGACATAAATACCTTTGTCTCTCTGTCCGATCAGAACCCTTCTCCATCCCCCGAACATTGAGCGGAATTAAATAAAGACGATTTAACGTGTTTTCCGTGTAAACCTCAATTCAGATTTATTATTTCCATGTAAACTCAAAGGAGAATGTTTTAAATCCAAACTATTTAATTCGGAATTTTAAAAAAAATAAAAAACATCATGTAAACATGGCCTTTATGGTAACGCAATCCTTATGTATTCTTCTCCATTTTTCAAAATCCACACTCTTCACAGTCAAAGAAAGGACAAAATGACACAAACTTCAACACCCACACACTCCTCTGAGCCCTTTTAACGGCTTCCTTAGTTACAGAGTCAGTAAGCTTCTCTTTACTTATAGCACACACTTGTCTCGCTCAGTAAGAAGCGCAGGCTAACTCACATTACCGCACACACACACATAAACACACACACGTTAGCATTGATTGAAGCGTTGGATGTAGCCGCAGACAGGGAGGCTTGCAGCAGGAGGACAGAGCCTGTGGCAAGGTGACGGGGCTGGGACGGTGTGCGTGCTCGGCTGAAGAAGCACTGGGACCGCGAGTACGAGGAGCTATAAAGACAACCGACATATGCGACTGTGTGTACGAGCGGGATATACAAGGCCTGAGTGTGTACGGTTTTATCTGCAGCTCTGGAAAAACATAAGAGACCACTGCAAAATGATCAGTTTCTCTACTTATAGGTTTGTGTTTGAGTAAAAGGAACATTTTATTTCATTCTATAAACTACTGACAACATTTCTCCCAAATTCCACATATAAATATTGTCATTTAGAGCATTTATTTGCAGAAAATGACAAATGGTCAAAATAACAAAAAGGATTACCGTATTTTTCTGACTATAAATCGCTCTGGAGTATAAGTCGCACCAGCCAAAAAATGCACAATGAAGTAAAAAACATGTACAAGTCGCACTTTTTGGGGGAAATTTATTTGATAAAATCAGAGACCAAGAACCGACATTTTATCTGGAAAGAAAAGTTGTAGAAGTTATAGTAATAAAAACAACCCAATAGAGAACCATCCATGTATCATTTGTTCGTTTGTTTTTTAATGTAGAACCAAAAATAAGAAAACAAAAAAAACACTCTTTTCTTTATTATTTGTCTCTAAAACCAAAATGAAAAAAGGGATGATGATTTGTTTTTTTCATTTTTGATTCATATATGATTCATGGTGTGAAAAATGTAATATATAAGTCACACCTGAGTATAAGTCGCAGAGCCACCTAAACCCTGAAAAAAATGCAACTTACAGTCCCAAAAATATAGTAAATGTTCTCAGACCTTAAATAATGCGAAGAAAACAAGATCATATTCATTTTAAAACAGAACAATACTAATGTTTGAACTTAGGAAGAGTTCAGAAATCGATATTTGGTGGAATAATAATAATGATGAACACAGCAGTGTTATTTCTCCTTTTCCTCCTTAAAACAAATTAGGTTCAGGTGATCTCCCCATCAGTGCCTCATGAAGCAGAATGAGGTGTGTTTGTGTTGGAATTCAACAGACGCTGGAACGGAACAGCCGTCACACATGTAGAGATGCTGATTTCAGGGAAAAAATGCAGTGGTCTCTTATTTTTTCCAGAACTGTACGTACACGTTTACAGCAAGAAGTGCTGCATGGGGACATGTACGCACCAAACATGACTCAAGTCCTATCAAGAAAATGTTAACAAATACAGTAGTGTGGAAAAGTTATAGGCAGGTGTGGAAAAAATGCTGTAAACTAGGAATGCCTTCAAAAATGGAAGTGTTTCGTCAATCAAGAAAATGCAGTGAAAGAACAAGAGAAATCAGAAGAGCATCAGTTCTTCTAGGTTTACTTGCAGACAGTTTGTGAAGAAACTGGGCTGGTCGCTGTTCCAAACATGTTGAAGAACTAAGCACAGATCTTGTGTGGATGGAGCTTCCTCACATCCTTCTGTCTCTTCATGGAATCAGACACACTCCATGATGTTGAGGTCAGGGCTCTGTGGGGCCAGACCATCACCAACACAACTTCTTTACGCTCAAGAGAGTTCTGAAGGACTTTGGCTTTTTCTTTTGTTCGCTCACTTTGCATTTCATAAATTGATAAAAACAAACAATCATTATTTCTATTTGTGAAGCATTCTTTTTTCCACACCTGCCTAAAACTTTTGCACAGTACTGCATATGTGATATTTTACGGACAAAATATAAAATGTACAGTATGTAACTTTCTGGAGTATGATTCCACGGAAATAGAACGTTAAATCATACTATGGAACATTCTCCACAGAGACAGACACATTTTAGGCCATACTGTGTAATATCGTAGCCAAAGAAACATTTCCATGGAAATAAGCAGGAGGAGGTCCTGCTCCAGAGTCAGGTTTGTGGAGATGTGATCCAGCTCAGAGTAAAGGCACATGTTTTTCAATGCAATGACCAAAAATAAAACAGGATTACATATTGTGGCTTTAACCCTTTTAAAACCACAGGGATCGCCGGTGACACCGCGACGTATGACTATAATTTACAGTTTTTACGGCACACCCTGGAGTTGGCGTTGCCGTTATACGATGACCTGGTGACTACTTTGTCTACCTTGTCGGCACGATTCCTGCCGCCTCGTCCCCGGCCTTTTCTCGCCCCTTTGCCACAACTTTCCTCTTACACCACAGCAGCTACAGTGACTTTGCTGCTTCCTCCGAATTGCCAAACTTAAGTAATATTCTCCCAGGTTTACATTTTACGTCATGTGGTTTATTTTTTCACTGCACCACGCTGATCAAAAGTGTGATGAACGATTGAAAGCACGGTAGGCTACGTAAAAACAAAACAGGCAAAGAAGAAAAACGTGCAGCGCCAGTGGTCACGTCTTCTTCCTTGATTTGTTTTAGACTCAGCGTATATTTGGAACCGGCGCTGATTTATCAAAATATTCACCTGCACCCGGTGTTTAAAGGGTTTGAAACAGAAAGTGAATACAAATTACCTGTACCACAGTATAAGAACTACACTTATTTGTGTCTTAATAAAGCATGAACACAGATTGAACAGTTTAATAATTATTCAAGCTGAGCAACCACTTAAATGAGGAGTTTGGAGTTAATGTTAGGGTAATTACAGTTCAGTTAATAAAAAGATTAACCAAAAAAAAAAAAAAAACTATTGCCAAATATGCAGATACATTAATAAAACTAAATCAATGCATAAACAGTTAAGAAGAATGGCAAGATCCAAGTTCCCAGTGACACAAGGAAGTAATGGAAGTAATTGATTATTTTTTAAATGATAGAGCCCAAAATTAAGCCAAATACAAACTCAATGTCCAACAAAAAAGCTTATATTGTATCATTAAATCAGTTAAAAACAATATGTGTATGGGGTGGGACTGCATACGACCACACTGCAACCAACACCTTTTTGAATGTGATTATTTAGTCAGAAATATTGTACAAATGTACATTCAATTTAAGATTAAAATAGTTTCCATGCACTGTTGGTATAGAATCTGTCCACATAACCGTACGCGATCACACACAAAATAATGAAAATAAAACCAAAAAGAAAGAACTCAAGAGGCTGAAGGCTAGCTCTAACTTGAGATTCATTAAACCCCTCATTATTCTCCGTTAAGCGAGGTTCAAGGCGAGCTCCACCGCTGCGGATCTTTCGCCGGCAAACAAGTCAAACAAGGCCGGGCGCCACGATCAAAGCCCCTTTCACGTGCCCGAGACGGTGGCGGTTCACGTGCGGACGCCGTGGTTTCCGTCCGCCTGAGCCCGGCAGCGGCGCTCTGGGCAAAGGGAAGGGAAGGGCGCCCGTCGCTCAAGGCTAAAGCCCAGGAGGTGAGCTTGTGCCGAGGAGAAGCCGGCTCGTGTGTAGTCCGCCGAGCTTTGATCACGGGCTGAAACGAGTGTAGTCGGACTGGTACCGCTCGTTTTTTTTTTTGACTGTACGACTCGACCGGGGCGGGCTTTGACACCGCCAGCAGCCCCACAGTCTTCGAAGTTAAAATGCGGGAGCAAACGTCTCATCGAAATGAATGTTTGATCAAACTTTTTAACTGTTTTTGTCTTTTTTAACTTAACTCAACCCTGTTAAACTCTTTAAATGTGAACTGCCAGACTTAAAACATGTATATCTCCATGGAAACAAGCTCATGTACAACTAAACCCAGTCACAAGTTAGATCTGTGACTTGCTTTGGCGATCGTATTCTCCGTGTTTTTAAAGCTCAACCTTGAAAAGCAGAACATGTCAGTGTTCTATATTGCACATAATTGACTCTTGTGAGCTTTTAGTCAAGTTTTAATGTTGTTACCTCCTTAAAAGAACAAACCTGAAGTCGTGTTTGAGTAACCCTTTATTATTAGTCAGTCTACATCTGCAAAGCTCGAATGCTCTGATCCACCTTGTGATGTCATGAAGTGGTAGTTTTTAAGTGAACAGCTACTTTTTTACATTTTGTTCAGTAAAAAATGGCAATTCCAGGGCTGAAGTTATCCAAATGATTCTAGTGAAGGTGTGTGGAGTTTAAAAACATGGTGGAGCACTTCCTGTATTACTACGTGACATCATAAGGTGGGAAAAAAAGTGTTTATAGGCAGGTTTTGTGAGTTAAACGTGTGAATGAAACAAAACACAAATCTAGGTATTTTTTAATGAGGAAACATTATAACAGATATTAGAAAATAGCGCAATATGGAATTTAAAGACCCACTCTGTAACTTTTAAACCTAAGAGTACAAACTAAAATGACTGAAAAACATGCATCCTTATCGTGTGAGCTTGCTTCTCCACAAACCTGACTTATTTGGGCTGAAGGACGGCTTGTTCTAAACATTGTTGCTCCCTTGACTATGATATTCCACATTACAGCATAAAAATATACCAAGGAGAATGTTTGGGTGTTTGGTTTAACTTTCCGTTTTTGTCGAATTACGTAGGTCGATGTCCCACCTCCAGAAATGGATGTCGAATGCATGATATAATATGATGTTTAACGTTCCTTTGTTACATTATTTTCTGGTCTATTATATGTTTTAATGTAGTTTCCTCATCACAAACAGACCTGGAGTTGTGTTTTGTTTCATTCACACATTTTTAACGCACAAAGTAACACTCTTCTTTTAAACTGAAAACACTCTAATCCGGAAGCTTTTACACTCCACACACCTTCACTAGAATCATTTGGATGATTTCAGTTCTGGAATTGCCGATCTCTACTGAAGGTAAAATGTAGCTGTTAACTTGAAAACTATCGCTTCATGACATCACGAGGTGGAACAGAGCATTTTGAGCTTTATTTTGAGCTAATAAAGAGTTACTGAAACATGTGAATGAAACAAAACACAACTCCAGTTATGTTTTTGAGGTGGTAAAAACATTATAACATGACTTAAAGCTCACAAGAGTCCATTTTGCGTAATATTTCTGCCCATTTAACCTTTGAATTTCTGCCCATTACAATTTCACTGACGTCAAAAGAAAAATCAAATGTCACGACCAAATTGCTACCTTTAGTTGAGTCATTTCTTGGAGCGATATTTTCTATGTCAACGTTTTTGTTTTGTTTTTTCTAAAGGTGTACTGCGCAACTTTTCTGGTGAAGGGTCCCTCACCTGCTTGTCTCCGTGGAAATGTCATTGCTTTGCCCGGAACTTTCCATGGTATGACTTTACACGTATCCGTTTATTCATTACGGGTGTTCAAAAATACGTGAATTCCTTCTGTGAATGGGGGTGACTCTCCACAGATCTGACTTGTAATGTAACGTAGCGCTGTAACCTGCTTGTTGGAACATTCTACACTGCCATTTTCTCTGATCTGGCCAAGATTTTAAAGGTTCTACTAGGTTTTTCATCTTGTTTTCAGATTTATTATCAACTTACGAGATCGGAGACTGCTTCATTCTAGTCTAGAGGTCGTTTATTTTAAAATAACTTGTCAAATAAAATGATTTTGCTGCATGGACAGATCATTTTACTACTTTTAAGTCATCACTGCTGTACCTCCACGTCTGCATACACGTTACGCATTATTTTACAGTTCAAAAACGTGAAATACCAATGTTAATATGTCCAACAGTATCCTCAAACGCGTGAATAATGCATACCACGGGGACCTTTAAATCCACTCTGGACGAGCCTGTTTGGAGCCGTGTCGCTGCCGTCGTTTGTGTTGTTGGCTGATCTCCTCCGCGCTCCGATCGGCGAGATAATTATGCTAATGCCGACTGCTCCGCTGGCCACGGCGGGTTCACTGTGTCAGCTTTTCTCACGTGAACCGCGACACCCCGCAAAATGTCATCCTCCTTACCTCCCCGGTGTTCCAAAGAGATAGCCCGCGATACCGTAAGAGGGCCGCCGCAAGTACGCAAAGAAACAAGCGCGCTCCCTTTGCATGCTCGGACGCACACACGCGGCGCAGATATTAATTAAAGTTCATTGCTTCGGTAATTAGCAGGGCAGGATAATACCAATACCTGACTTATAGCCCCCCCAGGGTCAACTCTCCCTCCAACTTTAATTGAATGAGAGACATTAAAAACTTGGGAGGTAATTTGGCAAGGTTGACTAAACAGTCGTAAACAGCAAAGGAAACACTTGGAGCCCAGGTGAGTGCTGATCCGGGTCCATTAAAAGTGTCCTTCCCGTACATACCTCCAGGGAGCGACTTTTCCAGACACCAAACACGGGACGCATCCGGGAAACGGGAAGGACGGTTCGGATAGAACAGCGTTTGGGCGACATTGGGGTTTGGGTAACTTTGATTTCTCTTTTCAAGCAGTTAAAGTGCCAAGCAGTGATTTACGTAATACCAGTCAAACATTTGGTCATTTATATCTTTTCTTTATTTCCATGATTATTTATGTTGTAGATTCTCATTGAAGGCATCGGAATTATGGATGGACATATATATGTATGGACGCAAACAAAAAATAAACTCAAAATAATTCAAATCTTCTTTTATCCATCCATTTTCTTCAGTTTTTCCGGGGTTGGGTCACAGGTGCAGCAGTCTAAGCAGGATTCCTAGACTTCCCTCACCCCAGACAGTTCCTCCAGCTCCTCGAGAAAACACCTTGGAATCTTTTTTTAGATTTTTTTTTTTAATAGTCACCCTCTTGGTTTGAACCCTGGTTTGCAATTTTGGCATTTCTTGACGCTGAAACCATTTAACGTGAATTCGTCAAGGAGCTTATTAAGTTAAGGCCAGGGGTTTACAGCAATGTCGACAAAGGAAAAACAAAAGGGTGGCTACTTGGTTTTGGATAAAAATATGAAAAATAGTGGCGTTGTTTAACTTTTTTTTGCTTCATAATTCCATAGATCTTGCCTCATATATTTGATGTCATCTGTCGGTATATAAAATGTAGAAAGTAGTCAAAAAAAACAAAACAAAACATTGAATGAAAGGGTGTGTCTGTTGATATTTTGCAGTGACATCAGGCTGAGGGTGTTCTACATGGATCACTATGGAATATGGACTATTCAGCTGATGTCATGAATACATAAATGCACAGGAAAGTTTTAAGAAGACGATTTTAACTTTTAAACAGCACATTTTCTGGAACCTATGATCAATACGAGTGTTCATGGTCCTGTTTAGTAATGTAGGAGATTTTCAAAAAAAAAGTGAGAGCAACTAAATGAAAAACTGTTGGCTAAGGCTAGATAGATTGTGCTTGTAATTTTATGTGTGAGAGTCATGTTTTAGTGCACAAAACATCTCTTCTGTTTTTTGTGTTTGTGTTAAAATATCAAATAAATATAATGCCCAAGTACCATATTTGATACATGCGTTTTTCAGGCCTCCACAAGAGCAGTGTGATGTTTATTCCCTGAAAAACCTGATGTATACAATCAGATACATGCAGTGCACCGGAAAATGAGTAAAAATAACTGAAATGTTCTCTTTTTCAGACTTCCACCCAGCCAGTTCCATTGGTGGATTTCTCTTTACTGCATGGAAGCACTTTTTATGTTTGGAATTACAATTTTGTTGGATTTGTTTGTATTTTATTATGTTTTTGTTTGTTCAGGAAAAAAAGAATCTTTGAGCATTGTGACCCGATGTATCAAATATGATACAAACCGAAACTCATTTATGGAAAATTATATTTGAAAATGGTTTTGTTTGTTTGTTTGTTCAGAGGGACCAATAAAAGCTTGGAATGAATGGAAAGAATGGAAAGAATTGGAATTTTCTGTCAATTATTTAATGGTTTGGGCTTTTTAATTCAATTCAATTTATTTTTGTAGCGCCCAAAATCACAACAACAGTTGCCTCTAAGGGCGTTCCAAGATTTTGATGAGTAAACATACACACAGACATATCAAAACAGGAATAAACAACATTCATGTAAAGCAGTCCCTGTCCTTAGACCCTCCTTCTCAGCAAGGAAAAACCCCACAAAACCCAGGATCCTGTTTTTTTTGTTTTTTCTGCTTTATAATAGAGCTTCTGACAGAGTAGTCCCTTCAGTTAGCATCACACCCCAGGGAATGTTGATGATATCAGCTGTAAAGTATCAGCAGCTGCAAACTACTTCTAACAGCAGGTATAAATAAAGTTACCTTCCAACCCTCTTTTACTACCCTCCAGTCTAAAGAATTTCCTCTTAATGTTCATTCATTTCATCTACTTGTTACATAATGGACATAATGGTTGGTTGCCTCCGAACTAAAGTACACAAAAATATCATAGGAGACTGAAAAACATGGTGGATTTCTACAGAATCAATTAGCAAAATACTTTGAAGGAACGGTTTTCTCATCACCGACCAAAACAACAGCAAAAAGCACAAAAAGAGCGAGGGTCAGAAGAAGTTGACCTGTTGAGTGCCCCCTGGAAGCTGCTGTGATGCTGCAGGACACAGAGGACACAGGTGAGGGACACTTTTGTCCTGAGAAATGTTACTCTTCTCAAACTGCCCCAACACTGGATCTGAGGATTCGACCTGTTGAGCTGTACTGAGACTTATATTTGAGCTGTTCTATTATTATTGTATAATGCAAACACAATAAAGATTTTAAAACATCAAGCAAAAAAGTATAAAGCAAAATACAAGATTACAAAAAAGTTAAATAAAATAAATTTGCAATCAAATTATTTGTGTAATCATGTAAAATATCTGTCTTTGCCTTCCAGAAGAACTGTCCACCAAAGAATGTTGAATATTAGAAAAGCCCTGAGCCCACTAAAAATTCAACAGGAAACATTTGTCAAAAGTGCAACCAAAAAATTAAAGAGTGCAAACGAGAAGGCTGGAATCGTAACCAAAAAAAAAAAAAGGCATCAAACAAAACCGAAAAAGAAAAAATTTCCACAGAAATGAAGAAAAATAAAAGAAAAAGATGGATATTTTACGCAATTACAAAAATAATTTGATTGCAATCTTATTTTTTTTTTTATAATTCCTTTTTTTAATTTAGAATTTTTTCCTTTGTTTTAAAAGCGTACTTTGAACTATATGACTCAAAATTGATTCCATAAATTTGCCCTTTGAGGAAAAATAAAGTGTTACTAATTGATTGATTGAAGCACTAAACTAAAGAAAAATTCTGTTCAATTGTCCAACTGACAGAATTAGATTTTTCTTTTGCTATAGATCACACCTGGACGACTGAAGGATCACACAAACGTTTTAACCGGTTTCACTTTCATTTTTGATGCTTTAAGTCCCCTCCCTTTGCTCTCTGCAATAAGTCACTCCCCCTTCAGAGCAGCATCAGGTTTGTCAAGTTTCTGAATACAGTTTTGTATCTTATTTTATATTTATGGAGAATTATCACGTGGGACCATGGGTGACGCAGACTTGTGGTTGGAGCATTGGACAGAACCTAGGGCCCAGGAGAGATCACTAAATTACTCAAACGTGCACAGAAGACATCAAAACCTCTTCAGGGATTAACAGGGTAAAAAGCAAAACAACTATAGCTGCATAATGCCCACTTCTTAATACCGTACTGTGAAAAATCGCAAGCAAAGCCATATCATCTATAGACACAAGCACGTGGCGTGGATCTCTAACCAAAAAGTTACCGAGTGCGTCTTTAAATTCCCTTTCATTTATGCCTGTCCTGCTGTCTGTACCCACCGCCGTCTCCCACTGTACCTCGGCTTTAAACGCCTTTGTGCTCCTTTAACCTTGAGGTCCAGCTGTGATAATCTCTTCCACTGCCTTCATTACCGTTTATAGACCCGCCCGCTCATATTCCGAGACAAGGATCGCGCCAAACACGGGGAGCCGACGCAAACAGCCTCCGTCAACGCGCTACGGGGAGAGCGCTACAACATTTAAAAGCCATCTTTGTCTCGCTATTGACTTGGACGGCGCTAGACTCATCAGATAGTCCCCGCTCTGAGTGGTGCATGCCTGGGTGTGCGTTTGTACGTGTGTGTTTGTGTGTGTGTGTGTTGGCTGTCCTATCCGAGCTGGCTAGACGGACACTGCCTGCAGGAATGTCAAAGCTCCAGCCTGCATTCTGATGTGTGCGCCCGTGTCCTCTGAGCGGGTGGGCGGGCGGGTGAGTGACAGACCCACAGCGCAGGTACAGCCACGCTCGGCTTTTGTCTACGCCGCTCGTTTTGTGCTTTTAAAGGGTCCGTTCTGGTGAGCCGCGACGCATCATCTTTGTGAGTTTTGAGGCGCTTTCGGTTGTTCAAATAAAAAATGCAAGTGATGGCCTTTTAAGTACGCTCATTTATGCCTCAATAAAGCATCAACAAACTTCAGAGTGAAATAGACTACTGAATCATTCTTAATAAAGAGTTGTTCATTCACATGTTTGGTTTAAATAGATCTAGCCTGATTCATCAGCTGGTTTCACTTCGTGGAAACTGTCCTCGCAGCAAATTCGTTCGCTCGACGGAAGGCGGGTACTTTTTTTGATTCAACCAAATGCTGTTATTTGGTGGTGACGTATGGAATACACCAGAGCGCTCAGTGGTGTCCAAGTAATCACCGGTACAGCAGCAAACAAAGCAGAGAGTGAACATGTCTGTCAACGAGCATTGTGGTTTCTGCGAGCATTGTGGTTTCTGCGAGCATTGTGGTTTCTGCGAGCACTGTCGTTTCTGCGTAGTTCACCTCGCAGAAATGACAATGCGCGTCGACAGACATGTTCACCTCGCAGAAACGACAAAGCTGAGAGTGAACACGTCTATCCCCGAGCGTTGCCGTTTCTGCGAGATGAACTTGCAAATTAAAGGTATGATAAAAAATGTTATGAAAAAGTTATTATTTAATAAAGGAAGTCCAAAGGAGGATGGCGTATGCAGTCTGCTATCGCAACTCGGGTTTGTTCTGGCAAACACACCGCTTTGCTGACTACAACATCCGGGTTCTTGTAAACCGCCGTGTGTATTCCGATTCCTGACTAGTCGCTGGAGCAAATTTAAGTTAGTTAGTTATAGTTATTATAGTTAGTATCGAGAGTTATGAACGATAGTATGTCACGGTAGTAATCTCATAGTTTCCTGTTTTGTTAGTAGTAAATAAAGATAGTTTTGTCACAGTTAGACTCACTAGTTTAGCTTTATGTGGGATTGTCACAGATCGTAATCTTTAGACTCATCTGTTGGTGGAGGGTGGAGGGGAAATGTGGCATTGTTCTTTTTCTAATCACTGTAAAGCTCTTTGTGTTGCATTTTTTGTATGAAAAGCGCTCTATAAATAAAGTTTGATTGATTGATTGAAATTGAGCGGAGACTCTAGGTGGCACCAGCCTGGTTGAAACAGACCACCAACAACAGATCAAACAGCCCTGTTCCATCTTGTGACATCACTAGGTGGTAATCCATGCACTCTGTGTGTTCCCCAAATCAATTCAGCATCACTAAATGTGTTATATTTCTTGCAGTGTACAGATTGTACGTTACAAACTTCCTTGTCAAAGCCTGATCCCGTTAGAAGATGATGGATGGGAGAATATTCACAACTTGAAGCAAATTAGATCATCATTGCTAAAATGTTTCTTCACAGCATGATTTTTTCTGACATTGAATACTGCATTACTAACTGGTCACTGACAAGCATGACAACCTTAAAAAACAATAGAATCACTTTTTAACTCTGGAAAAACATCCCAGCTGCAATAAGAGACTCGACCACATTCAGTACATTTAAAACCATCTGAAACAATGGCTTAAGAGAAACCAGATCTGTTATCACTCATGTTATGCTTTTATGTTGTACGTCATGATTGTGTTTTATTGTGACTGTCTTTGACAGTTTGTCTATAGTGTGAAGTTGTCTTATGTTATTTCTGTCTCTCTGACCTGCAGGGACTACAGATGTAAAATAGCCTTTGGGCTAATTCTGGCATATTTACAAGTATTTGTTCATGAATATGCATTGTCCCTTTAAATAAATCAAACTGAAAACTAAAAGTGAATACCAGGTGCTAGTGTGGCGGAATCAGTCGCAAAAACTATTGTTGTGTCCTTAGGCAAGACACTTCACCCACATTGCCGAGTATGAAAGTGTGTGTGAGCGAGTGTGGGAGGATGATTGCGCAGACTGGCAGCCTCTTGGGTCAGTCTGTCCCAGGGCAGCTGTGGCTACAGAGTGTGGAGTGAATGAATAATGCTGTAAAATGTAACGTGACTTCTGTCTGGAAAACCGCTTTAAAAATATGATAAAACTGTTCTAATCTTCCCTCTCAATGCCTCTCAGAATTCAGAAATAATAAAAAATGAATGACTTTATCTTTTATTCCAATTGTATACATTATTTTAAGAAGTGCTACAAAAGAAATTACTCAAGTGTCTGAAAGTCGTTCCGAAAGCCTGAACAATATAGACCGTTGGAGTGGATTGCATTATGCCTCGATGAAAAGCCGTAGCTGTAGAAAGCTGTAGAAATATATAAAGGTATAAATGTTGGTGACGGTGGCTTGGCACAGGATCTGCCCTGCCACTCACCCCCCTCCTCCTCTCCATCCCCCTTTCCCTCCCTCTGTTTCATTAGCACTACTGCACGTCTTTCATGTACGCCTCCCCGCGCGAAACAAACGCCGCGGACTCCCGAACTTTTCAATCACGCACGCTTTCATGTGAACACCGCGGTTTGGAGTCCTGTAGTCACTCGCCTGGCTTTGTCTTTGCCCCCTTTTTTCAGAACTCATTCAAATCCGTTTCTAAGAGGGCTTTGGCGAACGACTATTAACGCGTGAAGGGAAAAGTTGGTCAAGTGCAAATCCGAATAGAAGTTTGAAAATGTTGCCACTGCTTCTTCAGTAGGTTTTTACCAACTGTGAGTTCAAAAGGTGATCGGCGTGTACAATAACGGGCATTCAGACTCAGACTGACGAAGTTGAATCGAACAATTTACAATGCAAATCTGATAGTAGTGAGTTAGATGTTTTTACACCATCTTTCAGAAACAGAGAAAAAAAATATGACATTTAAAGCGCCCATATTGTCCCATTCTATATTATAATGTTTCCTCAAAAATCCTCATATGTCAAGTGGTAATACAGGAAGTGCTCCACTGTGTTTTTAAACTCCACTAGGGTTTGGCAGTAATAAGGTAATACAGTATCCCGAGGTATCAAAAAGTAGCAACGGTATCAGTTTCATTACCGTCATTAAAAAATATACCTAATATGCCATATTTTTCGGACTATAAGTCACACCAGCCAAAAAATGCACAATGAAGAAGAAAAAAACATATATGCTGTAAGTTTTTGGGGGAAATTTATTTGATCAAATCAGAGACCAAGAACAAACATTTCATCTCAAAAGGCGTATTATAGAAATACCAACAGAACAGAGAACAGGCTGAATGTGTCTGGTGTGTTCACGTCACATATGAACAGTTATTCACAAAACTAGAGCAGAAACAACAGAACAAGTTTACCAAACTCTCCATCTCACTCCAAATCACTAAATCTATTGAATTCTTCATCCTCGGTGTCACTTCTGAGCAACTCCACCAACTCCAGCTAAATCCAGCTTTTAGCCTTTTCTTCATTGCTGCAGAACAGTGGCTCTTTCTGCAGGAGACGTGCAGTAGAGCGAGAAGTGACGGTGCAGGAGCATGAGGCGGAGCAGATACTGGCACACATGCCTAGGGCGCCCCTTGTCAGTGTGAAAATAACCAACATGTGAAATTAGATATTTTGTATATAAGTCACACCTGAGTATAAGTCCCAAGACCACCCAAACCATGGAAAAATTGTCCGAAAAATATGGTAATATTAGGCAGAATTTTGGCTGAGACGGCAAGTATTGACAGAGCTACGACCCTGTGTCAGGCCAGAGATCCCACCACAGTCGCTTCAGACACGGGGCACAGCGCCAACTTTCTCCCCTCCGTTCTCTCTCTTCTTCAAACATCGTTACGCTCGGAGATTTCCATCCACACACAGCGAGGAAGAAGAAAAAAACCTGACTGACGCTTCGTGTGTGATGTTGAGCCGAAAAGTTTGAAATGGAGACGTTTAATTGGACACCAAGAGTCGAGAGGAGACGAGGCGCTGAAGAGGAGAAAGTTCCCGCTCGAGGGTGAAGTCAGACTTTCACGGAGGAGATGGTAACTTCTCTGAGTGCCAAGAGCGCAGGTCTGTCAGATAAAACCTGCTGCAGTGGGAAATATCACACGCCATGTGACTGTCGCCTTTTACTTTTTATTCTGAATCTGCCTCTTCTGCGCTTTTCTTGTCTTGGCATGTCCTAGATCATTAAATGGAGGGAGATACGAGCTGGTGAAGTTCGGTTTGATCAGAACTTGTGCCTCATCTTCAAATATAATGCTACTATTCCATTTCTGAATGGTAGGAAGATTTAACGGTATCAAAATTTGGATACCACCCCACCGTAAACTCCACCTTCACTAGAATCATCTGGAGTATTTCAGCTCCCTCTCTACAGGTAACAGAAGCATATTTTTGAGGAGATAACACGTTAATATGGTTTAACACTCACAAGAGTTAGGTGAAATGTTATTTGGGGGAGTATCCTTCAAACTGCACAAATGAATCAAAGTGCACTGTACGGACACTTCTTTTCAATCTATATCCGACAAGAATCGCTATTGAAAATAACTTGTATTTAATTGTTTTAGCCTCACGGAGATCTAATTGATAGCCTATTCACAAAAATGAGCTGAAGGTACATTTAGGTCGGGCTTGTAGGATTCGTAATGGCCCAAGTTTTTTTCAAAAATGGCCGCACGCCTCTTTACAAGTTCAATTTAGGAGAAAATTAAGGCTTCTCTTTAAAATGATGGCCGGATAAAAAGACGCTATGAAAAATAATTTGAAAGAGATAAAAGACAAGGTAATGACCTAGACGGCGCAGAATGGGGACTACAGCCTCCAGAAATAAAGCATTGAGTTGGCGTTGGCGGCAGGATTTTCTTCTGACTTGATTATAGAGATAGCAATCACCATTTTACTCCCCGAAACCTCTCCCCCCCCCGCATTGATAGAAGCATAATCGAACTCCCATGGAAAAAATCTTCCAAGGCAAGTTTCGCCGTCTTTCGTACACTATTTCAAACCGGATAAATGAATGCGCTATAAACAAAAACATGTAAAAATGGAGAAGAGCGAAGCAAGCCAGTTGGGCGTACATGTATTTAGACACAAAACGCCCTGACAGCATCCTTGGAGAGATTTAATTTTCCCTCAAGTGGCTGCCTCCAGTCTCTTCGAAAACTATGTTGTCTGTTTTTGCACAAGGTTCCCCACTCGGAGGATGCGAATCTCTTCAGGCGCAGTTCAAGTGTGTAATCTTCGGTGTCTCAAGGTCGGCCTTTGTGAGCACTCTTAAGGGTCTTCATTCAAACGCGGGAGACAAGAAAATTAATCGGAGGCAATGTAAAAAGTGTTGAGGGATTGGCGTGTGGTGCGAGTGGCTGTACATGACGGAAAAAGAGGGAGGTAGGGAGGGAACGACGGATGGATGGATGGATGGATGGAGGGAGGGAGGGGCCAGAGCTCAGCTGCAGGGGTCCGGGGGGAGTGAAGGATGAAAGCGGGAGATAAAAGGTGAGCGGCGAGGAGGTGAAGAAAAGACTCGGGTCGGGATCTCGATCGCAGTCAGGCCGAAAACGTTTACGTGTACGTTCAAGGGGGTGTACAGTACGTGTCGCTGTTGCCGTTTGTGATTCGACACTCACGCTGGGTTAGGGTTCTATAGTATCGAGAATCAGATACTTGTTTGAAGAAATCACGTTCACAAGACTGAAATGAACCTGTAGAAGCTTTAGAAAGATCTTGAACTTTAGCAGAACAAGTAAAAGAGCACATAGACGAGTATACGCCCATGAAGCACTATGGAACCTACCTACTGATAATTTTGGTAAGACAAAAAGAAAGTACTCCAATTTAGTGAGCGTTTTTTTGTTGTCATCGTAGTATTGGAATCGACATTGAGTGTCTAGAATATTCCTCAGTTTCGACAGCTATCCAGAAGGAAAAACCTTCCCATAAAACACAGTGGCCATGTTTACAGGTCATTACGATATAACATTTTAGGTAGGTCTATATCTCAAATGGCTAATTTCACAATTTTCACAGTTTTTATTATTATTTTTTAAGAAGGATGTGGCAACTAATTTTCTAACCAACCTGTTGCTTACAGTTAACCACATCAATTTAAAACATATTTATCGATATTTGTAATTTTCCGGACACTACTTTTCGGATCACAAATTCACCTTTTTCTGTTTTTAAGGTCGTCAAACTACTGTACAAACTACTGTACTATTCATTTAATGGTTATGTGTTAGAATATTGGGACAATCAATGTGTGAAGAATTCGTGAAAACAGGTTTGTTCATAATTTGGGTTTATTTAAACGGCTCAAAGATGAGAGTCAGTCTTACATCTGTAACGTTCTCTTAAATGGTGGCTCGAACAACATCCCGCCAAAACAAAATTACGCCCTGTAACAGCTATCCCCAAGGAAAAATCTTCCCATAAAACATTGCAGCCAAGTTTACAGGTTGCCACAATATAAAATCTTAGGTCTCTTTTAGGGCCTTCTCAAATGGCTAATTTCACAATTTTCACAATTTTTTTTATTTTATTTTTTTTAAGAAAGTTGTGACAATTTTCTGACCGACCTGCTGCTTACGGTTAAGCACATCAAATTAAAACTTATTGAACAATATTAGATTCTGATACTGTATAAAAGTATTTGTAAAGTAATTCAGAGTGTTATATAAAATTAAAAAAGTGTGAAAAAGGCAGAAAAAGTACTACTTTCTACTGGATCATTCAAGTGTGCACTTCAAAACCCGTTTTGCCAGTCCAGTGATATCAAATTCACATTCAGATATTTTTTCATTTACCAAAAAAACCTGAATTGTGTTTTGACTCTAAACGGTGGTATTGAACTGGTGTCAAATTGAAATTTCACTCGTTTTGATAGGATTTGGATTTTGAGTAGACTTTCAAATTCGGTTAAGAGCCACAGTGTAAGCGTTGTTGAATGTTCAATGTTTTTTAATATTTTGATTTTATTTTTTGGGATTAAAAACACTTTGGGCCACATTTAAAAGACTTTACTGGAGTCTATGGTGCTTTGAAAACTCAGAAAAAACAACATTAGCATTCCTTTGACTGTTCAATTCAGCAATTATCATAAAAAATCAAAGTTGTCCTTCTCGGTGCAACACTCTCGTACAGGTTTGGACTTGTTTACTGAAGACCGTCTCTGTGTCAAACTCAATCTGACAAAACTGAATCGAACATTTACTACAGCTACTGATTTGGATTATTTTTAGATTTTCTGCACCATCTTTCATCATGTAATCTGAAGCGAAAAATCATGACAATTTAACAGGCGAAGCGTTCTTTAAAGATTTCCCTACATGGTCCCATATTCTGATTCTCCATAAATATACAAAAGCGCCATACAAAACTGTACACAACTCGACAAACCCTGAACTGTGAGCGCACTCTGAAGGGGGAGTGACTTAGCACGGAGAGCAAAGGGAGTGAGATGGTCTCTTTTAGTGCTTTAAAGATTGTAGGCTTGGTAATACCTAATACATTTCTAAAAATCTGAAATGAACTTGCGTTGTCTCTGCTTTACTCAGAAAATTAGCAGGTTAAAACATGTCGCAAACACATCTTTAACTGTCGAAATGTGGCTTACAGTGGTGTAAATACAAATAACATAGGCATATTAAGTAGTTTGTCCGTGAATGTGTTGCCGTAGGCCCTGGGTCAGGATATTTAGTGTAAAACAATGTCAATTTTTGTAGTTTTTGTAATTTTTGGCATGTTTGCTGTTTATTGATGAATGATAAAACTTCTGTTCCTTTTTTATCTTTATTATTAGTTTGTACGTCATTTATTTTGCTATATGTACATATTTTTAAAGTTCCATAATCAATATAGATAAGAAATGACAGCATTTTTTAATCTATGTCATGAACAGGGTCGGGTTAACATGTTTTTCTTCTTACCACTTTTCAAGAAATGTGCTTTTCTGTTGTTTACAATGTGTATGATTATAGTTTCTTGGCACAAACTCAATCAATCAGGGGCGCCGTGAGGTCTTAAAAAGGTCTTAAGTTTCATCTTCCTAAATTAAGTCTTATTTTTTTCACAAAGGTCTTAAATTTGTTCAACCGGGCTGCAGTGCAATGTGAGACAAGACAACGTGAAAGCTTAGTTTGTCTTGTTAGAATGTTAAAAAAAAAATTTTGACCATTTTGTAAGCGATGCATATGACTATAAAAGAGTTCTGAATGAGATTTCATAATCAAAGTGTATTTTTTTTTGTTATTTAAAGCAGTGAGTAATGGTCATTATTAGAATTGGATTTGGTGTTTTTCGCCCACATAATGGGTGTGATGTTGGTCTTAATTTCATTTAAGTGGTCTTAAAACGGTCTTAAAAAGTCTTAAATCTGGAGATACCCTGCAATTGTTTACATTTAAATTAGTTTTTTTTTTCAATCAGATTAATCACACTTTAGAATTTTGATTAATCACAGTTAATTATTCTTCAAAAAAAGACCAAAATATTTTGACAAAATTGCAATTTATTATCAAAAAGTTATATTATTGACATTTTTCTATCGCTGGTAGTTTTGTTGACATCATTGCTGCGGGTTGTCCTGCTCGGCTTGTTGTTGGTAGCATCGTTGCTGCGCTGAATCAAACCCGTGTTTTGCTTTAAGATGGTATTTTAAACTTGTTGTGCTTCTGTGGAAAGAGAGTTCATCGCTGCAATATCTGCAAACTACCTTAGTTTTATCTAAAGTCGCGTATGGACAGACCTGATCACCGACCTAATAACCTGCGTCGCCTTTCAGGTCACCATCTGCGCTTTCAATATTGATAATCTGCATTAAAAAAACATTAGTGCAATTTTTTTGTGATTAACGTTGACAGCTCTAATTTTGAAAAAAAAAAACTTGTTAATACAGTGTTTTTGGTGAATATAGAATTTTCCAAAGGTAATATTGTGATCTAAATATGTTATGGTTTGCAGTTAATAGCTCATAGAAGTGTACCACCCTCTTTTTAAGGGAGTATCCTTCAAAGTACATGCATGAATTCAAGTGCATATCAGACAAAATTCACGATAGAAAAGCCCTTTTTTGTGTTATTGTTTCAGCTTCACGGGATCACACATGTTTACTGAAGACCCCCTCTCCGTCGGCTTCACCGTGTGTGACAGC
This sequence comes from Odontamblyopus lacepedii, assembly GCA_034769755.1. Lineage (NCBI taxonomy): Eukaryota > Metazoa > Chordata > Actinopteri > Gobiiformes > Gobiidae > Odontamblyopus > Odontamblyopus lacepedii. The sequence goes on from CM068366.1 coordinate 18,899,298, forward strand.
GAGTGGAAGTGCCCGGCGCAGTAGCTAACAGCAGCTCTGGGGGGGGTGCTTCTCGGCTGGAGGTGAGCTGTATGTGTGGGTATGCCATCGTGCCACACATGCGCCCGCTCCAGATGGCCTCAAAGAGACCCGGGCTAATGCCAACATCACACGGCCCCACCGGCTCAAAGTGAGAGCCCACCCCCGGGACCCCAGCGCGGTGAGGATTCAAGCGGCGATCAAAAACCTCACGCACCAAAAAGGAGACACAATCACAACGGAAGGTGCGCGGCCTTTTGCACAGATACTGAACTCTCCTCCCCGACAATAAAGCGTCTTTGTGAGCGCATCAAAGCCGGCACATGCTCGCGGATACTCGACACGCACTATCAAGACATTAAATATTTAACCCGCTCCGCCGCTGAAAGAGCCACCGCCTGTCAACTTAAAAGGAGCCGTTTGACTTATAAGTTAGAGATTATAATCAGGTGGTTAAATGAAAGAGAACAAAGAGATATGTGTATGGATTAGGCACGCTGGGTGTTTTTTTTTTTCATTTGTTTTGCTTCAATATCACCATGATAGTTGTTGAAAACCATGTAGAAACTCATCACGGTGAATAATTAGAAAGCTAGAATGCGTTACGAAAGAGAGGAATATCTCTGGACCACTGCAAACTATATAAAATAAAGTAATTCTGACATAAATATCAGGTACAGCGCCTTGCAAAAACAGCAATTGCAGTTATTTTCTGACTAAAAAGTCGCTCTCATCGAAGTTTCACCTTAAAGCGATAGAGCGCTTTGTGACTCTAGACCAGCAGCCCCCAACTTTTTTTTGACTTAATGAGCGGCCATTAAGGTGTGGCGGATAAATACGACAAAATAAAATGATACGACCAACATAAAAACTGTGGGATTTTGTAAATATAATAATAAATGTCTGTTTTTTTTACTCATTTTGCAGCTTGTGGGTTTAATATTAGCGTTAATGTATCACGTGACCGAGACAAGCATCTGGACATGAGTCAAGAGTTAGTTATAAATGGATGAAATGAAGAGAAGTCGGTCATTGTTCAGACTCTAAGCCTATCTAAGTTATTTACGTTTTCTGTACGGCCCTGTACCAAACCACCCATGGATCGCTGCTCTAGGCCATGCAGGGTCTACTTTGGGGATTGTCCTTGAAAATGGACTTTCACTTACTCACTAGTACACCACAGAACAGATCATTCCTTGGGGTGATGCTAACTGTAGACACTGTTCTCTCTGAAGCTGTTACTCATGTCAGAGTTAAATCTGAACTTTGTTTTAACACAATCTGACCAGAAAGAACTGACTTAGTTTGAAGCTACAAGAGGTGATTTGTGCTGTTAAACAAGTCTCTCTCAAATAACATTACAGTCACAAGCTAGCTCAGAAGTTTTTTTTATTTTTTATTAGTCACTTTCACCTTTTTGTTCAAAATCAAACTCCTGAACAGGACCATGACCTCTTGTATGATCATGATCATTTACTGTTTCCAGTAAATTCAAGTAGGATTTTGGACTATCTTGAAGCCCTTTTGGCCATAGTTACATTGTGCCACCTCAGTGACTGCTGAAACATTCCGCCAAAAACTTACATGTACAACACCCCCAGCTCAACGTCACTGCTAAGTATCAACTGGTCGGTTTGGAGATCTTCTGGAACATCTGCCAGACACAAGGTGCCAAAACATACTAAAGCCATGAACATTTGTGAAGCCCAAATCTCTAGTCTAAAAAGAGTTCAAGGAGGAGATCAGCCTGGAAGTACCGTACAACCCTCCCAACCACCCCAACAGAGTCTGGCTGTAGATCTCCACCCAGTGCACTCTCCCCTGCAGACCTCCACCAGGACGCACCTCCATCCACCACATGACTCTTTGAACGCTTTAATTACACATTTCTTTTTTTATCATCAGTTGTTGCCTTTGTTGTGAAAAATTACCAAAGGTGATTAAATTAATTTCCTTTTTAGCACTTCAGAGATTGTGGGCCTGGTAATACTCAGTACATTTCTAAAAATTTGAAATTAACTTTGCGTTGTCTCTGTTTTATTCAGCCTGCAAAGAAAAAGTAGCAGTTTAGTTTAAAACATGTCACAAACAACACATATTTAACTGTCAACATATGGCCTACGATGATGTAAATAAAAAAAAAACAGGTATATATAGTAGTAGTTTGTCCTTGAATGTGTTGCCTAGGCCCAGTGTATGGTTAAACCTAGGCACAAATCTATAATGGTAAAGGTTAGGAAAAGAGTTTGGGTCTTTAGTGTAAAACAATGCCAACTTTAGGAAACAGTTCATTTTAACCACTTCAGGCAGGGCTGCCATATACTTTTTGGGAGCTAAGTCACATGAGGATCCTCTGGTTGAAGATCTACAGTTAGATCCTTCTCGGGCTACATAGTAAATGAGTGATCTGACCAGCCAGAACCACACACTTTGACAAAACTTTACAAAGAGTGGATCTGGATGTATCATGTTTCTTCAGGGTGGGAAGAAGGGCCTGGATTACTCAATTAGAGACAAAACAAACAATGTAAATGTAAAAAAAGTAGAAAATACAACATTAAGGACTGAGAAACACCGCTGATTTTTGCAGAACCAACAATCAAAGCGCTAAACTATTACTTATACTAGGTTAAAGAAGTTATATTATATTCAGAATAATAGGGAGAATTTTGGAGAGGCGATGTCTTCCGAATTCAAGAGACACGTGATAACAAATGAGCATTTGTGATTGAACGGTCTCAAGTTTGGACTGAAGTTTTTCACAGTCTATTGTTTAATTCCAGTCTGGACTCGATCACAATGTAGAACGGACTGGCTGGCAAGTGGATGAGAGGGTAGGCACTGGGTTTTGGACACTCTGACACACTCCAAGACTCAAATCTGAGAGGAGTTCAGGTACTGTATTTTTTGGACTATAAAATACGACAAAATCCTTTAATTTTCTCAAAAATCGACAGTGGGCATTATAATCTGGGTGCGCCTTATATATTAATTCTGGTTGTACTTACTGACCTCGAACTGATTTTATGTGGTAAATGATACTCAAAAATCCGTCTAAATGTTTTAGTACGACTTTGATAAGCCTGGATGGATTGTCGGAGCATCACGGCTACTGTAGTCAGGAGCCTCGCGGAGTAATACTGTGCTTCAATGTAATTACGGTGTGTGTATATTAGAGATGTCCTGATCAAGATTTTTTCTCTTTCTAATACCGATCCGATACCTTTTTGCGGAGTGTCGTGAAGGAAGTTTGTACATAAGCTCCAAAAAGTCCATTAGACGACGAAAGCCTATATTTTCCACGACAGACAGCGGTTGATCGTCTAAAGCACATGTGTCAAACATGCGGCCCGGGGGCCAGATCCGGCCCTCCAAGACCTTTAATCTGGCCCTCGGCTGATTTTTCTATTAAAATACTTAAAATTTTCAGATTTTTCTGTTAATTTTCTGTTTAGCATAGCAGCGTCTCCGGCGTTTCTGTACATTGCGACTCCCACCAGAGCAGCACAAATGAAGACTTTCCTCTTTCCAAACGCTCTTAAAGGACGATCGTTTTGACTGTCGACCGTGACCCTCATCAGCAAAATGTCAAAAAATGAGAAAAGCAGATGCTGAGTTCAGGATTTCCCAAGAAAAATAGTCTAATTCTTATTTGTTGACAGAGGTGAATGGGAAATCTGTGCTCAGTGTGTTTGGAACAAGTGGCTTTGCTCGAAGAATATAATCTTAAACACCACTACGAGACACGGAGAAAAATACAATAACTTGAAGAGAGAACTGAGTTTTCTGATCCGGCCCTTTTGGGATCAAAGTAGGTTGCATACGGCCCCCGGACCAAAATGAGTTTGACACCCCTGGTCTAAAGTGACGAATTTGACAATCCTCTGCGTTCTTTTCTTCGACTTTTCTCTTCTTTGAAACGCCTCCTCCAGTGTTTGCTGCTGTGGCTTTGTTGTCTTTTGCTTGTAAATCTCAAATTTGTCTAGATTAGGATGACCAGACGTACCTATTTACCCGGGACAGTCCCAGTCTTGAGCCCTGTGTCCTCTGTCCCAGAAGTTTTATCCAAAACCAGTTATTTGTCCCAGTTTTACACAAGAAATGTCCCAGGTATCCCTATTTTTGACCAATTTGATCCCTGCCAACAGTAAAGAGAGGCATACATTACATTTGTTTAAGTAAAATACAAAAAACGTGCTTAAAATGACCAAAACACAAAGAAAATGTGACTATACTGAGTCACATTAGTGCCTAGTGCAGGACAATTTTCCTTATTTATGCAGTTGTTTCACAATTTTATTATCACCAAACACCACAAACCAGGGATGTCTGGTCACCCTAGTCTAGATGATTCTTTTGTAGGTGACAAATCAAATTGGTAGTGCTGAAATGTCTCTGCTGGTTCCTCCACGAGAAACTGCTTGTTTGCTTTGTGATTGCGTCGCTGTTTGATCATTGATCGTTTTGTTATAGTGAAAAGTCCCACACAGCGACATGGTGCGTTTTGATTAACAGCTTCCATAAAGCGCGTTGATGCCGCTAAAACGTGAAACTGGATCGGTCCAATCACATGACTGAATCCAATACTGTCTGATACCCATAAAAGAGGCGGATCGGGACATCCCTAGTGTATATGGACCCCAAAACTGTTCAGAGACATGCTGATTTACCCACCCAAGTGACACAAACTACTTCAGTGTTTGCCGTCATTCCGGGTGGATTAACCAAAGAACTCCAACCGCTAGATATCGGTGTCAACAGGTCGTTCAAAGTTAAACTGCGAGCTGTGTGGGAGCGTTGGACGACAGAAGGCGAACACACATTCACCAAGACAGAGAGGCAACGCCGCGCGAGTTACACCACGATCTGCCAATGGATCGTGGATACCTGGGCGAAGGCATCAGTCTCACTTATAATCGGGTGCACCTTACATATGAAAATAGACCTGTTCATTGATAATGCGCCTTATATTATAGTCCCAAAAATATGGTAGCTCCTAGATGTTAACCTGGAAGTATCCGTCTCTTTACAGTGCACGACCTCTGTCCCTCCGAACAGCACTAACTCACGCACTCCACCCCTCCTTCCATCCCTCGTTACTTGGAGCGAGGGGCCCGTTTCTTCTAATTCGTCTAAATGACTTTTCCTTGCGCCCCCTCCCCTGCGTCCTGCCACCGGTGCGCGCGACCTTCCTGAACTCATTTATGGAGATTAGACAAAGTTGGTCCGTGCGTGACTCATCGGCATGCATTAAGAGCACCCGCCAAATAACACTTTCGCCAGACGGCCATCTTAAAGCACTGGTATAGTCCAAATTAGAGGTAAAAGCGCATGAGGTTTTCCTTCCTTTGTGCGAGATTGTCTGTTTTTCAAAAAGCCGTGCGCACTGTCCTTTCTGCCCTCTCTAATGGATTTTTGATTTTTCCCAGCATGCAACACAATTAGCTCGTCTTTCTTTTTTATTAATGACATTTACTCTTTTCTTTTTGCCCTCGCTGTTGTTTATTCTTGCCGTAAATTGGCGGGCGAAGAGGTCTTGGGAGTGCAGTGCCGTGTGTGTGGGCGCGCGGCAATCTGCGTACTTAGTGCTCATTAAGTCACTGTTTTCCGTTTCTTTTTTTAAAGCTTTCGGATTTACAGGATTCAATGTTTTTATTATACATTTTATGCTATATATCGGCGGATGCAAACGCACTTTAGGATAAGCCGTTTACAATAAGGCGAGACGTGCTTAATGGCTTCAGTTCAGGAAATGGAAGGACGAGAAGGAGATGGTTCAATTTTAACCGATATTTGTCGAAGTAGGGATGAGCAAATAGATGAAAAAATATTGAAATGTACTATTTTATGTTATCAATACTGCTCTAAAAGGATATTTAACATGGAAAATACAAGATAGATTCAAGTGATTTTATACTTTTATTATTCTTTAAAGGGACAGTTTGGAATTTTGGACATAGGGCCTCATTTCCAGAGTGTTGGAGACGTGTGGAGACACTTTTTTAAAATCTTCCATCCAGTCCTTGTATTTGGAGAGGTCGCTGGTACTAGGCTAGTGCATGTCAATGGCCACTAAAAACAGCCTTACCCACTCCACAGTGCACCCGAGGCAAAACTATTAGAACTCCAGACTGTCCATGTGAACGTCTGTGTCCATAGAATCATTTTAGAAGTAAAACCAACCATTGCATTTGAAGGATTTATGTCTGAGCAGCAGTTGAAATTTGTTCTTCCTGATAGAAAGCTCGGCAGCAGCGGACTGATATTTGAGAAAGTAGTCCCTCAACATGCGACGATTCATGTGATGCAAGGTTTGAGAGAAAAACCCAGCCTAGGGGAAGTTGAATGAACACTAAGGGAAGTTGAATTAACATTAAGGGAAGTTGAATTAACATTAAGGGAAGTTGAATGAACACTAGGGGAAGTTGAATGAACACTAAGGGAAGTTGAATTAACATTAAGGGAAGTTGAATGAACACTAGGGGAAGTTGAATGAACACTAAGAGAAGTTGAATTAACACTAGGGAAAGTTGAATTAATCCTAGTGGGTTGAATTAGCACTAGTGGAAGTTGAATCAACAGTAGTGGAAGTTAAATTAACACTAGGGGAAGTTGAATTAACACATGTGGGTTGAATTAACACTAGGGGAAGTTGAATTAACACTAGTGGAAGTTGAATTAACACATGTGGGTTGAATTAACACTAGTGGAAGTTGAATTAACACTAGGGGAAGTTGAATTAACACTAGGGGAAGTTGAATTAACACTAGTGGAAGTTAAATTAACACTAGTGGAAGTTGAATTAACACTAGTGGAAGTTAAATTAACACTAGGGAAAGTTAAATTAACTTAAGTCATATAAAGTTATATCATATCACCCATTTAACCTTCAAATAGTTAAAATAAGACTTTTTTGTATTAAAAACTCAATTTTTTTGTGTTAAAAACAACTCTCAACCAACACAGATTTTGCTGTGTAAATATGTATAATTTGTCTGTTTTTTTGTCTGTCGTGGATAAAACTCAACTCCAGGTATGTTTATGATGAGTAAAACAGCACAATATGGAATTGTTTTTTTTTTGCACTGAAACTAATATCTGGCAACTACTGAAATAACTGCTAACAATAACAACAGCTTTACATTGTCCTTGCTTATGGTCTTTACAATTGCAGGACCTTGAGAATGTCATGCTCGTATATAATGGCGTCCGGTGGGTGCATGTCTCACCTTTGTGTTGGTGCAGGTCCATGCATTGGCAGTGCCTCAGGTGACTATGGCTTCAGTCTGTGTGTGATTCACAGTTACATGTGTAGAGGGCACCGGACAGCACCAGGCAAGGGCACGCCTATTATATATATGTACGATCAGAGGAGCCAAAACGCACTCGAGTAAGCAATAGTTATTAAGATGGTCCTATATATGCAAAATTGACTCTTGTGAGCTTTAAACCGTGTTAGAATGTTGTTACCTCCTCAAAAACATACCTGGAGTTGTGTTTCATTCATTTTTTAAGCTCAAAATGCTCTGTTTTACCTTACAATGCCATGTAGTTTTAGTTCATTAACAGCTCATTTTACCTTTAGTTCAGTTGCGATTGGCAATTCCAGGCTGAAATAATCCAAATGATTCTGGTGAAGGAGTATGGAGAAGATGGAGAAGATGGTGTATGGAGAAGAAGAACTCAGGGTTTGTTTTTGACGAAGAAAGAACATTACAACATAGAAAAAAGGGAAATATGAGCACTTTAAAGGCCATGTAAGTAACTATTATTATAAATATACTATGTATTTGAGGAAAATATGTCTTACCCCAGTACAAATATCTTGTATAAGCAGCTCTTGAGGTCAAAATAGGGGCCATTATGGATGGAAAAAGCAAAACAATTTGTCAGATGTCCATATCGTTTAGATGGCAACAGTGTTTTGGGGAGCTGAAAATGCAAAACTCTGAAAATGCCCTCCAGAGTGGAAATCTTGAAAACGCTCCACCCTGTCGCCGCCGTGTAAACAGTTGAAAACAAACAATTGTGTTTTTGTGGGCCGTGGCATAAAGATTACGCCACGAGCCAGTTCAGGAAAATAAACATGGCAGAGCTTCAACTTGCCCGAGCAGTTGCAAATGCCACAGGACTGATCACACAGTCATTCAGAGCAGAGAAGACCATTTCAACATATCACAGACATTTTTGGTGCACTGGAGAAGCAGCGGGAAGAAGGGCAGAAGGGTTATATGCAGGCATTTGGTCTTAGTGGTGCTGCCCCCTATGCACTGGGCATGCAGACTATATCTAATTCCCACCAAAAACGCTTGTCTAAACATGGAATAAGAGTGAGAACGAAAACATACTTTTGCATTTTTGCTTCAGACCGTTTCCGTGTAAATATAGCCTAAGTCTGCCGTGTACTGTCTGCATCTAATTAGAATGTGTATAATCAGGAAGTGCGCCTCAGCATGCTAGTTGTCGTCAGCTTTACAGTTTTAAGACAGTAAAGATCAGGTACTGTGTTTATCCCACAGATTCCTGCTGTCAGTGTTCTACTTACAAAATTATACATGTGATTAAGGTTCCAACACTGGTGATTATTCATGGCAGTTTTATTCATAGACGTTTTCTACAACATTTGAATCTATACAGGTGAAAATGTCAACAAACTTTAACTGTAAAAGCTATAAGAGAATGTGATGTTCTACAGTTTATGGTGTCAGATATGGACAATATGTTTGGAAATGTTATGATGAAGTCTATCGTTTTCTAGAAGTTTGGATTCTTTTAGACCTATACCTTTTGATACCACTGTTAACCTTCAATAGCTTAAGAAACAAAGTAGTACAAGAGCTTAGAAAGGCACAAGCAGCATATTATACTAATATTATAGGAAATGCACAGGGCAACAATAATTCCCTTTGGAAACATTTAAATAATTTGACTAATAAAACAGCTAAATCTGAAGGAATTAGGGAGCTCACCATAAATGACAAAAATATTGTTGATCGTGCCACTATGGCTAATGAGTTTAACACTTATTTTGTGCAGTCAATAAAATAATTAACTAAACATTTTGAGACAACTGAACCTGGGACCAAATTATGTCAATTTTTTTCCTCTGACTCCTATAGAATAGAAGAAGTTGATGAGAGAGAAGTCACCCAGATTATTAAAAAAACTGTCTAATTCTAAATCAAATGATATCTATAATATCAGCTGTTGTTTCCTCAAACGTTATTGTAGCTTGTTAGTCCAACCTTTGACACATCTTGTTAACCTGTCTATTCGAAAATGTAAATTTCCTTCAGGTTGGAAGAAAGCAGTAATTGTGCCAATTTTTAAATCAGGAAGACAGGATTCTATGCACAACTACTGGCCAATATCAATTTTACCTATATTTTCAAAAGTGATCAAAAAAGTTGTCGTGGCACAACTGGCTGACCACTTGGAGGCCAACCAACTCCACCCACAGCAGTTTGGCTTTAGATCTGGGTTTTCTACAGAAATCGCAAACTGCTGCTTCACTGAAAATATAAAGAAGTCCCTGGATAAGTGTGAGGTGGTAGGAGCAGTATTTCTTGATCTTAAAAAAAGCATTTGAAACAATCAGTCAATCTTTTATCCAAAATGCCTTCATTTAACGTCTCCTCTGAAGCAGTGCAATGGTTTGCTTCTTTTCTTCAGGGTAGGGAACAGTGCGTGAAAGTTTCCCAGGACAAATCTTCGTTTATAAACATCTCAATGGGCAAACCACAGGGATCTCTATTGGGGCCACTGCTGTTTAGCCTTTTCATAAATGATCTGCCTTTGAGTTGCCCTGGTGTCCACTGCCAGCTTTATGTGGATGATGCCATTTTCTACGCACCCGCCAAGACACCAGCGCATAAAATAAACTAGTCCTTAATATTACTAAAACAGTTTCTATGTGCTTTTCTTTTAAAAAGCAAAATCTAGAACAGAATAGGTTTGCAAAATGATAAAATACAATTGGTGAACAAACTAAAATATCTTGGATTGGTTCTTGACCCACAATTAAAATTTGACAAACACATTAAGAAAATATCCAAAACAATACAAAGAAACCTAAATTGCTTTAAACTAATTAGACATTACATCCCCGACCAGGCGGCCCTGCTCTACTTGCATGGGATGATCTTTCCACACATCCTACTGCATGACAGCATGGGCCACAAAGCACATCGGTTCACTATACAATCAAGCAATAAAATGATGAATAGGAAACCTATCCGCTTTCATCACTGTCACATTCTCAATCATTACAATTTATTAAATTTTGACCGTTTCAGCAATTTATGTTTTCTCAAATTATTTTTCAAAAGTTTCCATAATCTGGCTCCAGAACCGCTCAGTACATTTATACAAAGACCAAACAGCAGTAGGACGACAAGAGGCACCTTAAACTATAACTGTAAAATCCCCCAGTGCAGGACGTCATTTGGACAGTCGGCTTCTCTTATAAAGGCTGTAAATTGTGGAACTCCCTGCCCACAGAAATGAAGTCCATCTCCGAGTTGAAACTGTTCACATTTAAACTTAAATCTTGGCTGAAGATAAACCAAAGCTGTCCCCATGTGTAAATAATGTTAGAATGTGTAAATGAATCAGCCGAGTGAGTGAATGAGTGAGTGTTACATGTCTTTGCACTGCTGTATTTATATAGATGAAGTTGTATTTTTATATGTACTTTAGATTTTATGTCAGTGTAGAAAAGCTCAACCAGGGACGGGGGTTTAAAATGAGCATTTGCTAAACTCTGTATGCATCACATCAGCTGCAGGTTCTGTTTTGTAACTATGTCTGATTGCACTGTCCCTGTCAAATAAATAAATAAATAAAAATAAAATGGTCCATGCTTTATTTTGACATTTGTTGTTATGGTTCATGTTTTATTTTGACATTTGTCCTGTCTGCCTGTGTTTCTGAGTTTTACTTCCTGTTGTATTATATCCTGTTTTCTCCTCTGCCCTTTGTTGGTCCATTGTCTTTATCAGTGTCTTGTCATGGCTGTTTAGTTTTGATTTTTGGATCTTTCTTTGTTATTAAACAACTTTTACTGCCGTCCTGCATTTTGAGTCCTCTCTCAGTTTCAACGTGACAGTTGTTACAGTACTCAAACTCGGTATCGATACCATAGAATAGACATGATACTGATTTTTTTTATACCCAAATGATTTTTTTAAAAACTATAATTTATTATTATGACACCATGTGGTCTTATGATTGCTCTGCTCAGACTCAGACCAATTTTGGAGATGGTACAATTTTAAGTTTTACAGCTAATATTCAATAACTGATATTTGTCAAAGTAGGGATGCGCAAATGGATGAAAAAAATATTGAAATGTACTACTGAATGGTATCATTACTGCTTGAGAACTCCATCTGGAAAAAATAAAATTTACTTTTGTCTCGAAATTGCGTTACAGGAATTACAAGCAAACAGACAATATTTAAAACGTAAAATGCTACAAGTGATTTTTACTTTTATTATTCTTTAACACCCTTGACATTTAAGTAGGATGGAAGCAAATAATCTGTTACGCCGGGGTGACCAGATGTCCCTATTTACCTGGGACAGTCCCAGTTTGGAGCCCTGTGTCCCCTGTCCCATCAGATTTATACAAAACCAGTGATTAGATAAGTTTTATACAAGAAATGTCCCTATTTTGGACCAATTTGATCTAAACCAGGTCTATTTTAGGTTTAAATCAGGACTAAACTTGGGCTAAAATAGGCCTACTTCAGTTCTAAACCAGGTCTAAACTAGGACTATTTCAGCTTTATTGCAGGTCTAAACCAGGACTAAACCAGGTCTATTTCAGGTCTAATCCAGGACAAAACTAAAGCTAAACCAGGACAAAACCAGGTCTATTACAGTTCTAAACCAGAGGATCATAAATTACATTTGTTGAGGCAAAATCAAGCGGACTGCGCTTCTGCATTTTGTCTCAGATTATAAACTGAGCCACAAGTGAGTCGAGAATAGACAATGCGACATGCATTTTTCACAATTTTATTTATACTTACCATCCCAACTTGGCTGTATCCCAGTTTTGAGCTTTGAAAATCTGGTCACCCTTTTCTGAAAAAAATTGTGAATTGATGCCTTAATAAGTTACAATGACCAATTTTATCCAGTTATCTGATATTTTATCTTATTTTTCCCAGTATTGATACTTAAATGAGAATCTACTTTTGATACTAGTTTAAGTATCAATTAATATCTGAATTTCTATACTTTTGGCAACCCTAGAGTGTGGTAAATCATATCAGAAATCCCATTGTGAAAGATTTAAATGGAGTCTCTAAAAACAATAAACTGCTTGAATGGCTAACGAGCTAACGGGCCCTAATGCTACGAGACGTCCCTGCTTTTAAGCAGCGTGCAAATGAATCCTAATTGTTATTTTCGCCTGAAGAAAATGTGTCTACAAGTAATTGCCCTATCGAGTAAATGGTGTTAAAACCAGCCATTTGCAATTGTGACACATCTTGCGCTAATTTGCTAATGAAGCGCTCCCGACAACGACAGGCGAGGACGTGCTAATGCAGCCGCGCCGCGCTCCCGAGGTCAGAACTGAATCCGTTACATACTGTCTGCATCCAATTAGAAAGCGCTGTAATCAGGAAGTGCGTGTCGGCATGCTAGTTGTGGTCACGGCAAACGATGGCTTCTGAAAGTTGTATTTATAAACTCACTGCGATGAAGAATTAGGATGTAGGATATCTTTTTTTTTTTGGTTTATGTAGTATCAGAATTACTTTTATTATGATTGTACGATTTTCGTTTGAAGAATCGACAATATACTTTGAACCTGAACTTGATTTTCGATACTTCGATAACCCCAGAATGTAGTAAATAAAATCAGAAGTTTAAATGGAGTCACTAAAAACAACTGACTGCTTGAATGGCTATCTGATCTTAGTAGAAAGTGTCATAATCCGAGGTGCGTGTCAGCATGCTAGTTGTTCGCTTTGCAGTCACGGCGAACTCCGCACTGGTGTCTGAAAGTTGTGAAAAGCTCTTATAAACTCACTGCATTGGATAATTTGGATGGTCAGAATACATAAGGTAAGTGAGGAAGAACTTTGGAGTTTTTATCGTTTTATTATCGATTAGTATCTGATTTTCGATACTTCGATAACCTTAGAATGTAGTAAATAATATCAAAAGTACCACAGTGAAACCGATTTAAATGGAGTAAAAAAGGACTAAAAACAACCAACTGCTTAAATGGCTGTGATCTAAGTGTCATAATCAGGAGGTGCGTGTCAGCATGCTAGTTGTTGTTTGTTTTACAGTCATGGCGAACTCCGCACTGGTCTCAGAAAGTTGTGAAAAGCGCTTAGATACTCACTCTGTTGGATAATTTGGATGGTCAGAATGCGTAAGGTAAGTGAGGAATAATTTTGATCATTCTATTTTCGATTAGTATCTGATTTTCGATATTCTGATAATCCTAGAATGTAGTAAATCATAGCCGAAGTACTTTACAGTCAAGGTGAACTCCACACTGGTCTCTGAAAATTGTGAAAAGCGCTTATAAACTCATCGTGTTGAATAATTCGAATGGTCAGAATGTCACTTACACAGGACCTCATTCGAAGCCCAGAGTACAAAAAACAGTTTTGGTTTGAATTCTTTCATAGGCACATCTGTTCTGACCTGGAATAAGTCACCCCCCCAAATAAGATCAACTACCTCTGTCACACAATGTAAACACCTTTACACATATTATCTAAAAATAAACCAAACTTGCCCCCATTATTGTCCATGATGCACTTTATTACTGAAGTTTATCATCTCATGCACTCGTATCTTGTTAAATACGCACTTTATAACTGTCTATTTGCTCAAAGTACTTTTTGTGTGTTTGTAGTCGTGTAATTTTGTAATAGGAATCAACTGAAAAACAGTTCTTGAACTGAGTCCGGCCAGTTTATATGCAACTTTACTGTTACATGTTGACCTTTTCTTTAAATAAAGAAAGAAAGAAGTACCATAGTGAAAGAGATTTTAAGGAAGATTGTTTAACTTTTCTCCATGGAGATGTCTTTGCTTTGTCCTGAATGTTACACAGGATGGCTTTAAACCTCTCTATCATCATGGAGACCAAACCAGAGCAAGTTACAGGTCAGATCTGTGGACAGGCGACCCCGCTTACAGTCAGAATGTCTATTTCTCTCTATATTTTTGAGCAATAAAACCACGTTTAATTGAATAAATGTAAAGTAGAGCTGTTTAATGTCATACTGTGGAACATTCCAATGACATAACCATAGAAACAAGCAGCGAAAGAAAACATCATCGTCTTTTTTTTTCTGTTTTAAGTACTCGTCTTGGCCTTCGCGTTGAGAGTTCTCCTCAAAACGCTCGCACGATCCGTACTTCACCACGCACGACTCAGTGAAAAATCAATGCCACTGTTTAAAGAAAAAAAAAACGAAAGAAAAGAAAAGGAGAAACCGCATAGCTGCGATTCCTCCGCGCGGAGAAAAAAAAGAGCAAAAAGAATTCGAAGAGCGTACGTCGGGCCAGATTGGAGCAACGTCGACTCCTGGCGCACAATGGAAGCACGGTGACACCAAATCCGCCTCTTAAGGAGCAGATGCCGGCTTCCTCTTGACATATGCCCCGACAAGAGAGCATGAGGAGAGGGGAGCCGAGGGAGGGCCACCGAGCCGAGGAGACTGCCAACAGCTCGGGGCGGGGGTCTACGGTGCGACAAAGCGGTGGCGGAGGCGAAGGAAGAGGCGGTGCAAGGCCATTTTTGGTGGATTCAGCGGGTTGAAGATGGGAATCCGGCATTGGGATCTTAGATGGAGGGATGGGATATGTAGAATGCCGTGGAAGATTCACGGTTTTGGAAAGAAATGTTAAAAATTTGAGTCCATAGCTGTTGAATCGTATTGTTATTTGTTAGAGACTGGCTCTACGAACGTCGCATATTGATCCTGGAGTCTTAAAGCAGATCTTATGCAACATCAACGTCAGAAATTGCAACCGTGTTTTACCTGTTTTCCGTCTCATTTACACTCATGAAGTTTTATTTGGAGTTTTTCGTGCAGGTTTTAGCTATCTTTATTTGCCACGGAAGTGTAATAAAATCTGAAGGTGAACCCAAAAGTTTAAGTTGCGAAAATAGAGAAGAACCCCTACAAAATCAGACCATCGCGAAAATTGTCTGTGCCCTGTCAGCCGAACATGGGCCGTTTGAATTCCAAGAAACTGCATCGCGCTCTCTGGAAGAATTCTTTTTGGGAACAAGCTCCCAGAAGTACCTGGAGCAGCCACTAGTCAGTCTCAAACCACAACAGATGGGGAATGTCTTCATCCATTCTTATTCTTATTTTCGAGACGCAATTTCGCCAATCAACTCCTGTTTTTCACCACCGCTGCTCTGTACTTACTTCCTTATTCAGTTTTATTTTCTTAATCAGTCATACACGTAGGATTCGTCAGGGTTACGTTGTCATTTTAATACAAATAAAACCCAAAGCTGCGGGTCCCTACAGTAGTGTCGTCTGCCGCTGTCCATTGGATGTGCCTACAGCTGCACGACTCTTTGTTGTGATGACGTTTACGGCGACGTCTGCTCCCATTGGGCACCGCAGTTTTCCAACATGGAAATCAGTGGACTTGTTTCTTTTATTAAATAGTTTACAGATCGATAATGATATTTTAAATGTTGAAATTCTAACAGAATGATCCACAGGTGTCATAGATCATAACAACCATAAAATACCAAATACTTGCAGGTTTCAATTACCCGCTGAGTATTAAAATAAACGCTGAGTATTTAAAAAAATAAAAAATCAAGGAAGATGTGACCACTGGCGCTGCACATTTTTCTTTTTCGCCTGTTTTGTTTCGGTTGTTTTTACATAGCCTATTGTGCTTTCTTTCAGTCCGTCTTTCACCACATTGTTGATCACCATGGCTCTGGTGGAGCAGAAAAAGAAAAAAAAGACTTAAAATTTGAACTTTCTGTGGTAAAATATGCAGAGGAAAACTCGGGAGAAGCAGCCGACGCAGTCAGCGCCAAGAGAGTGAAAGATTGGCAAAAATTAGCCAGCAATGTAGTCATACTGGTTAAAAGAATTTGAGGACCATATTTTCCCAGTTTAGCTTTAGCAAATTGCCGCCTGGTCTCAAATAAAGGCCTGGTCTGTTAAGAGATTGAAACAAATAAAGGGCCCGGCTCAAATTTGGTATTTTACAGACTAAAGCTGAGTAGGACATCTTTAAAGTCTTTTGTATTAAATAATTCCACTCCTTTTTGAAATTGAATACATATTAAAAAGTGCTGACAGAGAAGACGTTGAACTTTGTGGCCGTTTTTGTTTCACGTTTATAGGCCTAGAATCACAGAAATATGAACCATACGACAGTGCTTTACGTAGAACAGGGTCGTCCAATTTTTTTCATTAAGGTCCACGTATAAAAGTACAAAGTAGAGGACCAATGGCGGTAAATACAGTGAATAATTTACATTTTTAACAGGTTACAATGCACCACCAGTCCTTTATTTATGTTTAGACGATCAATAGTACGCACTAATTCTTGGATAACTTATACGGGCCAATTCACTCGGAAGCCTGAGAGCCAAGAAAAATTGATCTGAGCATTACACCTACTTAGGGCCAATCCCATTTCTAATTTCTAAATGAATCTAATGAAATGAATGCCGAGGTAAGGAACATTCTAACCAAAAAAAGTACAGAAAATGCCCATAGCGTCGCCATGGTGTACCTTCAGGTTTGCCCAGGGTCCGTTCAGGTGTAAGGAGCATTAAACAGACGGTGCCGTGGGTCTGGGGTCACATTAGAAGCTGTGAAGCGAGAGAGAAAATGCTTTGCTGGGCTAACGGAGCACAGATGGTTCCAGGGAGCGCCGAGGAAAGGGGCCGAGCACAAACCTTGGCACGTTTCAATTTTCTTCCCACCTTTTATTCGAGTTAATGATAATTCCTGATGCTCCTTACTTTGTGGTCTGTTTTTTTTTTTTTTTTTTTTACGGACATTAAAGGCAGATATTAATAGTGTTTGAATGGATTTAGATATTTCTCAGGGACGCGGCGAGGCGAAAGCAAGGGTCGCGATCTGTATTCACCAAGAGAGAGGAGCTTATTTCAAAGATCCAATTCCACGGTTTTATGAAGTCGAGTCCATTCAGAGAAAAATGACAAGAATTCTCTTTCCTTGGCACTGAAAGGCTGATTAATTCGGTAATTTTCTTGCTATTTCTTACAAGGTTGTCAATAGGTTTTGATATAAAAACTAGAATCAAACCTAGATACTCATTCAAGCAAGTACCGATAGCAATAGAGTCAGCTCCTTTTACCTTTAGTTCAGTCGATAATGGAAACTCCAGGGCTAAAATGATCCAACTGGAGTTTAAAAACACAATGGAGCACTTCCTGTATTACCACATGACATCGCGAGGTGGAATAGAGTGTTTTCTGAGATTAGATTTAGATTTTATTGATCCACAAGGGAACATACTTTGAACACAGGAGCTCCCACATCACAATATAATATAATAACAAAGAGTAAAAAATATATAAATGGTAAAAATAAATTCTGAATAAATGGCAAAAAAGATGTTGAATAAGGTATAATTTCATAATTGTATAAATGTATACAGTGATCCCTTGTTTATCGCGGGGGTTACGTTCCAAAAAGAACCTGCGATAGGCGAAATCCGTGAAGTATCAGCTTTATTTTTTTTTTACAATTATTATACAATACAATACTGTACTATAGAATGAAACCAAAGATCAAATCCTGTTTTCAGGCTCAAGCATTTAAAAATATAAACGTTTTCTTACAAATAACTATGATAGTTTTTTAAAAATGCTGTAAAATAATAATTTTAATGAATACGAACACGAGGTCGGACATTGTGACTCACGTGTATTTCAGTGCCTCTGACTGAGCCTCTTCCTCCTGACTCCTGTAGCGTCTCTTTCTCCTGAAGGCTGTGGTGCAGGTGTCTTCTCCCGTCGTCCTTATGTTATTTTCCTCCTTCTTTATGGCACCCATGTTTTCTTTTCTGTGGGAGACGCTCCAAACGGCTCTTTGAGTGTTAAAGGTCGCCGACCCCTGGTCTAAGTGAAAGACCAGTCAACTTTTATCACTTCTAGACTACAGTCCCTTGGCCAATCAGGATTCAGAACACAATGCACTGTTAAAAAAAAATAAAAATAAAAAAGCATTAAAAAATCCGCGAAACAGCGAAACCGCGAAAGATGAACCGCGTTATAGCGAGGGATCACTGTATATATAAGTCATAATAAAATAGAACAATAAGTAATAAAATATAAAACCTCAGCTTTATACAAGAGGTCACAGGAAGACAATGATATGATTGACAGGACAGAGTTAACTGTTACATACAAGGGCGAGTTGTAGGGAGTATTATCTGTTATATAAGGGTAAGTTGTACAGTTGTAGGGAGTATTATCTGTCACATTAGGGTGAGTTACTGTACAGCTGTAGGGAGTATTATCTGTTCCATAAGGGTGATTGTTGTACAGTTGTAGGGAGTATTATCTATTATATAAGGGTGACTTGTTGTACATTTGTAGGGAGTATTATCTGTTCCATATGTCATGTTTTGAGTGTGGTAGAGAACCCCCAAAGAAGAGACAGAGAGACTTGGAAGTGATTAACCGGTTTAATGAAAGGAATGCAGGATATGATGAGGGGAGCTGACTGGAGACATGGACGGAGAGGTAGACACAGGGGCAGACTCACTGGTCAGGGACAGACAGGTAGAGATGTTACGCTCGAGCCTCTCAGCTCGACACTGTACCGACCCTATGAAGCGGAAGTGTTGCCGAGCATTGTTTCGATGTGCGCTTCTCCATGCCAAAAATCACGTGACCAGTCAAACCGAGGCCTCGTTACATCAGAAGTGTCAGAGAGAGGAGCAGATTAAAACCCAACAAATCTCTAAAACTTTACAAATACCTTATCTCACATTTCCCCCACTCACACCCCTGACACCTTTTCCAAAAATGTTCCATTTTCAGAAAAACTACAGTTGCACGATCACTATGTGGCCATACCGGCTCGTCAAAGCCTGATCCCGTCAGATCTCAGAAGCTAAGCAGGGCCGGGCCTGGTTAGTACTTGGATGGGAGACCGCTGGGAATTCCAGGTGCCACAGGGGGGCGCCAGTGGCAAAAACTGTCGTAGTGTCCTTAGGCAAGACACATCACCCACATTGCCTAGTATGAAAGTGGTGTGTGCGTGAATGGTGGTGATGGTTGGAGGGGCCGATGGTGCAGATTGGCAGCCTCGCTTCCATCAGTCTGCCCCAGGGCAGCTGTGGCTACAATAGTAGTTTACCACCCGTCTGGAGTGAATGAATAATGCTCTGTAAAGTGTCTTTGAGTGTCCTGAAAAGTGCTATATAAAAAAAAAAATACTATCCCAGTTGCTTAACCACATCATTTTATTCTCCAATTGTTCCAGTCTAAAAAGCCTCTGTAGCTGCAAACTCTTTACTTGGCCAAGTCAGAGTACAACTAATACATACATATAAGTATAGGACACAAAGACACCAGTTTGAAAAGTACATTTTTTATTAGAAAGTTGCCATTTTATTGGTATAGCACATTTAAAAACGTGAGTTGCGCCAAAGTGGGGAAAGTAACTTAATTTGAACACAAGTTGACACAAAATACCGTAAAATAATTTCATAATAAACAGAAGAATAAGCTATAAGAGAATAAAAAATTTAATGGAAGTGGTAAAATTCATCCAGATAAAAGTCACAGAAAAGGGGAGGGGGGTTAGAGGAAGCGAGGTTCACAAAAGCTTTACGTCACATCCACACAAATGCATCACACAGACAAATCCAGCAGATGTCGCTCTTCTGACTGTGTCAAATGATTCGAAGCAGTGTGTATTATCTATTACATAGGGGTGAGTTATACAGTTGTAGGGAGTATTATCGATTACATAAGGATGAGTGGTACATTTGTATGGAGAATTTGCCCTAAATTTGCAGGATTTGTGTGTTAAACATGTATGAACGAAACAAAACACAACTCCAGGTCTGTTTGTGACGAGGAAACATTATAGCATAGATCATAAAATTGCGTCATATGAACGTTTTAATATTAAAAATCACATTCTACTGTCTAAAGAAGAATAATCTTGTTCTTTTAAAAAACTTCAGCACATTAGATACACAGTTCTGCATGCACCCACGTCTGTTTCCCGGTTGCAAGGTGAAATCTGTTCATTACGCTGAGCAAACATGGATCCTACGTCTCTTGTTAATAAACATAAGATTTTAATTAGCGTCAGCGTGCGATAAGCGCTGTCTTAAGGACGCGCTTGTTTGTGTATATGCAGATGTGCGCGTGCAGTGTAAGGAGCCATTATACGCAGATCTTGGGATTCGTGGAGCGTGAAGAGGAGATACGCACACAAACATACGCAGATGTTGGTGTTCCGTGCTTCTCAGGGACATTTCATTGGCCACGTTTACATTATTTTCTTTCAATACCGAATTAATTGTTCTGATTTAAAATAGTTTGGAATTAAAATATTCTCCTTCAAGTTTACGTGGAAATAATAATTCTGAATGTACATGGAAAACACATGAAATCGCCTTTATTTAATTCCGCTTAATGTCTGGGGGTGGGGAAGGGTTCTGATTGGACAGCGACACGAACGTATTTATGTCTTTGGGAAGAAAACTAAGACTTCAGCTGCTCCCGGCTTTTCTGTCATCTTGGTTTGTCGTTACGCCGCCAACACAAACACGATCCAAACTTTTCCCGCAGTCGTTCCGATGATAATGAATTCTCTCCTCACACTTTACATCTGTGAGCTGAGGAGGAGAAGGGAAGAGTGTCGGAGAAGGAGGAAGAAGACAAACTGAGTCTGAGGCTGTGACACCTCAGCCCACTCCCACATCCCGCTCACAAATCCAAAGAGCAGTGGAGGAAAGTCCGAAGAGACGACTGGAGGAGCCGGAATTATTTTGAAGAAGAATAAACGTTTATATGATCGAGGAATAAATTCATTCGGCTTTAAAATCGGAATAAACCACCTACTTACTTCGGAATTAAGTTTAATTCTGAATAATTTTCTTTAGAAATTAAATGTTTACATGGCCTTTTTAAAGTTTAATTAATTTTTAATCCGAATTAAATGATGTTTATTCAGAAGTAAAGCTCTCATGTAAACGTGGCAATTGACTTTCGTTAATTCACTGCAGTCAGATCCTAACCGTGACTATATATCCTAATCTAAAACTGTATGAAAATGGTCCATACTACGCTATTTTCTGATTTATCCATTAATTTAACACACAAACCCTGCATATTGAGTTCTTGTTTCAAACTGAAAATGCTCTGTTCCACCTTGTGATGTCATGTGGTAATACAGGAAGTGCTCCACTCCATATGCCTTCAATAGAATCACTTGGATGATTTCAGCCCTGGAATTGCCCATCTTTACTGAACAAAATGTAAAAGGCAACCTGAAAACTACTGCTACATGACATCACAAGGTGAAGTAGAGCATTTTGAGCTTTGGAGATGTCCGCACAAATCATAAAGAATTACTCCAACGTGTGTGAATGAAACAAAACACAACTCAACAAATCACATTAAAACACGTCTTAACGCTTCTAAGAGTGCATTTTGTGCAATATGCGACAACTAACCCCCATCTGAACTTGAAATCATAAAGGATTTACATTATAGGGACCTGGCATTAGTCCCCA
This sequence comes from Odontamblyopus lacepedii, assembly GCA_034769755.1. Classification (NCBI taxonomy): domain Eukaryota; kingdom Metazoa; phylum Chordata; class Actinopteri; order Gobiiformes; family Gobiidae; genus Odontamblyopus; species Odontamblyopus lacepedii. The sequence continues at coordinate 18,921,075 of CM068366.1, forward strand.
TAAGGGCAGCAGGTCCCCGTAATATGAGAGTGTGTACAGACTGTAGTCCCCGCAGTGCGATAACTACCCCCCGACACATGAGTACACAGTGAAGATATAAACGTGGCGCTGGCGGATTATACGGGCGGTCTAATCATCTTCATTAACGTGGATTGTTGTGTGTTGAATCTGTGGCATATATTAGGACACAGAAGCAGATTGGAGGCTAATTAAATCCAATGAGTCTTTAAAGGAACAAGGGGAAGAGAGAGGAGGAGAAATATGACAAGACCGCGAAACGTTAACCTCACGCCAGATTTGGAGAACTCTCCGTTGAGTTCTAGATACTATTTGAATCTGATTGGTGAAAGTGGAAGCCCAAACTGTATAAATAAATGGACATAGCTCACCCACAAGTCGTGTTCCAAATAGGAAGTGAGCATAGGCACGTTTCCAGCTCCACTGACTCGTTTTCGTTGACTTTACATTGAGAAATGGCCACCCCTCTGTAAGTGTTGTAGTCGAAAAAGGCACAGACCCCGTCCATAAATGCACAAAACTTTTTACTCTTTGTGTTTCTGAAATATAATATTAGTGTGTAAATAGGACGTCCGTTAGAGTGGTCCATAAACTTTTTTTTTTTGTCCTAGAGATTGGAACAGTACATTTGGAACCATATTTGGTCAAAATATTTGGGTGCAAATTTTATGCAAATGAATTGATATTTAGATTTTACTGAAGACACTTTAAATTGAAAATTTTCACATTTTTTTAGCCCTATATTTTACCCCCTGTATTTGACCCCCTATATTAGTCCCTCTTTATTTGACCCTCTGCATTTGCCCCCTGTATTAGACTCTATGTAATTGCCCCCCTGTATTAGACATGCTGTATTAGACCCACTGTATTTTACCTCCTGAATTTGCCCCCCTGGGATTGATTCTCTGTATTTGACCCCCTGCATTTGACCCTCTGTATGTGACCCACTGTATTTGACCCGCTGCATTTTACCCTATTTTTGACACTCTGTATTTACCCCTGTATTAGACCCTCTATATTCGACCCCCTGTACTTGAGTCCCTGTATTTTACCCCTATATTTGACCCTCTGCATTTGACCCTCTGTATCTCTTGTATTTGGCCTTCTGTATTTAACCCCTTTATTTTACCCCCTATATTTGACCCTCTGTATTTTACCCCTATATTAGTCCCTCTGTATTTGACCCTCTGTATTTGACCCTGTATTAGACCCTCTGTATTTTACCCCCTGCATTTGCCTCCCTTTACTAGCCCCACGGTATCAGGCCCCTCTTTTAGACCTCTTGTATTTGACCCATCCTTCAGTTCTTCTCTCAGGAACCGTGGAGCACCTGGGGACCCACGTTCTGCTTTTGTAATCGCGTCACAAACATGTGTTAGCACGTGGTACGTTTGTAAGTTTGTCCACAGTTTCTGGCAGAAGTTCTTGACGCCTTCATCCATGATTAATCCAGACATGTTCAGCAGATTGTCGGCGCGTGCTTCACAGGTGGTCCATCCTGAGCGCATCCGAGCTCCTCCCCGTCCTCGTCCCCACAGCTAAATAAAGTCTTCCCCAGCTCAAGCATCTGCAGCGGGGAGAGGAGCAGATGCTGTCAGCTCTGGTCCAGACGTCGCCTCAGATGCTCCACTCAGAGAAGGACAGACGGAGATCCTCGGAGACGACCGGAGAGATTGCGGGACATGCATAATGAATGAGCGATCCTTAGAGAGCATGTAAGACATTAAATATGAATGGGGACTCAGCTGGAGAGGTGAAGCGTTTACCTAAGAAGAGACACAAGAGACACATATTTTAAACAACAGATAGCAAACTTTTATTCAGTGGAACTGTAAACTAGTGTATCAGCTTGGATATTCATTTAAATATGTTCAAATGACAAACACACACATAAAAGAGATCATTTTGACCAATAGCGAAAGTACTTTTTTAGTCAAAAATGTGTAAAAGTTAGTAGCTATATTATGCAAAATTGACTTCTGTGAGCCTTAAGTGATGTTAAAATGTTTTTAACTCAAAAAAATATCTGGAGTTGTGTTTTGTTTCATTCACACGTTTGAGTAACCCTGCATTATTAGTCTATCTACATGTCCCAAGCTCAAAATGCTCCGTTCCACTTTGTGATGTCATGAAGCGGTAGTTTCCAAGTTAACAGTTACTTTTTTAGCTTTAGTTCAGTAGAGTTTGGCAATTCAAGGGCTGAAATGATCCCAATGATTCTAACAAAAATGTTAGTGATGGGTCGGTTGTGAACTCTTAGAACCGGCTCTTTGAAGTGAACGTCAGGAGGTTTTTTTTGTTGTTTTTTGTTTTACTCTCACCCGCTATCTCACTTTTTTTGCCTTCACGCCGCACATGATTGGTCAATATGTGTTTGTGTTGTGCAGTAGTTAGTCCGACAGAAGCCGGCCGCATCAGCGCTTATACTGTATGCAAATGAGCCATGCAGTTTTAAGTTTTGTTTCTGTAAAACGTAAACAAATGTGCCAAAGCTACATTATTACTCAGTGTATATGTACTGGAGGTACAGGGGTGGTAGAGGGGACATTTTATGTGGAGTGAATAAATAAAAGCATATTTATATAATAAACTTTATATATATATATATATATATATATATATATATATATATAGATATATATATATATATATATATAAGTCAATCATTTTGTGCATAATTTTATATTTTTGATAATAAATTAATTAAAGCAACAAAACAACCTGAAGAGCCGCTTGGGAGTCGAAAGAGTCGGCTCTTTTTAGTGAGCGGAGCTGAAAGAGCCGGTTCTCTAAAAAGTAGGGGTGTGCATTGTCTTGAGTCTGACGATACAATACATATCACGATATCCATGTCACAATTCGATATATCCCAATATATCCTGATACTAAAACAATGGATGATATATCGCAATTTATCAATAATTTCTTCTAATAATACTGTCAAATACACCTTCACGACAACCAAATTGTATGAAATATAATTTATGACCTTTTTTTAAATCATGAGAACAGTGAAGGCAACTAATAAATTTTAGTGAAAAGATATTTTAAAAATCAATTCAGATACATTTGGAATCGAATTGTGCAAAGAAGTATCACGATATATCACTGAAATGATTTTTTTCTTACACCCCTACTAAAAAGAGCCAGAATTTCCATTACTAAACGATGTATGAAGTTTAAAAACATAATGGAGCACTTCCTGTATTACCACATGACATCACAAGGTGTTTTCTGTTTAAGACTAGAGCTCAGCTTAAATCTGCAGTTTTGTGCGTTAAACATGTGAATGAAACAAAACACAACTCCAGGTCTGTTTGTGATGAGGAAACAGCATTTTAACATAGATCTGAAAATAGTGAAACATGGGCCCTTAAATCATGTTCTAAGGGGCCTGATGCTCGGGCCCTTGTACTTTTTCTTAATTTATTTCTGTTTGTACAGCTTCAGATAAAAGGGAACTCTCAATCTCATGGACACATGGAACATTAAAAAATACAAAAACAGCCCAAAAATTATTTCAAAAAATACCTCATCTCCCTAAAGCTCGTGTTTAGTGAGATCTGCTTCAGCTTTGGGAATAGTCAAGACCCAAGAAATGCTCTGATCTCCAGGGACACGTACGATACCTATTCTTCTATTTACCCCCAAATATTTATTAGGTGGAATTTGAAATCTGACTTTCCTCTGTGTCGAGCTTGTTCCCAATACAAATGAGAGGACAGAGACAGTTAGAGGACAACAGGGACTACAACTACAACAAGAGCCTCAGCTTCACAAAGAGTCCAGCCATTCATCTGAGCTCCAAAGGGTTCAGACACAGCTTCAGTTTGAACTGAGTCATTTAAGTCAGCCATTTTAGGAAAAAATAGGCCAAAATATTAAACGGGTTAAACCTTTAAAAAGTTTATTTTGCTTTTCTAAACTATTTGTTCATTAGGAAATCTTTGCTCATGTTTTATAAGACTTATGACATCGTATACAATACAGTGGAATATGTTTTATATAATTGTGCATAACTTTCTAACCGTAAAAGATAGAAACTTACTTTTTTTTCCTCTCTGAAAGAGGAGACATAAACGTTTCCGTACATTTCTGCGGCTTTATCCTACGTCACACTCACGCTGTGTGATGACGTGCGCAAAACGAGTGTCAAATAGGAACTTTGTTTTCCCCAAACTCATGCGCTCCGTCTATTTTGATCGACCCAAACTTTGCCAAAGAGTGAAGTGAGACAAGATGGTCGACTCCTCTCGAGCGTGTGTGTTTATAACAATTGAAAAAGCCACTCTAAGTGGAGTTTATTCTCAAATAAATGGCAAATTAGGCATCTTGGTGTGCATAATTGTGCATCCCTTGCTATTTTTATTTGAAAGGTTTATTTCAGTCAAAATGTACAAATACAAATGTAATAAATGCCCTGGAAATGCAGAAGTGCTGTGGCTCTGGCCCTGGACCTGACAGGAGCTGTTTTCAGGACTGCACCAGGAATGTCATGGGGCCACTGCACTTTTTTTGTTTTTAGGGCAATAAGGATATGTTTAGTTTATGTACAGACTTGATATTTTGCATTTTTGTAGCTAAGGCCCTAAATTAAGCATTTTTTATGTCCAAAAAGTTGTTTATACATGTTTGCTGTGTGTTTTGTATAAAAGAATGTGAATCTTTTTTTCATGTCTATTTCTGGTCCTATAGCTTTTATTACAGTCATATGACACAACTACAGCAGCAGATTGTGAAATAACAGGTTGGACTGAACAAAAGGAGGTAGAACACTTCATTATAGGGTAAAAGAAGGAGTTTTAAAAGCAAAATTAAGAAAAAAATCCAGGCGAGGAGAAATGTACTAAAATTGCCCTTAGGTCTTCAGGGGTTAAAGCTAAAATGTAGTTATTCCACAGCAGTACCGAAAACACAGTAGTACAAATTCTCCAAAACGTCACTGCGGAAAAGTAGAAACACATAATGAACCGTGCACAAAACCCGAACATTTCAAACCACATCGCCGCAGTCAAATTGAATCCATCTGAAAAGTTTGTGCCTGAGTGGAGCCGTGCGCAGAGGGCTAGGCTAACTACCACTTGCACGGCGCTACGGATCCAAGCGTCTCTTCGCTCCCATTACCGATGCTAAGCGCAGAGTTAGCCGCTGCCAGGTCTTGAGTGAGCCATAGCGCGAGAAGATGCAGACGTCCTATTGGCCCGCGTGTAAACAAACATGGAACACTTAGCCCAAATGGAAACCCGCTGGTGAATGACTATCATTTACTAACAAAGACCTCAGCTTGGCGTCCCCACTTCGCTCTGTCCCTGGCCAATGGCGCTGTGTAATTTCGGACACACGTGCGCACATACTCACACAAACGAGGACGCGTGTTTAATTACTAGGAGTGAAGCAGCACTAAGGAATAATTACAGAGGCGGGTGGATGTTGTTTTTGTTGTTGTGTGTGTGTTTTTTTTTTTCCTCCAACAAATAAAGCGGTACACAAACAAGATGGAGGGCGACAGGCGGGTCACGCTGTCTGCACAGTGGACACGCCGAAATCCAAAACAAGAAAGACGAGGCTGAAAAATGAGTTTGTTAAATGCAACCACCTGCTTGTTCCCACAAAGATGAAAAAAAACAATAAAACAACTCAAATGATTTACCCCTTTTCGCAGATCTAACCTGGAACTGCACATGTGATGATACATGTTTAATGGCATACCGTGGAACATTTCAGACAAAGCAATGACTTCTCCATTCTGTGAACAGCTTATAAACAATTAGAATTGTAATAAAAGGACGATATTGGAGTGCTGCACTGGAAACAAACAACAAAATAACTTAATAACGGTCATGACATGTATTTATTCATTGTTACGACCATTAATAAATGCATCGCAAATCAAATCAGAGTGTCGTCTTCTTTCTTCTCTACAAGAATTACAAACTTTGGATGTCAGACTTTGGTGATTAGACATTACTGAGGAAAAACAAAACTTTCAATACTCTTTCTTTGACTGAGCAGAAATGCCTAGACTTTCCTTTCTAGACTTCCTCTAGCTTCTCCAGGGGTTGCAGCAGCCGATAATGTAAGAAAATGCCTGAAACAATAATGTTACTAATAATGTAGTAAGTTATTACACTATCAGCTAGTTATTAATTTACAGTTGTTTCTTACTCTTCCTTTAAATGATATTAAGAAATTATTACATTATTAGAAGCCATTTTTAAACCAGCCAAAAATGTAATAACTAACCAGTAATGTAATATGTTACTACATTATTGGTATCAGGTTATTACATTATTGTTTCAGACTAGGGCTGTCAAACGATTATTTTTTTAAATCTCGATTAAGATCAGAAATTCCATAGTTAATCGTGATTAATCGCATATTGAATTGCATGTTTAAAATGGTGTTATTTTGCATTTCAAGACATAATGTAAAGCTATTCGTACCCATTTAGCAATCGTTGTAGTTATTTTCTTTGCCATGTGATTATCCACAGGTCTGAGGCTCTTGGCTCAGATGCTCCGGTTGCTGCACCGAGGGGTTTATAGCTTGAGGTGCTAACTTCGACTAGTCGTACTTCGCTGGTACTGAAACTCTGCTTGACACAGGCTGGATTTAACTCTTGACTTGTAAATTGTAGCGTCTGGAAGGTTTTTTTGTTTTGTTTTTACGTCAAATAACCAAAAGTAATAATCAAAAGTCCAGAATCCCTCTGTTTCTCCATCACGGCAGTAAGTTTACTGAAACATGGCACTCTGAAGTTCAAAAGTGAAACAGCCAGAGGAGCTGCCTACGGATGGGTAGAAGGGACAAAAGGCTGGTGAACTCTAATTGTGATTTTTTTTTTAAATATCGCGTTATGGATTGTATTAAACTAGACAGCCCTATTTCAGACCTTTTCCTACATTAGTGGCAAGTTATTACATTATTATTTTTACATTATCGGCTGCTACAAGGGTTTCCGAAGCTTTCCCAGAGCAGCCCACAGACGTAGTCCCTCCAGTGTGTCCTTGGCCGTCCCCGGGATCTTCTCCTGGTGGGACATGAACACCTCCTCAGAGAGAAATCCTAGAGGCAGCAGTGGCTCTACTCCACGCTCCTCCTGTGTGACCCCACTCTGCAGAAGAAACTCATTTGTACCACTTGCATCTGCAATCTTGTCCTTAATCATTCTAAAACATCATCATAGGTGAGGTTACGCTGCACCGATCCAACTGTCAATCCCCAACTCCTCCAACTTTCCCTTACTCCTGAACAAAACCCTGAGATACTAAACTCCTGCATTTGAGGCAGGGACTCTCCACCACCTGCAGAGGGTGTAAATATGTGAATAAACTACTCCAACTACAACTCCAGGCATGTTTTTCGAGGAGGCAACAGCATCATAACCTGGCTTAAAGTGCACAAGAGTCAATTTGGACCTTTAATATTATGCTAGACCAGGAACAACTTGTGATTCATGCAATATAAAAAGTCAGTAGTGAAGTTAAACTCTAAATCTGTAGATCTTTTACGTACCAAAATTGACAAAAAAACCAGTGTGCACGAGCCTGAACTCTCCAGGTCTTTCACTTTCTCTCCTGTAATACCTCTTTATTTCTCTCTTCCTCTGTTCTAAAACTCTCCTCTTCCTCTTTCTCTCGCCACCGCAGTGAATCGTCCAGGGCTCGCCGCTCACCTGTGCTAATGCCAAATGGAGTGTGTGTTTTTAGTGCTGCCGTGATTGTAGGGTAGAGCGGTGCGCAGAAACAAACACCGGGTTTGTTAATGTGCAATGGGCTGCAGGTGGTCCACTGAGCACGGAGCTGTCTGACCGCCGAGAGCGAGAGGGAGGGGAGGCCAGAGCTGGAATAACTTTTCATACCGCAGTGTTTTTAAAATTCACCTACTTTTGGGGTTTGATTTTAGAATGTTTTGGAAATCAGGGTTTGGTTCATGTTTTAAACACATCCAAAAGCATTACCATTGGAGAGAGGACTGAAATCTGAACTGGTAAACTAATCCAAGAAGCCCATGCAGTTCAGAACATGTCTGTAGAGGTAAAAGTGCAGGGTTAGCAGACTCATAGAAACACGGTTAAGTATAGGTAGAGGTATTCCATTTTAGACGTCAGCGATACTTCTTGTTTTTATGAGTTCACAAACACTTGACCTTGAACGGCTCTTGCTGAATCATTTGCATGTGATTGGTTCAGCACCACTGTAGTGTGAAAACTGACCAATCACAGAGCAGCACTGTGGTTTGTGCGGAAACCAGCGCTGAACAAACAAAACAAACATGGAGACGCCAACAGATGTACTTCCCACTATTTTAACAGAGATAAGGACTCTGTAGTTTTTGAAAAACGTGCAGTAGAACATTGTACATTTTATCTCAAATGGATTTAACCAAAGTTTTGGTTGCAGCTTGTTTCACTGTTGTGACACTTCCACCAGTCAATGTAAAGGATTAGTTTGAGCATTTCGATCACTCCGATCACTTTCAGTGAGAGCTTTTTCCACATTGCTAATGGGTAGCACTCCATTCAGAGTGGCACATGTATCAGTCTGGTGTGAGCAGGCTAGTATGTACTTCTACTTCTGAACTTTTCTTCACAAATGGACACTTGACTAGTGTCCTATTTACCACAGGTACTATCCCACTGTGATGGAAATGTATATTGTGGAAAGATTTCTCTCAATCTGTCTTTGTGTAAATGAATGTGATTTCTGCCTGAGACCAGACCAGTCATCAGCATGTGTAAAGACACAATTGTCTTTTTTATTTTATTCTACTTTATTTGTTGCATGTTTAGTGTTTGTCTACGTTTCACTCCAAGTACCGTAGCAATTTCCTAATGTTGTGAACCTGCTCACTCATATGGCAATAAAACTTTTCTGATTCTGAATCTGAACTGTCTCCACAGTCAGGAAGTCCTTTGTTGTCTTAGCTGTCCTCAAATGAAAGTTAAGCTGATGAGTTGATTAATTAGGTTACACAAATCTGTGAACAGGAGTCACTCTGCTTTGATATGTGTGTAAATTGTATTTCTGTGGAAATCCTCAGAGCTCAGATGCTCTGGGGGAGATACTCTGGGCTGGTGTTGTAGGGACATGTTGCTGTAGAGGAGGCTGTTGGTCTGTGTCCAGGGCAGGTCTAGGCCCTGTCCATATCTGCAGTAACAACAATAATCTTTAGTCTGTATTCCAAAAACTCATCGAGCTTTGCAACTGGATCAATTATTTTTTCTTCAAGATCTAAATAATTTTTTTCCACAACACGACCAGACCATCAACAAAAAATGAAAACCTCTCATATAAACTAAATCTATTATATTAGATAGTCTGTAGCACAGAAACTTCTCAGATGAAGTTAAATCTCTCCGTCTAAAAAGAGGAAGTATTACCGCCCTGTCTCTGTGTGGGTGTTTCAGACAGAGGAGCAGATAAAAGTGTTAGATAAATGATGCGTTCAAGTCCATTTGTTTTTGTACTGGAGTGTGTTCCTGTGTGTGTGTGCGTGGTGCGTTCAGGTACCTTTGTTGTTGCCGAGCGCTGGTGGTGCGTCGCAGTGTCTTTGTTGGGCACATGAAGCGTTCGCTGGTCCTGGGGAATCACAGCTTGGCACTGCTCTGGCTCTGCACCACTTTCATTCCGGGCCCTTTATACGTCTCTCTTCTCGTTCCACTTGTGAAGTTTTATCTCACTTTGGAAACTACGCACGAGTCGGCTCAGATTTGAGACGTGCTGGATTTAACAATGCTACTTCGTGCATTAGAATTTCAAATACGATAGCAAAAAAAATAACAATCGTAATTATTTTTCTGCTATTTTTCCAGCTCTAAATATAGCGCTGATGAGACTTGGAGTAATGATGAACACGTTTACTTAAGGCTGGCTGCATTTGCCCCGGGCTGCCCTTTCCTCGCCAAGTTAAAGGGGAGGAACAGTCTGTCGCTCAATTCCAATTAAAGGAGAGGAGAAGAGGACACTTTGATTGATTATCGTTAGATGTGCAGACGCGCTTTCGCATGTCCTGTTGTCTCCTTGTAAAAATCCTTATCGGAACGCTCTTATCAACGCATGGTTATGGACTTAAAGATAGATATAGTATGTGCATTTACAGTAAAAACAAAACAAACAAACAAAAAACATGATTAAAACATGACTTAAACCTGCACATAGGTGTTTAGGTAGGGACCATTCAGATAAGAGAGGTGCAATTTAGGTTTAAACCGACGGGATTTGAGCTTTGAATCTGGCAACCCAAATGTGACTGACTGGATAATCCTCTTGAGAACCAAAACGGCAAATTATAACTATAATTGTATAGAATAATTTGGCCGTCATGTCCAATGTTATAACTAGGGCTGTCAACGTTAACACATGCGATTAATCAAAAAAAAATCGCACTCATGTTTTTTAACGCAGATTAATCACACAATTTATTTTGAAAGTGCGGATGGTGACCTGAAAGGCAGTGCAGGTTATTAGGTCAGTGATCAGGTCTGTCCATACACGACTTTAGATCAAACTAAGGTCGTTTGCAGATATCGCAGCGATGAACTCTCTTTCCACAGAAGCACAACAAGTTTAAAATTCCATCTTAAAGCAAAACACGTGTTTGATTCAGCGGCAGCAACGACGATACTTGTACCAACAACAACAAGCCGAGCAGGACAAACAGCGGCAATGTCGTCAACAAAACAACCAGCGATAGAAAAATGTCAATAATATAACTTTTTGATAATAAATTGTATTTTTGTAGCAAAATATTTTGGTGTTTTTTGAAGAATAATTAACTGCAATTAATCATGATTAATCAAAATTCTAAAGTGTGATTAATCTGATTTTAAAAATTAATCATTTGACAGCACTAGTTATAACAGAAGAATCTGTTTTAAAGCTAAAGCTCATTAAGAAGTTGCCACTACGATACATACCTCGATACATAGGCCAAGATACAATACATACCTCGATACAGTGCACTTTTTGTTCGATTATGTCTTGTACATCTGAAGAAACTGACAAATAAAGGCTGTTACTACTAATAAAAAATAAAGGCTAAATCATGGCTGTGGCACTAAAAGTCTTTGTTAAACCACTTCTTGAGCAAAGTTCATATGAAACACGCCAATTTTAATTCTCAAAACAGTGAAAATGTCAAATGTGTCGCATAAACAAGTTTCCTTCCACTGACCATCAACAAAACTGTAGCTCTGTAACAAAATAACTGAGTAAAATATACAAAAATTACTCTTGACAATATATCGATACAACAGGCCACGATATCAATACTGTAATCACATTAAATGATACCATATATTGATATTTCGATATTTTTGCACACCCCTAATTAAGACTATAAACGCGATGACCAAAGCAGTCTCCACTTAACTGGACTTTCTTGTAACACGAAAGTACATTTTGCTACTATAAAAGAATGTAAAATATCAAGAGAACAGAAGGGGGCATCAGTCTAAGCAGGGACTCGCAGACTTCCCTCACCCCAGACACTTCATCCAGATCTTTCGGGTGGACCTGGCCAGCTGAGAGACAGTCTGTCCAGTGTGTCATGGGTTTTCCTCGGCATCCAGAACAAGTAAAGAATGTGTGCTGCCTCCAGTGGCCTCTGTACTCTCAAGTACTATGTGACATCACACAGGACCGCCCTGATTACCTGGGGGTAGAGTTTGAAGTGTGAAAACCTGTTAAACCAATCACACCTTATGCCCCTCCTTCCCTCTCACTGTCCTCTTTGGTCCTCCAGTGTAGAGGTTTTAACGGTGGTCATCTGGGCACTGTTTTTGAGATAAAAACGTTCTAGTTTCCATCTTTGGGCCTTAACTCAGAGCAGTATAAATCTTAGTGTTTCAAGCCAATAGACTATTATCACAAGGGCAGGAAGTGCAGCGATGTTGAGTTATGCAATTTCTGGTCGATGCTTTTCTATGGAAAAATCCCTGTGGAAAAGTGTGGCATATTTTTGAGCAGCTTCATAAATCTGCCCCAACACCAAATCTTCATCCAACAAGGTCGACAAAGAACAGATTCTGTTCATGAAGAATTTATCCACAACGATCAAGGGCAGAAAGACGAAAACTTAAAGGAAACAACGACGAGCATCAGTGAACTACTGAGCAAAACTAACAATATGGTCATGAATTAAACATAAATAACTTGTTCACTCAGACTGATTCTAGGATTAAAATTAAAAATCGATTTTGTGATGTCGATATTAGCATAGACAGAGATTTGTGCCGTTTAAATGGTCGACATTTAATCTGTGAATATCAATAGCATTTAAACGGCACAAATCTCTCAGTCTAATGCTAATATCTAATGCTAATATCGATACCTTGTTGGATGAAGATTTGGTGTTGGGGCAGATTTATGAAGCTGGGCAAAAATATGCAACACTTTTCCACAGGTATTTTGCCGTAGAAAAGCTCTGACCGGAAGTTGCGCGACTGAACATTGCGGCACTTCCTGTCATTGTGATAATAATCTATTCTGTCAAATGGCTTCTGGATGGGAACCAAGACGTGTTCAGATGACCAGCGTTGAAATTTTCTCTACTTTCTGCTTATGGCATGAAGGGCACTCATTCTAAAAACTGCAAACGTATTCATAAACCGTGTAAAAGTCGACAGATTCCAAAACTAAACAATGTTAATCTTTTGCTTGCTAAACAAAGGTGACCACGGCTTATAGTAGCGTGCCAGAGGCTATCATTTGAAACCCCAACTGCCCGCACTGTGTACAGAGGACACGGGTCGCTGAATCGCCCTCAGAATGGCCCCCGCGACGCATTCAGATCCGCTCCCAACAAGTTTGTCTTCACTCTTTCACCGCTATTCCGTCTCTTTGTTGACTCGCATTATTTGAACAAGGATTTTTCAACTGCATCCGTCCATTCCCCGTTGTGTCTTTTTGCATTTTTTTATTTGTTTTTGGCTCGTCCGCGAAGCGTTAATCAAAGCGATTCTCGTAAACATGTTGATTTTGGCGTTTCCCGACGGGACCGGAGAGGCTTGACAATGTCGTGGAAGCCCGGGCCAGCTCTCTCGTTCCATTCTTCGCGATAAATTAGAGCCAGCCGTAGCACCGCGCTCTCTGGCTGGAGCTTCTGTGATAGCATTGTTAGCCTCTTCACCTCTCCTCACTCCAGTGCACACGACCGGGCCCCAGCGCAAACCACCCTCTCCAACCCAACCTCGCTACCGGGAAGCCAACTCTCCGCGCCTTCAGCTGCCGGTTCCGTCCAGGCCGGCCTCGGAAGGGGCTCGGCGGACGGGCGCGGGTTTGGCGGCGCAGATTAAGACCTTCTCGTGAGTGGATACAAAAGACGGATGCGTCAGAGGCAGGGGGACATGAATAAAAACATGAGCTGCGGATTGGTCTATAGGGGCTGTAAAAGCAGAAATGTACGACTGAAGAAGGGACTAAATGAATATGGGAAAAACAGGGCTAATGAATAAAATTAGTTATTTGTGCCATTTGCGCTGCGCTTTAACTATTTGCTCACAAACTTTGGCTTAGTTCAAGGACAGCAGTCGCACTAGGAGTTTTTAGAATGTTTGGTAACGCTTCATAATAACTATACTTGAGTCAGTCTTAATAAAACATGACTTGAAATGACAATAAAAGTTAAATTGTTAAAGGGCCACTAAACAACAGAATAACTTTTTTCTACTGCGTAAATGGGTCTAAAATAGAACCTTATATGGTCCATGTACCATTCATTCTTTTAAATTTCAATTAAAAATGAAAAACAAAGTGGGAAAACAGTAGTTCTGCCGCTAGAAAGATTTACCTGAAAATTGGTTGCAGTTTTGTGGACAAACATGTCATCTTCTTTTATAGCGACACATTTTACTTTGACATAAACTTTAAATTAAGTATTGGCAATAGAGGTCGAAATTTGTTTTTTGTTTGACACTCAAACAGAATAATGAAATAAACTGTTTTACTGTTTTTCGTTCTTAATTGAAATTCAATAGGACGAAAGGTACACGGACCGTACACCTATCCCTGGTCTTTTTTGGCATTTTAGTTTGTTAAAAATCTGACTTTTGGGTCATTAATGTCTTTAGCAGCCTCTTTAGGACCAACTACGGTCAGTACATTTGAATTCCCGGTTTGGACTAATAGCGGGATGAGTCAGACACAGGTTATGACGTGACGAGTGCAGCCACTGGCATCTGTGGACGGTATGTGAGAAGCACCTCTCAGACCTGCCCCTACCTGGCACCGCCATGTCCCACCGTATCTGGAGAAAAGGGAAACGGCGTCGTACGAGCACAAATGTCCGCTCTGTTTCAGAGTCCGGAGCGCACCAGTCCACACAATGTTGGATTGTTGTGGCTGTCGATCATCGCTTCAGAGGTCGCCCCACATCCAATTTTGCTTCGGGGCGGAGTAAAGCTTCAAGAGGGTGTTTAATGGTTCTTTAATTAAGAAAAATTCCATCTTAACAACTTATATAAATGCATTAGTCTTGCTTTACCATTTTGGACATTATCCATTAACTCCACACTCGATGGTGATAAGCTTTTACTGAAGCCACAACTGCCCTGGGACAGACCGAGGGTGAGTTATCGCTAAGTGAGGCTGCAGCAACTCCACCACTAAGATACAGACATGCCCACACAATTCTCATATCATTCAGTACAAAATATGAATTTCTTTTACCTGAGATGTATAAGAGTTGGGTGGTTTAGTTGTTTATTCTGCAAAAATCTGCCATGTGTCTCTGTTTTTTTACTCATAAACCGCCATGTTTTGAATCAAATGGACCACGCATCTCTTTGATTGGTTAATCCACCTGTCAGTCACGCCCTCTTGAATCAGGGAGACAGGGTACAGCTCCAGACCCACCCACAAAGTATTCACATGTTTTATAAGTTTCTTTTTCGTTTTTGACTCTGCGTTCCCCTTTTCCTTAGCGCTTTGCCTTTTTTGACATCTAAAACATTTTCAGGCATGTTTTTGATGACGGCAGAATGCACCAAAAAGTCAATTTTGCATAATACACCCTCTTTTACGACTAAAATATTTGTATTTCTTGAATTTTATAACTTCACTTATTTTTTGGTAACTCACCACCAGAATCCACACTTTATGGAACATTTAGTTAATTTTTGCCAACTAGACTCACCTCAAAATCACGAAAGAAGGCCTTACTTGTATTCCGTAGAGTACTTTTTACCTCTACTTGAGTAATTGCGTCATTTCGAAGTACCATTTTTGCCTATACCACCTCTGACCGCCGCTGCTTTTTGGCCCAGATGCCTTGTAATCTCCCTCAATAAGACTTGTTTAGCTCCTGTTCTCCGGCGCTCCCCCGCTCCCCCGCTCTATACGGTACTCGTGCCTCGGAGTCTACGTGCACGCCGCCTCCACGTGCACGAGACCCTGGAACCCTCCTCTGGCGCTGAGAGCTTTTAGCTGTTCTTCGCTAATGTGGTGAATAATGGCGTCTTCTTGATGGAGGGAGCGGAGAGGAGGACGAGAGGAGAGGAGGGATGGAGAGAGAGGAAAGGGAGAAAAAGAGGAGTCCAGAAGAAGCATTATCTGATCATTATCCCTCGCAGCGGCGTACAGAGGCAGGTAGTCATGAGGTACATTTACTACAGTGACTTTTGGGCAAATAGTAGCTTTAAGAGTACTTTTATGAGAGTAGTGTTTCGGTTTGTCTTTGCACTATTCGCACTTGTTCTGAATTAAATAGTTTGGAATTCAAACCAAATAATGGAAATAATCATTCTGAATTGAGGTTTACATGGAAAACACGTTAAATCGGCTTTGTTGAATTCCGCTCAATGTCTCCGAGTGGGGAAGGGTTCTGAACGGACAGCGATGCAAACGTATTTACGTCGACGGAAGAAAACACACACTTCAGCTGTTGCCGTGTTTTCTGTCATCTCGGTTTGTCGTTACACCGCGGACGCAAACGCGATTCGAGCTTTTTCCACGGTCGTTCCGGTAATAATGAAGCAGCAGCTGGAGAATTCTCTCCTCACGCTTTCCGTCTGTGAGCTGAGGAGGAGAAGGGAAGAGTGTCGGAGAAGGAGGAAGAAGACAAACTGAGTCTGAGGCTGCTACACCTCAGCCCACTCCCACATCCCGCTCACAAATCCAAAGAGACGTGGAGGAAAGTCCGAAGTGTCCGGATCGCGTCAGAAGGACGACCCAACGAGCACAAACCACCGGGATTATTTTGAAGAATAAACGTTTACATGATCGAGAAATAAATTCATTTGGCTTTAAAATCGGAATAAACCCCCCACTTACTTACTTACTTAATTAAACTTAATTCCGAATAATCATTTTCATTAGGAATTAAGTGTTTACATGGACTTTTTAAAGTGGAATTCATTGTTATTCTGAATTAAATTACTTTAGTTCAACTATAATTGGCAACTTGGAGGAAACTCCTTTTGTTGATGTGGGTTTATGCAACACTGCTTGGGTTGACTCCACCCACTTCACCTGGAGTCAATCAGAGGTGTGATTAGTATGTTTTAGAGCTGGGTGTGTGGTAGGTAATACTGTTTGTTCATTTTTTGCCCTGATGAAGGCCTTTTTGGCCGAAACATGTTGGCAATATTTTTAACTTGTTTTATCATGAACTAGCCATCTAATTAAAGCGGTTTTAAGAAGAGTGCCTTGGCATCCTGCCTTTTTTCTGATTATAATTGGCAACTATCAGAATCAGGACCAAACTTGGACTAAACCAGGGCCGAACCAAGACTATGTCAAAAAAAAAGGGGAAAGCAAATTTGTAAGTGAGAAAAGTTGATAATATTTCAACATTTGTATTTTTTAATTCTGTGATACATTCTTTGGAAAAAATGTATTAAATACGAGATATTGTGCAAATTTTTTAACTTTCTACCGTGCTATAACATTATTTCCTCATCAAAAACACTCCTGAAGAGGTTTTGGATTACCTCCATGCATGTTTGAGTAATCTAGCGATCTCTCTTGGGCCCTATTCAAACCCTCTTTACAGTTGACACGACAATTCTCCATAAATATACAAAAACGTGATTCATGCTGATTGTTTTGTGATAGTGCTCAGAAGGGGCAGTGACTTAGCACACTTATAAAACCGGTTAATGCGTTGTTTTCGGTGAATATAGCGTTTTCAAAACGATAAAAGATAACATAGTGATCCAAATATTTAACTTTTGTCTACATAAGATTCACTGTTTTTATCTTTTTATTATTTGTATTAATATTTGTCTATCGCTCTTTTGACCGTTTTAATATTTGTTTTGTAAAGCATCTTTCCGTGCTCTGAAAAGCTCTAAGTGCACCTATACTGTATTTCTGATGGAGGGATGTTCCACGGTATGTCATTAAACGTATCGATAACCGGGCCAAGTTACAGGTCAGATCTGTGGAGAGGCGACCCCGCTCACAGTGAACTCGACACTGTGGAAGATGCAAATTTGTATTTTTCGGCCATTTGTATGAATTTGTATGAGCCGCGTCTGTGTTGGTGTTGGTTTTGGGACTGGTTTAAGATCAGTTTAGTTCTAACTGGTCCGGTCCTGGTCTAGTCCTGGTTTAGTTCTCGGTTTAGTCCCAGATTACTCCAAGATTTGACGTCTATGAACGCAACTCAAATCCCAAATCAGATATTTCGCTTGAGAAAAATTGTGTTTGCTTTTCTTTTTATTGTGAATAGGCTCTAATAAGCTTCTCCCTTCCCTTTGCTCTCTGTGCTAAGTCACTCCCCCTTCAGAGCACTATCACATTACAGTGAAACTCCCGCACATCGCGTCAGCTTTGTCAAGTTGTCGCGTACAGTTTTGGATTGCGTGTTTTTTAATATATTTATGGTGAATTGTCGTGTTTGAACATGGCTTGTGGGCGGAGCTTTGCACAGACTCGTACAGCTAACCGTAAAGAGGGTTCAGATACGAAAAGGAATAGGAAGAGATCGCTAGATTCCACAAACATGCATGGGCGACATCTAAAACCTCGTTTACGGTACATTTTTGACGAGGGAAAGTTATAACATGGTAGAGCGCTAAAAACGGCATAATACCTCCTCTTTAAAGCCACACTGCGTAACTTCTAAGGTGGAGGTCCACTACTTACTCGTCTTCATGGAGATGTTATGCCGCAGTAGGGCATTAAACAATACCTCCCTTTCGTTTGTTCAATAACAGGTGTTTTATAGCTCAAAAATCCCTTAAAAAACATGAATTCTTACCATGTTCGGGCTCACTTCTCCATAGATCTGACCACTCACCTGTTTCCTTTATGTTTACGCGGCAAAAACTAAAATCTAGCCAAGTTACGATGATGTGAATTAAGAAAGTTTTATCACGGTTTGAGTAAATTTCAATTCACAAGTCAAAGTATCCACCAATGAAACAAGGATTTTTGTACTTCAAATATGAAAATACTTCTTGGTACACTTACGATAAGAAAAAGTGGTGTACCAAGTTTATTCCCACTGTGGAATAATGACGAATAACCGTAATATTTCCATGGAGACCAGCAGGAACCACTAGAAAAGTCCCACAGTTGGTCTTTTAAGCTTTGTCGCACTTTGTTGCTCTTTGTTGCACTTTTCGCTCTGACCCGACTCACCTAATTTTTTTACTTGTATTTCCGTGACATTTTGAAGCCGTATTCATTATTTAATCATCTTTTCTTTCTTTTTTCTCTTTTGCATCTACCCGTCTCTGGAAATATTAAACCCAAAAATCCATAAAGCCTCTCGGAAAATGAAAAAGAAGCAGACGACTGAACTAGCCCTGACTCCCGAGCCCTTTTAAGAACCAGCGCTCTCTCCGGGTACTCACCGGCTAATGACGAGCACAAATCTCCGCTTTCCCCCCCCACCACCGATTACACAACGTCTAATGGAGGCCGGGAGGTCAGGGCGAAGACGGTGAATGGGTGCAGCGCGCGTTGTCAATATAAAAATGATAAGGTTTATGGAATGGAGAATATTGCAATGGCGGGGTCGCTCGTAGGAAACGACTTTTAAAGAAGACGTACTGTATCGTGCTTTTGTGCGCTGTATAGTTAGAATTTATGACACCCGTGGATCGTTGTGGTATAATTTGGACATTTTAAATCGCAATATTCACCTAAAATGTCTCAATAACAGAAATAAAACTGCTGACTTCCTTCATTTCTTCCATTCTTGGCCTCTCCAATGGGGCGAAAACTTTGAAAATACTTGCATTAAAACGTCTTTTCTCACGCATTCTGGTACATGGTCCAGTCAGAGTACTGCGTTCTGAATACTTTGAATACTTTTTACATTGATTTGCTTTTAATTTATGGTGTAAAAATGTCACATATCGTATTAATAACAGCTTTTTAAATTCGCTTTACTGTCTTTAAAGTGTTTTCTATCACGCAAGAGCACCGCAAAAGCAGAGTTGTCGATTTTTCTCAGTTCTGAAGCATAAATTCCGTGATCAAACACCATAAACTTTGATTTTAGAGAAGTAGCTGTAGTCTGAATACCACAAAAATGAAAAAGTTACTCTGAAATAGTATTCAGAAGGAGATTTCTCCGTACACGCAACCAGTTACTTCCAAACGCTGCCTATGGATCACAACACATCACACTTTTTTCCCCCAAAATGTCTACACGATGCTTATGAATCCTACGTGTCACAGATTAACGAACAAAGTCAGTACGTCACAGATGGCGTGTACTGGTGGCGGTGGAAAAAAAGGGGGTAGATCGGAGCAATAACGTCTTGAATACAGGAGATTAAATTTGACTCGAACCCGCGCGAATCTCTCCAAAAAACGACTTCAGAGAGTCAGTGTGAAAGAAACAGCTGTCGCACGATTAAAAGCGTGACAAGCTTGTGGACAAATAATGATACGGTTGAGCATTTGTGGATTTTCATTTGGAATATTTCTTCCAAAAACAGTGAATGAGGTCCCTGCCCTCCATCTGAAACTGTGAAATCATCCAAATCTACAACACAACCTCATATTAACTACAGTGTGTGACAACTTGCAATAAAATGTACTTATAGTGTACTTAAAGGTCCATTATACAACTTTTCTGGTTGAGGGTCTTTCTTTTTCTCATCTCTATAGTGATGTAATGGTTTTGTCTGGAATATTTCCCAGAATGGTATTAAGCAGCGTAACATTTCAGGCAATAAAAGGTTGTATGTTAATGTTAAACTAAAGCGTTATTACACAGTGTATATACATCATTTCACAGGCCAATCATTTTGCCAGTTCGTGGTTGAAATAACCTCAAATTTTCACAGAATGTACAGAAACAGATCAAGATTTTATATTGAATGTTTTATTTTTGTTCTGTTTTCAGGTTGAGCCGTTCACTCCCAAAGAGAAGTTATTTTGTGTCTTGGAATCTGCTCACACACACTCACCCAAAACTGTGCAGCCTTCAGTGCAAAATTTGGAAAAACTTCATCAACTGGGAAACAAATGTGGACTTGGTACTAAAAATGTAAAGAGGAAGGTGCTTATGCAAGGCTAAAGGATCTGGTATTAACATCAGAAGAGAAGGTCGAGCAAGTGCATGAAAAACGCCCCAAGAAAGCTGTAAGAACAAGTTTGGAAACCCAGATTCCTCAAATGACGGTTTCACATTTCTTCAAGTTTCTGTAACATCAACATATAATTCTTGACATTTTCATTTTCATCTTCTTAGCATCCCCTTTTAAAGCCTGAATGAGCTGCTTAAGGTAGAGTTTAATTTCCATTTGTTTCCTCAGGATTTGCCAAACTGTCATTTACTTCACAGTCTTGGGTGACTGTGTGTGAGCAGATTCCAAGACGCAAAATGACTTCTCTTTGGGAGTGAACGGCTCAACCTGAAAACAGAACAAAAATAAAACATTCAATATAAAATCTTGATCTGTTTCAATTCATTCTGTGAAAATTTGAGGTTATTTCAAGAAGAATTGCCAAAATTACAGGCCTATGATGTCAATTTAGGACACCCTGTATTTGTACTTAATGAGGTGTGTACAGTGTATTAAGGAATAAAACATAAAACTACAATAATGTTTTAATTAATAAATGGCACTTGCTTTGTTTCTATCTATATATCTGCACTTGATTTTCCAGTTTCCATGGCCAATACACGTCTCCACACCCACCTTTATTCCACAGTATCCTCTTTTAGTCTGTTAACAGTCAAATGAACCGTGAACGAGTTGGAGAGCCGCACGAGCGCTCAGCAACGGGCCAAAAGATCACGTGACCATATGTTGTGATGTGGCGCGCGTAATCGTATCTGTGCGTCCACGGTATAGTCCGCGGGAACCCCTTTCGCAACGCCGGACCGCGCGTTCTGCCGCTCGCGTCGTGTCGTGTTTACGTTTGCGCGGATTCTATTCAAAATACCGGGACGTATGTGGCACGGGTCAGGGCCACGCTCGCCACGTCTCCGTCCCCCACAGTCCCACCCCCACCCTCCCCTCGCTCCCTCCCTCCCTCCCTCCGTGCGCGCTGTTTGCCGAGAGCTATAAGAGGGGTCATCGACACGTCAGGCGAGTAAACACGGATACCGGTTAAACATTGACGCGCGCAATTCGCATTACCATCTCCTATAATCAGACTTAATTTAAATTTCAATAACAAACAAGTCAGTAGATCCATTTCTAATCGCATCTCTTTAAATAATTGTTCCGTGATTCCTTCTGCGTCTTAAGACTTCTTGGAGACGCGGCCTCTTTTCTTTTCTTTCCGCTAAATTCCATTACGGCGTTCCGTGCGTAATGATGGCACGCTGGAGCTTTGCGTCTTTTGGAACAGGTGGCGTCTCGAAGCTTCGAGTGAGGAGACGTGGCTTGTCACGAATTTACATTAAAATTAAAATAAAAAAGTAGTGTTTATTAAAAAAAAGTGGAGTTTGTAAGAAAAGGCCTGTTCAGATTTCTTCTTCAACTTAAACCTTCTTCTTAAATCTTTCCCGAACTCAATTTATAGACAGCTTTGCAAATGGGCGATTCATTTAATTAATATCCCATTATAATATTTGGAAATTAGACAGTACGGACTGACAAAGGATTTACAAAATTATTGTTTAATTCGTTTCAAATAGCGATGATCTCCGTGCGTAATATTGCTTCCGTGTGCGCGCCGGCTCAGATGTATTACTGACAACAATAGGAGCATTCTGTACCCAATTTGGATGACCTCGTTTGAAAACAGATAGAGCGCGCTGCTTCACGAAAATTGTTTTATCTCAATAACTTTCAATAACACACACTTGCGCGCCGTATTTATAGAACAAATGCATTTTTTTTTATAAAGCGGCCTAAAGAGCGAGCGGGACGAAGGACGCGTGGTATTCAGCGCGCACCCGGAGATGGCACGCTGTTACTGTCTCCAAACGAGCGCAGGAGACCCACGCGAAATGTACAGATATTTTTGAGCGTGTTTCGTGTTTTTGATACGCTTTAGTTTCAATGGAGTCAAGTGGAGCGGTCGCGTGCGGAGAGGCTCTTCGTTAATTGGAGAACACTGTCACATTCTGTTGCGTTCTGTCTTTTGTGGGCTTCTCTTAATGACACGTAAAGTGCAGCACACACACACTCACACACACATAGACACACACACACGCGCACCTCACAGGAATAACTTAGAAAAGTCCTCAAACGGGCGCGCGCCGGACTCAAGTAATAGCGTGTGTTTTAGAGCAGTAAAAATGAAAAGAATGTCGTGTGAAAATGGTACATCATAATGAGATATATTTAGATTTTTTAAATTTTATTTTCAGTGTTCTTATTGTATCTGAGCCACAGTCACTGGAGCTTCAAAAATATCGTTCCCAAAGCTTTTCATAATCTGGACTTTCACGGCGTATTAAATTAACAGTGCATAATTCCTCTTTTTCAATCAGTTTAATTTATGACATTAACATGATCAAATATGAATATGAATAAAGGTGTTATAGTACATGGGTGTGTAATGTTACACATGCAGTTTCCTGGATTTGTTTCATTAGGTGTAAATAAATTCTAACACAGTTTGGTCATGGGAAAATGAATATTGATACGTAAGATGTAACATACAAGTGAGATAAACCTCCGGATGAGTGTGTCCGTGCGCGCTGACCGTTTGGAGGAGCACTTCACGGTCTGTACTAAGTTAAGCGAGTGTTGTGCGCGCGGCGCGGTGTCTGGACTGCCTGTGCCGCGCGGTGCCGCGCAGTGCCGCCACAGTGTCTGATCTGCGCTCTCTCCCTGCGCTCTGGCAGCTCGTTGCTTCGAGGCTCCTTATAAGCACCCTCCGTCGTGGCCGGCTCCTTCCTTATTGGTCAGGTGGAGCGATGACGCAGCGTCTTCACGTATCCTTCACGCGGCTCTCTTGTTGTTTCTTATTAAGAGTCTTGCCGTCGGTCAGAGGAGAAGGCGGCTTCGAGGCGAATGTGGAGAGATTGTTGGACTGAACGGTGCACTCGATACTAAACACTGCTCATCCCGGAGGAGAGCGGTGTCTCTCTCACACTGTCTACGAGCTGCTCTCTCACCGAGCACGCACGCACACGCGCGCGCACGCACGCACACTCCGCTCTGTGCGCCTCTACTTCCCCGTAGTAAAGTCCGCACAGACCAGTCTCCTGTGTGCGCAGTTTCTTCGAAGGAGTCGCTCCGAGGAACCAGAGGAACAAGTAAGTGCCAACGTGAACCTGCGCGTGTCTCTTTGTGAGCCGTGTTTAGTTTGGTGTGCTTTGTGCGCGCGTGGAGGATATGTCCGTGACACCGGGACGTGTAGTTCACGGCAGAGCCGGTCCTGTGCGCACCCGGAGCAGAGCGTCATTTCGGCTTGTTATGTAAAGGCTTATTGTTATATTAAACTGACGCAAAAAGCCGCGTGTTTTCCGCTGCGGAGAGACACGCGGAGAAAGTTTCAAGTGAAGCAGTTTAAATGTGTGGATGTTTGTTCGTGAACTTTATTCCCTCGCCTTGTGTTTTAGATGATTCTCTTTAGATGAGTGTAGTCCACATAGCTCAGGGACACTACTCAAAGTGTTTTCACGGACTCGTGGCACAAAAGCTTGAATTAAATCAGATCAACAGCACAAATTCTACACGGGCTTTTGTTTCCATCCTCTGATCAAACAGTTGTAGAGTCTTTTCCTCTGTGCTGTTCCCGGGGCGAAGCCTGAGTCCGCCTGAGGTGACGGTGTGTCCCGCGGGCGCAGCGGCACAGTCCACTCGGAGCGCGTTCAGGGCGCTGATGTTCAACTCCTGCGTACTTCAGAAAGCCGGACTTTTTCTTACTATTAACCGCGACACACTTGACACGTTTGAAACAAAAGGGGACATCAACACTTATTTCTTTTAGTAAAAATTCACTGTAAAATGTTTATTGTACCCTGTGTGTTTCCACAACCCAAATATTAGATTATTTAGTGTTCACGCAGATCACCTCCGCGCGCGTGCGTGCGTGCGTGTGTGTGTGTGTGTGTGTGTGTGTGTGTGATATTTTTCTTTAGCTAAAGCTTTTTGCAGTGTGTGTTCCTCATTGCTCTTCATCATGTACCTGATTTTAAACACTTTGGCCTGTGCGTGAGGAGCGCGTAGAGGACGCACTGACTGGAAGTGGGTCAGTGCCGGACACCGGGCTCACCGGAGCTGTGCTGACCGACTTCACTTCACTGTCAGCGGCCACAGTGACAGCTCCACCGGGGAGGCTGCTCTCAGGTCACTCATCTGCGCTTAGAACAAGAGCCGCAGGAGGCTCATACAGTTGTTGTGCGCAACGTGAGTTTCCGAAAATATTTTCCTAAATCGATGATTTTATGCAAAACAGATGCAAAGTGGGAAAAGTCCGTCTGCATTTGCGTGTCCAAGCACAAACACACGCAAATCCGTCATGACTTTTACACCTCTTCACGTGAGCGGTTATTTCTGAGTCTTTCGCCAGAATGTTTCATACTTATGTGAAGTGAAACCCGCCCGGGCCTGCGGAGAAACTAAAGACGCACAAATAGCGCACCGCGGTCAAAGCTCCGTGCGCAGGGAGACGTGCCGCCAGCTGCGTCTCCTCTGTGGGATTTCAGCAGCAATTTAGACAACTGTCCAAAGTTTACGACAATAACTACCACTGTGTATACATTTTATATATACATTTATAATTTTTTAAAACAAAACTATTATTGTAAATGTGCTCTTAGATTTCAGTTATTGGTTTTAAGGAAATTTTGACCTAGAGAAAATCAATCAGTAAAAGAAGCACCAAGATTAAACCAGGGCAAAACCAAGACTAATCAGAACGAACTAGAGCCAAACCAGGATTTAAAACAGGATTAAATCAGGATGAGGAGGCTGCATAGATGTGGAATGGAACAAACCAGGACTAAACACGGACAGATAAGTGGTAGTGCTGTTCAAACCAGGAGGATGAGAAAAAAGGGCGAAACCAGAACTAAATCAGGTCTAAATCCGGACTGAAGGGACTAAAATAGGACTAAATAATTAAAACAGGTTGTAAAGATGTGACTAAACCAGGGTGTCCACAAATCAGGACTAAACCAGGACTAAACCAGGACTAAATCAGGACTAAACCAGGACTAAACCAGGACTAAACCAGGGCTAAACCAGGACTAAACCAGGACTAAACCAGGGCTAAACCAGGGCTAAACCAGGGCTAAACCAGGACTAAACCAGGACTGTCAGGGATACAGTTCAAGTTAATAGTGTTTTCCTCTGTGTATTGGTTTAAAGTGAGGATTGACATTGTACATTTGCTCTCATTAGTATCGTACAGTGAGTCCGTGCATCCTAACCACGTCTCCCTGCTGTTGTCCAGGACGCCCGGAGCCATTCCCTTGGCGAGGACCCCGTGCGTGCCCATGTAGCTGCCCTGCGGGATGCCTGATCATGACAGCGCCCTGCTGAGCGCACAGACCAAGCGCAGACGAGTGGATATCGGCGTGAAGAGGACCATCTACAGCCGCGCCCGGGACTCTTACGAAAGCATGAACCAATCCCACGCCACCGAGCAGGACGGGGACTGCTCATTGGTCGGCCACGGCCACGGGGGCTCTAATGGCGACAGCGAGAAGTCCAATGTCCTGAGGAAGCTGCTGAAGAGGGCGAACTCCTACGAAGACGCCCTGATGCCCTTCCCTGGGGCCACCATCATCTCCCAGCTCCTCAAGAGCAACATGGCGAAGAACGGAGGCAGCGACTCGGGCTTCCAGGTGCAACACACTCCACTCTGCAGTTACATGCTTACACACACTACAGACACACTACAGACACACTACAGACACACCACAGACACACCACAGACACACCACAGACACACTACAGACACACTACAGACACACCACAGACACACCACAGACACACTACAGACACACTACAGACACACTACAGACACACCACAGACACACTACAGACACACTACAGACACACTACAGACACACTACAGACACACTACAGATACACTACAGACACACTATAGATACACGCACACACCCTCCTGACACTATACACACAGTGAATCCTCTCTCCCTCTCACAGAACACAGTTGTGTGTCTAAAGTCTCTGTCCTGTGTCCGTCCTCAGGGCAGTGGGGCCATGTCCAGTGGGGGCTCAGAGATCCAGGGGGAGGACGGCTGCAGTAACTCTTCCAGAGACAGAGACAGTCCGTCAGACTGCCTGTCCCCAGGTCCCCCTCTGCCCCCTTTGCCCCCCCTGCCCCCGGCCTCTTCCTCTGCCTTCAGAGGGCCTCCTCCTGCCTCCCTCCTCACCTCCCTGGCCCCCTCTCAGCCTCTGGCCCTGTCCTCCTTCGACCTGGACCGTCTGTCAGATGAGCACCTGAGGGCCAAGCGCGCCCGTGTGGAGAACATCATCCGCGGCATGAGCCACTCGCCCCTGGTGCGCTCCAGCACCGGAGAGCCAGGCAGGGACGACAGCAGCGGCACAGAGCACAGAGGGGACCCCCACAGAGGGGACCCCCACCACCGCTCCTCTCTCCTGGGCTCCCCCGGCTCACGAGGAGGGGTCAGTGTGGAGGTGTATCGAGAGAACAAGAGGAAGCAGAGGCTTCCCCAGCAGCAGCACAGCTTCACTCAGCTGGTGTGTTCAAGACAGGAGCAGAGACAAGAGGAGAGGAGACAGCTCCGACTGCAGCTGGAGGACATGCAGGTGAGCACCTGCCACAGACAGGGACCTATGTGTGTTACTGTATATGATTATATACAGCAACACACATCCTCTCACACTGTTTGTATGATCACACACAGTAACACACATCCTCACACACACTGTGTGTGTGTGTGATCAAACACAGTAACAGCCTCACACACTGTGTCCTTTGCAGAAACAGCTGCGGCAGCTGCAGGAGAAGTTCTATCAGATCTATGACTCGGAGACAGAGGACGAGGACACAGGAGCAGAGCGTGGAGGGGACAGGGAGGAGGACGGGAACATGTCTGAGGACAGTATCCGCTCGGACGGGCTGGAGGACAGGCACAGGGACAGCCACAGAGACAGGGGGCGCCCTGACGACCTGTCCGACCTGGACCCCGGCCTGTTTCTGGACAGAGCGCGGGCGCTGCTGCGAGAGCAGGCTCTGATGGACGGAGAGCTGGAGGAGGAAAGGGAGGAGGAGGACAGGAGGAGGCTGAAGAGGAGAGGACCTGGCGGGAGACACCTGGCAGAGACCCTGAAGCAGGAGCTGAACTGTGCCGTGTCACAGGTGGTGGACACGGTGGTCAAAGGCTTCTCCTCCCCAAAGCAGAGCAGTGTGCAGGGCTGCAGCAGCACGCCGGCCGCCCCCTCCTCCTCTACCTCCTCCTCCTCCTGCCCTCCCCCCTTCGCCCCCCTCCCCTCTCTCACACCAGAGTCCAGGTTCGGAGGAGGTGCTCTGGGCCTGAGTCTGAACAGTGACAGTAGCCCCACCCCAAACTTCCACTCGTCCAATCAGAGACTGCACTGCTTCGGCGACGTGCTGGTGCCCAGCCCCCTGGACTCTTTCAGCGGCCTCAGCAGACTGAGCGCTGTGCCCACAGCCAACGACCAGACAGAAGCCCTCCCCCTGGTGGTGCGGAAGAGCGGGGGTCCGGACAGCACTGAACACTCCCTGCCCCCTCCTCCTCCCCCTCACCACCCCTCTCTCCACCCGTCCCCCCTCGCAGCCTCTTTGGGCTTCAGTCCTCCATCTTTTCGACACCCATTCCCTCTGCCCCTGATGGGCTATCCCTTCCAAGGCCCCCTGGGGTCACATGGAGGCCCGGGCTATCCACACGGACCCAAAGACCACCACAGGGTCTCCCCAGACTCCCTGGACATGAGCCGGGAAACCATCAGCCTGAGGACCAAGATGAACCTGGGCCTGAGCCACCATCAGCACCGGCAGAGCTCCCCTCACCCAGATGCCCTGTCACTGTCCCTCATCAAGTCTGAGTGTGGAGACCTACAGGACATGTCTGACATCTCTCCCTACTCCAGCTCCACTGTATCCTTTCCTCCTGATCACAGTGCTGTGCTCTCACGGTGAACGAGGGTGTCCTCTTAAAGCCGCTGCAGTCAGTGACCGTCTTAAATCTGCTCATTAACATGCAGGGCCCTTGTTTCCTGTGTAAGAGGCACATGAAAGGGGGCGGTGGCTGTGGTCATGGGGGCACATGAAACGCCCTGCCCGGGCTCTTTTAAGTGTGCAGCAGGCTGGGCTCCTCCAGCACTCGGAGCGGTTAGCCACGCTTTCATCGCTCACTTTGTACATACAGCCTCAAAGCTAATCATTTTGGGTGCAGGCCTGTCACCATAACAGTGTGAAGCACCATATCAGGCCACAGACGCACACTAGCCAAAGTTTGGGCACACTCAATTATGTCTTTTATTTGTTTACGTGATTATTTATAGGGTACGTTCTCAGTGAAGGCATCAAAACTATGAATGACACATGTGGAAAGTGGCAAACAAAAAATACTGAAAAATACTCAAAACCATTTTTAGATTTTTAAAAATAGCCGCACTTTGCTTTGAACCCTGGTTTGCACTTGTGACATTTTTTTGACCCTGACGTGAAGTGAAAACCATTTCAGGAGACTTCATCATGAAGCTCACTGAGAAAAGGCCAAGGGTTTACAGTAATGTCGACAAAGCAAAGGGTGGATACTTTGAGGATTTAAAAATGAAATCCAAAAAATATTTAGAGTAGAGTTATTTAATCTTTTCTTTGCAACATAATTCCATACACATTCCTATTTTAACCACAGATAGAATTAAAACAAAGCAAAATAATCCCAATAAATATGAATATGAGTCCGAATGAAGCAATAATGAGCCATAAAAGTGACTTGTCCAACCCTCCACAGCTCAAATCTTTACGTTTTACAACAAAAATAAGACAAATCCCCAATTTTTGCAAGTAAAATGTACCCACGACAAATACTGAACCCTAAAATATATTGTTCCAGCGATTAATTATAGTGACAGGCCTATATGGCAGTGCTTTCTGAGTGGAGTTTGCATGTTCTCCCTGTGCCTGTGTAGGTTTCTTTGGGTCAGTTTACTTGATCATTAAAGAGGTTGTATTTTACTTCTCCGGGGTATTAACTGCTAAAACGTAACATATTTAGATCGCCGTGTTGCCTTTTATTGCTTTGGAAATGCTATATTCATCGAAAACAGCGCACTAACATGTTTTATAAGTTCCCCCTCACGTTGATCTCAGAGCGTTATCACATTTCGTCAGGTTTGTGAAGTTGTAGTGTACAGTTTTGTATCATGTTTTGGTATATTTATGGACATGGGTGATTTAATCTCATGGGTGGAGCCTTGTACAGAATCTTATAGCTGTCTGTAAGGAGGGTTCAAAAAGTAAGTACAATAGAGATCGGGAGAGATCGCTAAATTACTCAAACATATATGGGCGGGATTGATTTTTTATAGTATGGACCAATGTTAGAATTTGAAAGGCCTATATCACACGACAAAGATTTTCAAACTTATGTCAGGTCATTCATCTTGTTTTCAGATTTATTATCGACTTACTCGTTCTGAATTGGTTGTATAATCTTAAAAATGGTCACATATATTTTTTCCATAACTTAACTAGTCAGAAAATCTTAAATTTAGGCGATAGATGTTGTTGTTTCTAGATTCAGTGATACAGATTTGTTTGATACAAGACTGATGACAAACTACTATCATGTAAGACTGATTTCAAGTTCTTATATTTAGAATTTAGCATTTTTTAACTTATTATCAGGCCATGAACACTTATCCTGAACTGGTTTTGAGTGGGTTTATCTAGAATTTAGCAGAATTTAAACCATTTCATCTAGAATTTGGCATCTGAGAACTTATCAGTCCATGAACACTAATCATAAACCTGTTTTAAGTATGTTTATCGAGAATTTAGCAGAATTTAGCATCCATAAACTTGAACCCATGCCCATGAACACTCACAGCTTCATTCTAGCCTAGAGGTTGTTTATTTTCGGATAACTTGTTAAGTAAAGTTATCTTGGTGCAATTTCACTATTTTAAAGTCATTTTCTGATAGATTTAAGTGTTCATATCTTAAATTTTGGCCAGGCTCTTTGCAGTGTTATAATGATGTTTCCTCATCAAAGAGATACCATACCTCCTTGTGATGTCATGAAGTGAAACAATAAGTGCTCCACCATGATTTTGAGTCCTGGAATTGCCAATTTTTTCAGAACTAAAGGTAAAAAAGTAGGTGTTAATGTGAAAAGTAGCGCTTCATGACATCACAAGGTGGAACAGAGCATTCTGAGCTTTGGAGATGTACAGAGACTAATAAATGGTCACTCAAACATGTGTGAATGAAAGAAAACACAACTCCAGGTCTGTTTTTGAGGAGGTAACAAAATTCTAACATGACTTAAAGCTCACAAGAGTCAATTTTGTTTAATATAGGACCTTTTATACTAAATACTCCCCAAAAATGACTGTTTCTTACTGGTATTAACCGCTTTTCCTAGTCCCGTGTCAGTTTTTCAGCAGTTGTGTGTGATTCCGTGTCCATTTCTTTCTTTTTTTCCTTTTTTTTTGGTCTGCGTACTTGCTGCCAGGTGTTTGGACACACTTGACATGTATTACTTAAAGCTCACAAGTCAATTTGGTATAATACAGGACCTTTTATACTAAATACTCCCCAAAAACGACAATGTTTCTTACCGGTATTAACCGCTTTTCCAAGTTCCGTGTGTTTCTTTTCATTTTTTTTTGGATCAGAGTTAAGAGTCAATTTTGTATAATGTAGGACCTTTTAGACTAAATACTTACAAAAAAACGCAATGTTTCTTACTGATAAGAAGAAACATTGGAAAACTGACACTTTTCCAGTTCCGTGTCAGTTTCTCAGCAGTTTTGTGTGTATGCATGTCCATTTCTTTCTTTTTTCTTTTCTTTTTTCTTTTGGTCCGTGTATTTGCTGCCAGGTGTTTGGATGCACTTGACTTGCACATGATTTAAAGCTCACAAGAGTCCATTTTGCATAATGTAGGACCTTTTATACTAAATACTGACAAAAAAACAAAAAAAAAATTATTGTTATTAACCGCTTTTCCTAGTTCCGTGTCAGTCTCTCAACAGTGTGTATGCGTGACCATTTCTTTGTTTTTTATTTATTTATTTATTTATTTATTTTTACCGTGTTTTTGCTGCTCGTGTTTGGACGCGCTTGACTTGCATATGACTTAAAGCTCACAAGAGTCAATTTTGCATAATGTAGTGCCTTTTATACTAAATACTCCCCAAAAAACGTAATTTTTCTTACTGGTATTAACCGCTTTTTCTAGTTACATGTCAGTTTCTCAGCAGTTCTCTGTGTCTGCGTTTCCGTTTTCTTTTCTTCTAGTTTTTTTTTGGTCCGTGTATTTGCCACCAGGTGTTTGGCCGCACTTGTTGTCTTGATTCTCCTAACCTTCACTCACTCTCACTGAAGAACAAAGTGGAGACAATATCCGACTTTGAACGGCGCAAACAAACTACAGCAGCTGTGTCACCTTCAAAGAGCGTTTTTAGACCTGGCTTTAATTAAAAAACACGGAAAATCTGACACGTCGTTTGATCTGCCGTAGCAAAGGCCCGTCCCATTCAAACCGGGGGTGCAGCCATCTTTGAAATCGGACATTAGGATTTCAAAGATGTTTCCACACTTCAATGTAGTCTTTGGAGTGCTTTGTACGCAAAAATGTAAGCTAGCTCTTTTGTGTTGAATGGAATTTTTAGTTGTCGGTAAATAGCGGCTAAAGCGAAGAATGCCGTCCTTTCACGGCCGAACAAGTGGAAGTATGGCTCGTCATTGGGGATGACAAAGCGCAACTTGTAATTAAACGTGGAAAAACGATGAACAAAATCGTAATCGTTTTGGAAGCGTTTCGATGCCGGAAATATTTATTAAGACATGACACGGTAAATAGACAAAATTCCTTTCATGGGATTTGTAATTTCAAAACTGCATTGTATTATTTATTTTATTTTTTTATTATTTATTTATTTACTTTGCACTTTGATTTTATAATTATTAGCTTCCTTTTATAATCGGAAGTAATGGTTTGTAATAACATTAGTAGTATGAGTAGCAGTAGGTAGAAGTACTAGTAGTGTTAGTAGTTGTAGAAGTAGATAAAGGTAATCCGGTAGCCTTGTACTAGTAATAGTTGTTGTTGTTGTAGTAATAAAATAAAAAAATATACTTTATTAACAATATCTCTCAATAGATAAAACTATAATATACAAATAAATGTAAAAATGTTGTTGTAGTAATAGTAGTAAGTACATTTACCAGTAGTAGTAGTTGTAGTAGTAGTAGTAGTTGTTGTTGTTGTTGTAATATTAGTACTTTACCCAGTAGTAGTAGCAGTTTAGGTTGTATTAGTAGTAGTTGCAGAAGTAGATAAAGGTAATCTGGCTGCCTTGTAGTAGTCGTCATCGTAGTAGTAGTAGTAGTAGTAGTAGTAGTAGTAGTAGTAGTAGTTGTTGTTGTTGTTGTTGTAGTAATAGTAGTACATTAGCCAGTAGTAGTAGCAGTTTAGGTAGTAGTAGTAGTTGTAGAAGTAGATAAAGGTAATCTGGTAGCATGGTTGTAAAAGGTAGCCTTTTAGTAGTAATAGTAGTAGTAGTTGTAGTCATAGTAGTAGTAGTTGTTGTAGTAGTCGTTATTGTTGTTTAATAGAAGTAGATTTGCCAGTAATAGTAGCAGCAGTTTAGGTAGTAGTGTTAGTAGCTGTAGAAGTAGATAAAGGTGATCTTGTAGCCTTGTAGTAATAGGTACCCTTGTAGTAGTAATAGTAGTAGTAATAGTAGTTGTAGTAGTAGTAATAGTAGTGGTGGTAGTAGTTGTAGTTATAGAAGTAGATAAACGTAGTCGTAGTTTGTTGTAGTAATAGTAGTACATTAGCCAGTAGTAGTAGCAGTAGTTGTAGAAGTAGATAAAGGTGATCAGCTAGCATGGTTGTAAAAAGTACCCTTGTAGTAGCAATAGTAGTAGTAGTAGTATTAGTAGTAGTAGTAGTAGTAGTTGTAGCAGTAATAGTAGTAGTAGTAGTAGATTAGCCAATAGTTTTAGGTAGCCTAGTAGTAGTAGCAGTAGATTAGTAGTAGCAGTAGTAGTAGAAGTAAGTAGTATTATGCAGTACAGTAGTAGTATTACTCGTCATTGGGGAAGACAAAAAACAACTTGTAATTAAACGTGTAAAAGATGAACAAACAAAAGATGAACATAATCGTATTTTTTTATTTTTTTGAAAGCGTTTCGATGCTGAAAATATTTATTAAGACATGACACAGTAAATTGACAAAATTCTTTTCATAGAATTTGTAATTTGTAAACTTTATTATCTTTTTTTGCACTTTTATTTTATAATTACTTTCATTTTATTCATTCATTGTG
Organism: Odontamblyopus lacepedii; assembly: GCA_034769755.1. Taxonomy (NCBI): domain Eukaryota; kingdom Metazoa; phylum Chordata; class Actinopteri; order Gobiiformes; family Gobiidae; genus Odontamblyopus; species Odontamblyopus lacepedii. The sequence goes on from CM068366.1 coordinate 18,954,932, forward strand.
TGAGCATTTGCAAGGGAGTAATGATGCTGGTTTGTGGTAGTAGTTGTAGTAGTTGTAGTGGTGGTAGTAGATAGTCTAATTGTAGTCATATCAGTCGTAGTAGCAGTAGTAATAGTAGCAGTAGTAGTAGTAGTAGCAGTAGTAGTAGTAGCAGTAGTAGTAGTAGTAGCAGTAGTAGTAGTAGTAGTAGCAGTAGTAGTAGTAGCAGTAGTAGTAGTAGCAGTAGTAGTAGTAGCAGTAGTAGTAGTAGCAGTAGTAGCAGTGGTAGTAGGCAGTGGTAGCAGTGGTGGTAGTGGTAGTGGTAGCGGTGGTAGTAGTGGTAGTGGTGCAGTGGTAGTAGTAGTGGCGGTGGTGGTGGTAGTGGTGATGGTGGCGGTGGTAGTGGTAGCGGTGGTAGTGGTAGCAGTGGTAGTGGTGGCGGCGGTGGTGGTAGTGGCGGTGGTGGTGGTAGTGGTGGTGGTAGCGGTGGTAGTGATGGTGGTGGCAGTGGTAGCGGTAGTGGTGGTGGTGGTGGTGGCGGTGGTAGTGGTAGCGGTGGTGGTAGTGGCAGTGGTGGTGATGGTAGCGGTGGTGGTAGTGGTAGTAGCAGTGGTGGTAGTGGTAGTAGGTAGCAGTGGTTGTAGTGATGTGGTAGCAGTAGTAGTAGTAGTAGTAGCAGTAGTAGTAGTAGTAGTAGTAGCAGTAGTAGTAGTAGCAGCAGTAGTAGTAGTAGTATGTTAGTAATTGTATGTAATCTATTTGTGGTTGTAGTAGTAGCAGTAGTAGTAGTAGTAGTAGTAGTAATAGTAGTAGTACTACTAGCTGTAGTAGTAGTAGTACTAGCTGTAGTAGTAGTAGTAGTAGTAGTAGTAGTAGATTAGTAATTGTAAGTACTCTATTTGTAGTTGTAGTAGTAGCAGTAGTAGTCGTAGTAGTAGTAGTAGTAGTAGTAGTAGTAGTAGTAGTAGCCTAGCTGTACCTGTAGTAGTAGTAGATTAGTCATTGTTAGTACTCTATTTGTGGTTGTAGTACTAGTAGTCATAGATTTGAGTAGATTTGCCAGTAGCTGTAGTAGTTTCCTAGGTGTATTTGTGGTATTTGTGGTATTAATAGTAGTAGTAGTAGTAGTAGATTTGACTAGATTTGCCAGTAGTCATAGCCTAGCGGTAGTTGTAGTAGTAGATTAGTGATAGTAAGTACTCTATTTACGATTTTAACAGTAGATTGGGAGTAGTAATAGCAGTCGTAGTAGTAGTAAGTAGTACGACACATCATTCTACCTTTTGTAAAACCTTCCCCCTGTCCCTTCCCACTCCTCAGTGACAAATAAACACACACCTGGCGGCAAGGTCGGGTTACACGTGATACCGTACGCGCCGGATCGCAATCCGAGCAAACGCCGAGGCCAACGCACCAAAGCAAACGGCTTCCCCGAAGAGGCCCGTTCAGTGCTACGCCCGTGGTTATGCATGGAGCGTTCGCCGTTCGCGCAGAGATCGGGGGCAGCGAGCAGGTTGGCATTAATGTTAACAAGGCCATGGTGTTGTTGTCCGAAAGCTTTGACGTCGATGCTACCCCAGTGCATAATGGATTGCTAGCTGCGTCCTAGCTAAACGTGGATTTTATTATTTTCCTTCGTCGTTTTTAGCTTGATCCATGGAGACATTTTAGCTTAATTTTGTTCATCATATCAGACTGTTTATGTTATTTTTTGAGCGTGTGTGATTTACCAAAATAAAAAATATATATATTTAAAATTATTTCAAATCTAAAATAGTAGAGGAAAAATTGTGCTAATATTTGTGTTTCATTTAATTTAATTTATTTCATTTCTTTGTCAGGTCCAAAAAACTTGAAAAAACTAAACATATCTCCATAAAATAAAGTCTAGAATTGTGTTAAATTGTAAATTCAAGTTTTATGTGCCTTTTCATACATGTCGTGTTTTCCGGTTGAAACTCAGATTTTTGTTTGCACATTTTTTTAAGTTAGTCACTTAAGTCCAAAATGTTGCTGCTTTCTCCAAACATATCAACATTAAAAATCTAAAATAGTGGCGGAAAAAATGTCCAATTCATGCAGTTTATGGTTGTGTACATGTCAAGTCTTGCCTCAACTCTCAAATTTAGCTACTTTGGTTAAAAATAAAAATAAAAATTTTGCCAAAACATATCCTGATAATGTAAAATATTCGATAGTATTTTTTATTGTGCTATTAATCCAATAAATTTTGTGTTGAGACATTTCTTAACTTTTTTTGTTAGCGCTTTTATGCAGTTTATCTAAGAGTGAAGGAAAAATTTTGGTATTAATGCAATTTTTTGTTGGCACTTTTTTATTTTAGCGAGAGTTCTACATCTTATTTAACTATTTGCTACTTTGCCAAAGCGTATCTCCCTAATTTAAAATCTAAAATAAGATTGTGTTATTAATGCAGTATATTGTACATGTTACGTTCTCTTCATTTTTCTTTTTTTTTTTTGCCACGTCCACAAATTTGCTGCTTCACCGAAACATATCTCCGTAGAGTAAAAATTACTCTTGCGGTGTTAAAAAGTGCTAAACATTGTACACTCATGTCATATCCTGTTTTTTTTGTTGTTTTTTTTTGCCCTATTAGCCAGATTTTCTTTTCGTTTCCTGCTTTGCCAAAACATATCTCCAAAAATCGAAAATAGCGGAAGAAAATGAGCAATTAATGTAGTTTATTGTAGCGTACACGCCAAGTCCTGTCTCAAAAAAAGTCATTCTTTTTGCCAAAACATATCCCAATAAAGTCATTTTATTTATTGTTTTGCTTGTCAGATTTGCTGCTTCACCGAAACATATCTCCATAGAGTAAAATCTCCATTTGCGGTGTTAAAAAGCGCTAATTGTTTTACGTCCTTTCTAAATGAATTTTTGCGAGCATTTTTTTTTTCAGTTCTTCCAGACACTTTAGCTAGAGAAAAGCATTATTGAAACATATCTCTGTTATTTAAAATCTGAAATAAGGAAGGACAAAATCTTATTATTATTTGTAGGCCTATGCGGTATAAACTAAACTCTCGTCTAAACACAGATTGTGAAGTTCTTCTTGCTGCTTTACCTAAATTTTCTTTACCTTTTCCACTAAAACACATGATATTCTCATAAACGAATGTATACAATTGTGATTTTAAAAAGTGTTCTTCATTTTTTTTAATTGAGATTTTTTGTTGTCTGTTTTTACTTTTGATTTTGTCGGATTTTCCATTTGTTGCTTTGACGGTATCACCATCATTTCAAATCTAAAAGAAGCGGAGTAAAGATGAATCTATGGCGTCCTCTCTGAACTCGGATCTTTGGTAGCGGCGTTGGCGTTGGCTAGCCCTCTCATCTCCCGGGGTTAGTGTGTGTGTGTGTGTGTGTGTGTGTGTGTGTGTGTGTGTGTGTGTGTGTGTGTGTGTGTAGTCGGCGCGCTAATTGACCTTGTAGGGGGTTCCATTGATTGCCTCATCTTCTCTGATAGATTATGGGCTTGTTAATGTGGTGGCGAAATGGCAGGCGGCATGGCAGGGCACAGCTGTCGTACTACGCACACACACACACACACACACACACAGTCACATAAGATACACACTCACACACATATGCATAGACACATATTAACACACATATGCATATAAACATGCACAAAGGCTCACACACATATGCACATACACACACACACATGTAAGAACACATGAGCATATGCACACACACGCACACACACACACACACATAGACACAATAACACACATATGCATAGAAACACATGCACACAGGCATACACACATGTGCACATACACACACAATGCAAGTACATACACGCATACAGATACACACAAACGTACACACACACATATATGCGCACAGACACATACACACTTATATACGCACACACACTCATACAGAGATACACGCACATTATACACACACATATATACGCAAACACATACACAGGCATACACGCACAGTACACACACACAATTATATATGCACACACACATACAGGCATATGCACACCACACACACCCATACAGGCAAGCTCACACACGTATGCACACACATGCATATGGATAGACACACACACATATGCACACACACAAACATTCATTCACACATGGATACACACACATACACGCACACACACATATGGATAGATACACATATGCATACACACACAAACATACACACACACAAATGCACACATCCAGGCAAACACAAACATTCATTCACACATGCACACACATACAGCTAAAAGCACACACACAAACATACACACAGGCACGCGTACACACACACATAAACACAAACACTCACACACATACACACATGCGTATACACACGCACACACACACGTACACTGGGAAACCACAATCAGCATGCTGAGGCGGATTTAGTTATTTTAGTTTTTTTGCAGGTGTCTTGGTTGATTTTCGTGTCTGAACAATGCTCTCAGAACGCAGTTTCTCTTTGTCGAAATGTACAATTGTCTGGTGTGAATGTGGTAATAAAGGAAGTGCTCCACTGTATTTTTAAACTCCACACACCTTCAGTAGAATCAGTTGGATCATTTCAGCCCTGGAATTGCCCATTTTTACTGAACAAAACATAAACATTAGCTCCTTTTATCACTTGAAAGCTACCATTTCATGACATCACAAGGTGGAACAGAGCATTTCGAACTTTGAAGATATACATATATAGACTAATAATGCAGAATTACTCAAACTTCAGGTACAATTTTGATGAGGTAACATTATAACACGACTTGGCGTCTATTTTGCGTAAAACAAAATATGTCGTTTATTACAAATGATTCGTTTTGTTTTGGGATTTGTTTGTTTTTTGTAAGTTTGGCGGTTCTTCTCCAGCCAGTTCGCTCTTGAGCAAGACACTTCCCCTGTTCGGCTAAAGCGAATCAGCGAAGGAGGTAATGGAGAGGGCTTTGGTGTCGTCGTATCCGAGACGTCACGGGCCATTCTTCCCAAGGCCGAGGCTGTAATACTCTTAATAATATCTCTTTAGAATGACACATAATGTATCCAGGGCTGATTCAGTACGGCGAGTCTCAATAGAAAACGCCATTGTTCTTCGGTAAATTGGACTTATATGAAGGATATTATCAAGGCCAGACACCGCCGTGAAATAGAAGGAAATAGACAGGAGAAATAAAAAAGTCACGTTTTTCATCATGTCATGTTTTCCTGTAAAAGTAACTGAATTTAGGTGTAAAAACGGCAAAAACATGAAAACCTATGTATTTGGAACGTGTAAATCTGAGAAATTTCATGCTCTTTTGTTGAAATATTTGATACAAAGAAATATACAGAGGACATTTTGGATATTTTATTTTGTATTTGACTAAACGTGATGTTTTGAAAATGTACATCAATTTTCAAATTCAAATTCAAATTGGAAAAACAATAATACGTCAAACTTGGAAGTAGTTATCCACAAATCCTCCTGTTTTTTTTCCTTTATACTCTCTGTGTTGTAGCAACAAGATATAATCAAGAAATATCGAGGAAAAAACTCTAAATGTGTTATATTTTCAAATTTCAAATTGCCCAAAGTATGCGTTAAGTCATAGTTTTAGTTTTGACATTATTAACAGTGTAAATAATCATGAAAGTAAAGAAAAAAATATGTTACCTTGCTCACCATGCAGGCCCTGTTCACCTGCCATTAACAGAACATTGATTTTCGCATGGAGTGGCGATTGGGCTTAACTTTTGGTAATAAAACGATCTGAAACTATGCGAAAACACACAAGTAAAAATAGTAAAAGTCTTCTAGTATCTGTATCTGAAAAACCAAACAAAACAAAAAACTATGTTACCTTGCTCACCATGCACGCCCTGTTCACCTGCCATTAGTGGAGCATTCATTTTCACATGGAGTGGAGTCTGGGATTGACTTGCGGTGATAAAACCAACTCGAAAATGGGAAAACACACATGTAAAAGTAGTAAAAGTCTTCTAGTATCTGTATCTGAAAAAACAAACAAGACAAAAAATTATGTTACCTTGCTCACCACGCAGGCCCTGTTCACCTGCCATTAGTGGAACATTGATTTTCATGCAGAGTGGAGTTTGGGCTTGACTTTTGATGATAAAATGAACTAGAAAATGGGAAAACACACTGGTAAAAGTAGTAAAAATCTTCTAGTATCTGTATCTGAAAAAACAACCAAAAGAAAACAAACAAACAAAAAAAACTATGTTGCCTTGCTCGCCATGCACGCCCTGTTCACCTGCCATTAGCGGAACATTGATTTTCACGCGGAGTGGAGTTTGGGCTTGACTTTTGGTGATAAAACGTTCTGGAAAATGAGAAAACACACAGGTAAAAGTAGTAAAAGTACTCTACCATGTGTATCTGAAAAGTATGACTAGTAGTACTGATATTTTGTGAGTATTTTTGTCTCCTTAACCTATGTCTCAGATTCAGGAGGGCCTCTCTCCGAACCACCTGAAGAAAGCCAAACTCATGTTCTTCTACACTCGCTACCCCTCGTCCAACATGCTCAAGATGTACTTCGGAGACGTCAAGGTAAGACACCCGCTCCGTTACCCTGCTCACCGCACACGCCCTTTTCACCTGCCATTGAGAAAACACACAAGTAAAAGTAGGAAAAGTTTCTATAGTATCTGTACTGACTTGGGTCCATTTTAAAGTGAATATTTTTTTACTTTTACTTCATTTCAGATCAAGAATCTGTACTTTCTACTCCACTACATTTCTGAACAGTTCTGAAAAGTTAAAGTATTTTTATTATTATTATAGTTTTAGACCTGCAGAAAAGGTCTGTTTAGGGTTTATTTTTAACACATTTGTAAGTTGAGTAAATCAAAATATATAAATAAAAACAGCTACGGAAAAAAAAAAGATTCAGTTACCTCAAAAACAAAATTCAACACAAATCTGTATCAAAATCTTAAAATTTGTTAGATTTGTTTTGTTAGATCTCAAGATTTGCGTGAAATACTTTGACTATTTACTCTTTAAATACATTTTTAAATGGGTACTTTAATACGTTTGCTTAAGCAGATTGTTTCATGTGCTACTTTTACTTTTACTTGAGTTTTTTTTTTTGCTCCAATATCCTGACGTTTTGCATTTGTTAAAAAAATTTTTCCATCATTGAAATCTGTTAAATTGTGCAATTTTGGGGTAAATTGTTTAAGATTTAGTGGTAGCAGAAACCGATGTTGTAGGCGCAGGGAGAACATGCAAAATCCACGCAGAATAGGACATACCTGTTTGGAAATTGAACCCAAAACCTTCTCGCTGTGGGACAAATGAACTAACCGCTTTGACACTGTGTTTACCAAATGGGTTTTAATTTTTTGGTTGCCCATTTTGTTAATTATTGATAGCTAATATTTTACAGTTTGTTAAATAAATCATTGCCTTAATTTAAAAAATTCAATGTGTGTTTGAGGTGAATTATTTGTCTATCAAAAAAATTTAAATAAAAAATAAACAAGAAAAAAAACAACAACAACAAAACAAAAGATGAAAATTACTTTTAGTAAATGGTGTTTTCATTGTATAAAATGTAAATATATTGAAATTTGTCCTATCATATGAATTAATCTAACATAAACATTAACCTACAATAAAAATAAAATAAAATAATAAAAAATAAGAGAATTTGGTGTTTTTTGACAGTCCTCTGACTAAAATAAGAGCAGGGGCAGATGGGGCAGAGTAGTTGTAAACAGGTAGCGTCCATCTTGTCCTCCTTAGATTGAATTACCCGTGTTTATTCATTCTCATTTCCCAGTCCTGTTTTTCTTTTTTTTCTCTCTTTTTCTTTTTTTTCCACAATATTTACGGCTATTTGGCTGCGCTTGTTTTCGATGGTCAGCCGCTCGAGCCGACGCCGCAGATGGGTCCCCCGGTCTGTCACGTTTGTGGAGCGTAATTAGAATGAGTGGCCTTAATCGGAGCGGGGCGGAGGGGTGGAGGGTTTGACGCCCACTTTCCCTCTCTCAACCCCCACCCACCCGTCCAGCACCCAAGAACCGCTGCACCTCGCCCCCCTTTACACGTTTAGCTCCCTGTCTGTGGCATAATGCACTTTCACTGTGATTCTCAAAGGCAGACTGGGAGGGGTTGTAGTTTTTGTAGTTTTTTTGTAGTTTTTTTTGTAGTTTTTGTAGTTTTGTATAGTTTTTGTAGTTTTTTTTGTAGTTTTTGTAGTTTTGTATAGTTTTTGTAGTTTTTTTTGTAGTTTTTGTAGTTTTGTATAGTTTTTGTAGTTTTTTAGTTTTTATAGTTTTTATAGTATTTTTTTGTGTGGTTTTTACAGTTTTTGTAGTTTTGTATAGTTTTTGTAGTTTTTATAGTTTTTTCGGGTTTTTTTTTTTTCATTTTTTGTAGTTTGTTTTATAGTTTTTGTAGTTTTTACAGTTTTTGTAGTTTTTTTGTTTTTTGTACTTTTTATAGTTTTTGTAGTTTTTTGTAGTTTTTATAGTTTTTTGTAGTTTTTATACTTTTTGTGGTTTTTGTTGTTTTTGCAGTTTTTGTAGTTTTTCTGGTTTTTACAGTTTTTGAAGTTTTTACAGTTTTTGTAGTTTTTGTTGTTTTTTTTGTAGTTTTGTAGTTTTTGTAGGACTGGAAATGAAAAATGACGTTATTTTTAGCATGTTGATTAAGGCAGAAGTGGATTAATGACTTAACATAGAATTGTGAATGTTTTTGAAATAGGGTTTAAATGTATTTATTTGTTTTTAATATAAGCAATTTTGACATGTGGTGTTTTAAAATGTACAGACTTTTTTACTTCTTTTTTCATTTTTGTCTCATCTTATAAATGATGGCGTTCACCCTTTCTAATAGTTGTATTGTTAAACACACACACGCACACATTTTTACCTTTTCTCGCAGCTTTTGTATTTGGCCTGAAGTGCAAAAGTAAAAGTACAATACTTTAGTACACATTTTTGCTTTTGTTTTGCTTTTTACTTTGACTTCACTACATCTGAGCATGTATCTCTACTTTTTACTCCACTACGAGATTTTGAAATTAACGAAGATTTTGAAATAAATTGAAGTTAACGTCCCAACTTTGAGCAAACCACATACATAAATACAGAAAAACTGCTAGAATATGAAGAAATCAATTGAATCACGCAAAATCACAACATTTCATCCTTTAATTGTTCTAAAAATCTCTTCATAATACTTTGACTTTTTACTGTTTAAGCACATTTGTAAACACACACTGTAATACTTTTACTTAAGTGGAGTGTTAAAATTGACTCTCGCAGAATCAATTTTCTCATTTTCTCAGGGTTTATATGAGTCCAATCTGTTCTAGAGCGAATTTAACATTTTTTGGAAATGTTAATGAAGTAACACTGGACCAAAGTTCCTGTTTAATCCCGAAATCAAGAGTTATATTAACGTTTGGAGAGTAAACGGATAACACTTTGTTGGGTTATCCTGATTGAGTTGTTTTATTTTTACACTTTGAAATTATGTACAAAACTGGTTCAAACTGGTCTTCTCTTGTGGGAGTTTGAAGTGATGGGTGTGAGGTGCCAAATTAACACTAAGGGAAGTTGAATTAAAACTAAGGGAAGTTAAATTAACACTAAGGAAGTTGAATTAACACTAGTGGAAGTTGAATTAACATTAATTAAGTTAAATTAACACTAGGGGAAGTTGAATTAACACTAGAGGATGTTGAATTGACACTAGTGGAAGTTGAATTAACTCTAGTGGAAGTTGAATGAACACAAGAGGAAGCTGAATTAACACTAGGGGAAGTTGAATTAACACTAGGGGAAGTTGAATTAACACTAGTGGAAGTTGAATTAACAATAGAGGAAGTTGAATTAACACTAGGGGAAGTTGAATTAACATTAAGGAAATTGAATTAATACTAGAGGAAGTTGAATTCACACTAGAGGAAGTTGAATTCACACTAGAGGAAGTTGAATTAACTCTAGTGGAAGTTGAATGAACACAAGAGGAAGTTGAATTAACACTAGTGGAAGTTGAATTAACATCAGAGGAAGTTGAATTAACACTAGAGGAAGTTGAATTAACATTAAGGAAATTGAATTAATACTAGTGGTAGTTGAATTAACACTAGAAGAAGTTGAATTAACACTAGAGGAAGTTGAATTAACACTAGAGGAAGTTGAATTAACACTAGAGGAAGTTGAAGAAGCTTCAACCATAGCAAATAACCCCGACTGAAACCCGTATTAAACTTTCAAATGGTTAAAATAACACTTTTGGGGTTAAAAATGTGATACTTTTACTTGAGTAACTTTTTACCCCTGTACCTGTACAAAATTACGTACTTCATCCACTGCAGAGGACTCTTTTTCTATAGAAATGAAACTGCTTATGTTATAGTCATTTATTTTGAGTGTTTTTATTCTTCGCCATCATGATGTAGCCAAATTTTATGTTTTTTATTGCGCATTTTAGGATGTTGACCTTTATCTGTAGTGCCAAGATATGAAATGCAAACAAGGCAAAGGTGTTTTAAACTGAAATCATTTGGTTTCTTTTATTTATATCTGTAAATGTGAGGAATAGTCTCGTTTAGAATCCAGTGTGTTTTGCATTAGGCTGTGAATCGTCTCTAAAAACCACAGTGTGTGTTTGTTTCCCTATTTATTTGGACGCACATACACACACACACACACACACACACACACACACACACACACACACACACACACACACACACACACACACACACACACACACACACGTACACGAGTCTGCCCTTTGGCTCATGCCGGCCTGCCCACTTCCTCTTGGCAGTGCCACATCCCCGGCCGGCGCCATGGCAACGCGGGCGGCTGCCTGGGACACCGGTCGCTAGGCAAACACCAGGTCGCTAAGCCCGTACCTGCCCACGGAGAGAGGGAGGGAGGGAGGGGTGTAATCTGAGAGAGAAGAGAGGAAGAGGGGGGGAGAGATATAGAGAGGTGGGAGAAGAGAGGGAGAGAGAGAGCGAGGGGAAGGGCGTTATCTGAGAGAGAAGAGAGGGAGAAGGAGGGAGGGAGAGAGAGATACAGTGAGGGGGGGGAGAAAGAGATACAGAGAGAGAAAGAGAGGGAGAGAGAAAGAAATAGAGAGATACAGAAAGAGAGACAGAGACAGAAAGGGAAAGAGATACAGAGAGGGAGAGAGATATATACAGAGAGAAAGAGACAAAGAGGGAGAGAGAGCGATAGAGAAGGAGAGAGATGCAGAGAGAAAGAGAGAGAGAGAGAGAAAGGGGGAGGGAGAGAGCAAGAGACAGCGAGAGAGAGATGCAGAGAGAGAGAGATCCAGAAAGGGAGAGGTAGAGAGAGAGACAGAGAGGGAGTGAGAGAGACAGAGAGGGAGAGAGATACAGAGGAGAGAGGGCGACAGAGAGAGAGAGGGAGAGAGATACAGAGAAGGAGAGAGATACAGATAGCAAGAAATACAGAGAAGGAGAGAGAGATAAAGAGAAGGAGAGAGATACAGAGAGCGAGAAATACAGAGAGGGAGCGAGAGATACAGAGAAGGAGAGAGATACAGAGTGGGAGAGAGAGAGGGAGGGAGAGAGAAGAGAGACAGGAAGGGAGAGAGAGAAAGCTACAGAGAGGGAGGGAGAGAGATACAGAAAGAAATACAGAGAGGGAGAGAGAGAAGGAGGGCAAGAAAGAGAAGAGAAAGAGGGAGGGAGAGAGAGAAAGCTACAGAAAGGGAGAGAGACACAGAGAAGAGAGAGGGAGGGAGAGAGAGACACAAAAAAGACAGAAGAAAGAATGATGGAGGGAAAGAGAGAGAGAGATACAGAGAGGGGAAGAGAGATAGAGAGCTACAGAGAGGGAAAGACAAAGAGAGAAAGACAGAGAGGGGAAGACAGAGAGAGACAGAAAGAGAGAGACACATAGAGAGAGAGACATAATGTATCTTTCCTTCTGGAAGTTAAAGAGTGGTTATTATATATTTTTTCTAGCTTTCTACCGTGCTATAATGTTCCAAAATCAAAAACATGTCTGAAGAGGTTTTAGACGTCATCCATGCATGTTTGAGTCATTTAGCGATCTCTCCCGCCCTATTCCAACCCTCTTTATGGTTAGGAGCAAGAACTGTCCAAAGCGCCGCCCACAATCCTACATCACCCAGGGTCCCACACGACAATTCTACATCAATATACACAAATCTAATCCTCTCATAATTGTGTATAGACACCTATGTAGATAAGGTTCCGTAGTGCGGCTTTAACAGAGGTGTGAGTTCAGGTTGTGTGAGCAGGTCGGTGATTTGAGCCCGTGGAATAATTGTGAGCCTGTAGTACTTATGATGAGGCCATAAAAGCAGTGGGAGTGCTGTATAAACGTGGGAGCGGGCAGCGCTCTCGCCCGTGTTGACGTCCTTATTTTATTATATTCCGTGTTTAAAAATAGGCAAACTTTTGAGGGAGGGACCCGCCACCTGCTTGTTTCCATGGAGATGATGTAGCTTTGTCTAGAATGTTCCACAGTATAATTTATTCATTTATTATTTACTTTTTTTGTTGTAGTTTTATACTTATACTATACTTATATTTGTTTATATACAGTATGTGTTTTTAGGTACAATTTTTTTTCCCACAGTGTATTTTATGGATTTTTTTTTTTTTGTAGTTTTATTTATTTATTTATTTGTTTATATATTTTATTGATTGATTGATAGATTTTTTATTTATTTATATCTTTTTATGTATTATTTTATAGTATATTTTTCCACTGTATATTTTATCTATTTATTTATTTATGTATTTATTTATTTATTGTAGTTTTATTTATGTATTTTTTATTTATTTATTTATTTATTTATTTATATCTTTTTTATGTTTTTTTTTTTTTTCACTGTCGGATATTGAACGAAACGTCATCACGGAGACAAGAACACAGAGCCACGTGTCAGATCTGTGGAGACGCGAGCCCACTTACAGCGCGCTTTTGCTATACTGATACTAAAGAACCATAACAGACAAGCAAACGCAGCAAAGAAGACTTTAACGTCTTACTGCGGAACATTTCCACCGAGGAAATAACATCTCCATGGAAACAAGCACATAAACACATGCAAAACAATGTCATTATGCATCCAGAGCGTCCTCATTATTCACCACAATGAGTTTATTAGCGCTTTTTACAACTTTCAGAGACCGGAGTGGGGTTTTCAGTCACAATTCTAACAACTAGCATGCTAACAGTGTACCAGCCTTACTTTCTGGTTCGCGGACAATAAAAATCCATTATAATTTTACAATATATGTGTACTGGGGTAAAACAACTTCTTTAAAAAGTGTGTTCTTTGGGGTATTAACTCCTAACAGATGACATATTTCGATCACCATGTTACCTTTTATTGGTTTGAAAACGCTATATTCGCCAAAAACAACGTATTACTATGTTTTCGCTTTGGTTTTTGGCCTCCCTTTGCTTTGCTATCAAACGAATGAAACTCCTGCACATCGCATCAGCTTGGTCAGGTTGCTGTTTCTGGTTTTATATCATGTTTTTGTACATTTACGGCGAAGTTTCGTGTGGGAGCGTGGGTGACATAGGCTCGGGGGCGGAGCCTTGTACCGAATCTTACAACTAACTGCGAGAAGGGTTCGAAATGGCCCGGGAGAGATCTTAAAATGACTCAAATGTGCATGGATGACGGATAAAACCTTGATTTTGTACTATCCCATCTCGTCGCTCTTGATTCTGGTGCGCAATTAGATAACGAAGACATATCGGCCCGTTATGAGAAGCGATGTTTTAATTATTCACGTTATATGCAAATGATCGATCAAATTGAGTTTTAATTGCGCCTTAATCCCGCTTTAATCCTTCATTCTGTAATTCGGTGTGGGCGGGATTGTATAATGGTGCGTATCGAACCCAATGAGAGATAATCCTGTTTGCCACGAGATGTGCTGTGCTTTTCCATCGCCATGGAGACCCCGGTGCCCTGTTGCCCCATCGCCTTTGGGTGCTCATTAGCATATGGGTCAAATCCGGGTCAGTGTCTCCCGGTCTCACCCTCTTCGCCGGGAACAATAAGTAAGGGAATTAGGGGTCCAGATGCCTTAATTGGACCTGAATGGACATTGTCTCTGGGAAAGTAGTTCTTAAAAAGAAGGGAATTGTGGGAAATGGGTTGATCACGCACGTATTCAGGGGCGAGCAACAGCTGACCTAACTTTTCACTTTTTAATTGCTTCCATACTTAAAGGCGCATTGTGTAACTTTGCTTTTCTCCGTGGAGATGTTATCGCTTTGACTGGAGTGTTTCAGTGTAGTTTGATATGTTTTTATCTTCACAGAGACCAAAACAGATGGAATACAGGTCAGATCTGTGAAGAGGCCACCCTACTCACAGCCAGCATGTCTGTTTTTCTAGGTATTTTTGAGCGATAAAACCACCTGTAATTGAATAAATGTTTAATGTGATACTGTGGAACATTCCAGGCAGAGCAATGACATAGCCCTAGAATCAAGCAGGTGACGGACTCCTAACCATTTATTTATTTTTTATGTATTTATTTTGGGCAAGTAAGCAATTGACATTATTTCATAATGGAATGGAACCATTATCCTTGTGACATTAGTGAAATCATAACAGAAATAACAAAAAAAAATGCCCAAAAAGGAGTTGGAAAAATATTTTTTTTTACATGTATTAATCCGATATTTTACTAGATAAGTCAATTGAGAACAGATTCTCGTTGATTCAGTAGATTAAATGGAACCCTGCGTTCACTACGTTCTACAGTCCGAGTGTGAGTCGCCCTAAATCATCATAGACAGGAGCCTAAACACATATTATATATTTTTTGCACGTTATAAGGCACAAGGTCTCGTTGGTCAAGACGTGAGGTTCACATCATGGATGATGTTTCACCTCAAAATGTGTTTATCCCTACAGCGCTTTAGTGCTGCTACGAGCAGGTTGTTTGAGTTGCCACAGAAGTGATTTTGTTGTGTAGGCGACTGGCGTTTTATACTCACAGTTTTGTGCGTATTGTGGACTAAAGTCATGACTGCTGGGTTAAACTGAGCCTTACGTGTGTGTCCGTGTAGAAATGCTTCATGTGCGGTGTTGCTCTTCAGTTGATAAGCGGCGTCTCTTCGTTGTGGTCATTTTCTGAAATGAGCCACGACGATGCTTCAAATGAGCTTCTAACACTTGACTAAAGCCTTTATCTTCAGCGCTGTCACGTGTGAGAGCCGACGAACGGTTAACCGATTTTAACCGGTTAAAGAGGCTCTGTGGTCCGTCATGATTTATTTTAGTTTTTGCTATCCCTACTTGGGACCTATGTAGCATATTTAATCCTACCCCCACTCTTCTAATTTAACATAATGAGTTTTCTTTTGCATTCTTCTGCCATTTCACATTAGACCATATGCACTGTCTGCATTAAAAAGTTACATATTGTGCCTTTAAAAGCCTTCTACTTGTTTTTTTCCATGTATTTGAGTAAAATATTGACGTATAAGTAGGTCTTGAGGTCAAAATAAGTCCTCAGTCAGAAAGAGTGTGTTAGCATGCTAGTTGTTGGTAGTTTGATTGGGGGGGGGGGGGGGGGGACGTGCCTATAAACTGTATTTCTGTATCTGCACTTCATAGTTTTAAGAAAGGAAAAAGTTTGGCTACGTCGAAGTGTTTGAAGTCGAAAGACGAATGTTTCAGGCAAAGCAGTAACATCTCCATGGAGACTAACAAACGCTTGACACCCCATTAGAAGAAAAGTTACACCGTGTACCTTTAAATACACTAAAATATAATTTAACCTTTATCTTCCTCTCTGCTGCTTTCCAAAGAGATTGAAAAAACACACACATACGGTTGGCACAAGGGAAAAAATGAATGAACTCCAAGAAAAAAAAAGCTTGGAATTATATTTGTGTTGGTTAAGCCTGAAATGGCA
The DNA here is from genome assembly GCA_034769755.1 of Odontamblyopus lacepedii. Classification (NCBI taxonomy): domain Eukaryota; kingdom Metazoa; phylum Chordata; class Actinopteri; order Gobiiformes; family Gobiidae; genus Odontamblyopus; species Odontamblyopus lacepedii. The sequence goes on from CM068366.1 coordinate 18,970,839, forward strand.
GAAAAACCCAGAACCAAATCCAAAAAAAAATTCTAAATTGAATTGAATTGAAAAAATAACACAGAGATTTACCCACACACTCGCATACATACACAACCCTTAATTAAACCTGCTCAAAACAAACAAGAGCTCCGCCAGCGGGGCAAAAATGTAAAATAATAATCAATAGGGAAATCTGGCTCTTGCAGTATG